>JAAGEH010000307.1:62373353-62630238 GCA_011751065.1 Lasiurus cinereus | reverse complement strand
AGAGAACCTCTGGGATTGCATTAAAAGTAAAATGATAGACACATACTACTTCTTTTACTTAGGTGGGTGCAGGATAGTTAACAGCAACAATTAACATGATAACAATGACAATGAAGGAATTTGTGGTCTCTGTCCTGGTGCCCAGGGCATTTGGTTGTGCCTTGAGGGGTCCGGAAAAAAACAGAAATTAAAAGTTACCCTGATATTTCAAGGGTATGTTATAATAGATCAGTGGTTCTCAACCTTCCTAATGCCACAACCCTTTAATATAGCTCCTCATGTGGTGGTGACCCCCAACCATAAAATTATTTCCGTTGCTACTTCATAACTGTAATTTTGCTACTGTTATGAACTGTAATGTAAATATCTGATATGCAGGAGGTATTTTCATTGTTACAAATTGAACATAATTAAAGCATAGTGATTAATCACAAAAACAATATGTAATTATATATTGTGAAATATTTATTTCTAATTACATACAAATAAATGAAATTTTGTCTTGAATCGTGGTGTAGCATGGATAACAGTCTTCATATGACAACAGTAAACTACATTGCTACATTTTGCTACACTGAGGAGCGGTGTGTTGGTTCCTAAGACCATGGGAAATAGGTGTTTTCCAATAGTCTTAGGCGACTCCTGTGAAAGGGTCGTTTGACCCCCACAGGGGTCGCGACCCACAGATTTGAGAACTGCTGTAATAGATGCAAAAAATAATAGGGCCAGTTCAGGTAAAGATTGACCTTGTCAGGTGTCAGGGAAGACACCGGCATCTGATGTGACTACCCACCACAACTGTTTTTAGTTAAAGTTTAATTTCAGACCATCTTTGTGGTTACTTTAGGTCTTAGAGTTTGCAAGACTGCCATTCAGGCCTTCCCTGAGCTTGTCAGTTTAGCATATGGCCCCTTTGTCCACAAGTGGTAGTCCCCAATATTCTATTTTTGCCCCTAACAGTTTCATGAGGGGAATGGAATTACATACAGGTTTTCATAAATATTGATCACTAGGTAATAAATATGTCAGACTCACAATTTGCTGAATATTTCAAAGCACCAGGTATTTGTACAATCTTTATTATATCCTACTAGAGGCCCAGTGCATGAAATCCCTGCACAGGGGTGTGTGTGCCCCTCAGCCCAACCTGCACCCTCTCCAATTTGGGAGACCTTTGAAGGATGTCCAATGCCTACTGGGATTGGGCCTAAATTGGCAGTAGGACAACCCTCACAATCCAGAAATGCTAGCTCTCAACTGCTCACTTGCCTGCCTGCCAGATTGCCCCTAACTACTTCTGCCTGCCAACCTTATCACCCCCTAACCACTCCCTGCCAGCCTGATAGAAACCTAACTGCTCTACTGCTGGCCCGATTGCCCCTAACTGCCCTCCCTGTAGGCCTGGTCTCCACCAATGGCCTTCCCCTGCAGGTCTGGTCCCCCCCCAACTACCCTTCCCTGCAGGCCTGGTCCCCCACAACTGCCCTCCCCTGCAGGCCTGGTCCCCTCCCAATTGCCCTCCCCTGCAGGTCTGGTCCCTCCCAACTGCCCTCCTCTGCCAACACAGTCCCCCCCAACTGCCTTCCCCTGCAGGCCTTGTCTCCCCCCCCCCCCCACACACACACACACACACAACTGTTCTCCCCTTTAGGTCTGGTCTCTCCCAACTACTTTCCCCTGCTGGCTTGATCACCCCCAACTGCCCTTCCCTGCAGGCCTGGGTCCCCCCTCAACTGCTGTCTCCTGCAGGCCTGGTCACTCCTAACTGTCCTCCCCTGCTAGCCTGATTACCCACAACTGCTCTCCCTTGCCAGCCATCTTGTGGTGGCCATCTTGTGTCCACATGGGGGCAGGATTAGATAGGATTTGGCTGTTGAATTGGGTTTCAACTTATTAACCATGTGAGGCAGTTGGAACAATGTTTTATCCTTAAACAAACATACTATCTAATAAAAGGATAGTATGCAAATTGACCATCATTCCAACACACAAGATGGCCGCCCCCATGTGGTCAAAGATGGCCACCCCCATGTGGACACAAGATGGCCAGCAAAGGAGGGCAGTTGTGGATGATCAGGCCAGCTGGGGAGGATAGTTGGAAGGAACAGGCCTGCAAGGGAGGGCAGTTAGCAGTGACCAAACCAGCAGAGGAGGAAAGTTGAGGGTGACCGGGCCTGCAGGGAAGGGCAGTATGGGGTGACTATGCCAGCAGGGGAGGGCAGTTGGGAGTGACCAGGCCTGCAGGAGAGAACAGTTAGGGGCAATTGAGCTGGCAGGGGAGCAGTTAGGCATTGCTCAGGCTGGCAGGGGAGTGGTTAGGGGTGATCAGGCTGGCAGGCAGAAGCAGTTAGGGACAATCAAGCAGGCAGGCAAGTGAGTGGTTGGGAGCCAGCAGTCCTAGATTATGAGGGATGCCTGACTGCCCATTTAGGCCGGATCCTACTGGGATTGGAGATGTTGCAGGCTGGGCTGAGGGAGACACTCTTCCCCTGTGCGTGAATTTCATGCATCAGGCCTATAGTTTATTGCAATATAATGGTACAAGATAAAAATGCTTTAGAAGCAACTCTTGTTTCTAGGACTTAATAATCTGTTGTAGAGAGTTTGTTTTGTTTTAATCCTCATGCAAGGACATGCTTAGAGAGAGGAGAGAGAGAGAGAGAGAAACATTGATGTGAAAGAAACATCTATCTGTTGCCTCCCATATGCGCCCTACTAAGATCGTAGCTACAACACAGGTAGGTACCCTAACTGGGAACAGAACTGACAAGGTTTTGGTGCACAGGTCAATGCTCAATCAACTGAGCCACACTGGCTGGGCTGTTGTAGAGTTACTATGCCAGGTTTACATTAGAGAAAATGAAGCATATGGAAGTATGAGGAATTTGAAAGAATACTTTTAGGTTGTTTTAAAACAGTTTGGGATCAAGTAATTTAATTTCCAAGCCTGGTTTGATGATAAGGACAAAATGATATAACAGAGAAAGAGGAAACAACATCTGCGGTTTCAGGTGCTATTTTTCAGTTAAAATAAAAGTAGCAGCTAACCAACCATTCGTGAGTGTTGACTCTCCACTAAGCTTTGTGACCACAGAAATCAAATCCCTCTCTGTGTGCAGTGTTTTCATCAAAGCAGTGCCTGTGTTCTTATAGAAGCAAGTATTTTCCTTTGCTCTACAGCTTATCTAACATATTCTAATTACCTATCTCAGGAGTTCTCTTCAGACAAAATTTGAGAGACCTATCTTGAGGTTTTTATCTGTTCGCCTAAAGATAAGCTGAGGGAAACAGGAAGATGCAAGAAAAACAGCTCTGAAGGTCAGGAATTGTTTCCGAGCAAATGGAAAAGGACCGGGGTATTGTGCAGAACAGGTGCCAATTTTCCTTTCTAGCACTTTCCACTTGTTGGAGCAGCTGAAAGGAATCCAGTCTGTGAATTCTGTCCCTTCAGTAGACTCTTTGAAGAAGTCAGTAGATAATAACCCTTTAGAAATGACTGAAGTTAAGCTTTATTCTTCATGCTCTCGCTGAAATGATATTTTTCAGCTGCAAGCCTGATCGAATTCTTTTTCCCATTAATGTGAAAATCTTTACAAACATGTCTCCCTGGCAATACAGACCCAGGGGCCTTTCTTTTTTCAGAATATGGTGACACTGGTGCTTTTATTTTTCTCAGATTAATTGTCAATTATGCTCTGACAAATAATATTTTCACTGTGCAATATAAAATGAATAATAAATATATTTATTGAAAATAAAAATCTACAACAGAGCCCCATCTGACTTGGCTCAATGGATAGAGTGTCAGCCTGTGAACTGAAGGGTCTTGGGTTCAATTCTGGTCAAGGGCACATGTCTAGGTTGTGGGCCAATCCCCAGTGTGGGGCATGCAGAAGGCAGTTGATCAATGATTCTCTCTCATCATTGATATTTCTATCTCTCTCTCCCTCTTTCTTACTCTCTGAGATATATATATCTCAACAGAAATAGATTGTTTTGCAGTTTGGCTGGTTGCAAAAAAATTAATGGAAACTGTCATTTGAAGCATATGCTTAACAACTACTTAAAATTTTGGATAGCTAATTATTTATTATGTGGCTCATTTGCTTGAGAAAGGAAATTATTTTAATTTACAAGACAGCTCGTAGTGACCTATCTTCCAGTTTATTCTGTGCTTGACATTGAAACCATTTTCTTCTGTTTCCTTTAGTGCTGGAGTTGGGAGAACAGGCACATATATTGTACTGGATAGCATGTTGCAGCAAATTCAACATGAAGGCACAGTCAATATATTCGGCTTCTTAAAACACATTCGTTCACAAAGAAACTATTTGGTGCAAACTGAGGTATGAGAAAAATGTTAATTTTATTTATCTAAGGGTTGGAAACATCACTAAAATGCTAACGCTGGGTAGACAAGTGTTTGTGTTAGCAGGTGAATTAGTCTGGTAGGGCTGCCATGTAAAGTACTACAAACTGGTTTATAGTACTGCCATATAAAGTACTCCAAATGGATTGTCCCATAGTTTTGGAAGCTAGAAGTGCAATCGTGATATTGGTAGGGCCATGCTGCCTCTGAAACCTCTAGGGAAGGATCCTTTATTATCTTCTTGAGCTTCTTGTAACACGTGTGTTCCTAGGATGGAGCAGCATAATTCCAAGCCCTGTCTCTTTCTTCACACAGCCCTCTTCTCTCTGTGTTCAGGTCTAAATTTTTCTCTGACAAGGAAACTAGCCACTACCTTATTCTAATTATTTACATGTGCAATGATTTTATTTACAAATACGGTCACATTCAGAAGTGCTAGGGGTTAAGGCTTCAGCATATCTTTTGTGGGGGACACAGTTCAACCCATAAGAGGTAATTGCATATAATTCATGGAAGGGACAACTAAAGTTTGTCTATTTTGTGATCAAATGGGAACTACCTTTAAAGTAACACCAGTTACAGAGAAGATTCAGAAAATGAGTCTTCCACTAGCAAAATCTTCAAGTTTTTCCTCCACATAGTAAACAAATGGATTCATTTTTATATTTAAAAAGTATGCATTATGCTAAAGTTCTATCCATTTTTAGGCCCATATTCTTTATACATCTATGGCACAGGACAAGTCTGCATATCTGTGTTGGTTTTCGCTATGTTTAAATAAAAAGGAATGTAAATTGAAAATTATAGATGGCAGCTTGAAAGCAATTGGAAACCAGACAGGTTTAAAAGCAAATCAAATTTCATTTCATAAAAGAACTGACATTCTAGTTACATAAAGACTAGAGCAGTGGTTCCCAGTGAGCAGCACACACTCCATAGGGGCAATTGGATTTTTAAGGGGTTATAAACAGTGAATTTTTTGCATTTCTTCTGATTCTAGGGCCCTCGTATACAGTATATAAATATATCTTGTGACATTTATGCATTTCAGTTCTCTATTATATGTTTTAAAACTCTATTTTCTATTTTTCATATCACTTCATATTATTATTATTATTATTAAACAGTTTATTAGTGATTTTTTCTTTAGTACTTCAACTGTCCTTTCATTCTTGTATTTTTCTCTTTCATGGATGCCATATTCTTTGGAAGCTTGTTTAAACCAAATGAATGGCCTTTGATACTTCCTCCACATGACTAGGAGTTTACTTTTTGAATAATAAGAATTATATGTCACAGGGGAAGGCATCAGGATTTTAGAGATGCTTAGGTAGGACATAGCCAAAAGAAGGTAGAGAACCACTGGTCTAAAGAAAAGAGTCCTATTCATAGAAAAGAAGATAACTCTTAAAAACTGTATAAATCATTACACTAAATCATATATGACTGGCTAAAAGGAGAATTAGAATGGACAGAGGGGAAGATCTATCAGAGGGAGAGAAGTCATGGAAGTCCTCATGCAGAATGCGGAAGTGGGCCTTGGGTTAAAGGCTGGGCCGAGAAAAGGCATTGCTTTGCCTCCCCAAACCACCCTGCCTCCTTCCCACAAGTGTGAGTCCACAAGAAATAGAGAGGTGAGGGAAGAGAAGAGCTGTGTTCTGCCAAAACTGCCTCTTTCCCTCCCCCTGCCTTCCTGCCAGGCCTGATAAGCAATATTTTGTGGCTTTCTCTCCACCCTCAGTAAAACGCTTTCTGTCTGTCAATGGAAGATACTGTTTTTATACCTAGGTGCACATAAGGAAAACCTGAATAATATTCTCCACTGTCCTTGCCTTGCCAGGAACAGTATGTCTTCATTCATGACGTGCTGGTTGAGGCCATACTTAGCAAGGAGACTGAAGTGCCAGACAGTCACATTCATACCTATGTCAATGCGCTCCTCATTCCCGGGCCGACGGGCAAAACAAAGCTGGAGAAACAATTCAAGGTGAGTCCTCTCGGGAGTGCTTTGGGTCTCTCCCCACAGAACAGAATGTGCCTGCCTCCTCCCCTCGGAGTCCACGGGGCCACAGCGATGAGCAGAGAGAGCTGTTGGCACTGTGGCTCGTATTGTTCTCTGCAACTGCAGCGAAGCCACGTGGTACATTTCAAGAAGAACCTTCTTCTGGAGTGGCGAGAAGAAAAGTTCTCAGAAACCCTAGACTAACTTTTATAAATGCAGACTCGGACAGGTGCCCTCCAGGATGAACAGACAGGACTTACAATACAGACCAGGACAAGTGCTCTTATTACTTAGAAAAAAACAGACTACTCAGCGGTGCCGGCGGGCGCTTGGACTGTTCATGCTGCTCTTGGAGAGAAGTCTGCCCCACTTGAAGCTCTGAACGAGAAGAGGCGACACCACCACAATGGCTTCTGCAACCCATTTCTCCCACGCAACCTGTCCCAAGGCCGCGCACCAGGGAGGAGATCACGGGGTGTTTTTTGTTGTTTATATTATTCCTCCTGCAGCCCAGCTCTCTGACTTCCAGAAATCTGGAGCAAAGAACTCAGAAAGCAGATGTGACCGGGCCTGCCAGCTGGGGTGGGGCATTGCAGAGGCGAGGCTTCCAGAGGAATGGAGGAGTTATTGTGCTCTCTGTTATTCCTGTACTAACCTCTTACTTCCCAGGATTCCCAGAGAAACAGAGCCAAGTTCTGCAGATTTGGGAAGAATTCAGAAGATGTTGGGGAAAACCCAAGAGAATTAGTTAACAAACCTTGAGATTTCAGGTTTTCCCCTCGCTTCTCCCCAGCCTGCAACATAGAAAATGTTAGCACTGAATTGTCTCTGACCTTGTTGCCCTCTTTGCACCATTGCACTTCGGAGGAGTAAGGGAAAGAAAGGAGTAAATGCTGAACTGAGCACCTGCTGTCAGAAAACATGAATGTTTCCCTCAGCCAAGCTTATCTGAGGCAGAAAGGAACACTTAAGGAAAAGTGCATAACATGGCTCCCAGAAACAGATAATAAGGAAATATTAAATGTTAACATTACCGTTTCCCTTCATTAAAAACATATATATGTATTACCCATATTCCACATTTCACTATGTGTTATGCCTGACACAGTTCTATAAGAGAATTGGTATGGCTTCCAGGATCAAAATGGAAATACCAATTATGACATCAGAATCCACTGAAAAAGAGGGACATTTGACTCTGTTTCCTGTTAACATCATAACTGGGAAATGCAGGTGTGTGTGTGCTTATCATCCTATAAGGAAAGGTATTGATTCAAGTTTATACATAGGAAAATTTCTCTGCAATAAATTTTGCATGTCTATTTATTCAATGAGTGTTTATATCAGACACCTATCTCATGTTAGGCTTTTGTGTTTGACACTGATTTTATTTTATTTTTTGACACTGATTTTAAAATTAATATAGCATAAAAGTCCCAAAACATCCTAACCAATACTGAAAAATAAGAAATAGAAATGAATGTATAGTACTGCTTATGGAAGACTTATTATGCAGATATAAAAAGATTTAAAAACAGACAAATAAGCCAGAATAACCATGCACATGTGGAAATTATGTGATTAATACGACCTTACAAATTGGTAAGGTAAGGATGAACTAATCAATAAATGATATTAGAAGGATTTTGATGTGGAAACAAGTAAATTTAGGCCCCTGCCACACCTCAAACACTAAAATTATTCAGGATGGATTTTAAGTACCTCAAGGTGAATGCTAACTATTATAACTATTAGGGGGATATGCTTTTCAAGGGTTCATGGTAGAGAAGGGGTTTTTAAATAAAAACATGATTTACAAAAATCTTAAGGGAAAACTTAATACATTGGGTGTAAATGTCTATGTGATTAATGAGAACAAAGATATTGGCAACATTTTTTAACAGACTGTAGGTTTACATTAAAGATATAAAAAAACCCCTAAAAATCAATAACTGACTGTGAAGTAGAAATAAGAAACTACAGTCCTCAAAGAAGAAACCTAAATGGCTGATGAGCATTAAAGTACTCCATCTCACAATAATTAAGGAAATGCCAATCAAAACCATGACACAGCATTTTTTTTAATATATCAGACTATCAAAACTTAAGCACTGGACACCCTAGCTGGTTTGACTCAGTGAATAGAGTGTCAGCCTGCAGACTGACAAGTCCCTGGTTCGATTCCGGTCAAGGGCACATGCTTAGGTTGCAGGCTCGATCTCCAGGGAGGGGCATGCAAAAGGCAGCCGATCAGTGATTCTCTCTGATCATTGATGTTCCTATCTCTCCCTTTCCTTTCCTTTCTGAAATCAATAAAAAATATATTTTAAAAAAAGATTTAAACACTTGGCAACTCCTAATTCTCTATAGAAATCCTCACTTGTGAATATCCAAAAATATAGAAAGGATATTCATTGCTACAATTTTAAACATAACAAAACATTGAAATGACATGAACCTTCAGTAATTGGGGAATAGATAAATCGCAAGTAGATTATTCATGTGATGGAGTATTAAAAGAATGAATAAAATCCAACTATATCCATATATATATTTACATGCACACAGTATGCAGCTTATCTCTCAACTGCATGAGATTTAAGTAGAGGAAATGGAGAGTGCACACCCACAGAGGAAGCCATGGGGAAGATCTTCCTGATGCTGCAAGTCAACCAGGAAGCTGGTGTTCTCTGCTTCTTCCAACTTTCCTGGTGTCAAACACAGACATGCCACAGAGTTCTCTAAAACAAGTTCAGTTCAAGGAATTCTTGGAAAAAAATCAGATATATTTATATTTGGTATCTTACCTTGGTTGGGCTGTGTATATATATGAGTGTATGTGTGCATGTGTGTGCATGTGTGTGTATTTGAGTGACTTTAATGAAATAATCTGTATTTTTCCTTCACTCCCATTCTCAGCTGCTGAGCCAATCAAATATACAGCAGAGTGACTATTCTACAGCCCTAAAGCAATGCAACAGAGAAAAGAACAGAACTTCTTCCATCATTCCTGGTAGGATATGTGAATCTTGAAAAAAACTTGTTTTCATTTATAATAAAAACCTTGTAAGTAAGTTAACAATGTACATTTTAGGACAAAAGCAACACATTCTGATATTTCTAATTATGTAACTTATAAAAAAGAATCTCAAACCTTAAGTATCATCTAAAACTGCAAAATACATGGTAACATGAGCTTAAAGGTCACAGACACTCAACATGAGACATGCAGCTGTGTTTTGCCATGTGGAGCTGGAGGGGAAGGTGTGGCCCGGGGGACACATTTACCCGGAATTCTCTGTGTTGCAGTGGAAAGATCACGGGTTGGCATTTCGTCCCTGAGTGGGGAAGGCACAGACTACATCAATGCCTCCTATATCATGGTAAGTCAGAGAAGTCACTGGGGAGACAGGCTGCCAATTTGTGCTACCAGACCCAAACCAGCCCTGGGGGACAAAAATCAGATCTGATGACGGCAGGCCCACCACCCTCAGTAGCGATAGATAACAGCATTCCCTGATGCTTTAGTGTAAGCTGGGACTGGGAAAACTTGCAAATAAGTCGGTGCTGGAACCAAACACTATCCAGGCTGATGAATAGACACAAAACATGTGCTCATCCATCAGAGGGCTTCTGGACACCAAACGTGCACTGTGACCAGCGGTGTGAAATTTGGCTGGGACTTCTGGGAAATGAGAAATGTAATTCTTCTCTAGATTTCCACCCTATATAGTGAAGGAGATACAGTTCATAAGTCATGTTGACAAGTCTGGGCCTAGAGCTGATGGCTGTGTGAACTTAGGCATCTGCTTAATCATCCATAAAATGTAGATCACATTTTCTTTCCCGTAGTACCACTGGGAGGAATAACCGACTTAAGGGAAGAAAATGCTTAGTGTTATACTCTGGCATAGAGCAGTGTCCCCTAAACATTGACTGAAGTAATCACATTGTTACTTATAAACACAATCTGAAAATAGACTGCCATAGACTTACCAATGTTTTCTGAATATTTAAAGTCATATGACAAGGTTTTATCTACCTTCTTTTTCATTGTGTAGGGTTATTATCAGAGCAACGAATTTATCATCACGCAGCATCCCCTTCTCCACACCATCAAAGATTTCTGGAGGATGATATGGGACCATAACGCCCAGTTGGTGGTTATGCTTCCTGATGGTCAAAACATGGTAAAACCCTCAGCCCACTTTTAGTATTGTCCTTGAGGGAGAAATATCAGCTCACAACAACCAGAAGTCCAGCAAACAAACTGGTCATGTCTGCAACTAATAAAGTAATGTCACTAGAGTTGCACCTTGACTATTATTAGGCCTGGTTTGGTTATGCAATTAGGTCTGAAATTGTTGAATGACAGTTTTAAATAAGGGTATGTTGAAATGAATTTAAATTTAAGTATTTTATGACACAGTTTAAGAAAATTACAATCACAATCATGAATGAAGTCAGTCCATATGCTTCTAAGTATTTTTAATAAAACTTTGTAAGATATTTGGAGATTCCCCCAGTTTGAGGCTATCCATAGAAGACCAATTTGGGATAAAGTAAACTCCCAGTATCAGAAGGACTTTTTTAGTATCAGAAAATCATGGATGCCTTATGCTACTATTCATAGAAACCCCAAAATAAAATAAAATTAATATTTCACTTAGCCTTTGCATATATACCTTGAGATTCATTTCTTGTCCATAAAGTTATGTTGACCATTCCAAATGATGCTATAAATTGCTGAGCTCTTAAAATAACTTGACTTTCATCTACTAAGTTATCAATTATAGAAGCAACAACTAATCTTTGTTATTGATAAACCAAGGAAACAAAATAACAAAGCAGTAATTTGGGTTCTTAAGTTTTATTCTGCAGGTTTATAAGACACAAGATTTTAAGAGTAAATTTTGAATTCAAAGAAAAATGTGCTGAATTGTCTATGGCAACCATTTAACTTCATTGCATAGCCTGCTTAATTAGATATTTTATTAAAATCTAGCTTTTTTTTTTGGTTTTAATCCTCCAGGCAGAAGATGAATTTGTTTATTGGCCAAATAAAGATGAGCCTATAAATTGCGAAAGCTTTAAGGTCACACTTATGGCTGAAGAACACAAATGTCTGTCTAATGAAGAAAAACTTTTAATTCAAGATTTTATCTTAGAAGCTACACAGGTATGGATATAATCTAAATGACAAACTTTTCATCTTAAGTACCTATTAAATATATGCTCTTTAAGGATCTTTTCCAGCAATAAAAAGAAACGGATTTCTTACAAATTGAGACAGATTACCTATATAGTTAAGTTTTACCTTACTTGTCACTTTCATTTTCAAAATCTTATAGAATCATTAAATACAATTATCACTAAATGGAAAACAAAGATTTCTACATACACAGAAAAACAAAGATTTCTCTTTTACTTCAGAACAGTTGCTGACAGAACTTAAATTGAAAGTAAACACAGTAAAAAAGTTGAATCAATTTTTGTTCTCATGTATTAACTTTACCTTGGATTCTCCTAAGTAAAATGGAAAACATATTACCTAGTAAATTACTGCATTGCTCTCAGGAATTTATGAGTTGATAAGTGAAGAAGTGCTTTTTTTTAATTTAATATATTTTATGGATTTCTCACAGAGAGAACGGGAGATAGAGAGTTAGAAACATCAATGAGATAGAAACAACTATCAGCTACCTCCTGCACACACACCCTCTTCCCCAGGGATGTGCCCAAAACCAAGGTACATGCCCCTGACCAGAATTGAACCTGGACCTTTCAGTCCATTGGCCAACACTCTATTCACTGAGCCAAATCATCCAGGGCAAGAAGTGCTTTGAAAATGTACAGTGAACTAGAATTGTTTTACTAAATTCTTTTTAAAAATATATATTTATTTTTATTTATTTCAGAGAGGAAGGTAGAGGGAGAGGGAGATAGAAACATCAATGATGAGAGAGTATAATTTATCAATTGCCCCCTGCATACTCCCTACTGGGAATTGAGCTCACAATCCAGGCATGTGTTCTTGACCAGAATCAAACCAGGGATCCTTAAGTCCACAGGCAGATGCTCTATCCACTAAGCCAAACCAACTAGGGCTGTTTTACTAATCTCTTGATTATCTATAAGGCATTACTCTAAATGATTTGTCAATATTTACATAACTGCAGTACAGTACATTATTTTTTATATAGCCATAATAAAATACTAAAAGATACTAGGAATGATAAGGAATGTGAGGTTCAGAATAACTTCACAATCAAAAATTAAGTTTTAAATGGTTCATTTGTTTCACTTTACAATACCCTAATTCTGAAACCAGTAAACGATATCCTAACTTATATCATAAAATTCTAATATGCAAATTGACTGAACAGCAGAATGACCAGTCATTGGGGGCTGGGGCCAGCATGTGGCACCAGGCCAGCCAAGGTGAGTGCCAGTGGGCAGAGGGAGTGGATGACGATTGGGAGGAGGGTGACAGTGACCAGCAGTGGCAGGGCGATGGGGGTTGGGGCTGGCCACTTGCCAACTAGTGCTGCCCCATCACTTCCCGCAGAAGGAGGCCACCAGTGGTGGTGGGGGTTGGGGTCGGCCACTTGCCAGCTGGTGCCATCCCCCGATCGGCCCACTGGCCACCTCCCATAGAGGGAAGCCAGACTGCAGCTTAGCCATCAGTTGGGCATCCCCTGAGGGCTCCTAGACTGTGAGAGGCTGCAGGCTGGGCTGAGGGAACCCCCCACTACTGCACAAAATTTTCATGCACCGGGCCTCTAGTATCTATACTAATAAAAGGGTAATATGCTAATTAGACCAGGAGACTTTCTGGGAGACCATCTGGACAAAGCCATGGTGGTGGGGCTGAGGCAGAGATGGTTAGGGGTGATCAGTCCAGGAAGAGAGGGCAGTTGAAGGCAAGCAGGCCAGCAGGGGGGTGGGGAGGGGAGGGCAATTGAGGGTGATCAGGCTGGCAGGGGGAGGGAGTTGGGGGCAATCATGCCAGTGGGGGAGTCACAGTTGGGGGCAAGAAGGCTGGCAGGGTGGGGGGATTGGTGGTAAGAAGGCTGGCAGGCAGGGTGGTTAGAGGCAATTAAGAAGGCAGACAGGTGAGCAGTTAGGAGTCAGCAGTCCTGGATTGCAAAAGGAATATCTGACTTCCTGTGGTATCAAGCCTAAACCAGCAGGCAGACATCTCCTGAGAGGTCCCAGAAAGGAGAGGGTGCAGGCTGGGCTGAGAGACGCCCCCCCCCCCAGCTGCCCCCATGCACGAATTTTATGTACTGGGCCACTATTCTATAATAATAAAAGTATAATATGCTAATTAGACTGGACAGCAAAATGACATTCTGGATATCTTTCCAGATGAAGCTGTGGTGGCAGGGCTAAGGCAGAGGTGGTTAGGGGTGATCAGGCAGGAAGGCAGAGGAGTTAGAGGCAATCAGGAAGTCAGGCAGAGAGGTTAGGGGCAATCAAGCAGGCAGAGAGGTTAGGGGCAATCAAGCAGGCAGACAGAGGGGTTAGGAAAAATTAGGCAGGCAGATGAGTGGTTAGGGGCAATCAGGCAGGCAGGCAGAGGGGTTAGGGATGATCAGGCAGACAGGCGAGCAGTTAGGGACAATCAGATAGGCAGGTGAGTGGTTAGAGGTGATTAGGCAGGCAGGCAGGTAAGTGGTTAGGAGCCAGCAATCCTGGATTATGAGAGAGATGTCTGTTTAACTGGCAGTCAGACATCCCCTGAAGGGTCCCGGATTGCGAGAGGGTGCAGGCCAAACTGAGGGACCCTCCCCCCCTGAGCACCAATTCCATGCACCAGGCCTCTAGTGGTATATAAGAAGATTCACTATTCTGCAGAATATTTGAATGACCAAAAACTTATACATTTGATAATACAAGTAATTAATAATGTGAACATTGCAATGGAATAATATCCTACTTGATTAAACAAAAAACAAATGGAAAAAAAAAGAAAAGAAGATATTGACTCCAGTCCCTGTTAGAGGGACTTACATTCCTTATTTATAAAATGAGGGGCAGATACCAATAGAATATTAAGATTCCTGAGAGCTCTTAACATCCTATGTTAATTTTCACCTGTAACTGTTCCCTACAAACTTCAAAATCACCCCTTCAGATGTGTGGTCTCTCATGTTCTCATATAAAAAATTTATTATAAGAGTAGTAATCATTAGATACCCATTTTCCTGACTATTGATCATGTCTAATATCTAGTTTGGCCCTGGGTAGTCAGCCAAATTTTCTCCTGGTATATGCAGAAAATAAACATTGATGGTGCACCCCAATTTAGTATGTCTCCTCTACATAAATCAACTGCTGTGGACACCTTGATCATCCAATCTAACATAGGAATGGGAAGTATTTCTAAAATAATGGTAAAAGAAGAGGGAAAGACTGAAGTAGGCAGTTTAATAAATTCAAACAAAAAAAAGAAAAAAATCACAGCATTTGAGGTTGGTGGAGGGGTAAAGGTCTATAATATAGAGCCAGGGTTTGTTTCAGTATCCAGGAAGTTTGGAGTAAACTACTGAAATTAAGTGTTGGGAGCTTTTACCTATTTACCTATTATATGAGCATTATTAATTATAAAAGTGGTGAAGAGATTAAAAAGAATATTCATAAAGTATATGCAAGGTATAAAATGTATATATATAAAAGTCTAAGTGATTGAATGACCAACCAGTTGCTATGATGCACACTGACCACCAGAGGGCAGACACTTGGTGCAAGAGCTGCCCCCTGGTGGTCAGTGCATTTCCGTAGTCAACCTCCAACAGCTGACCAACCTCTCATGGTCTCCCCTTACTCCTCTTCGCGGATGGCTGGCCTGATGACCCTAATCAGGACTGGGTGAGACCAATCGGCTCTGATCACCAGGTCAAGGGACCCCACTCATGCACATATTCATGTGCCAGGCCTCTAGTGATACTATAAATGAGTTCATGGAAAAGAACATAGCCTTTAGCTTTGCTGTCCCTCACAAGTCCCCCATCCCATTCCATCCTTCTCTTCCTTCCAAAACAGCCACTTCCTGAATCAATACATGTTTATCTCTCTCTTGATTTACTTTCTAATTTAACCTTTTGTCCTAGTATAACACCATGTTCTTTAGTTTCTGATGTTTTAGAACTTCAAATAAATTATATTATGTGTATTTTTCACTTTACTTCATCCTGATGCTGCCAATATGTATCCATATAACTGAGTATTGTTCCAATTCATTTAATTTTCTGCTGTTTAGCATTCTAGTTTATAAATATACTTTTTTCATTCTACATTTGGGTTATTTGTTTGTGTTTGTTTGTTTTACTATTGCAAACAATACAGCAGTGAATATTTTTCAGTATATGCACAATTTTTCTCTTGGGTATGTCTGGGAATTCCACTGCAGAATCATTGGCATGAGCATCTTCAACTTTCTGCAACTTTATTAAGTTATGCCAACCGATCTCCAAAGTGGTCCTGCCAGTCCATCCGCCCATCAGGAGCGCTGGAGTGATTTGGAACCAACATTTCCTCATCAATGTTGTGATGAGAATGATATGGCATCTCATGGTGGTTTAAATTGCATTTCTCTAGGTGCAAATGAAGTTGGATATCTTTACATCATCTTTTGTAAAGTTTCTGTTCATTATTTTTGTCTATTTTTCTATTAAGTTTTATACTGTTTTCTTAGTCAACTATATATGTTGGAAATACCTTCTTTCCTGTTTGTGATTAGACATTTTTAAAATATTTTTGGTAAATAAAAGTTTTAATGTTTAATCCATGTAAATTTATTATATTTTTTCCTTTTCACTTTAAAAAAAAAGTAACTTTCATTGATTTCATAGAGGAAGGGAGCAGGAGAGAGAGATAGAAATATTAATGATGAGGGAAAATCATCAATCAGCGACCTTCTGCATGCCCCCTACTGGAGATTAAGCCTGAAACCCAGACATGTGCCCTGACCAGGAATTGAACCATGACTTCCTGGTTCAGAGGCCGTCCTATGCTGAACCACTTGCCAGCCAGGCTCTTGTTACTTTTATAAGGAAATCATCTGGTGTATTTTTTTAAAAATCCATTTTTATCTTGAAAAATCATCTTTTTATCCTTTTTCCTAAATGTTTTATAGCTCCACCTAAAATTGACATTTTGAATTATGTTTTGTGAGGCAAGGGTCCAATTTCCTTATTTTCCATGTGGATAACCATTGTTCCACCATACTTATTAGTGATCAGCAATACCAGTTCAGTCATAAATCAAATTTCTCTCGTATATGTATGGGCTTGTTTCTTGGATCTCTATGTATTATATTGGTCTCTCTGTTCACGCCTGTGCCCAAAATATAGGGTTTTGTTCATTCTTTTCTGATATAAGACTTTGTGATAGCTAATAGATAGTCTCCTATATTTTTATCTTCTTCAGTCGTTTCTTGGTTATTTTGGACTTTTGCACTTCCATATACTAGTAAAATGTTGGTTCTGCTACTTTCTTAAGTTTATTTTTTATTATTATTTAAAATATATTTTTATTGATTTCAGAGAGGAAAGCAAAGGGAAAGATAGAAACCTCAATAATGAGAATCATAGATCAACTTCCTGTACACCCCCTACTGGAGGTTCAATCTGTAACTGGGCATATGTCCTTGATCAGAATCAAACCTGGGACCCTTCAGTCTGCAGGCTAACACCCTATCCACTGAACCAAGCCAGCTAGAGCATGTGCTGCTTGTTTTTAGATGTAACATTTGATTGCATACACTTCAGGAGCTAGAGGTCAGAGGTGTAAGGGATTTAAAGTCACACAGGCTGCTTCGTCACTTAAGCAAGAATCAGAACTGGGACTAGGTTGAAACCAAACACCACCCTCCTTGCCAGCATCTTCCCCAGTGTCCTGCTGTCTTATTTTCCCCTCAGTTAAACCTGAGTGATACTATATTGAAAAGGTCTATGTTATTTTTAAAATAAATTTTAACACTGAAGATTTATTTTTTCTAAGTTTAAATTTAGCATCACAGACATATCTTTTGCACATACTGCCATGGTTTGATTGGCATAAACCCACAAATAAGGTTTATTGTTAGAATAAGAAAGAGATGCATCTATATGTGACCAATGTGGTCTCACAGCAAGGTCTTCCTTCCATGAAGGACAGGTAACACTGATGCTGCTTGTACCATTTGCTTTCATCTCCTTCCTCTGATTTCTGATTTTCCTCACTTATTCTACTCAGTAACCCATCTGATTCTTTTAACACATGATTTTTTCTTTCTTGTTATAGGATGATTATGTACTGGAAGTGAGGCATTTTCAGTGTCCCAAATGGCCAAATCCAGACAGCCCCATTAGTAAAACTTTTGAACTTCTAAGTATTATCAAAGAAGAAGCTGCCAGCAGGGACGGGCCCATGATTGTCCACGATGAGTAAGTTCCACACTCAAAATCAAGTTGTGCCTTAGTTTCCCCGAGGTGTATGCAGATTTCTGCTGTCTTTGTACTCACTTAATGCTTTGGGCCAATGTAGTGATTTGGTCTGGGTGGATTATCTGTTTCTTACAGACAAGGTGAACACCGAATTTTTTTTTTTTCGCTTTGCTAAGAGCTTCTCCTGAAGGCAGAAGATGGGTGTGTAATCACAAAAATTTGCTCTTGCAATGGGTGATGGTCCAGATTGATTGATGGATTTATAGTTAATCCTCACCCAAGGATATTTTCCCATTGATTTTTAGAGGGGGTGGAAGGGAGAAAGAGAGAGAAACATCAATGTGAGAGAGGCACATTGATTAATTGCCTCCCACACGTGCCCTGACTAGGGCTAGGGATGAAGCAAGCAACCGAGGCACGTGTCCTTGATTGGAATCAAACCTGGGGCTCTTCAGTCCATGGGCCGACACTCTATCCACTCAGCCAAACTGGCTAGGGCTGATGCTCACTTTTAGCATTTGAATTTTTTCAGGTGCTAATCAGAGACATTTCTCAGCCATGGACTTTCTTGGAATAGGATTAAAATTGATATATTTTTTATTTACCAGAAACAGAAATCTTTACCCAATAAGTCTTTTTAGACTTCTGTTATAAGCAAATAAAAAATATGTGTGCTAGAATTATATATTATATATATATATATTATATGTAATGCATATTATAACCTTAGAGCATTCTGATTTATTGCTAGGTCCTGGTATAAGCAAATCTTAATCCTCTATAAAGGATCTCAATACTAATATCATGGGCACTTATTGAGTGTTCTATAAACCATAAACCATAGTTTTATGCACAATAAAGAGAGGCAACTCATTAGAAATCTCAATGTTCTTAGGGCAAAGTTGTCAACAGTACACTCTCTGTGAATCCCAACTATGAAAGTCTGATGAATCTGTATCCTTTCCCTTTGCTTCAAGGCATGGAGGAGTGACAGCAGGAACTTTCTGTGCTCTGGCAACACTTATGCACCAATTAGAAAAAGAAAATTCCGTTGATGTCTACCAGGTAGCCAAGATGATTAATCTGATGAGGCCAGGAGTCTTTGCTGACATCGTAAGTAACCAAATAATGAAGCAACTTCTCACTGTTACTACTCACTTCCCAGAGGTTGCCAATATCATTTTATCCTACATCAAAAAAGGTCACATTGACTGATGTAGTTTTCAGCGTGAATTACAAGTTATTCTGTCTCTAATCCGTATAACTGGAACTATAAGTAAGAAACATTTACATTTTTTCTTCTAGAATGTTTGTGGCTAAAATTTTTAAATTACGTGTGTGCTTCTTTAACAAGACTTGTAACTCTGAAAATATCCCCAGTAGAAGCATCAATGCCCTGACTTATCCAACAAAATAAATAGCTACATTTCCAAAGTTCACATTCTGTCTAGCTCAGAAGACACACCTCAAAGTCTTAAACTTTTGAAGTTTTCACTTTTTTCTCAAGTGAAATTTAATTTCTGAAGTTAACAAACAGCTAATTCTTGGGTACTTTTTAAAAAGAGAGACTCATATGACCAAAACAGAGATATAGTACATCTGGAGAAGTTTGTCTCAACACTGAAATAATTTGGAAGTTTTTATTGTAGAAATATGGGCTGAAAAGACAATAGGGAACTTAGTTCAAGTGGCCCAATGGGAGAAGTTTATGTGAATGTAGAATATAGGTTCACCTTCATCCCCTGGTCTGTGCATGTATAAGGGACTTAGAAAAGGTCTGGTTTTTGAGCTACAGCCCAAACCCACTGGCCAAAGGCAAGGTTACCCCTGAAAACCTGCATTTCAGAGGAGATTCTATTAAATATCTCATTCAGATCTGTTGGGTTGTGTCAAGCTTGTCCTGTATGGAATTGCTGTCCAGAGGTTGACCTTTCACCCATTTTGAGGATACATTCAATGGGGCACCAGTTCACATGTGATCCTAAGGATTGTTTGCTATGATATTAGTCCCCAACTCAATTTCTCTGCAGCTGCCTTCCCCTACCCTCCACAACCGAACCAGCAGCTGTAAGGGGAAAGCTACCTTATTCTACTCCGCCTCTACTCTGAGACCTCAGCAGGGCACAAACTTGCTCACCTTTGGTAAAGCAGGGATAGCACAGTCAGGCAGAGAGTGTGTGAAGAATACTTGATAAGTGGATTTGGGGAAAGGCCTGCATTCTGCATGGGTGTCTCAGCTGACTGATGTGTAGTCCCTTAACCTCCCCCTTAATAGACAAACTTGATGGTTTCCATAACAACTAGACAACGGAGAATGAGCACCTTATTTGGGAGTGGGTCACAGGTACCCCATGCCAGAGCTACACACAAGTTGACCAGTCAGTGTCGGAGCCCTATCACGTTGCCTTCCCACTGACGCCATGAAGTAAATGAATAAGGATGGAGTGCCAGTGTGTGTGTGGATCAATTTTCTAGGACAATGAATGTTAGCTAATTTAAAAGCTGGGGTTTTTTATCCTCACCTGAGGCTATTGTCCCACTGATTTTTAGAGAGAGTGGAAGAGAAGGAAAGACAGAGAGAAAAATCAATGAGAGAGAAACACATAAATTGGTTGCCTCCTGCATGTGCCCCGACCAAGGCCCAGACCCAGGAGAGGCCTGCAACTGAGGTATGTGCCCTTGACCGGAATCGAACCTGGGACCCTTCACTCTGCAGTCCAATACTCTATCCACTGAGCCAAGCCAGCTAGGGCAATTAAAAAGCTATTTTAAATGTCACCATAAGAAGATATATTGATTGTGTGCCTCTGCTGAGTATAACAGAGCCTCTAACACAGAGCTCTTCCATGGACAGTGCCAAAGTGTCATAAAAATATTCCAGGTTTATGTCTTCACTGAGCTTCTGTTTATATCTCTTGTTCTGTGTTTCCTAGGAGCAGTATCAGTTTCTCTACAAAGCAGTCCTCAGCCTTGTGAGCACAAGGCAGGAAGAGAATCCATCCACCTCTCTGGACAGTAATGGTGCAGCATTGCCCGAAGGAAATATAGCCGAGAGCTTAGAGTCTTTAGTTTAACACAGAGAGGGGTGATGAAACTCCCTATCTCAAATTAAACTGGAAAATCCGTTCTTCCGTTTCCTGTTTTCTTTCCCATCACTTGACAGTAACTTTCATGAAATAGGATTCTGCTGCCAAATTTATATTAACAATGTGTGCCTTTTTGCAGAACTTCTTGTAATTCACTTATTGTGCTTAAACTAAAATTATTGAATTTTACAGTGTTTCTAAGAATGGAATTAGGGTGTTTTTTGTATTGATTTTAACAGAAATTTTCAATTTATAGATATTAGGAATTCCAAACTACAGAAAACATATTGTTTTAGTGTCAAATTTTTAGCTGTATTTGTAGCAATTATCAGGTTTGCTGGAAATATAACTTTTAATATAGTAGACTGTAAATAAAATGCTGTTCCTTATGATATTCAACATTTTACAACTGCAGTATTCACCTACAGTACAAAATAATCTTCTACTTATTGTATATACTGCTCTAGTGTCTCCATGGACCAAATTTGTATTTATAATTGTAGAATTTTATATTTTAATACTGAGTCGGTTTTCTAGTTCTGTGTAATTGCTTAGTTTAATGGTATAGCTCCTTGCCTGATCTTGCTTTATAAGTCTCCTCATATTGTTCCATGTTATCTCAGTGATTAACTGTTTTAGCATGTAATTTTAACTTTTATGGGAAATAGAAATACATTTGTTTTGAAAGAATATGTTTTTAAGAAAATAACACCTTACCCAACATTGTTTAAATGGTTTATTGAAGGGAATGCAAAAATAAATATAAGTATTGCCATCAACTTGCATTTGCCTATGGAGTGTTGTGCCAGGGCCTGTATGACAGCGAATGGTGGGCGTGGGTCCTACTGAGATGATGGATCTGATGGAACTGTGATTCCAATCTGCACTGCGGCACACAGGGATTTCACCAAATCTTCCATGTTTGAGGACGACACCGTAACATGTACTGACACTGCACAACTACTAACATGAAATTATTTGGACCTAATTACTTCATAAAGGGAACCATTATGTATGTCTTTTGGCTTAGTGGAGCTAGGAAAATGTTACTGAGAAGCTAAGGGTACCACATACCAAGAAATGTTGAGAAATTTTCGTTGAGAACCAAACTGAGAGTTAAATTTGCCAGTCAGGGACAAGCTAAGCTGGTTTGGGAATTGGGTGAGTAGAAAAAGATCAGGAGGTCATAAATCCCAGAATGGAAAAAGGGAAGTCCTGTGTGAAGGTAAGTCAGCAGGGCCCACCAGCTGTGGGGAGCCCAAATGCAGCAAAAGAGGGACAAAGCCCTGCTATCATTGATGTACACCAGGGCTCTTGTTATCATTTTCCTGATGTTAGCTAGTTAGGTTCTTTTCAAATTTTTCCTACTGTAACACTATGACAAACATTTCTTTATGTAAAAAGTTTTTACCATATTCCTTAGGCCCTAGCCGGTTTGGCTCAGTGGATAGAGCGTTAGCCTGTGGACCAAAGGGTCCCAGGTTTGATTCCCGTCAGGACACTTACCTTGGTTACTGGCTCCTCCCTGGCCCTGCCTTAGGGCATGTTAAGGAGGCAACCAACCAATGTATTTCTTTCACATCGATGTTTCCCATTGTCTTTGCTACTCTCTTCCACTCTCTCCTAAAATCAATGGAAAAATGTCCTTGATGAGGTTTTTTTTTTTTTAAAAAAAGATTTTGGCCCAACCGGTTTGGCTCAGTGGATAGAGCATCAGCCTGGGGACTGAAAGGTCCCAGGCTTGATTCCGGTCAAGGGCATGTACCTTGGTTGTGGGCACATTCTCAGTAGGAGGTGTGCAGGAGGCAGCTGATCGATGTTTCTCTCTCATTGATGTTTCTAACTACTCCTCTCCCTTCCTCTCTGTAAAAAAATCAATTAAAAATATTTAAAAAAAAAAGATTATTCTTAAGTACTGATTTCTTTATCGCTGGGCAAGCAGATTGTATGAATATTTTATGTCTTAAAAGTCTTTCACTGTCCAAAAGAGTTGTACCATTTACATTCCCACTGGCGAAAAAATAATAGTTTTTTATTGCTCCATTCATGGGTTCAGGTCTCTGCTCAAATATCTCCTCCTCAGAGCAACATTCCCACATCAGTCTATCTAGAGTAGCATTCTTCCCAAGGAAGATATTCAAAATATCTAGCACTGATCATCACAAGAGACATGGGCTGGCTCACTGTCCTGAGTGTACCAGCTAAATGTCAACCCACTGCTCTGTACCCGCTTTGTCCTAAGGATCCCCTCACTCCTTATCATGCTTTTTCTCAGTAGCAGATGTTGTTTCCTGACATACTTTACATTGGTATGTTGCCCAACTCCTCTATGAGTATGAAAGCTTCATGAGGAGATGAATTTTTACTCTTTTTCTTCATGTCTGTATTCCACAGACAATACCTGGCACATTAAAGGCACTCAATGATTTTTGATGCATAAATAAAGAATGAATGAATGAGTTGATTTTTATCTAGAACAAAAATTCTCTCTTTAATAGTCCTGAGAAATTTGATACCCTGCAGGTAATGCTCCTCAACATATGAAAAATATCCATTTTGACAAAATATGTCTGTTCTTTTTTTTTTCTGTAGTACCTTTGTAAGTTAGCCCTGATGAATAAAGGTATTGTATATAGATTTTATCTCTAATTTTGCAACCTCATGAAAGTATTAAGAATGAATATAATCCAGTATTCAGTAAAATGCACCAGAACCATAAATTCCATCACTGTTCCAGTATTATACTCCCTGAGAACTTATGGCAACTGCTTCTTCGGATAAAATAAGTATTAACATTTAATGCATAGATATACTGCTTAGTTTCATACCATAAGGATTTTACTTAATTTTCATATTTTTGATCTGAATCCTCCTAATTTGTTAGCACTTAAAAAAACTCATTCCAGTTATCTAATACACAAAAGATGGAAAATAAGATCTCTTTAAAAGATATATTTTAAAATATTTTCTTAGAATTAAATTCCACTCACATAGCACATAGAATCAGACATACTAAGCATTTATTGAATTAAAATTAACTTCTTAGAAAAATTGGGAAGGAAAATCTACACATCTGTCAAAATAAAAACTCTTGTTATTATAAAATTTAAAATGATTTCATATTCACTCACTATCTAATTGCAAAATAAACAATCTTGACATGTGAGTAGGTGGTATTAAATGTTAAGGCATGTAAATGAAATACACTACACCAGTTTGAAGAATCTAGGCATCCTTGTCATTAAATCATAGTGGACAAGTTTTTCTAAGGTTATCATTTCTTAAAAGAAAAATAAGAGTGATGTCAGAGGAATGGCAGTGTGAGAGATCCCCTTGGCTTCTCCCACTGAAATTTCAACACGTTAACCAACTCTAATTCAACAAAGAATTCCCTTCTCAGTACAGAGGCATGCCCGAAAGACCTGCCAATTGAAGCATTTAAAGATGGGCAACATGGAATAAGCAGAAAGATGTGGGGAGGAGGCCGCAAATAGCAGGCACTTCCTTAGGCCTGGAGCAACAGGAAGTTACAGGGGGCAACCCAGCAGGGCAAGGAGAGTGAACAGTGATTGAGCCAGCAGATGGGTGACAGGTTCTGTGCATGGCTGTCTGTTGTTGGGCATTGGAATTTCAGATTTACAAAACAGAATTACAGAGCCTTGCTGCCCCTTGGACTCTCAAAACTCGCCTCCCATTGCCATTAGTGTCAAGTAAAGGAGCACATTATCTATAAATCAAAAGTTATTGCAGGATAAGTGTTGCTTCCCTCTGTGATTGATCCCCAGTTTGGGTCCTTGGGGAGGGTCCCCACGAAGGCCTGGGGTTGCCATTATGGTGAGGGCAAACCAAATCCTACAAACCAAACCCTACCCCCAAACAATGTGCTGTACTACCTTACAGAAGCTGTGATCGTAAGCTCTGGGAGATAACAGAGGTAAAAATCTTGGGATTCAGCAAGATCTACTAAAAAAAAATAGTAGAAAGACCTCTTCAGAAAAAGCTCCTAGAAAAGGGCCATTAATATGGACATTCATACATGCCTGGACAAAGGAAACCAGCAAATGCCACAAATAACCATGAATACCATCAGTAACAAGGATGCTCAGAAAGAAAATGAAAAATCCCCAGAAATCTACCTAGAAAACATAGAAATCTATATATATATAAAACCTTACTATGCAAATAGACCAAACAAAGGAACAATCAAATAACTAAATAACTGGTCACTATGACGTGCACTGACCACCAGGGGGTGCCTGAAAAACATGGTGGGCATCAGCTGCAGCAGGATGGTGGAGCAGGTGAGTGAGGGCACCAGACCAGTTGCTGTCATCCAGGTGAATCTCTGGTGGTTACTGAAAATTCTTTGTTCCCAATCGCCCCTCAGAGCTTCTCCACCTCCCACTTGCTCCTGAGGGGCAATCAGAGCCAGCAGCTGCTTCTTGCACCCACTACCAGTGACAGCCCCACTTGCATCTGCTGCCAGCACCAGAGCCGCTGCTTGCACCCAATGCAGGCATTGGAGCCACCACTCCGGATCGCTCGGCGCCATCAGTGGATGTGAGCAGAGGCGGCAGCAGGAGCAGGGCTCCCAGCAGGGAGGAGACTGGGGGCTGCGGCAGGATGGGCCGGGCGGATGTGTGGAGGACAAGCCGAGACCCGCCTTGTGCTCACTGCAGCCTCGCAGCCCACAGTTTCTTTCAAGGTGCACAAATTTGTGCACTGAGCCCCTAGTATCTGATATAAATAACAGAGATTTCAAGTCATTTAACTTTGAAAGACATATTTTCTCTTCTGCAACATCAGAGGCCTGGCCAAAGTATTATTTTGGTCCTTTCTACTCTATGAACATTTTAAGATTCTTGTTGTGGAGCAGATACATCTATAGTTCATTTGAGTAGCATGGATGTTTGAGGAGTCCTCTGAAGGTATCCAAAAGACTGAAAAAAAAAATCACCTCAAAGCTAAAAATCTCATTAACATTAACATAAACTTCAGGCAAAGATGTTATTGCTAAAGAGGGAATCCTAATCTTTTGGAACATCTACTAGGTAACAGGCTTTTATTAATAACCTGTGTCTCTGTTACCCTCATTTCATGTAGAAGAAAATAACCTGTGTCTCCTCTGTTACCCTCATTTCATGTAGAAGAAAACAACTAGCAACTAATCACACTGCTTCTCAGAGGCCCAGGCTCTACTACCTCAAGGGTCTAGAACAGTGGTCGGCAAACTGCGGCTCGTGAGCTACATGCAACTTTTTGGCCCCTTGAGACACAGGTTATTTCTTCTATATGTCCACTCATTTAGGTACCATCAATAGCTGCTTTCACACTACAAAGGCAGGAAATAGCAGCTGTGACACCCCTTAGCCTTCAAAGCCTAAAATACTTATTTACCTTATAAGTTTCCTGACCCTCTGATAGTCATATGCTTATTAACTATAAGCTATCCCCAGATCCTACCACCACCATCTTTATTTTTGACATATCTGTTGAAAAATTTGTTACTGAAAGCCAATGTCTTTACTGGAACTTAATGACATTTTCTTTTCTAGCGCTGACATTAAACCAGTTCTGCAAGCACATTCCCTATATCACTATTATCATAAAACCCAAAGCAGTTAATTATATTGGGATCCCAACAAGTTCCCACTCCCATGCAAGGTGCTAGTTCCCTAGCTCCCCTTCCATCAGGGCACTCTTCAAGATTGGGGGTGGAATCAAGTTCTATCTCCAAATTTATTATGTTGAACTCAATGCTGAGGTGAAAACTTCCATAACAAAATGTCTTTACTTATTAACAGACTAGAGGCCCGGTGCACAAAATTTGTGCATGGGGAGGTCCCCTCAGCCCAGTCTACATCCTCTCCAAGAGGGATGTCTAACTGCCGGTTTAGACCCGATCCCAGGGATTGGGCCTAAACTGGCATTTGGACATCCATCTCACAATTGGGACTGCTGACTCCTAACTATTCACCTGCCTGCCTGGTTAATCACCCCTAACTGCCTCTGCCTGCCAGCCTGATTGCCCCTAACTGCTCCCCCTTCGCTGTCCTGGCCACCCGCACCCCCCACCCCACCGACCTGGTCAGCTCTTACTGCCCTCCCCCCTGCCAGCCATCTGGGTCACCCCCAACTGCCCTCCTGATGACCTGGTTGCCCCAGCAGCATGCTGTTCAGTTGTTTGGTCATCCCTCACTAACCGCCCCTGCCGGCCTTGTCGCCCCGCACAGCCTGCTGTTCAGTCATTACTGTGATAGAGTCCTGGACAATTTGCATATTTCTCTATTACTAGTATAGATTATTGATCTCCATATAGTATTTGTGATAGGTATAACCAGGCCTTAAATCAATTTTAATCCTTTCAAATAGCATAGATGCTTTATCGGCTTTCATATACTCCGCATCTAATATCTGCTGTTTCAAGGGTAGAATTAGTTTTATGTGCCAGGATATGAACACAGTCAGTGAAACTCAAACAGGTATTTAGTTTATATGAGTAACTATAAAATTTTTATTAGTTATATATAATGGTTTTCCCAAGGAGCCAAAAAATGTTATATCTGTAATTGAATCTTTTTTATAACAACTTGAGATCTAGTTCACATCTCATGCAATGTATATTCAAAGCATATCACTCAGTGATTTTTTAGGATATTCAGAATTGTCCACGATTATCACAATCAATTGTGCAATATTTTCATCACCCCAAAAAGGAACCCCCAACTAATCAGTAGTCATTCCTACTCACCTCCAACTCTAAGTAACCTCTAATCTAGTTTCTCTATATACAGATTTGACTGCTCTGGACATTTTATATAAATAAAATCATATATGTAGCCTTTTCTGTCTGGCTTCTTTCACGTAGCACAATGCTTTCAAGGTCCATCCATCTTGTAGCTTGTATCAGTAATTCATGTCTTTTTTGTCAAATATTCCATTGTATTAATATTTTGCTTATGCATTTATTAGTTGGCTGACATTTGGATTGTTTTCATTTTTGGCTATTATGGATAATGCTGTTATAAACATTTATTTACAAGTTTGCACAGACATGTGTTTTCATTTCACTTGTGTATATACCTAAGAGTGGAATTGCTGAGTGATATGGTAACTAGGTTTAGCCTTTGTGCTAAACTGTTTTCCAAAGCAACTGCACCATTTTGCATTTCCACCAGCCCTTTATGAGGGCTCCAATGTCTCTAAATCCTCATTAGCATGATTTTATTATAACTATCTTGGTGAGTATAAAGTGATACCTTGTTGTAAGTTTGATTTGCATTTCTCTGATAAGGATGTTGAGCATCTTTTCATGTGCTTATAGCCTTTTGTTTATCTTCTTTGGAGAACTGTCAATTCAGATACTTTGTTCATTTCTTTACTTTGGGATCTTTGTCTTTTTATTGGGTTACAGTAGTTCTTTATGTATTCCAAATATATATGTTTCTCTCTTACCTGATATATGATTTGCAAACATTTTCTCTCATTCTGTGGATTGTCATTTTGCTTTTTCGATGGTACCCTTGGAAGCACAAAGGTGTTTTTTTTATTCTGATGTCCAATTTTTTTTTCTTTTGTTGCTTGTGCTTTTGATTTCATTTATTTAAGAAATTATTGCCATAAAACCATGGTCATGAAGATTTATGCCTATAATTTTTCCTAATAGTTTTATTGTGTTTGCTCTTATATTTAGGCCTTTGGTTCACTTTAACTTAATTTTTGTATGTGCTGTGAGGTAAGAACCCAACTTCATTCCTAAGCATGTAGATATTCAGTTGTTCTAGCACCAATAGATAAAAATACTATTTTCCTCTAGTAAATTGTCTTAGCAAACTTTTCAATAATCTATGGACCATAAATGTGAGAGTTATTTCTGGACTCTCAATCTATTCCTATGAGTTTGGAAGTATTCCTTCCTCTCTAATTTCTTGGAACGATTTGAGAAAGGTAAGTGTTAATTCTTCTTAAATGTTTGGTAGAATTCACCTGGAAATCCATCAGATCCTGGACTTTGTTTAGGGGGACTTTTTAATTTACTGATTCAATTTTATTACCTATAATTGGTCTACTCAGATTTTCTATTTCTTTATGACTCAGTCTTGGAAGGTGTATGTTCCTAAAAATTTATCCATTTCTTCTAGGTTTTTCAATTTGTTGGCATATCATTGTAGTAGTTTCTTATGATCCATTGCATTTCTGTGATGTTGAGGAAATATTTTCTATCTACAAAGATGAAACTTCGTCTGCTGAATATAGGAAAATATATTATTATAGGAAAACAGTTGCACAATAAATTAACAAAAAATACAATCACTATCACTTTTACACACACATGAAAAAATATATGATACGATTATTAAAGTTCTCTGGTAATTACTGGCATATCCTGTTCCAAATATTTGCATAAGAAAATAGATTTATATTTCAAAAACCATTTAGTGACAATCAAAATATGTTTTATACTTTAAAATAGTTCTGTAGCAAACATGTTTGTTGCACAAATGTTCAGAGCTGTATTGCTTGGGAAAATAAAAATAAAATATAATTCTCAATTAAGGTTTGATTGTGCTCTGTGTTGTATAGATAATGCCTTCTGCTTTAATTCGCTCCAATATTGGTCCATAGATCTCCTTTGAAAAGGGTCCAATTAAGCCTTTAGCATGAATTTCACCTGAAAGAAAGTTAATTTGTAGTTACCATTTTAAAGGTGGTATTAAATGCTAATTTCTGCAGCAAGGATCTCCATATAGCAGTCAAGTTGGAGTCAATGAATTACTGGAAGCCTAAACATTTTTTAAAATAGCTGCTTAAATGTCTCCTACTAAATTATTACTTAATCAATTTTAGATTAAAGATACAACTGGACTTAGGGATAGTGTCAGAATTTATACACTTGACTGCATTAACCCCTGCCAAGATAATCAGAGAATAAAGTAAAATAAGAGAGTAAAGTAAATCTAAATGGCTGCTTCATATGCTGATTTCATTTTATTTAAAAACATAATACCCAATAGAATGAATGAAAGCTCATCTGGTTATTTGGGCCTGGGTGTCTGTCTGATTGCTGAAACAGTGAGTCTAGACACATTCCGTAAAGGCCATTATTACCTCATCCTTCATCACTTCATCACACTTGTTCTGCAATAACTAAGTACATGGTTTAACCTGATATTAGCTCATATGCTATTGTAGATAGATTCTCTCATTATTTGACATTGACATGCTTTGATGTTTGAAGAGTTAAAATTTGAATTCATTCTGTTCAAAATATTTATTAGTACTGATATATATTGAGACATGAAGATTCATAAAAAATGGTTTCAATAAAGCAAGTGCTTCAGAGCAAAAAATAAATAAAATAAAATAAATAATAAAATAATAAATAAAATAAAATAAAATAAAATAAAATAAAATAAACCTGGTCTCTATGTTGGAAGATCTGGAAGTGACTGCCTTTTGTCACTTCAGTGTAACAGCTTCACAAATATAAGAAAGAAAGGAAGAAAGGAAGGAAGGAAGGAAGGAAGGAAGGAAGGAAGGAAGGAAGGAAGGGAGGGAGGGAAGGAGGGAGGGAGGAGAGAAGAGAGAGAGAGAGAGAGGAAGGGTGGGAGGGAGGGAGTTCACATTGCTTGGAGGCCCCTCTATATGGTAGGAGCTTTACATATTATTTCACCTTAGTGTCACAACAACCCTATGAATTGGCGATGACAATCCCATTTGAAGATGAGGGAAGTCTGGCTTAGAGATGCTGAGTAACTTGCATCTGATTGCTCAGCCATGTCTGACTAAGCTGGGAGAGAAGGCGGTGATAACTCCAAAGCCCATGTTTGTCACTCCCACGGAGTCACTCCCACGGAGTCACTCCCAGTCAGCCAACACCTGGATGGCTCACTTTTAGTGAATGCAGTGTCATACTCAAGAATAGTTATTGTATGTCCAGGCACCGAATGACTTGAAGATGATAAGGAGATGAAAAAACTTACCATCAAGCAACATCTTGGCTGCCATAGCAGTGGGGAACCCCACAGTTTTAGCCATGGCTGAAAAGCCATTGATATCTCCATAAACCACAAGATCAATAGTCTTATTTTCTAAATGTCCAGAAGGATGTCTGATTCCAAAGCTGTCTCTCATCACAATCATATCTTTCTCTCCAGGACCTTAAAGTAAGTAAGCAGACATTATACAATGCCACTGTCATTACAATCCCTATATTGTATTTCCTCTCCTGCTGCTGCCCTCTTGCTCTCACACATCTCTCTTCCGTTTGATATGGTTCTTAGACAACTAGTCATACTGCTCTATAGCTCAAAGACCCATAGAAAACTCAAAGAAATTATGACTCAAATCACAGTCTTCCATCCATTTGTTATTATAGCCTGGTATAGGCATGAGGGCTCTGCTACAGAAGCCATCCACTTTTCTCTCAAAAATGCTCCTGTAGTTTTTCCAAATGAGCTAAAAATTACAAGTAAAACTAATAATATTTTCCTTTTACATATTATCCAAATTCATTCTTTTTTTAAAAAAAATGTTATTATTTATTTTAGATAAAGAGGAAGAGGGAGGGAGAGAAACATCACCAATGAAGGATGTTTGGGTCATTCACTGAGATGGTCACATTGGGCAGGAACAGGTTTTGGGTGAGGATGTGTGTGTGGAAATGAAGAGTTCTGCATTAGCGATGGCCATTGGACAGGTACCACTTCAATAACTCAACTATGTATGGGTCTGTAACTCTAGTTGGGGTGCAGACTAGAGACTTGGATCCAGAATTCTTTAACCTTCAGCACAACGCTATGCAACAGAAATAGAATGTGAGCCAAGTATGTAATTTAAAATTCCCTAGTAGCCACATTCAAAAATAAAAAGAGCCAACAGGTATGGCTTAGTGGCTAAGAGTTGATCAATGAACCAGGAGGTCAAGGTTAATCCCCTCTCCAGGCACAGTTGGGGTTGTGGGCTCTGTCCCCAGTAGAGGGTCTGCAGGAGCCATCCCATGGGTGATTCTCTCTCATCATGGATGTTTCTCTCCCTCCCTTTCCCTTCTCTCTCTGAAATTAATAAGAACATTAGGAAAAGGGAAGAGAGGGAGGGAGGGAGAGAGGGAGGAAGGAAGAAGCATCAATGAGAGAGAATCACTGATTGGCTGCCTCCTGCATGCCCCTCATTGGAGATCGAGTACACATCCCAGGCAAGTGCCCTGACTGGGAATAGAACTGTGAACTCCTAGTTCATAGGTTGATATTCAACCACTGAATGACACTGCCTGGGCCCAGATTCATTCTTACTTTATAGTTCTCTCATTTTTCCCTCTGAAATAAATCCAAGTGCTCTTTCTCTCATATCATATTACCCTACTACTGCTTAGCTCCAGCCCTCTAACATAACTTGCTAGTTATACTGACTACATACGTATGTTTCTTCTGAGATGTGCAGCTAATATCCAATGGCTTACCATAGGAAAGTTTCATGGCCAAATACTTGGAAAGTGCATCAACAATAGACTCTGCCTGAGGGACTTGTTCATCCCCAAGTAAGCCCAACCTGAGAAGCACAAGAGATGGCTGCATTAGTACAAGTCCTGTACATATTCTCACTTGGGAAACGGAAGGGAGCACTCCTGGAATTTCATCTTGAAGGGAAGAATCACAAAATGACAGTTTGAGGTATAGGACTCTCCTAAATTGTAAAATAATAACAACAGTAATGTTATAGCCTTTAGAATCATCCCCAGACTCTTCCGAGCAGCACCCTCTGGAGCAGAACTAACACACTGGAAATCCACGCTACTGCAAAGCTTTTTATGAGATTCTCTCGCAGGTTCATTCTCCCACATTAAGGATGACAGCAGAAAGTGCCACCACTATGTGAACAAATGTTTTAAAACAGTTGTAAAATGACTGGATGATTCTCCAGAGAAGAAAAAAAAAATCCCACCTGTCTTGAGTACTGAGTAGTAAAATATCTCAAAGTAAGTATTTCCCAAGTTATAATTGCCATTGAATTTCTCTTTTGGTCTACATTTCATCCCCACATGAACATGGTATCTGATAATCTTTCTAAAACAGTCCTAGAGCAGCAAATTAACCAAAGACAATATGAAACATTTGGTATTGTTCTGACCTTTCTTTGATGGAAAAGGGCTAAGGGATCATCTATCCAATAGTTAGCTCTACATTGAATGGTGGGTGCCTACCGTTCAGCAGCCTCCAGCTGGGTACTGTCTCCACCTAGTTTCTTAAAGACAGCTTCCTTAAGCATGTCCTGCGTGGAGGAGGGCGGAATTCCAACTAGATCACACAGGAGCTCTTTCTGGTTAGAAAAATGAAAATTAAAACTCTAAGTTCCTAATAGAATAAGTAAGTTGAGAAAGTATTTTGGTAAGACATTGGATCTCAAATGCATTGGAATAAACTTAGAAATAGTAAACTGTAATGCATACATGTGCACACACATGTGTCTGCACACCCACACATCAATAAATGCATGGTATTCCAGAATGATATTTCAGCAATACAAATGATCCGTAACATTAAATCAATACTAAACAGATGGTATCATAATGACATCAAATGTCCTGTCTTTGCATATCCTCTCCTTCAGTTTTTCACCCATGCCCCCCTCACCTCCAGCCATCCATTTTGGCCAGGATGAAGTTATTTTGTAGGTTCCAAAGATGAAAAAAACCTCGCAGATAATAAAATCTCAAAAAAGAAAACTTAAAACAGTGGCCATAGCTTTTTCTAGTTTCTAAACACGTTTTTTCAGGGTTCCAAGGGAAAGTTATGCTTTAGGTTGCAGGGGTGGGGAATGTCTGGCCCATGGGCCATAGAAAGCCCCTAAATCCTTTGGTCTGGCCCTGCGAAGGCATTAGGGGTGAGTTAATTAAATGTTTGACCAAATATAGCAAGCTAATTTTAAGTTGATAGTTTTGTATGGTCCACGAATAATACTGTAGATATTCAAGTGGTCGTTGGCAGAAAAATGGTTCCCCACCCCTGGTTAAGGAAAAACAAACTGATTCACAGGTCAAATTTGGCTCACCACCTGGCTTGGCAAGTAAAAAGTTTTATTAAAACTTGCTCATGTGTTGACCTATTGTTTATGGCAGAACTGAGTAGTCTGACAGACATCGCTGGTCCACAAGCCAAATATATTTTTAATTTGGTCTTTAAAACTTGTACCAATCTTCCCTATGCAGCTGCCTCACCCCCATGTTCACCCGAGACACTTATTCACTCCTGTCCAACAAGTACACTTATGGATGGCAAAACTTGAATTGGAAAGACTCTCAGCATATAAAATAACTGAATTGAAAAGCAACTGACCAACAAGAATCCCGAAGTTTCTTTGGGGAGATTTATAAGGATAGGCACTATTGATCCTTTTCTCCCTGTGATACATTTCTATTGAAATATGGGCACATTAAGTTGGATGACAAGCTAATAACAAGCTAATTCCTAGCAGAGAGTGGAAGGGAGAGGGAGAGAGAGAGAAACATTGATGTGAGATAGAAACATTGACTGGCTGCCTCTTGTATGACCCTACAGAGGATCAAGCCTGAAACTATGTGCCCTGACACAGAATTGAGCCAGCAACCTTTTTGTGCACGCGACAACACCCAACCAACTGAGCCATCTGAGGAGAAAATTTTCCAATTTTAATTGATTTTAATACAACACAGATATGGGGTGAACTCAGGAACTGAAAACTCAAGTTACACTTGATTACAAATGGCTGAATGAAAGAACTTCTGGGATCCAAGGGTTAGGAATCAGTTCTGATACCAGCAGCCCTCCTGTGCTATTAGTTGCAAGAGGCCCAGACATAATTCCTCTCACTAGGCCACCATGCAGCCCAGTGGCAGAGCCTGGAGCCCTGAGCAGAGGGCAAGTCCATCTCTTCCTGGAGTGAGGGAGCCCTCAAGTGGTAGAAGTTACTGAAAAAATAGGCCCTAAGTCAGCCTCCAAGCTCTCTCCATCCTCCCATAACAGTGAAGGGAAAGGGGACTTTGGAGCTAGGGTTTACCTTTTTGGAGCTAGGGTTTACCTTGCCGTGGGTAAGCCACACAATGGGCTCATTAGCTGGTCCAAACCAAGTTCAACCCTAACCAGTCAAAACCCCTATCCTTGTGGAATTACTCACTCACCCAGGTGAGAGGCTTGGCCTCAGGTCGAAGCGCAGGAAATGCATCTCTGTTTATAAGACCCAATTTCACAAGTCCATTCAAGGCTTTGGCATATCCCTGCAAGGAGAATTATTAAGCAGTATATAAAAATTTTCTCTTAAAAAATTTAGTGTTTTTGCAAAGAGGCTCTGTCTTTATTTGTTTAGAACACAAGCTGAAAGAGTCATCTGCCTGGCTCCTGTGGATGCAGCCTCCTTCAGGTTCAAAACAAAATCAATAGTGTCAACAACAATCCCACTGGTTTACATAAGCGGCCTTGAGAAACTGGGGTACTGACTGCTGTTTCTGGGACCATCGAGTGATATTCTTTGGCAGCAGGAAGGCAAATTTCCTTCTGAGTCAAATATCAGTTCAGCAAACAGTATTCAATAGAACAGCTGTTTTCTCTCCTAATGGAAGAAGGACGTTTTAAGAATAGCTTCCAAAAGCAGGTAATCCATTTTAATGAATAATAGCCACTGTTTTAATGCCTATAGAGAGCAGGGGGGAAAGTAAACCAAAAAGATTTTTCTAAAATGTTGTAACTCTGATAAAAATTCCTCGTGTGTTCTTCATTGTCTACAGGAGAAGTTTGAAGTCCTTGGCCTATTACATAAAATCCATACCCCTCTAGCTGACTCCCTATCATAGCCTCCATCACTCATCATTCCCCAAACACACTGTGCTCTTCAGAGACCTGGGCCTCTGTGCATGCTGCCCCTCCACCTGGAATAGGGGAGCCCCCTTCTCCACTAGTGGAATGTTTACTCCTCCTTAAGGTCCAGCTCAGCAAACCTACTGAGCACCTAGGTCAGTGGTCAGCAAACCGCAGCTCGAAAGCCACATGCGGCTCTTTGGCCCCTTGAGTGTGGCTCTTCCACAAAATACCACGGCCTGGGTGAGTTTATTTTGAAGAAGTGGTATTAGAAGTTTAAGTTTTAAAAATTTGGCTCTCAAAAGAAATTTCAATCGTTGTACTGTTGATATTTGGCTCTACTGACTAATGAGTTTGCCATCACTGCCCTAGGTGAGGGCACTCCCTTCTCTGTAGCATTTTGTATATATCTCTGTTATGCACTTGGCACATATTGTAATTCTCTATTCAGCTACTGAACAGTAAGTATAGTGTGTGTGTGTGTGTGTGTGTGTGTGTGTGTGTGTGCGCGCACGCCCTCACTCATTTATCTATCATTCCAGCAAGCTGAGAGAACAAGTGACTCCATGAACAGATTCTGAATAATGATGAAGTTGATTGAAGACCAGCAAAAATGAGGGGTGGGGTAAGGGGCTTTGTACATGCTGCAGTTACAGAGACAGAGGCAGAGAGAGAGGGGGAAAGAGATGAGGAGGAGGAGGAGGAGGAGGATGGGCACTAGGAGGAGGAAGAAGAGAAAAACATAAAATTGTTTTAAGAAGCAATAAAATGTTAACATATCAAAGCCCCTGCAGCCATCAAATAGCTCATCGTTTAATGTATGGCCAATTCGTAATTTTCACATTTCAGAGAGGTTGTATTATTCAAACTGTTCAAAGGTTACTCATTGAAGAATTCACATTTATTTGATCCTATCCAATGCAAATATATTTCAAACAGGAGAAACAAAAAAGCAGTTCCCCAGCTTGCTTCTAGAACCCCTTCATCCAATTTCTCTACTTCTGAGATATTTCTTAATCTCAGAAGTGTATTTTTATGGCGATCTCTAGAAGCAAATATATCGTATGTATTCATTCACTAGGAAGCATTTAGCAAATTGCTACCATGTGTCAGACTTGTGCTAGGGGCTGAGGCCACAGAGATGATCAATGCAGTCCTCATCCACAAAGAAACTGAAATCCAATAGAAAGTTAAAAAAAAATGCCTGGTACATAGTGAACAAAACTACATGACCAGTGTTGACTACACTGCAGTAGAATATTCTAGGTATTATGACAGAGGTAAACAGAGCTGTGGGAGCTCAAAGGGGGGGACCCCACACAGGTGTAGGGGAAGGGAGTCCAAGAGAAGAAGTTAAGAAAAGATCCCAGGGGAAGGTGATACCATGCTGAGTCTGCAAGGACAACAGGTGACGGCCAGGTGCCTAATAACTGAGATGTCCCTGTCACTCTGGTGTCTCATCTCTAACACCCAAAAGAATGGTCAGGCTATGGAAGCATGGCCGTCAGTGCTCAGGAAGTGGCCCTCATGGACATGAACACCTTGACGTCTTCCATCCTCCAGGGCTCGGTCGCCTGGCTCCCAGCCATGTACTCGAGAGTTGGGTTCAGTTCTTAAATCTCTCAAAACCCTGTTTCTGGGTCTGCACTAAAGCTAACAGAAAACCCTAATTCCTACACCTCCCCCAAGAAGTTACTACTTTTGAAATAGGAATAAAGAAATGTGCCGGAGCTGGGGCTGGTCTGGCTTTCACTCAGACTAGAATTTCTGTTGTGCTTCAAGGCACATGGAACATCGAGGTGCCTAGATCCCCTTGGGATGTCACCACAGGCATCTCAGTTGATTCCTGGCCAGTGAGGACACCCTATTCATAACAGTACACGTACCTGCCCTCCTTGGCCTTAAAGGCTATTTCAGGAGACAAGAAAACTATACATAAAATAGAACTAGAAATACTGGAAGTAAATGCTACATGCCAACAAATGCCACGGATGCTCTAAAGAGCAAGCGATGTGGTGGTTTTCTTCTCTTTAAGGATACACAGGGCTCGAGGGGAAGCGAGACAAACCAGAAGGCAGTCTTCATGAACCGACACCGTGGGGATAACCTCTGCCCTCACAGTCACTTTCTGTGATTCCCTTCACACACACATGCCACCAGCACCCACCACACACAAAGAAGGGGACCAAAAGCATCCTAGATGGCAGAGTTCTGATTTTACTTATTTTTAAGAATGTAATTCAGTTTAGTCTTTTTAAAAAATATATATTTTTATTAATTTCAGAGAGGAAAAGAGAGGGAGGGAGAAACATCAATGATGAGAATCATTGATTGGCTGCCTCCTGCACGCCCCCTACTGGGGATTGAGCCCACAACCCTGGCATGTGCCCTTGACTTGAATGGAACCCGAGACTCTTCAGTCCACAGGCTGACACTCTATCCACTGAGCCAGAACAGTGATGGCCAGAGTTGTGATTTTAAATATCAAGGTATGGAAAGCCGCACAGGCATGGAACAGTTCTTTCTCAAAGCCTTCAAAAGATACCCACCCTGCCCACACTTTGATTTTCAGACTTCTGGCCTCCTGAATAGTGAGGAAAGAAATTTCTGTTGTTTTAAGGCACCCAGTTAGTAGTAACTTGTTATAATAGCCCTAGGAGATTATTTCAATAAAATTGTCTTATCTGGTCATTCTTGTAACTACTCTTTATGATTAATAAATGTGTAGTGGACATTTGTGTTTATGCTTCTAGAAGCTACACCTCATTTTGTGGTAAAAAAATGTTGCTTTGGCCCAGCTAGTGTAGCTCAGTGGTTGACCTATGAACCAGGTCACAGTTTGATTCCAGTCAGGGCACATGCCTGGATTGCAGGTTTGATCCCCAGTGGGAAGCGGGGTGGGGGGACAGCGAGTGCAAGAGGCAGTGGATCAATGGTTTATCTCTTACCATTGATGTTTGTACCTTTCTCGTCCTTTCCCTTCTTCTCTGAAATGAATAACAATATATTATATTTTAAAAAAGATGTTGCTTTAGGAAGATGCTGGCGACACCTTTAGCTTAAGGGACATAAAACAGAGGGCAAAGCTGATTGGCACATTTTATCCCACTGGCCTCAGGCACTAATGAAACCAAAATTACATTTTTATACATTAAAAGATACACTTTTCGTTCTCACTGAACCTAAGAGGGTGGGGATACTACTACCATCTGGCCACCATGGGAACCTGGGTCTGCAGCCAAAACCTGAAGTCAGAGCTGAGAGGTGAAGAGAGAGCAAGTCCCAGCAAGGTCGCCTGCCTCCCTAAAACTCATTACCCCTGAAGCTAGTCCTCTGCCTGCCCCCACTTCTCCTGGGTCTGAAGTTCCCTTTTTGCTCACCCCATTTTGAGCTGTCTCCTAACATCTCTCAATCCAGAGTCCTGAAAAACACAGACTCCAGCGTGGCCTAGCACCCTAATTATCTTGATTACTAGTAACAATACTAGTAACAATGACGTGTGCACTTCACTCTCATCACAATAGGCAACGTGTTTCATCTGAAACAGCCGCTTACCTTGTATCTCAGTGTCCCCCGCAACAGAGTATGAGCAGACGAAATGCCATAAATTTCAGCATATTTGGTACTGTCTCTGTTAGGATAGCCTTCCAAATTTAACCCAGGATAGTAATCCATGGGAGTCACCGCGTCGAGAAAGGAGGCTCCCCCGGCAACGTTCACAACCTGAGGAAAAGGCACTCGGGTTACACAGTGTTCCCCTGGCATCTAGCCTCTGGTTTTCATTTGCAGAATAAAGAAATCAAAGTTTTAAAGGAAAGCAATAGGGGATTAAAAAAAAATTATTGAAACTACCATAATCAACATTGCATATTCACAAGGCCATATGCTCCCAAACTTTAGTATAATCACTTTTTATTAAATGTATTGAACAATTGGTTAGTATCATACTATAAATTTCAGACTTACAACATTATAGTTTGATATTTGTGTCCTGTATGGCATGCTCACCAGTAAGTCCAGGTTTATTCCACTACTCTATATTTGACCTCCTTTACCCAATTCACCCTCCCTGTCCCCATTTCGTTCCCCTCTTCTTTCAAACTTGAAAATCTGACTGAAGCATTTCATTTTTTACTAAGATCCTGTTTTCTCTATTTTCTCATGCCCCTGGATTAAATGACACTGAATAATGTCCCCGTGGGGTTTTGTTTTTAAGCAAACACTAAGCTAAAAGCAACAGACACTCATTTAAATGGCTTCTAAGCTCAGAGCAATGGCTATGTTCTCACTGTTCTTTGGCTTTACCCCTACCGCCTTTCCGAAACCACACGAGGCACCGGCCTTGTACATTTCACTCATACAGCTAGCACTTGCTGAGCACCTACTCTGTGGGCCTGGATCCCACTCATTGCAGAGGAAATATGATGGATAAGGCACAATTCCTGCCTCCATTCACTCCTTTATTCTTTGAACAAACACTTCCTGAATGTCCACCAAGTGCCAGGAGCTGTGCTAGAGAAATTATAAAGAGCTCATAGCCTGCACTAGTCAACCTACAGTGTGTATTGGGGACAGGGAGCAGGGGAGATGTTCCCTCACAAGAAAGATAACCAAATGAACATACAGTGAAACTCAAAATAGTGCTGCCACCACTGTGACTGCTGGTGAGAAGTTAGTCGATGCCTAAGCTCTTTCAACTTCTTAGTAGTCCTAGTACTCAAACCCCACCCCTCAGCACACAAAATTCAGTGAAGCATTTTTTTCCCTTTAATTTTGATTAAAGGACTAAGTTTTTCTTTCAGCTGGTGAGGTTTATGATCATCCTTGAGATAACGGAAAAAATCCTGGAATGATAAAGCCAGGGCTGAGATTCCCAGGGAGGGGGTATGGCTGATTATGGAACTGGATCTTGTCCTGTTTGCACCAAGAGAAACAATTGCTGATCACGTGAGTAAAGCTGCAAAGAACACTCCTGCACGAGAAGGTCCTCAATGTATGTATCTTCAGAAGGATTCTGATGAATTTGCCCAAAGGAGTTTCGGCAAAATGTAATGATTCCCAGAGCTTATCTGTAAGTAGGTACTGCATGTGTCTTGGTATGCGAGACAAAATGGAAATGTATGTCTCTCTACAGTGAAGCCCAGAAGGAAACGTACTATGCTGACCAAGGTCAGGCCTGGTAGCATCTCTCCACTTAAAGGGCTCACTTTGCAGAACGCTAAAGCACCATCTAAAACTCCAGGACTGGCCCTAGCCAGTTTGGCTCATTGGATAGAGCATCGGCCTGCAGATTGAAGGGTTCCAGGTTCAATTCCAGTGAAGGCACATGCCAGATTGTGAACTCGATCCCCAATAGGGGACGTGCAGGAAGCAGCTGATCAATAATTTTCTCTCATCATTGATGTTTCTATCTCTCTCTCCCTTCCCCTCTGAAATCAATGAAAATATATTAAAAAATAAAATAAAACTCCAGGACTGAGAATCTATAAAAGAAGTGAGGAATGCTTATTTCATTTTCCTATAAAATCCTTCTGGATTGCCACAGAAACCATTTCCAAGGAGACCATTTCTGTGCTATTTCTTTATAACAAACTTATTCTATCAGAATTCTAAATTTTAATAGAAAAATTTATTAAGAAAGCAAGTGTTAAACTTCAGCGTCTCCATACTTTTCTCATTTCTATAACCCATAGCAATTCTAAATCTTGTTTACTTGCTTAAAGGTTAGAAAAAATTAAGAAAAAGTCAATAAAGATGAGTAAGTAATCAAAAAGAAATCAGCTAGTTCATAAGTCTACCGTAAGACCCTTGTGAAGAAAACATAGAAATGTAAGGTGAATGATAATGATTCCTTTAGAGATTGGCAGATGCTAAAGCAAGTTGACCCAAAAATTACTGGGTAATCATAATCACTTGATATCAACTGATAATTGTATGTCTAATGGCATATTATAAAATTAATTAATAAACTCTGTCTTGTTTAATATTTTATTAATGACTCGAATGAAGACAGAAAGAATGATTTATCTATTTGACAGAGTACGTGTTGTTGTTTTTGACTCAACAATACTCAGATGCAAGACCCACTCCCAGCAGAAACAGTGGCTCATTGCTCACTGCTGTTGCTCTATGTCTAACTTTTTACATACACACACACATCTCCCAACCAATGAGAATCGATAATAAGCTCATCTGTTGAACTAACAAGAAATAAAACACAGGAAATATACAGACAATCATTTAGGACGCACTGTGCTAGGTGCCTCATAGACATTACATTTATTTATTTATTTATTTATCTATTTATTTATTTATTTATTTATTTTTAATATATTTTATTGATTTTTTACAGAGAGGAAGGGAGGATAGTTAGAAACATTGATGAGAGAGAAACATCTATCAGCTGCCTCCTGCACGCCCCCTACTGGGGGTGTGCCGGCAACCAAGGTACGTGCCCTTGACCGGAATCGAACCTGGGACCTTTAAGTCCGCAGGCTGACGCTCTATCCACTGAGCCAAACCGGTCTCAGCGACATTACCTTTAACCCATGCAATAACCTATTTTTCAGAGGCGAGAATTGAGTTCAAGTCACCACCCAAAGGCACATTTGAACCCAGGTTTACCTGGATCCTTTCTCCTATGACACGTCTATCCCCTTAATTGTGCTTACTTCTGGACATCTTAAGAGGGGTTCGAATGACGAGGTGCAACATTCCAGATTGTGCCAGTTCCTTGCCTGAAAATTGCACTAAGCATGGTGGCAAGCAAAGAGAATAACAGGAGCTCTTTTTAAACATTTGTTTTATTCCACAAATACTTTTTGACATTTATAGAAACAGAATTTCCTACAAAGGAGGGGCTGGTTGCGGCCGTCAAGGTAAACTTGACTTGCAGGCCGACTCGAGGATTAGAAAACCTACCTCAAAACTGTGTGTGTGAGCAAGCATGGCCCTGACACATTGTGTAGCTAGGGGTAGCTTGGGAGAGGAGGCTGACGGAGGGGGTGGTGAAGTTCAGCATATCATTCCCAGGTGCCACCATTATAGAAACTGTCCCTCTCCCCATGGAGGGACAGAACTAAGAGAAGATACAACCACCATCTCCAGAGATGTAGAAGGAGATCAAGCGTCATTAGAAATAAGATTAGCTGGGAATTGTACGAGTGGCTGGAAATCACTGCAAGGATGTGGGACGAGACCCATCCTAATTCATGGGCCACTGCCTAAGTTGCTGGGAAAGTCTGAGGCTTCAACTTTAAGCAGAAGCCAGAGGTCCCTTGGGTCCCCCTTTATGATCCTGTGAATACCGTAAGGCCTACTCCACGGTCACAGAGGGACTGAAGGGACAAGAACACAAGAGAGGCTTCTGGGTTGCAAGACAGGCTGACACACTTGAGTTACTGAGTGAGTGACACAGCATCTGAAAGATTCTTAGACACCGACAAAGTGTGGGAGTGCAGACAAAGGAATAGTGAGTAAGGGCTGAAGTGGTCAGGGAAAGAGGCGCCAGCAAGAGGAAACTTGAGCAGGACCTTGAAAAGAGTATCGATTTTAGCAAAGAAAAGCATCGAGTTTTCTCTGTGTCTTCCGCGGAGGCAGAATGATGCAAAAAGCACTTTTTACAAAAGGAATTCAGGCTGGGAGGGAAAAACTTCAAATTCAACAAATACAACTCCTGCTGCCTGAAACCTCCTCTTGCTTTTCCTCCAGCTTTTTCCACCATGGAACCCTATGGCAGGCATCCGAGTGTTATGTTTATCTTCCAACAGGGAGCCTAAAACTCAGAGGGATGAAGTGATTGTTCTAGTGCCCCAGCCGGGCCAGAGCACGATCCAGGCCAACTGACATCAAAGCCCTTATTCTTTCTTTTTTTTAAAAATTTGATTTCAGAGAGGGACAGGGAGAGATAAAAATATCAACAATGAGAAAGAATCATTGATTAGCTACCTCCTGCACACCCTCTATGGGGGATCGAGCCCACAACTCGGGCATGTGCCCTTGACTGGAATTGAATGCAGGACCCTTTAGTCTGCGGGCGAACGCTCTATACACTGAACCAAACCAGCAAAGCCCTTGTTCTTTATGTAGCACTCTCCAGACCTCCTCATTGCAATCACTTATATGGCCTCCTGAAGCATTTTGCCCAAATGAAGCAAGACGTTTTCCTGCACTCCCAGGTTAGGCCAGTCTCTTTTCCAGGACTGCAGAGGTGGCAGACAGGGGCATCAGAATATAGGCTTCTGGCAGAGAAAAGACATTTCGTTGGGAGAACGTCAGGATGAGTTCCTTGCCCAAACCTTCATGAGTCACAGACTCGGAGAACTCGATGCAGCACTGGTGCTCACATCTCGCATCAGGAGACAGACAGAGTTTCAGAGGAACTTTGCATTTGCCTGGCCTTTGGGGACATTGTCAGGGGTGCCACCACCTGGACCAGAACCCAGAGGTTTGTTTCATATCCTGCAACTTGTAAGTGTATCTTTCCAGCATCACATTTAAGTGTCACAATTGTTTAGTAGAGTCTTTTTTTCTTTTCAAAAATATATTTTATTGATTTTTTACAGCGAGGAAGGGAGAGGGAAAGAGAGTTAGAAACATCAATGAGAGAGAAACATCGATCAGCTGCTTCCTGCACATGCCCTTGACCAGAATTGAACCTAGGAACATTCAGTCTATAGACTGACACTCTGTCCACTGAGCCAAACCGGTTAGGGCTATTTAATTGAGTCTTAAGTGCAGCTCTGGTCCTCTGGTCACTGAATTGGTCCTTCTCAAACCCAACTGCACATTAGAATCACTTTGGGAGTTTTTAATCATCCCCACACCATGGGGAATCAGAAGCGCTGAGAACAGGGCCCGCACCAGGGTTTTGTAAACTGTCCTGTGATTCCAATGTGCAGCAAGGCTGTGAGCCAAACTGTCCACCGTAGGCTCAGAAGACCGTGGCTGGTAACAATATTCACCTCGTTTCTAAAGAAACTATTTAATCCGTAGCCAGTTTGGCTCAGTGGATAGAGTGTTGACCCGTGAACTAAAGAGTCCTGTTCAATTACAATCAAGGGTACATGTCCAGGTTGCAGGCTCGATCCCCAGTATGGGGCATGCAGGAGGCAGCCAATCAATGATGATTCTCATCATTGATGTTTCTCTCTCTCCCTCTCCCTTCCACTAGGAAATTAATATATATAGAGAGAGATTATTTAACTTTCCTCTTTTGTTTGTATACAAAACACACTTAGATTCACAGGTACACTGGGAATTTGTAATACTGTTGCCAGATGAATCTTTTTAAGGTGCACATCTGATCACATAAATCATCATTCCCTGCAGGGCCAGAATGAGGGCAGGGGAGGGCGGTGCCAAGGTCAAAGCATGTAAAAAGGAGCCCTTAGTCTAGCCACATTTCTTCCCAAACCTGAGTCTTTCCTTCTGGTAAAAGAACAACCTCTGAAGGCAGCCCGATGAGACTTGGAGATTGGCTGTGCCAGTTGCAACTTCTTGAACTGTGGTTGTTAGCTAAGCTTCTTATGCTTGCATTCTGCCTTATGAACCTGGTAAGATTGTTGTAAGAAATGAGTGGCAGCAATCCAGCCTGCCTGGCAGCTTCTTATCCTTCAAGGCCAAACACATATTCTCTTCTCCACTAATTTTCTTCTCCCCACTCCCTCACCAAGTTCAACTCAACCCTGTGGCACTTCAGCATACTTCGGAACTGCTCTCCCTGGATAGCAGCTGGGGGAACTGCTCTCCCTGGATAGCATTCCAGGGTCTGTCTTTCCCACCACAAGGAGGAAAGAAACTGCTCGGGAGTTAGTGAGACATACATTTTCAAACCAGGATCTTAACATTTTCCTTAAGTCACATGTTAATACTAAACTCAGAGAACACTTAGAGTCTGGTACACAGCAGCTGGGGGAAAATGTGTCTTTCTCTGACCCACCAAACTCTCTATTCCAAGAGCCATCCCCATTCCAGCTGTCAGTTCTCTGAGGTCAGGAACTTCATGCATTGTGACAACCTTGGGAGTCATGCTGCCTGGCCAGCACAGTAGGGACTCTAATCATTTGCTATGCTGAAATAAATCACAAGATGACCAGCATTCGCACATGCAGAGAAGTCCAGAAGTGAGTTTTCCAAGTGCAGAAACAACTTGCAAGAAGAGGAAAGAATGAGCACAGGCCATGCTGGGAACAGTGAGGAGACTAAAGGGAACAGAAAATATACTCTGGGAAATGTCAAAGGAGGAGGGGACAGAGCATAAGCAGCTCAGCCAGCATGAAAGGGCCTCGGGATCAGGGAGAAAAAGTCTGGACTTTCTCAGGCAGTTGCTACAGGTTTGTATCTAAAGCTATCATGAGCATCCTTCACCTTTCCATTGAGCAGGTAAGTGGCGGACTGCATTATGTTCATCAGAACTCCCACTGGACTCCAGCTGAACTTGTATCTCAAAGGATTGTCTGAGTGTTCAGGGGCTGGAAGCCCACCACAATAGGAAATGTAAGATTCAATCTGTAAAATGAAGACTCAACAAATTAGGAAGAATTAGCAAAAAGTTAGGGAGTATGACATGCATCAGGTAGACTTGCTACAGTTTTTCCTTTCTTAAAGTTACTGAGTCTTCCCAAAAGGCATCCTTAAAGGCAGAAATCATTTTATTAAGTCACAGTTATATTTTATGCATACTTAATTTTTAAAAAACCCTTTAGAGATTATGACTAACACTTGGTTTATTTAAAAATCTAACTATGAATTCTATTTGGCTTGGTATTAAATTGTATGCTTGATGATAATTTAATTATATACATTATAATATGCAACCTTAAATACACTAATTGGTATATGGCATAATTAATATATATAAAGTTAAACCTTGTTTCTTCAACATCTCCCATCTCCAACAATTTGCTTCTCAATCAGATCACCCTTTCATGCTGATACCTATATGACCAGTCACACAACTCTCAGGTGACAAATAAAGGAGAGAATGTGTGAGTATGAGTCAGTTTAGTGCCGTTACCAAAGATATTGTACTGTGGATATTTTCGGGTTTAGTTATTTTTTTACTTTTGTTACTATTTATTATTATCATTAAATTTTAATTTCTTTTACTGTATATTTCCTTTTTGTTAAATTTTCATTTATATTTCATGTCCTTTTTATTTTGAAAGTATTTATTTATATATTAAACAGTACATTATTCGTGTACTGAAAATAAGAAAGGTTAACATTTTCTTTAAGCCACATGTCAATACCAAACTCAGAGAGCATTTACACTCTGGTACACAGCAGCTGGGAATCATTTTGGAGTCTGGAATGGATTAATTAAATTTACATTATGCTAATGGGAAAAATGCTTTGATTTTCATACATCCGTCCTGAATGAATAAAGTTTGAGAACCAAGGTTCCACTATAATTATAATTTATTTGAATCTGTATTTGATTACATATATTACACACATAAAACCTAAAGCATTTCATCTGATTCATCACATTTTATGTCCAATAGTTCTTTCTCCTGTATAAAAGATACTTCATGTACCAATAAATGAATAATATTGTAAAGAATTTTTCCCACTTTTAAAAGTCAAACTTTATAAAAGAATCTTTAAAGCAGTCTAAAATATTTTATTAAACCAAAATATTATAGTAGCATCTATTTCTCTAAAAATTGATTGCTCGGAGATGGACACTGTTTTACCATGCAGATATTTCTGCCATTACAGAATTTTACTTGAAATTTCTGGTCAAAGTACAAGCTAGAATATAGCAACACCTTTACTCAAAATTACAGAAAGATACTTGCAAACACAGAAACCTGGACTTTTGAATGTTTTCCTATATGAACTTTTGGGTGTAAATGACACTCACCGTGGCTCCTACTTCTTTGGCTTTATCTATCGTTTCCATTGCCAACATGTGATCAAGACCAGGGTCCAATCCCAATTCACCAATGACTGTGATGCCAGCATCGTCCACACTATAACAGGTGAAAATGGGCAGAAGAAAAAGTTGAATGTGAAATAAAAATAATGCGCCCAGCTGGCATGGTTCACTGGCTGAGTGTCAACCTATGAACCTGGATGTCATAGTTTAATTCCCAGTCAAGGCACATGCCCGTGTTGTGGACTTGATCCCTAGTAGGGGCATGCAGGAGGCAGCCAATCAATGATTCTCCACCATTGATATTTCTCTCTCTCTCTCCCTCTCTGAAAGTCAATAAAAAATATTAAAAATAAAATAAAAATAATGCCATGGAGCTACTTTCTTGAAAATGACTGAACTTACCTCTTTTCTAATTCTTTTAGTGCTGGTGTGATGTAGCTTGCCGTGATCATGTTAACTTTGCTTTTGATGCATGCCTTGGCCACAAGAGGATGCAATACATAAGGCAACAAGCTTAAAAACAAAGGGAGGAGCCAATCAGAAACTTGCCCAACTCTATCTTCCAGTGTACCCTGAAGCACTAAAGTGAAGACATTGCTCTGATTAATTTATTATCTAAGAGATGATCAATGACTCCTTAAGGACTATAGAACACATGCATCCTGTTATCACATTTTAAACTCTCTCCACAATATGACCTTCACCTAACTTCACTATTATTCTCTCTCCATCTTCTTTATAGATCACATGTGGGAAACAAAGAAGCCATTATAACTCTCAACTCCCAGTCTTCACTTTGCCATATCTGAACCTCACTGTGTCTTCCACATGGAATGCTCCCTTCACCACCACCCCCACCACCACTCAGACCATACCCTCGTTATAGAAATGTCTAAACAGTTATCTCCTCCAAGAAGTTTTCCCAGATTCCCCCAAATCCAAATGTCCTTCCTCTTCAGGTATCCAGCTATTTTTCATAACATTAAGTGGAATTTATTTTATCCATCCTTATATTTCTATTATATCCTGTTGAGAGCCCCCTACTAAAAGGTAAGGCTGCTGTTCTTTTCACTTTCACATTTCTCAAATGACGATCAGGAAGGGTGAAGCTTAGTCTAGGTGGCCTTGTGTTATGTTAAAGAGTAGAGTTTATGAAGAGCCAGGGTGAAAGATAGGCTTTAATGGTATTGCCTGGTGTAAAGCCTATCAGAATGGCTAAAAGGCTATATACTGAGTGAAAAATGAAGATGTACTTAAAACTCAATTTAAAGTGAGTTTTCTAAAAATCTGGTTTTGGGTGTTTTAATTTAGTGCTGGGAATACACAATCATAAAAAATATGAATTTATATAAATCTTTATATAAATGAGTATATTCATATTCTAGCCAAGAAATAATAAAACATATTGCAACTCACTTACCACTACTTAAGTTCCACTAGTTTATTGCCTTTTTGATAAGCATTCTACATAGTAACCATAAAAAAGTAAGTACAAACTTATAAACACATTCACACTGTGTCCATGTATATGTCAATGGCACCCTGCATACTTGAGATTTTCTTTCTTTCAGATAAAACAAAATTTCTAAGACTCTATTCCTGCTCAGGTCAATAGAATAAGTATTGTTAAGTAGATTTATTATTATGTAGAATAAAATTATGTTCATATTTTGTCAGTATCAACAGGAAAGCCCTTGATCTCTTCTTCCTGGCTTTTTCAATTCAAAGGAGTTATTACTGGAAGTAAAGAGATGGAAAAAGTATTTTATGCAAATAAAAAAAGTTGAGATAGCAATACTTATATCAGATAAAATAAAATTCAAAACAAAGGCCATAATGCGATTCAAAGAAGGTCACCATGAATACTAAAGGATTGATCCAGCAAGAGGATATAACCCCTGTAAACATATATCCAATCAATATAGGAGCAATTAAATATATAAAGAAATTATTGGTAGACATTAAGTGAGAGATCAATAGCAATACAGTCATTGTAGAAGATTTAAACACCCCACTGACATCAATGGATAGATCTTCTAGACAAAAAAATCAACAAAGCAACAGCGATCTTGAACAACACACTGGATTGGATGAATTTAATAGATATTTACAGAACATTTCATCTTAGCACAACAGAAATTACATTCTTCTGAAGTGTACATGGAAATTTCTCAAAGATAGACCACATGTTAGGACACAAAATAAGTCTTAACAAATTAAAAAGGATTAAAATTATATCAAGCATGTTCTCTAACCACAATAATATAAAACTAGAAATTAATTACAATAAAAAAACTGAAAAATATTCAAACACATGGAGGCTAAGTAGTATGTTATTAAACAATGAATGGGTTACCAATGAGATCAAAGAAGAAATTAAAATCTGCATGGAAATGAACTAACTTGAACACACAACAATCCAAAATCTCTGGGACACAGCAAAAACTGTCCTCAGAGGGACGTGCATAGCAATATAGGCCAACCTTAAGAAGCAAGAAAAAGATACCAAAAAATCTAATCCTATATCTAAAAGAGGTAAAAAGATAACAATAAACAAACCCCAGAGTAAGTAGAAGGAAAGAAATAATTAAAATTAGAGTGGAAATAAATGACATAGAGACTAAAAAGGCATTACAGAAGATCAATGAAACCAAGAGCTGGTTCTTTGAAAAGATAAACAAGATTGATGAACCTTCAACCAGACTCATTAAGAAAAAAAAGAGAGAGGTCCCAAAGAAATAAAATCAGAAATGAAAGAGGAGGAGTAACAACTGATACAACAGAAATACAAAGGATTATAAAAACAAACAAACAAAAAACTATGAATAACTATATGCCAACAAATTGGACAACCTGGGTAAAATAGAACATACAATCTTCCAAAACCCATTCAGGAAGAATCATAAAATTTGAATAGACCAATTACAACTAAAGAACTTGAAGCAATAATCAAAAAACTATTTTTATGAGGCCAGAATTATTCTAATTCCAGGACCAGAGAAAGAAACTACACAAAAAGAGAATTATAGGCCAATATCTCAGATTAACATAGATGCTAAAGTCCTCAACAAAATATTAGCAAATCGGATCCAGCAACATATTATAAAGATAATACACCATGGCCAAGTGGGATTTATTGCAGGGATGCAAGGCTGGTATAATATTTGCAAATCAATAAATGTAATACATCACATAAATAAAATGAAAGACAAAATTCACATGATCCTATCAATAGATGCAGAAAAAGCATTTGATAAAATCCAACACCTATTTTAAAAAATATATTTTATTGATTTTTTACAGAGAGAAAGGGAGAGAGATAGAGAATCAAAAACATCGATGAGAGAGAAACATCAATCAGCTGCCTCCTGTACACCTCCCAGGGGGGATGTGCCTGAAACCAAGGCACGTGCCCCTGACCGGAATTGAACTCAGGACCTTTTAGTCCCCAGATTGACGCTCTATCCACTGAGCCAAACTAGTTTTGGCCCAACACCCATTTTTGATAAAACTCTCAGCATAATGGGAATACAGGGAATATATCTCAACATGATAAAAGCTATATGACAAGCCTACAACGAACATCATACTCAATGGGAAAAAACTAAAACCATGTCCCTTAAGAACAGGAACAAGAGAGGGATGTCCACTTTCACCATAGTACTTTAAGTCCTAATCACAGAAATCAGGAAAGAAAAAGAAATAAATGGCATCCAAATAGAAAAGTAGGAAGTAAAACTCTCATTATTTGCAGATTACATGATTTTGTACATAGAAAACCCTAAAGATTTCACCAAAAAACTAAAAGATTTAATAAATGAAATTGGCAATGGTGCAGGATACAAAGTCAACATTCAAAAATCAATACAAAATAATACTGAAAACAAACTGTATTTGAAAATAAAAACATAAAAGAATTATTACTAAATATGGAAATAATTTAAAAGCCAATTAGCAAAATACCTGCAAAATGCTTTGTTGAAAAAGTACTAATAGACAGCAGAATTACATCATCTGAAAGGTTTAGTGGAGACTTTTTGTCACCTTCCAATCACTGAAAACTTGCCTACTAAAAGTGTTATCTGGAGCTAATATTTTTTTATTTGGCATTAATTACCCTAACATAATAATATGTTGAGAACTAGAATGATAGAACTTCGGTTGATGGTGCTTTTTTAGACAAAAGGGTTAGAGTTCATAACTGATTGCTTATGTGATATAATAACTAGCCAAGGGCCATAACTCTAAGTCAATTAATTCAAACACTTGGCAATACCAGTTTTAAAAACATACAAAATACAAATGTCATTTTCAAAGTAACATATAAAACTTGATTAATATTTACATTAAATCATCAAAAACTAAAATTGAAACATTCAAACCAAGAAGATTTGATAGCCCTAACTAATTTGGCTCGGTGGATAGAACATCGGCCTATGGACTCAAGGGTTCCGGGTTCAATTCCGGTCAAGGGCATGTACCTTGGTTGTGGGCACATCCCCAGTGGGGGGTGTGCAGGAGGTAGCTGATTGATGTTTCTCTCTCATCAATGTTTCTAACTCTCTCTTCCTCTATAAAAAAACAATTAAATATATTTTTAAAAAAAGATTTGATTTATCATTATATAATGTTTTGTGAAACATATCTCATATTTTATTTTGGTAGTCACTGTGCTTACCTCAAAACATTCCTTCTGCAACTTAAAAATAAATTATTTGAGAAACATTATTGAATAAGCATGTTCCACAGCATTATCACTATTCAGCAGGGCAACTCAACCAAGAAAAAGTAAATATAAAACAGATGTTGCTAATGCTAATTTTCATGAAAGGCCACCAGTTTGCTAAATTTGAAAACTAATAAAAGAGAAATAACAACCCCAACAAAATATGCAGCAATTATTTCTTGCTAAATACTAACCTGATGACAAGATCCTGTGTTGCCACCAAGGAGGTCAACTTCTCTTCCTGTTTACTGATGTCCATGATAACAGGATTAATATTATATTTCTTGCCTAACTGTTCAATTTGACTCCTTAGAACAGAGCCTATTTCAAGAATAAAGAAGCCCAAATTTTAGATTTTCCTCTACTAGTCAGAGAGCAAACACACTTTAATATCTCCCGAGTAATTTTTCAAAGTTTAGAAACAAAATAATCATTTAAAATTCACAAGGGAAACATGAAATTAGTTTTTCTTCTTCTTCTTCTTCTTCTTCAAATATTAGGGTTTATTTACCTACTGTTATTGATATGTTGTTATCTCTTGACAGGTATTCCAATACAGGCTCAGATACATAACCAGTTCCAAGGACCAAGACCTTTTTCTTGGTGCCCACTGAAAGTGACTGAGCACGTTCCCTATAGAAATCAATAAAAAGGCAGGGTACGGGGAATCATTTAACAACAACAAAAATTAAATAATAGAATCTTGCTGGCAACAAAACAAAATAAAAGTTAACACTATAAAGTAATAATTTTTCCACATTATTCATAAAAAGAAACTCAACAGTTCCCTAGGGGCTTAATCACAAGGAACAACAGCCTGTGATTATTGAAATTGAGAGCCTAGGTCAGTGGTCAGCAAACTCATTAGTCAATAGAGCGGCAAACCGCAGCTTGTGAGCCGCAGTTTACCAAGCACTGCCCCACGCCAACATTTTTCATTGATTATTTTAGATTTTGGACAATGGACAATGAACCCTGACAACTCTGAGGTGTAGGTTCACAGACTTTCATGGATTTAACAAGTGAGGCACAGATGCTCACTTGACATTGGGATTAGTATGAGGTCATCAGATGATGAGAATCAAAAGACACAGGAATTATTAAAAAAAGCAAATACTGTTTTACTCACGACTAAGTAACTTAGTCTCATACTTTGTCCTTCCAGGAGACATGATTCAAAATCTCACACGCAGCTTTCCAATGAAACCTGATTCACTCCACATAAAATCCAAGGAGACTATTATTATCCATATTAGACATTTGTGTGTGTTTTTTAAATCTTTAGGATCACTTGAGAACAGTTGAAACCATAACTTTAAAATCACAAGTGTCAGGGGTCAAATACAGAAACCTAAGAGAAGTTACCAGTCAGGAATTTAATTCTTGAACAGTTTATTCTGTTAAGAACTTTTACCTTCCTGACAGACAACTCTTTGTCTTTCAGACAAACTATGTCCTCCAAGACAGTGATTTAGTCTTACTCATCTTTATAAACCCATTGATTCTCAATTTAGTTTGTCTTAAATATAATAGGTACTCATTAAAGGCCTTCTAATCAAATTCCCAGGTATCAATGTAAAACAACGGGAATGGCCTGCTGCCAGGAACTTGAGCAGCAAGCTCTGTGGTACAGATCTTTTAGAGCAGGATATCTCTCAAACTTGAACTTTTCCATTAATTATGATGATTGAATATATGTCCCTGTCTCTCATCACCCCAACACTTATATTACTGATGAAGGAAGTTCTTTATCTTCCACCCCATTCCATGCCACCTCCCAGAGAATATCACTATTATTTGATTATTGGATATGTTTCCTAATAATACTTCCTACAGTATATATAATTGAAACATATTTTGATGTCTAAATGTGGTATGTTCAAAATAATTTTTTTAAATTACACTTAGATTCCAATACAGTTCATCTCATCAGCACCCCCAAACACTATAGGTTAATAACTACCGTGTTAAGTAGTAACATCAGAATAAGGCAGGGTGCAAGATAATTAAATTTCCTTTCAAAATTCAATCTTCATATTACTCTCTTGGCACAAGATTCCGCTAGGGAAGGAAGGCAGGAAACCCTAGTGACTGGAGCCGAGTAGACCTGCTGCCACATGAAATAATGTGTGTCAGAGTGAAAGATGCCATCGTCACAGGTCACATTAGACATGACATTGGGATTAGTATGAGGTCATCAGGTGATGAGAATCAAAAGACACAGGAATTATTAAAAAAAAGCAAATACACATAATATTTCCCCAATAATTAACTCTCCTAAGGGATTATAGAGTTAGCTCTTTATTTAAAAAAAAAACAACGAATTACGCACGCTTGCTGTCTTATGCCAAAGTATTTCATTGAAGCATACAAAGTAACCATAAGCAAATAATGGAAAAAGCATAACAGTAGTATACTTGATCTGTGCTGCTCCCCTCATTTACCTCTTGTAGAGACAACTGAGAAAGAAGATAAGGCAATTTGTTTGCTTGTTTATTTGTTATTAATTTTCCTACTCAGTTTTTTTCTGAGTGTTCAGTACATGGGTTATTTTGTTAGATGGGAATAGACCAGTGGGCAGCAGAGATAAAAACAAACCAATGCACTCAGCTGAAGTGGACTAGAACAATCCAAAGAAATGTCAATGTTTTCAAACTTTGAGTAGGAAATCAGTGGAGGGAATGAGGGCCTTAGCTAAGTACCTTTCTGTGAGAACTATTCTCTTGAGTAGATTTGTCATGGTACTTTTTGGCACCTTCCTCTTAGGAAGAATCCCCGGAAAAACTGACTTCTGATCATTTTCTTTCTTTACGGCTTCTAATCTCTAACCAAGAGCCTTTTTCCTTACATATTACACTACACAAACCCTCCGCTAAAGACCAGGCTGAAAGCACCACAGAAAGAGTTAGTTTGCTCACTTTCCCTTCAAGCAAGTAACAGAGGTATGATAATAGGCAAAGTGCTAGAGAGGGGGGTTCCTAGAAAGAACAGTCTTTTGGACTTACGTTGGTTTACATACAAAGCTACACAGGATAGGAAATAGCCCAACACTGTCCCAGAGAAAATTATTCACACTGGTTTAAACCAGTCACTTAGTTTGGATGTCCTATATTTATAGGCATTTTCAAATTGTTCCTGTTGTATAAACCTAATTCTTCTGAACTCACATTGAAACATTAAAAAATACTCATCAGATCCAAGATAAGAACAGTGCTTACCTGCTCTCTCGGAGTTTCTGGATATATTTATACTTATCAGTCAATATACCGTTGGATGTAATCACTGCCTAAATGTATATGACACAAGACATTTCTTTAATATCCACATATTAGTCCCACAAACATGGGCTCATGATAGAGAAGAGACAGAGAGATAAAGAAAGATAGGGAAGGAGAAGGGGAAGGGAGAGAGGGGAGGGAGGATAGTAGTGGGGGGAAAGTACATTCATAAAAAAATATATATTTTTATAACTTACATCTCGTACCACAGGAGAAAAATTCTGACTTTCAAGAGATTGTGTTGCATCTGATAATATCTGAAAGGAAAATGAAATTGGTAAGAGATAAATGACATTATAAGGAAGGCTTCTTGGCATTTCTATTCATATTACAATATTAGTCAAAAGGAAAATGAATTTAGAAAAGTTTCTGAAGATCAATAAATAATTGGTAATGAAGACTTCCGCAAGCAGTGAAGTCTGCCCCCAAACACATGCAATTTCACAATTTTAAAAGTAAAATTTGAGGGAGAATCCAAGATGGCGGCATAGGTAAACACCTATACTGCTGCCTCGCACAACAATTTCAAAACTACAACTAAAAGACAGAACGGACATCATCCAGAACCACAGGAAAGCTGGCTGAGTGGAAGTTCTACAACTAGAGGGAAAGAGAGGGGCTCACGGAGACCCAGAGGAGCTGCAAAAAGCTGAGGTATGGAGACGCGCGCTGAGAGAGCGGTGCCGGAGTACCTGGCTGGCTTTCTCTGGCGGGAGGGAAACGGAGACTCCCAACGGCATTGAACCCCTTCTCTTACGACACTAAACCCCAGATCCAGCCGAAACTCATACGGGGGGAGTTTGGACTGTGAAAAGGGAGAAGTGCACGGAAATTTAGGGGAGTTGCAAAGGATCGGAGGTCGCTCACGGCACCACGCGGAGGACGGATTGCTGATTGTGCCGCTGGCTTTCGCGAGTGGGCGGGAGACAGACCCTCCCAACTGCGCCACTTCTGAGTCCACTGGGCCCTGTTTTGGGCGAAACCCTGGGGACCTAGACTCGTGTGGTCCTGGCTCGCAGGGGAGCCGGAAAGGCAGCGGTCAGAGGCGCTGCGGGTGCGCGCGCACAAGGACCGCTCCAGCCATTACCCAGTCACGGGAGACTCAGGGGCCGTGGAGGGCGGGGCCGACTGGAAGGCAAGGCGGTCCCTTAAGCCCTGAGACTCCACCCTCCCAAGCTCAGCAGAGGCTTCTGCGACTGAATCCAGCACAGAAGTTTCCCCGGCACAGTGAAAATGCCGAGACAAGGGAAGGGATTACAAGCAAAAGAAATGGAGGAAAAAAAACGACTGGATATAGAGTTCAAAACCACGCTTATAAGGTTTTGCAAGAATATGCTAGAAAAGATGGATAAATTTAGTGAGACCCAAGAGAAGATAATAAATACACTGACTGAAATGAATACTATTACGCAGAGTACTAACAGCAGACTAGAGAAAGGCAAGGATCAAGTCAAAAATTTGAAATATAAAGAAGCAGAAAACATTCAACTGGAAAAGCAAGAAGAGAAAAGAATCCAAAAATGTGAACATAATGTAAGGAGCCTCTGGGACAGCTTCAAGCGTACCAACATCAGAATTGTGGGGGTGCCAGAAGAAGAGAGAGAGCAAGATACTGAAAACCTGTTTAAAGAAATAATGACTGAAAACTTCCCACATCTGGTAAAAGAAATAGACTTACAAGTCGAAGAAGCACACAGAACCCCAAAGAAAAGGAACCCAAAGAGGACTACACCAAGACACGTCATAATTAAAATGCCAAGAGCAAAAGACAAAGAGAGAATATTAAAAGCAGCAAGAGAAAAACAGTTTATTACCTACAAGGGAGCACCCATACGACTGTCAGCTGATTTCTCAACAGAAACGATGCAGGCCAGACGGGAGTGGCAAGAAATATTCAACGTGATGAACAACAAGAACCTACAACCAAGAATAATCTATCCAGCAAAGCTATCATTCAGAATTGAAGGGCAGATAAAGACCTTCACAGAGAAGAAAAAGCTAAAGGAGTTCATCAACTCCAAACCAGTATTATATGAAATGCTGAAAGGTACCCTTTTAGAAGAGGAAGAAGAAAAAGGTAAAAGACAAAAAATTATGAACAACAAATACACATCTGTCAACAAGTGAATCTAAAAATTAAGTGAATTAAAAATCTGATCAACAGAATAAACTGGTGAATATAATAGAATCAGGAGCACAGAAAGGGAGTAGACTGATAATCATAAAGCATCAAACAGACTGTGAAATTATAGCAGAAAGATTAAAGTTAGGTGAGGTAAATAAGTGATCAATCAAAGGACTTGTATGCATGCTTATAAACATAACCAATGATCACAGACACTGGGGGGTCGGGGTATGCCTGGGAGGGAGGGGGGGCAATGGGGAGATATGTATAAAAAATTAATAAAAATTAATAAAAAAAAAAAGTAAAATTTGATTAAATTCATCTTCACTTACTGGAAACATGAAAAACTCAGACACCCTCCCCCCGCCCCCGATTCCCTCCCCTCCACACACACCAGTTAGATGTGTCATATTGAGCATGCTGCAAATATCACCACAAGGTCTATAGCCTTGCTCTGGGGGCTTCCTTAACATTTCAAAGGTTCGGGCAACAAGCCACCAAGCCCCCAATAGGGAATCTCCATCAGGTCAATATGAGTTCTAAAGATACACACATTAACTTTTCAAAAGTGTTAGGGAAAATAACTTCAAGAATTACATTTCAGAAAGTCATCCACACTCTTCCCTTTATTTTGCAAGAATGAATCAGATGGCCAACAATAAAATGACATCGCTCATTTTAAATCCTAGCCCACTCTAGAATAGACTGCCAAGAGGTAAAGATCATATAAATCAGTTTTGTTGCTTCTGGTGGTCAGAGTATCATATGTTAAATCTAGTGCACTCACCCAACTAAGAAAGAACAAACTGAGCAGATACTGGCATCGGAGTACTTATTTTCTGCATTAAAATACACATAAAACTACTTTTATGTATCTAAAACACAAGACACCTAGGCTATCTATTCATAGGACAGGGGCATTTAAATGTATATATACTAGAGGCCTGGTGCACAAAATTTGTGCATGGGGAGGGTCCCCTCAGCCCAGCCTGCACCCTCTCCAATCCAGGCCCCCTTGGGGGATGTCGGACTGCCGGTTTAGGCCCAATCCCTCTTACAACCCAGGACTGCTGGCTCCTAACTACTCACTTGCCTGTAGGCCTGCCTGATCACACCAACTGCACCCCCTGCCAGTCTAATCACCCCGAACTGCCTCTGCCTACCAAACTGATTGTCCCCAACCTGCCTGGTTGCTCCCAACTGCCACCCCTGCTGGCCTGATCACCCCAAGCAGCCTGCTGTTGAGTCATTTGTTCATCTCTCACTAAGCCCCATCCTGGCCTTGTCACCCTAGGCAGCCTTCTGATCATTACTGTTATTGTGTTGGCATCCTGGACAATTTGCATATTTCTCTATTATTAGATAGATACATACAACACATACAACAACATTAGATAGATACAACACTACAACACTTACATAGCATAAGCCAGGACATTCTTTGGAAAGCTCATGGAATTAACACACCGAGGGTCCTCCCACTGCCCCTTTCTCCCAGGCACCCTTAGAGTGTTCCCTTCTCAAGCTTACTCCTCTTCCTACCAACCCTGTCTACAGGCCGGAAACCATTAGTAAATAATAACATGAGGCTTGAATTTCACTCTGCATATGGTCAAACCACTGAACACTTATATATCTTTCCCTTATCTGGGCTCTTTCTCTATATTTCTATAATCTTACTTAGGCCTTACTGGGATCATGCGAACTATCTCTCATTTAAATCGCAAAACTAATTGTTTCCCTGTGACTATTTAAATTAACTCAGTATCTTTCCCTTGCCAATAAGATAAAGTCTCTTGAAGTGTCCCTAAGTGTCTCACAACATTCTCTAGAGGCTGGTTCTGCCTCTTCATCTCAGCTCTCCCTTTTGTCTCACACTCAACTCTTCAGACCCATTAACAACATGGAGTTACTGCTCTGGATCATGCTTTTATATGCTTCTGTGCTATGCCAGGTAAATGCCCCTCTCACATGCTGTTCCTCTACCTGGAGTTCCTACTTCTCCTCCTCCAAAGTGCAGCTGAAGAACTGTCTCAGCTGTGAAATCTTTTATCAAAATCTGCCCCTGAGCACACCTGGAAGGAAGGAACTGTATTTGGCATCCTACCATATACCTGCTACATTATAAAATGGTAAATATTCAGTAAATATATTAGTAGATACATGCAATAATTATTTAAACTTCAATGGACTTTTCCCCAAGAAAAATAATAATTGTCATGAGTTCATTTAAAGAAAGGCATGCATGCAAGACAACCAAAGGCTGCTCAATTCACCCATTACATAGGGTCCTGAAGCATATGGGATGCCTTATCACTTTCACATAGAGCTTTTTTTTTTAAATATATTTTATTGATTTTTTTACAGAGAGGAAGGGAGAAGGATAGAGAGTTAGAAACATCGATGAGAGAGAGACATCGATCAGCTGCCTCCTGCACGCCCCCTACTGGAGATGTGCCCACAACCAGGATACATGCCCTTGACCGGAATCGAACCCGGGACCTTTCAGTCTGCAGGCCGATGCTCTATCCACTGAGCCAAACCGGTTTCGGCTCACATAGAGCTTTGAGAGCTCATCACTCTTTTCCTTTTCTTTTCTTTCTTTCTTTCTTTTTTTTTTTTTTTTTTTAATCCTCCCCCAGGGTTATATTTCCCATAGATTTTTTAGAGAGAGTGCAACGGAGGGGGGGGGGGAGAAGGAGAGAGATAAACATCATTGATGTGAGAGAGACACATTAACCCAGCCTGCAACCTAGGTACATATGCATCACCAGAATCAAAACTGGGACTTCAGTTCGTAGGCCAATGGAGACCTCATCAATCTTGCCCAAATTAATTTCAAGCTATTTCTTCTGATGTTAAGACCTTTTCCAATATGAAACAAACATACTTAATCTTTACTTCAATCAGAATCTCTGCATTAAATTAACTCCCTCATTTTCTCTCCTGTCTCCATCACATATTGTGCCTCCTACTACCATGCAAAGGACCAGGTACTATACATCTATCAAGAGCCAGCTCAAATGTCTCTTCTTTCATAAAAGCTTTCCTAACTTTACCCAACAGGACAGAGCCTCTCCCTCCATAACTTCACTGCCATCTTTCTAATAACTGTCACATTCTACCTGATGGCTGGTTTGCATATCTCATCCCTTCTGGACCTCATGCTTCTGTAAGTCAAAGCCTGTGTTTTCATTTAGCCATCCATATGTGTGCCTTGTTCCAATAGACAGTAAATATCTAACAAATTCAGCTAAAACAAAAATTCCTTTGGTACAAAATAATAGTATGTACCCTGCAATGCTACAAAAGTTATCTGGACCTTAAGTCAAGAAGGAAAACCTGTAGGGGAAAGACAGTGTATATATTTTAAATACAGTTCACATACAATTATGAGAAGAGATCAGACAATATACTTAATATTTTAGTGGTAAACTGGGTAAACTGACACATATATATCAACACTACAAAATACAGACAGACATCAACTTTCACAAAAGTTCAGTGCTTCAAGATAGCACAGAAATAAATACCTCCAAGGCAAGCCTACCAACCTGTTTAGAGGGCTAGCCTATATAATAAAAACCTAATATACTGAGTGTCTGACTGTTCATTCGACCAGTCGCTGTGACACACACTGACTACCAGTAGGTTAGTTTGTTGCTGGGATCTGGCTGATCAGGACTGGGCAAGACGAGCCAGACACACCCCGAAGCCCTCCCGCAGTCCTGCCCCAGCCGGCCAATTTCCCATGGTTCCTCACCAGCTGGCCAGCTCCAGTCAGCCCCAATTGGGACTGGGGGGAGACAGCCCCAATCGGAACTGGGCAAGGTGAGCTGGACATGACCTGGAGTCAACCTCTTGCAATCCCTCCCTGGCTGGCCAATCTCCCCCAGCCCCTTTGCAACATCTAAAATATTTCTTTTAATTAATTTCTTCTCAATGTGCATGAATATATGCACTGGGCCTCTAGTTTATATATATAAAAGTCTAAGCGACCAAACGGCCAGTTGACCAGTTGCTCAACGTAGGTGGTCAGTGTGCTCCCACAGCAGTGTATCCCACAACTGACCAACAGGAGCCAGAGGCAGGGCTCATGGCTGGCGAGAGCCTCTACAGTGGCACGAGCCTCTCCTGATCAGGACTGACTGGGTGCAAGCCTGTGGTAGCCGCAGTGGGGCCAGGATGAGTGGGAGTGGCAGGCAAGAATGGCAGGTGGTGTTGGACTGCCAGTTTTGGCCCGATCCCCGCAGGCCACGCCGAATGACCCCACCAGTGCACGAATCCATACCCTGGGACTCTAATTGTGATATATAAACAAAAATAGTGTGACAGGAGATTCAAAATGGTGGCAGAGTAAATGGAAGCTAACTGACAATCTGCTAGAACCAAACTGGAAATATAACTAAATTACAGAAAAAGTACCCTGACAAATCAACTGAAGGCTAGCTGGAGATACCCTGATAACCAAGAACAAAAAGTGGAGACTGCATAGAGACTGGTAGGAAGTGCAGAGGCATGAGAAGGCTGGCTGGGCTCCCACAGGCAGTAGCTAAAGTTCCAGAGGGATATCTCAGCTGGGAGGGGTGGGGGCGGTTTCCCACTGAGAACTCTGAGGTCTAAACCCCAAGCTTGGCTCCCCAGTCCAGAGAAATAGAACTGAGAAGGGAGTCCACAGAGTATCTGGCTGTAAAAAGCATCAGAGTTGCTCTCTGCCAGCCAGAGACAGATAGAAATACAGGCATCCATTTAAAGTCAACACACAAAATTTTGTGTGCAGCCACTCACCCTGGGCTCTGGCAGAGGGAGGGCAGAGTGGACTGCAGCTGTGTAAATAGAAGCCAGGGTTGGGGGCTCTGGGGTTGGAGCTCAGAGGGCAGCCACCTAAGTTTCCTGTGCTGAGTCATGCACTCATGCTGCGGGCCTTTGATATTCAGGTGGTTTTTGCCTGGAAGAAAGGCACTTACCCAACCCTCTTGGAAAACCTCTTGCCCTACTCTGTGGTCTATAGCCTGAGGCAAACTAAGACTCTGAGAATAACCATCAGACTGCAGTCAGAAGTGGATCTTTGGAGGTTTTGAGTTTTTGCCTGATTTCCTCCTGGGCCCACAGCCAGGAAAAGCAGTCTAGTGCATAATTTGGTCCAATGCAAAGATACCCAGCCCCAGCAGAGGGAGCCACAAGCTGTGGATTGCTAATAGCTCCAAACAGAGAACTCAAGGCCACACAGAAACAGCATCTGACATTGTCCTGCACTGGATTGGAGACTGGGAGTCAGAGCAGATCTACCTAACACATAGACACAAACTCAAACAGACAGACAAAATGAGGAAACAAAAAAAAACAACCCACCACCACCAACAACAAAAAAGCCCAATATGAAAGAAAAAGAGAATTCCCCAAAGAAAGAGCTAAATAAAATTAAAGTAAGAAATTTATCAGATATAAAGTTTAGAATAATGAAGGCGAAGATACTCAATAGCATGAGAAACCATACAGTAACTATGAATAAAGGCCAGTTGGAAATAAAGAATGACATAGCACTAATAAAGAACACATTGGAAGGAAGACAGAGTAGATTATGGGAAGCCAAGGATCAGCTCAGTGAATTAGAAGACAGAGTAGAAAAAAAATCACTCAGAGAACAAAACAAAACAAACAAAGAAACACACAATTAGAAAATAGGACAGCTTCAGGGAGCTGTGAGACAAAGTGCAACAATATACAAATAGCAAGTATGCCAGAAGGTGAAGAAAGTGAGTAAGAGACAGAGAATATGTTTGAAAAAATAATAGCAGAAAACTTCCCTAATCTGATGAAGGAAAAAGTCACACAAGTTCAGGAAGCACAGAGAGTCCCAAGCAAGAAGAACCCAAACAGGTCCACACCAGATATATCATAATTAAAATGACAAAAATTAAAGACAAAGAGAGAATCTTAAAGACAACAAAAGAAAAGCAATTTGTTACCTACAAAGGAACTTCGATATGGCTGTAAGCTGGTTTCTCATCAAAAAGTCTACAGGCCAGCCCTAACCAGTTTGGCTCAATGGGTAGAGTGTCTGCCTACAGACTCAAGGGTCCTAGGTTCAATTCTGGTCAAAAGCATGTACCTGGGATATGGGCAGAACCCTAGTATGGGGGTGTGCAGGTGGCAGCAGATCAATGTTTCTCTCTCATCTAAGTTTCTAACTCTTTATCCCTCTTCCTTCCTCTCTGTAAAAAGTAAATAAATAAATAAATAATCGATAAAATATATTTTAAAAAAACGTCTACAGGCCGGAAGGGAATGGCATGAAGTATTCAAAGTAATGAAAAGCAAGGATCTGAAACCAAGATTACTCTATCCAGCAAGGCTATCATTCAAAATAGATGTTCAAATAGTTTCCCAGAAAAAGAAAAAAAAAAAAGCTAAAGGAGTTTATCAACAGTAAACCAGGAAGGAGGAGGAGAAAAGGGGAGGAGAGAAAGGAAGGGGAGGAAGACAGAAAGGGGGAAGAAGAGAAAGAGAGAGATAAAGAATTTAAAAGGCAATAAAACGTACCTATTAATAATCTTAAATGCAAATGGATTAAATACTCTAATCAAGAAACATAGGGTAGCTGAATGGATACAAAACCATAAACCAATTATATGCTATTTCAGAATTTTGGAAATGTGAGGCAGACATTGTAAAGCAGCTTTAATAAGTATACTCTATGTGACAAAGAAAAGTACACTCAAAATAAATTAGAAAAATAGAAATTCTCAGCAGAGAAAGAGTAAGAAAAGGACTGAATGGAAATTTTACAACTGCAAAAAGAATATCTGAAATATTTTAATTCACCAAACAGGAGAGAACCAAGATGGCAACAGAGGTAAATACCTGTACATGCTGCCTCTTATAACCATATCAAAATTACATCTTATATATAGACCAACCATCATTCTGAACTGCCTGGAATCTGGCTGAATAGAAATCCTACAATTGGATAAGTAAATCCAGCCTGGTAGGAGGGACAGAAGTGCAGAATGGGATAGTCTGACACCCATGAGTGGTGTGTTTTTAATTGAGAAGGCTATTTCCACTACAAAGGCCTCCTTTGAGAAGCAAGGAAACCCAGACCCCTATCCCAGTGTTCCAGCATTGCCAGAGAAGTCCCCATAACTTCAGGTTATAAAAATCAGCGGGTATTGTGTCTGAATGACATGGAGGCTGTTGGAGAACCAGGGAGTCCCTTTTAAAGGGCCAACACATGAACTTAGTCAGACTTCATTCCTCTGAGCTCCAGCAAGGGGTGGTGGTGTTGGGGGAAGCAGACACATACAGGGAGGAACAGGAGTGTCTAGTATTGATGCAAGAACTTGGGGACAGCATTCTCCCAGACAGAGTTGCTCACAGGAGTCATTATCCCTCTGCTGGGAACTCCCCATCACAGAGCTGGCTGGCAGCCATATCTGAGTTTCTATCAACCTGCCTCACACCGTTGGCTCCATCCTGATGATTCCCTGAGACCTGGCCATATTCAAATTGCAGCCTCACCAAAGCAGTTTGCATCAGCTTTTCCATATGATAGACCATCCTGCCTCAGGCTTCAGACTTCCCTAAATTCTCTTAAACAAGCAGCGGCTCACAACAGTGTACCCCATACCTAGTAATAAGAGACCTAAGGGAAAAAATGGCAGCAGAATAGACGGATGTGTCCCAAGCCTTGACCCTAACCAGACAGAGAGAACAGCTGAGGGTCACAATGGGAGTGTTTGTTGGCAAGTTAAAGGACAGATAAACTCCAGGAGAAGGTGGGGGGTCTGCTGGATGGGGATCCCCTGACTTGGCAGCACCTACTGCTGCCAGGTTCGCTACCTGAGCTGCCAGCTTGGACAAGGAGACCACACCATTTGAAGGAGAAAGTGGATGTTTACAGAAGCCTGAAAATCTACAGCTGCAATACCCAACGAACAGCTATGAGCCCCAGAACACCAGTCCCCAATTGGCATAAACACTCAGATTCAGAGGAACTCTACACGCCACATGGAAAGGTCAGATTTAGCCTAAGATAAGGAGAGAGAGAACTACATAACCAGACACCTGCAGAAGAGAAACCATGGGCAGACAAAGAAACAGTATGCATATAAAAGAAAAACAGGCATCACAAGAAAAGAAAGTAAAGAAAATGGAGGCAAGCAACCTGCCAGAGAAAGAATTCAGAGAAATGGTCATAAAGTGGCTGAAAAGAATGGAAGACAAATTTGACAATATGAGTAAGAACCAAGAGGAAATGAAGAAGAATCAAGAAGAAATAAAAAATGACATTACTGCTGTAAACAACTCACAAGTAGACTAGAAGAAGCAGAGGAATGCATCAGTGAGCTAGAAGACAAGGTAGAAAGTAGAGCAGCTTCTAGAAAAAAAAATAAAAAGCAAGAGGAGAGCCTAAGGGAACTTTGGGATAACATGAAACAAAACAACATCCGCATAATTGGTGTTCCCAGAAAGAGTGGAAACTGAACAAGTATTAGAGAACCTGTTTGAAGAAATAATGACAGAAAATTTCCCCAATATAGGAAAGAAAAACCCACACAAATCCAAGAAGCTCACAGAGTCCCAAGCAAAATGAACCCCAACAAACCGACACCAAGACACATTATAATTAAACTGGCAAACACTGACGACAAAGTAAGAATCTTAAAAGCAGCCAGAGAGAAACAGAAAGTTACCTACAAAGGAAACCCCATAAGACTAGCTACTGATTTCTCAACAGAAACTCATAGGCCAGAAGGGAATGGAATGAAATATACAAAGTCATGCAAAGGAAGGGTATGAATCCAAGAATACTGTACCCTGCAAGACTCTCAATCAAAATTGAAGGTGAAATCAGAAGCTTCACAGACAAAAAAGCATTAAGGGAAGATACTTCCACCAAACCAGCAATGCAAGAAATGTTAAAGGGTCTCCTGTAATAAAAAGAAAGAGGAAGCGAAGAAGGAACTCGGGGGTAAGGACTAAAAATTGCAACAGATAAGTACTTATCAATAATAACTTTAAATGTAAACGGATTAAATGCTCCAATCAAAAGACATAGGGTAACCGATTGGTTAAGAAAACATGATCCATATATCTGCTGTCTGCAAAAAACCCACCTCAGGAAAAGAGATGCACACAGATTGAGGGTGAAGGGATGGAAGATGATATTTTAGGCAAATGGAAATGAAAAAAAAGCTGGGGTTGCAATACTTATATCTGACAAATTAGATGTCAAAGTGAAGGACATAACAAGAGATAAAGAAGGCCACTTCATAATACTAAAGGGAACAATCCAACAAGAAGAAATAACTCTGGTAAACATATATGCACCCAATATAGCAGCACCTAAATACATTAACACTCTTGGAGGATATTAAGGGAGAGATTGACAGCAATACAATCATAGTAGGAGACTTTAATATCCCACTGTCACCATTGGACAAATCCTCTAAACAAAATATCAGCAAAGAAACATCAATCCTAAATGACACACTAGACCAGATGGAATTAATTGACATCTTCAGAACATTTCACCCCAAAGCCACAGAATATACATTCTTCTCCAGTGCACATGGGTCATTTTCAAAGATAGATCATATGTTGGGTCATAAGAAAAGTCTCTTCAAATTCAAGAAGATAGAAATCATATCGAGCATTTTTTCAGACAACAGTGGCATAAAACTGGAAATCAAATATAATAAAAACAATAGAAAGAAATCAAATACATGGAGACTAAATAGCATACTATTAAACAATGACTGGGTAACCAGAGAGATCAAGGAAGAAATAGGAAACATCATGGCAACAAATGACAATGACAACACAATCCAAAATTTATGGGATACAGTGAAAGCAGTCTTGAGAAGGAAGTTCATAGCCCTACAAGCCTACTGCAAAAAACAGGAAACAATGGTAATAAATTACCTAAACCTACAACTCAAAGAGCTAGAACGAGAGCAACAAGAAAAGCCCAGTATAAGCAGAAGAAAGAAAATAGTGAAGATCAGAGCAGAGATAAACAACTTGGAGACCAAAGAAACAATTCAAAAGATCAACAAAACCAAGAGCTGGTTCGTTGAAAGGATAAACAAGATTGATGGACCTCTAGCGAGGCTCACCAAGAAGCAAAGAGAGAAGACCCAAATAAACAAAATCAGAAATTAAAGAGGAGAAATAACAACAGAACCTGTGGAAATACAAAGGATTGTTAAAAAATACTATGAACAACTCTATTCCAACAAACTGGACAACCTGCAAGAAGTGGACATTTTCCTAGAAAAATATAACCTTCGAAAACTCAATGAGGAGGAATCTAAACATCTCAATAGTCCAATATCTATAGAAGAAATTGAAGCAGTCCAAAAAGCTTCCAGCAAATAAAAGCCTGGGACCAGATGGCTACACAGGAGAGTTTTACCAAACATTCAAGGAAGAATTAAAACCTATACTCCTCAGACTATTCAAAAACATTTAAGAAGAAGGAACACTTCCAAACACCTTCTATGAAGCCAGCATCACCCTAATACCAAAACCAGATAAAGACAACACAATGAAAGAGAATTATAGGCCAATGTCTCTCATGAACATAGATGCCAAAATCCTCAACAAAATTCTAGCAAATGGGATCCAGCAGTACATCAGAAAGATCATACACCATGACCAAGTAGGATTCATCCCAGGAATGCAGGATGGTACAATATCTAGGAATCAATAAATGTGATACATCACATAAACAAATTGAGAGCTAAAAATCATATTGTCTTATCAATTGATGCAGAAAAAGCATTTGACAATATCAAACACCGTTTCTTGATAAAAAAAACTCTCAGCAAAGTGGGAATAGAAGGAGCATACCTCAACATCATAAAAGCCATATATGATAAACTCACAGCTAACATCATACTCAATGGGAAAAACTAAAACCATTTCCCCTAAGAACAGGAACAAGAGAGGAATGCCCACTCTCACCTCTCCTGTTCGACATAGTACTTGAAGTATTAGCCATTGCAATTAGATAAGAAGAAGAAATAAAAGGCATCCAATTTGGAAAAGAAGAAGTAAAGCTGTCCTTATTTGCAGATGACATGATATTGTACATAAAAAAAAAACAAAAGGACTCCATTCTAAAACTAATGGACTTAATAAATGAATTTGGCAATGTAGCAGGATAAAAAATTAATGCTAAGAAGTCTGTGTCATTTCTATACACTAATAGTGAAATTACACAAAGAGAGACTAAAAAGGCAATCCCATTTGCCATCGCACCAAAAAAATTAAGATACCTAGGAATAAACCTAACTAAAGAGGTAAAAGACCTATATGCAGAAAACTACAGGACACTGAAAAAAGTGATAGAGGAAGATGTTAACAGATGGAAGAGCATACCATGCTCATGGATTGGGAGAATCAACATCATTAAAATGTCCATACTACCCAAAGCAATCTATAGATTCAATGCACTATCCATTGAAATACCAACGACATATTTCACAGACCTAGAAAGAATTCTTCATAGATTCATCTGAAACAAAAAAAGACCACGGATAGTTACAGCAATTCTGAGAAAGATGAATAAAGTAGGTGGGATCTCAATACCAGATTTCAAGCTATACTACAAAGCAACTCTTCTCAAAACAGCCTGGTACTGGCACAAGAACAGACATATAGACCAATGGAATAGAATAGAGAACCCAGATATCACCCAAACCACTATGCTCAACTAATATTTGACAAAGGAGGCATGCACATTCAATGGAGTCAAGATAGCCTCTTCAATAAATGGTTTGGGGGAAATTGGACAGATACATGCAAAAAAATAAAACTGGACCACCAACTTACACCAAATACAAAAATAAACTCAAAATGGATACAGGATTTAAACATTAGAAGGGAAACCATAAAAATACTAGAGGAATCCACAGGCAGCACAATCTCAGATATATGCTGAAAGAACTTCTTCACTGATACTGCTCCAAAGGCAATGGAAGCTAAAGAAAAAATAAACTAATGGGACTACATCAAAATAAAAAGTGTTTGCACAGCAAAAGAAACCATCAACAAAACAACAAGAAAGCCCACTGTATGGGAGAACATATTTGCAAATGATATCACTGATAAAGGTTTAATCTTAGAAATCTACAGCCAACTTATACAACTTAATAAAAGGAAGATAAACGATCCAATAAAAAAATGGGCAACGGACCTAAATAGAACCTTTTCGAAAGACCACAGAAGGAAGGCCAAGAGACACATGAAAACATGTTCAAAGTCACTAATCATCCGAGAGATACAAATCAAAACAACAATGCGATACCATCTTATACCGGTCAGAATGGCAATCATCAACAAATGAACAAATGACAGGTGTTGGCGAGGATGCGGAGAAAAAGGAACCCTTGTGCACTGTTGGTGGGAATGCAGACTGGTGCAGCCACTGTGGAGAACAGTATGGAGTTTCCTCAAAAAACTAAAAATGGATCTCCCATTTGACCCTGTAATCTCACTCTTAGGAATTTATCCTAAGAATTCACAAACACCAATCAGAAAGGATTTACGCACCCCTATGTTCATAGCAGCACAATTTACAATAGCTACAATTTGGAAACAGCCTAGGTGCCCGTCAGCGGATGAGTGGATCAGAAAACTCTGGTACATCTACACAATGGAATTCTATGCTTCCATTAAAAAGAAATAATTCTTACCATTTGCAGCAACCTGGTTGGAACTGGACAGCCTTATGCTTAGTGAAATAAGCCAGTCAATGAAGGAGAAGCATCACATGATCTCACTCATTTGTGGATAATAAAGAACATTATAAACTGATGAACAAAAGGATAGATACAGAGGCAGAAAAGCTTCAAATAGACTGTGAAATAACAGCAGGAAGATTAAAGTTAGGTGAGGTAGATAAGAGATCAATCGAAGGACTTGTATGCATGCATATAAGCATAATCAATGAACATAGACACTGGGGTTTGGGTTATAACTGGGAGGGAGGGGGGGCAATGGGGAGATATGTATAAAAAATTAATAAGAAAATAAATAAATAAATAAATAAATAAATAAATAAATATTTTAAAAAAAGAAAAATATAATCTTCCAAAACTCAATAAATAAGAATCTAAACATCTCAATCGGCCAATAGCTATGGAAGAAATTGAAGCCGTCATCAAAAAGCTTCCAGCAAACAAAAGCCCAGGGCCAGATGGCTTCATAGGGAGTTTTACCAATCATTCAAGGAAGAATTAAAACCTATCTTCCTCAGACTATTCCAAAAAATTCAAGAGGAAGGAACACTTCCAAGCACTTTTTATGAAGCCAGAAACACCCTAATACCAAAACCAGATAAAGACAACACAATGAAAGAGAATTATAGGCCAATATCCCTCATGAACATAGATGCCAAAATCCTCTACAAAATTCTAGCAAATGGGATCCAGCAGTACATCACAAAGATTATACACCATGACCACGTAGGATTTATCCCAGGAATCCAATTATGGTAAAATATCTGCAAATCAATAAACATGATACATCACATAAACAAATTGAGAGATAAAAATCATATGGTCTTATCAATTGATGCAGAAAAAGCATTTCACAAAATTCAACACCCTTTCTTGATTAAAAACTCTCAACAAGGTGGGAATAAAAGGATCATACCTCAACATCATAAAAGCCATATCTGATAAACCCACATCTAACATCATACTCAATGGACAAAAACTAAAACTATTTCCCCTAAGAACAGGATCAAGATAGGGCTGCCCACTCTCACCACTCCTGTTTGACATAGTATTGGAAGTATTAGCCATTGCAATTAGACAAGAAGAAGAAATAAAAGGCATCCAAATTGGAAAAAAAGAAGTAAAGCTGTCCTTATTTGCAGAGGACATGATACTCTACATAAAAAACCTAAAGATTCCATCAAAAAACTAATGGACTTAATAAATGAATTTGGCAATGTAGCAGGATACAAAATTAATGTCAAGAAATCTATGACATTTCTAGACACTAATAGTGAACTTACAGAAAGAGAGACTAAAAAAGTAATCTCATTTACATCACACCAAAAAAATTAAGATACCTAGGAATAAACTTAACAAAGGAGGTAAAAGACCTATACACAGAAAACTATAGGACACTGAAAAAAAGAGATAGAGGAAGACGTAAACAGATGGAAGAGCATACCATGCTCATGGATTGGGAGAATAACATCATTAAAATGTCCATTCTACCCAAAGCAATCTATAGATTCAATGCACACCCCATTAAAATACCAACAGCATATTTAACAGACCTAGAAAGAACTCTCCAAAGATTCATCTGAAACAACAACAACAATCAAATAGCCACAGCAATCCTGAGAAAGAAGAATAAAGTAGGTGGGATCTCAATACCAGATTTCAAGCTGTATTACAAAGCCACTGTTCTCAAAACAGCCTGGTACTGACACAAGAAAAGACATATAGACCAATGGAATAGGATAGAGAACCTAGATATCGACCCAAACCACTACGCTCAATTAATTTTTGACAAAGAAGGTACGAACATCCAATTGAGTCAAAGTCTCTTCAATAAATGCTGTTGGGAAAATTGGACAGATACATGCAAAAAAATGAAACTAGACCACCAACTTACAGCATACACAAAAATAAACTCAAAATGGATATAGGACTTAAACATAAGATGGGAAACCATAAAAATACTAGAGAAATCCACAGTAGCAAAATCTCAGACTTATGTCAAAGAAACTTCTTCACTGTTACTACTCCTAGGGCAATGGAAGCTAAAGAGAAAATAAACAAATGGGACTACATCAAAATAAAAAGAGTTTTGTATAGCAAAAGAAACCATCAACAAAACAACAAGAAAGCCCACTGTATGGGAGAACATATTTGCAAATGATATCACTGATAAAGGTTTAATCTCCAACATCTACAGCCAACTTATACAACTTAATAAAAGGAAGATAAATGATCCAATAGAAAAATGGGCAATGGACCTAAATAGAATCATTTCAAAAGAAGACAGAAGGAAGGCCAAGAAACACATGAAAACATGCTCAAAGTTACTAATTATCCAAGAGATGCAAATCAAAATGACAATGCAATACCATCTCACACCTGTCAGAATGACAATCATCAATAAATCAACAAATGACAAGTGTTGGCGAGGATGCAGAGAAAAGGGTACCCTGGTGCACTGCTGGTGGTAATGCAGACTGGTGCAGCCACTGTGGAGAACAGTATGAAGTTTCCTCAAAAAACTAAAAATGGAACTGCCATTTGACCCAGTAATCCACTCCTAGGAATATATGTTAAGAAACTAAAAACACCAATCAGAAAGGACAGATGCACCCCTATGTTCATAGCAGCACAATTTAAGATAGCTAAGATCTGGAAACAGCCTAGGTGCCCATCAGCAGATGACTGGATCAGAAAACTCTGGTACATCTACACAATGGAATTCTAGGCTGCCATAAAAAATAAGGAATTTTTACCATTTGCAGCAACCTGGATGGAATTGGAAAGCTTTATGCTAAGTGAAATAAGCCTGTCAATTAAAGAAAAATACCACATGATCTCATTCATTTATGGATAATAAAGAACATTATAAACTGATGGACAAAAAGATAAATACAGAGGCAGTAAAGCATCAAACAGACTATCAAAAGTTATAGTGGTAAGGTTCGGGTGAGGTGGGGTAGATAAGAGATCAACCGAAGGATTTGTATGCATGTATATAAGCATAACCAATGGACACAAGACACTGGGGGGTTAGGCCATGCATGTGAATGGGAGGGAGCAATGGGAAGATATGTACACATGTAATACATTAATAGAAAATATGGGGGGAAAAAGTGGCCTAAGACCTGGTACTAGTACCAGCCTGCCTTGCTTCACAAATTAGCCTCTCCTGAGCACCTTCAAGCCCAGTACAAATAGCAGTCGTCTGCAGATCATTCGGTAGCTCCTACTGCATGTTCCCAGGCAGTGGCTGACATTGCACCTCCTGGAGTCCCCAAAGCCAGTGCACCTAGTGGACAACTTCAGACCATACCAGATTACAATTCTACAGATCCACAAATGAAACACTCAAGGGACAGACTCAGTGAGCACAAAAGCCCCACTGAAGCAAGCCCTGCTCCATAGGGGTATTTCCTACACAGCAGCTCTTCCACTGTAGTCACTGCTGGTCTTCACAGGCAATTGGCCTGGAAGTTAACTTCTCCCAGTGATGCCAACAGCAATAAAGACTCAACTACAATAAGACTGTGCACACCACCCACACAAGAGAACACCTAGAGTGCCCAGCTCAGGTGACTTGGATGGCTCAACCACTAGGTCCTAAAAAACAACTACTATACAAAGCTGCTCTACAAATTCTAGGAGACATTGCAACTCTACCTAATACATAGAAACAAACACAGGGAAACAGCCAAAATGTGGAGACAAAGAAACATATGACAAATGAAAAGAACAGAAGGAATCTCCGGGGGTTCGGGGAAGGACTAAATGAAATGGAAGCAAGCAAATGACTAGATGTAGAGTTCAAAATAATGGTTATAAAAATACCAACAGAATATTTCACAGACCTAGAATGAACTCTCCAAAAATTCATCTGGAATAAAAAAAGACCCCGAATAGCCACAGCAATCCTGAGAAAGAAGAACAAAGTAGGTGGGATCTCAATACCAGATATCAAGCTGTATTACAAAGCCTCTATTCTCAAAACTACCTGGTACTAGCACAAGAAGATATAGACCAGTGGAATAGAATAGAAAACCCAGAAATTAACATAAACCACTATGCTCAATTAATATTTGACAAATGAGGCAAGAGCATAAGAGCATACAATAAAGTCAAGACTGTTTATTTTAATAAATGGCGTTGGACAGAAACATGCCAATATATGAAACTAGACCACCAACTTACACCATACACAAAAATAAACTCAAAATTGGTAAAAGACTTAAACGTAAGATGGGAAACCATAAAAATCTTAGAGGAATCCACAGGCAGTAAAATCTCAGACATATACTGAAGTAATATCTTCACTGATACAGCTCCTAGAGCAATGGAAACTAAAGAGAAAAAAAAAATGGGACATCAAATAAAAAAACTTCTGTAAAGCATAAGAAACCATCAACAAAACAAAAAGAAAGCCCACAAAATGGGAGAACATATTCTCCAATGTTATCACCAATAAGGGTTTAATCTCCAACATTTATAGGGAACTCATACAACTTAACAAAAGGAAGATAAATAACCCAATAAAAAATGTGTATTAATAGACACTTTTCAATAGAGGACATGCAGAAGGTCAAGAGACATATGAAAACATTCTCAAAATCACTAATCATCCAAGAAATGCAAATCAAAACAACAATGTGGTAACATCTCACACCTGCCAGAATAGCTATCATCAACAAATTAACAAATGACAAGTGCTGGTGAGGATGCGGAGAAAAAGAAATTCTTATGCAGACTGGTGCAACCACTGTGGAGAACATTATGGAGTTTTTTCAAAAAACTAAAAAAGCAACTCCCATTTGACCCAGTAATCCTACTTCTAGGAATATCCAAAAAACTAGAAATACCAATCAGCAAGGATAAATGCACCCCTTAGCACAATTTACCATAGCTAAGATTTGGAAACAGCCTAAGTGTCCATCAGCAGATGAGTGGATTAAAAAACTATAGTACTTCTACACAATGGAATACTATGCTGCTGTAAAATGGAGAAATTCTTACCATGTGCAGCAGCATGGATGGAACTGAAGAGCATTATGCTAAGAGAAATAAGCCAGTCAGAGAAAGATAAGTATCACATGATCTCACTTATATGTGGAATATAATGAACAATATAAATTGATGAACAAAACAGATCCAGAGAAGTATCAATCAAACCATCAAACCTCAGAGGAAAGGTAAGGGAGGGTGGGGGTAAGGAGGAAAGATTAACCAAAGGACTTGTATGCATGCATATGAGCCTAACCAATGGACACAGACACCAGGCGAGCGAGGGCATGAGTGGGAGGTTGTGAGGGGGTGGGTGGCCATGGGGGATAAGAACACATATGTAATACCTTTGTCAATCAAGAAAATAAATAAATAAATAAATAAATAAATAAATAAATAAAGGTTATATGGTAGTTTAAGGAGCTTAATGAGAACTTCAAGTGACTTAATGAGACTTTCAAGGATTTTAGTCAGAATTTCAAGGAAATTAGAACATCAATGACATGACAGAGTACCATTCAGAAATTAAGCATACACTAACTGAAATAATGAATAATTTACAGGGAGTCAAGAGTAGAGGATTTGGAGAATGAAATCAATGACTTAAAATATGAGGAAGCAAAAACACACCAAATCAGAAGAGAGAAAAAAAAAATAATCCAAAAATATAAACACAGTGTAAGAAGCCTCTGGGACAACTTCAAGTGTACCAACATTCACATTATAGGGATGCCAGAAGAAGTGAGAGAGCAAGACATTAAAATCCTATTTGAAGAAATAATGGTAGAAGAATTCTCCTATCTGGGGAAAGAAATAGACTTACAAGTTCAGGAAGCACAGAGAGTCCCAAACAAGAGGAACCCAAAGAGGCCCATATGAAGACACATCATAATTAAAATGCTAAGGGTTAAAGACAAAGAAAGAATCTTAAAAGCATCAAGAGACAAGCAGTTAGTTACCTACAAGTGTGCCCTGATGACTGTCGGCTGAATTCTCAACACAAACTTTGCAGGCCAGAAGGGAGTGGGAAGAAATATTCAAAGTGATGAATAGCAAGGATCTACAAGCAAGATTACTCTACCCAGCAAGAAGCTATAATTTAGAATTGAAAGTCAGATAAAGAGCTTCACAGAAAAGAAAAAGCTAAAGGAGTTCATCATCACCAAACCAGTATTGCAGTATTATATGAAATGTTGAAGGGTATTCTTTAAGAGAAAGAAGAAAGAAGAGGAGGAGGAGAAATATGAAAAATAAAATGGAAATAAATATATATCTATCATCAATTGTATTGCCCAGCTGATGTGGCTCAATGATTAAACATCAGCCTATGAACCAAAAAGATCATGGTTCAATTCCTGCACATGCCCAAGTTGCAGCCTCAATCCCCAGTAGGGAGCATGCAGGAGGCAGTTGACTAATGATTCTCTCTCATTAATGTTTCTCTCTCTTTCCCTCTCCCTTTCTCTCTGAAATCAATAAAAATATATATTTTTAAAAAGCACAATTGTATCTAAAAATCAAAATAAATGAACAAGGAATCTAATGAACAAAATAAACTGATGAATAAAATAGAACCAGAAGCATGGAAACATAGAAAGACTGACAAATCTCAGAGGGAAGTAGGGATGGGGGAGAGGCAGGGAGAGAGTAATCAAAGATCCTATATGCATATATGCATTGCTATGGGCACAGACAATAGGAAGGTCTGGGGTGGGGTGGGAAGCAGGTAGAGGGGAGCAATGGAGGTAAAAAGGGGGGCATCTTTAATACTTTCAACAATAAAGATTTTTTTAAAAAAATAAAAATAATAAATTCATTGAACCAGCTAAAGGAAATTATCAAGTCTACAGGGAAATGATGCCAAAGGTAAATGAATGAAGATCATTGAAAAATTATTATTTGTAAACTTATTATTTGTTTTATATATATGCCTTTCGGCCACTCAGACATCCACAATACAGACTGTTACAACTGGAGGGGCGATTAAGATTTTAAATTACAACCAACTCAGGAGAAACATCTGAGGCTCAAAGAGTGAGTACCCAGCTCAAGGCCAGAAAGCAAGATGATGTCTCCAGAAAAGCCGGGGAGGTATACTCTGCTTATTATGCTACTTCACATGCTAATCCCTCAGCACCAATTCCAAGCACATCCAGCATAGAGGCAGCAACCCTTTTCAGACTTACGTTCTTTATGCCTCAACTTTCTAATCTATAATTTGGGTTTATTTATGGTACCTACCTGATAGGGATGTCATGAGCAATTAAAAATTAAAATATATAAAGTAATTTAAACACTGCCTGGCACATAGTAGATGCATTATAATATTGTGCCAACTATGGCAGTGCCTGCTGCCTGCATTTTCTAAAGCCTGTTACATCTTCCTGCTGACATATTACAGGAGAAAAAACAAAGGTTCAAAATGGAATAGTATGTGAAAGAAAAGAAGTTCCCAAAGTTTCATTTACTCATGCCCCATAACTACTATCCCATTGCAGTGTGAGAGCTCCAGAGTGAAGCCATGGATGAAAAGGGTAACAGCCACTGATTCATACCTTGGGACTCATTTCTAGAAGCAGTCAGCCATCAGCAGTAGACATAAAGCAGATTGAGCAAGAAGGCTTAAGAGAAATACTGAAATAAGAAAGCATATCTTTGGCAAAAAAAAGAAGAAGAAAGAAGAAGAAGAAAGAGAAGAAGAAACAAGAAAGAAGAAGAAAGAAGAAGCAAGAGGAGACGGAGTAGGAGGAGGAGTAGGAGGAGGAGGAGGAGGAGGAGGAGGAGGAGGAGAAAATTTGCACAGTGGAATAGTACTCAGCTGTAACAGCATGAATAGACCTGGAGAACATTATGCTAAGTGAAATAAGCCAATTAGAGAAAGACAAGTACCATATGATTTCACTCATATGTGGAATCCAACGAACAAAATGAACTATCAAGCAAAATAGAAACAGACTCATAGAGAGAGCAGGCTAACAACTGTCTGGGATGGGGTATTGAATAGGGGGATGGGAGGATTGAGCCAAAAAGGAGAGAGAGACAGAGAGAGAGAGAGAGAGAGAGAGAGAGAGAGAGAGAGAGAGAGAGAGAATTTGTGGACAGGGACAACAGCGCAGTGATGGGGCGCAGGGGTAGTGGAAAAAAGTATAGGTGGGATAAATGGTGATGGACTGAAACTTGACTTGAGGTGGTGAACACACAATACAGTGTACAGATAAAACCTGTATAATTTTATTAACCAATGTCACCCCAATAAATTTAATAAAAAGAAAAAAAAGAAAATGGAATTTAGATAACATAGTATTTCATTAATCAATTACTGACCACAGTGAAAAATACAAGACCTCAGGAAAAGCTGTCACTTAATTAAGCATTAATGACTAAAATCTAATAAAATTTCATATATACCTGATTTTTCGAACCTGCTAATCACAGCACACTAAGAATACCCCAATATGAATTGACCTAGAAAACGGGAAAATTGAAAATAAATCTAATCTTATCTTCCATGTCATGAACATTTTTACTAAAACATGCATAAGGAGAGGCAAGAGCAAATAGTAATTAAGCATGAAGATAGTTATACAATCATATTTCCCATGAGACAAGGAAGCAGAATATGTAAAATGTCAATAGGGCTTCAGGGAAGGGCTGGCATTTCACTTTGCAACAGATTTCTTAATTCTAGAGACCAGAACATCGATAAGATTACACCACAGTTCTATTTCCATCCATGGAATCGTTAGAAGGCTCCAGGTTTGCTTACCATTTCTTCAACATAAGGATAAAGCATGTCGCCAAAGTATTCTGTAGCTTCTTTTGGAAGCTGCGCAGGCAAATTGTCAATGGAACACATCAGAATCCCAGAACCTTCAACACTAGGAGAAGCAATATGCTTTATTTCGATGAACAAAATGTTACTTGTGAGCTCTAATTTTTCCAGATGTCTACTCCATTATATTTGCTTCATATCATTTGTAATGTGGTACTAGAATATGTAACAAAATAAGCAAGAATTTTTAAACAGTTTTTCCCTTCTTTAGTAACCTATTTCCCATTTAAACATTGTGTATATGGATTTAAGTGTTCTAATTTGCATGCAGGTTTTCTACCAAATTTCTAAATATATTTCAGTATATCTCTGGAAATTTGAGTAGTCTTCATAATGATGTAAAATACTGAGTATTTTAGGACTAGTATACAAAGTTAAGTAAATGATGTATTTTTATGTCTTTCTCACCATCTAACAGCTTTAGCAAACTCACCTGTCATGAATAATATGCTGGTCTGCATCATACATGCAGAAGGGATGCTCTATTGTTGTGCACTCCGTCATAAACTCTATAGATCCCCCTGTGTCTGCAGAAATGTCACATATTGCTACGAGTCTGAAAAGAACATCAACACATAGGTCAGAGCATGGAACTCGAATGTCTCCAACAAGATTGCAAATGATTCAAAATGAAAAATGCTTGGAACAATTTTTAAGGTGGCTGCCTAGGCTCTTAGCTTTTCCCTACAGCTCCCTGTATTCTTCTGGGATACACCACATCTTCTCACTAGGAGTTTCAGGCTTCACAAGAAAGAAAAAGAGAGGGAGGATGAGAGAGAGGGAAATAAAAGTGGAAAATCCCTTCCCTACATATGTCATTGACAACATCCTGAATTTAACCTACTTGGCCAACTCCCTCCACCCTGCTTTATACTACATAATTTTACTTGCTGTTACATAGAAATCTCTAAACTTATGAACAAATGTCTCAAACCACCACTTGAAATCCTTTAGCGTTTGACCCCATATTCCTGCCCAATCTCCAATTGCCACTTGCCTATATAAACCCTCAGCTAGACCTAGACTGGCCCACACACTGCCTTAAACTGTGCTTTGGTGACTCCGTATTTATCAAGTAGCAATCCTGTCACTTGCATTTCTCATTCTTCTCACTCATCCCTCTTAAGGTATTGCTTAAGCTAGGCTCCCACTTTCTCCTAAACTCTGGTCAGAGCGATTGCTCCTAGTATTCCCTTGGCACCTACTTGCTGCCAGCAACATGCCTGAGGGGAGCAACCTCAGTTTTATTCTCCTTTATCTTTTAGCTCAGCAGAGTGCCAGACAGATCTGGTGTTCCATAAATAGTGATTGATCAATTAATTAATTGGACATTTAATCATTATTTGAATATATATGATTTGTCAGGCAATGTCCTGGGTACTTGTAGCCAAGAGAAATGGGGGCCCTCTCCTTAAGAACGCTAAGTTCAAGGAGGACAGGGAAAATCATAAACACTGGAAAATAAATGACAGTGAGTTTCAGTAAAAGAAGCAGAGGAGAAGACTAGAAAGAGAGAGGAAATGGGGAAGCAGGAAAGGACCTCACTGAGGAGGGACTTCTGAGCTATATATGGAGCCACAGAACTTCAGAGATTCAAGAAGGAGGGAAGTTTAATTGTCAAATGTTCTCAAGAGCTCAGCTAAGATAAGGCAACTACTCAGTAACAGTCCAGTCCTGTGACTCATGAGTCCCCTACGTGTGATACCCTAACAGTGGGCCCTGCTAAAAACTGTCATCATTATTGAAGTAAGGTCCTTACTTGTGTGACAATGCAGGGCAGCCTTCCACACCAACAACAGGGGACTTGCCTGGAGCCAGAAGACTCTGAAGATCTTGGCGGGTTAGTAGACGTGGACTGTTTTGTTCCCAATAGATTCCATTAACAAGACAAGTTGTGTAGGGTGCAATCTGTAAAGCAAGTTTCAGGTTCAACAAATCAGGAAATAATGAATCTCAATACAGTGTGCTGAAAGAGAGCTACCTGTAAATTCCACAAGAAATAATTTCATATTATTTCAAGTTGACTTTATCTGCTAGGCCAGTGGACTTCTTTTGAGCCTGAGACAATAAATAACCACCCAGATTCAATGTAAAATTTCCCATGATAAGTATATGAACATAAATATACTTATACATTTGCTCTATAATATATTACATAGCTAACAAAAAGGAAGGGACAGAGAATCAGGTGACCTAACACTCTATACCTAAATCGGGCTACCTCAACTTCTCTGGGCTGTTTTCTTTATCTGCCAGATGGGAATAATTCATATCCTATCCTCAAAGGAAAGCTGTAAATATTAAAGCATCTGTAGGCTCCATGGACAAATGTACTACATACATGCATACACAGTAATTAGCTCATTATAAGTTTTAGGATATGGCCAATAACCAATACTTCTGTGATTGGGAAATACAGAAGGAATGGAAATTTACTAGATGCAAAATTTTCGGTTTGAGTCTAGTTTCATATTTCTTTCTCAGGTGTCTGAAGAATTTGCAAGTTACAGGTAAGATGTTCTTCTTATAATGTGCATTTCATGCCAGAATCTAAAAATGCTATGTTGTTGAAACATATTCAAAGTTATTTAAAATACAATATTCCTTCTCACCATATGCTTGCATTTTTGTGGGGTTTTTTTGTTGATTTTTTTTGAAGAGGATGGTTGCATGACTAATGACTACAGAACATGCAAACATGTTCTTATGAGTCCAGTATGCTCCCATCAGAAGGATTTTAATTGAAAATAACATTTTTGTCCACTGGGGATGGGTCTATGCTTCTATAGCCTCACTGTTTCACTCTACAGCATTATAATCAATGGCATGCATTCCAAGACAACTGGCTGAGGTTATGATTGTAATTCATGGCCTAGAAGGAATAAACCTATGTTGAAATCAAACCTCATAGACACTGTGCTTTGCCAACAGTACAAGCTAGTCCAGGATAAACACCGAAAATAACAATCCACAAAAAATGTTTTAGAGCTATTGGGCACATGCAGACCTGAAGAAGAAACAGAGACAGTGAAATAAAGGGCACAGCCACAGAAACCACCAAAACCACTCAGCAAAGGCCCCTGCAAATTTCAATAAGAGCCAGTACCTTAGGCCAACTCATAACATCACCACAAGTCAATCTGAGGAACTAAAAAACAATGTACGCATCTATAATTTCTCTCCTGAAAATAGCCTGGCTATAGTGTATCATGAGCAACCAACTCAAAAGTTGAGTGTGCTACTCACATCGGTATTAAAACGACTTATGTAGCGCTCAGGATATTTGTCATATTCCACAGGATCATATACACCATCTGTTTTCCTGACAAGGTGATGATGGCGACTTATCACTGTTCCATACACTTTCCTCAGGTCTTGCAGAGGAGAAAGAAATTAGTAAAGTGGGTGACAAATGACAAAGATTGATAGTGATAAAATATTATAACACAGACACTGTTAAAAAAAACAGTAAAAAATACACATAACCATCCTCCCCCTCTTACCTCCAGTTTGGGAAACTTCTTTTAATTCATGTGGTTCTACATATTCACAGGGAAGTTCATTGAAGATTTCTTGTGCCCCCTATAAATAATACATGAGTAAAAATCTAAAACTCAATAGGAAAAGAGCCAACATGATATCATGCAAAAATTCGAATTCATCTTCCCCACAATTATACAGCTCCATTTGTCCTGCCCTGCGACCAGGACTATGACAAGGAGTATAGATGAGGTTCTTGCTCACAGCAAGCAGTGTGAATACCATGCATTTAATTTATTATTTAAGATATTCAGCATAGAAATAAGAGTATTTAGAAATGAGAACACCATAAAGTATTTCTATTTACTTTTCGCTCCATTGCAGAAATTTATTTCCTGTGGAGAAACTATATTTCCTACCAAAAAATTAGATACCTATCTCACAGCATAATACAAATAGTGATATCCTCTTTGTAAAATATTTTAATTAAAGAAAGATCTATTTTATAAGTTTCTTGGAGGGAGGATGTTGGGGGAGTTCTACAAATGCATCCTCAAAACCATCTCAGAAGAAAGTACTAATTCCAGTCTTGAATGCATCTGATTAGCAAAACTCCAAGTCATCTTGAAAAATTTACAGCTTAGGGCAGTAGTTGGCAAACCGTGGCTCAAGAGCCACATGCGGCTCTTTAGCCCCTTGAGTGTGGCTCTTCCACAAAATACCACATGTGGTCGCACACGTACAGTGCGATTGAAGGAGTACCCTAATTAAGTTAATAATGTACCTACCTATATAGTTTAAGTTTAAAAAATTTAGCCCTCAAACGAAATTTTAATCGTTGTACTGTTGATATTTGGCTCTGTTGACTAATGAGTTTGCCAACCACTGGCCTAGGATAACGTTCAAACTTCTGGACATCTCTGTGATGGAAATAAAAGAGATCACCCTAAGAACAGAGCTTTATATCATTAAAAATGAGTTTTACCTCTTAAAAGGGGGTAAAAGCATTCAAAACCTCTCACAGCTTGGAATCAACTAAAAGCATAGAACATAGGTTTAGATTATGACTGCTCTTTACTATTGTAAAGGTACATACATAGGTAAGGAAAGCACCCAAAACATAATGCCCATTTATAAAAAGCAGGATTCTGAAATGCTCACAAAATGCCCACATCCTCTTTCAGGCTGCTTTACAGAAACAAGACAGGTGGGATTTACCTTAGATACATTACCAGTCCCTGTGAACACAAATGTTAAGGGCCCTATCGACTTGGGCATCAAACCCAGAGATATTTCATAGCCAGCATCACGGACAGCTTGCACAGCCTGACTGCTGTTCCTATAGTTATGAGCCATGCCAATGTGCTGAAAGCAAGCACACAATTCAAGTTAGTCTACCACTTGAGACATTTTCCTACTCTAAAAGTGTAATATGTATTTAAAAAAATAAAACAAACATCTCACCATAAAAGGTGTGTGATGTCCCAAAGCAAGGAGCCTTAAACCCATTCCATGCAAAATGTTGATCATCCCTATTGTAGAATCAGACCAATAGAAAGACCATTAGTTGGGAGAAGTCGGACCTGTTCTCTCTGCCTGTGCTCCAACCTGCTCAGGGCTCTGAAAGCACCGACCACAGCATCTCAGCTTTGGAGGAGGCCATCATCTTATTCATCCCCTCAATTTGCTGCAATCCAAGGCACTCAGCCAGCTTCATTCCCTCCCTGCCGCTTTCAACCCTGCTACAATGGGATGAATGTCCCTCTTCTTCTCTATGGGTAATCACTCCACCTTTGCTCCAGATCACATGCCTTCCTGCCTCTCAAAGGAATCCACTCCACTCTTGAATTATTCTTCTCATTATTGCTGTATATTGGTTTATTCCTATCAACATTTAAACATTCTTCCATTCCAGCCATACCAAACAAACAAACAAACAAAGAACAAATGAAAACAGGAGAAACCAAGATGGCAGGATAGGTAAACACCTAAAACTGCTACTTTGCACAACAATATCAAAACTACAACAAAAAGACAAAACAGGCCAAAACCAGTTTGCCTCAGTGGATAGAGCATTGGCCTGTGGACTGAAAGGTCCCAGGTTCGATTCTGGTCAAGGGCATGTACCTTGGTTGTGGGCACATCCCAGTGGGGGGGGGGTGCAGGAGGCAGCTTATCGATGTTTCTCTCTCATCAATGTTTCTAGCTCTCTATCCCTCTCCCTTCCTCTCAGTAAAAATACAAAACAGAAACCATCCAGACCACAGGAAAACTGACTGAGTGGAAATTCTACAACTAGAAGAAAAGAGGAAAGCACATGGAGACTCGGGAGCTGCAAAAAGCTGAGGTACGGAAACAGGCACTCCAAGAGGATGGGCAGCTGAGTGTGCAGCTGGCTTTCTGGAGCTGGAGGGAGAAGGAGGCTTCCAACTGCGCTGAATTCCAGTCCCAGGTGAGATGTTAGGAAACCAGATTCATTCCTGGGGAATCTGGATCATCAGGAAAAGAGAAAGCACACTAAGACTCAGAGCTGTGGAAGGCAGAGATCCAGAGAAGCGCACATGCAGAGAGGACTGACTGCTGAATGCATGGGTGGCTGAGTGCGCAGCTGGCTTTCTAAAGCAGGAGAGAGATGGGGGCTCCCAACTATGCTGAATTGCAGTTCCAGGCAAGTTTCTGGAAACCCCGACTCATTCAGAGAGAAACTGGACTGTCTGGCAGCGGGTGAAACTCAAGGACACCTTTCTCTCAGAGGTGCTTGCAGTGATTACCAAGGTACACTAAGACCCAGGGGCCTCATAAGGCAGGGCTGAGGGGAAGCCAAAGCTGTCTTCTCAGCCCTGAAACTCCACCCTATCCAAGCTGAGCACAGAGGCTTTTGCAATCTTGCAAGTCTTGTCTCATAAGAGTGTCTCTAGCATAGAAGTTCTCCCAGTGTAGACACAGTTGATCCTCACAGCCAATTGGCCTGGAAATCAATTCCTCCCAGTGATACCAACAACAATCAAGACTTAACTACAACAAGGCTGTGCACACAGTCCACAAAGGGGAGCACCAAGAGTGTCCACCTTAGGTAGCTGAAGAGGCTGAGCCACTGTGCCCTATAGGACATTTACCACACAGAGCTACTCTAACAACTCAGAGAAGCCGCCAAAATGCAGAAACAAAGAAACAGATCACAAATGAAAGATATGGAGGAAAGTAAACAACTAGATAAAGGGTTCAAAACCACGGTTATAAGGTTTTCCAAGAATTTTCTAGAAAAGATGGGTAAATTTAGTGAGACCCAAGAGGAGATGAAAAAAGACCAACTAGAAATTAAATATAAACTGACTGAAATAAAAAAATATTATACAAAAACCTAACAGCAGTCTAGAGGAACACAAGAATCAAGTCAAAGATTTGAAATACAACGAAGCAAAAAACACTCAACTAGAAAAGCAAACAGAAAAAATAATCCAAAATGTGAAGACAGTATAAGGAGCCTTTGGGACAACCTCAAACATACCAACATCTGAATTATGGGGGTGCCAGAAGAAGAGAGAGAGCAAGATACTGAAAACTTATTTGAAGAAATAATGACCAAAAACTTACCCCACCTGGTGAAAGAAATAAACTTGTAAGTCCAGGAAGTGCACAGAACCCCAAACAAAGAGGACCACACCAAGACACATCATAATTAAAATGCCAAGAGCAAAAGACAAAGAGAGAATATTAAAAGCAGCAAGAGAAAAACAGTTAATTACCTACAAGGGAGCACCCATAGGATTGTTAACTGATTTCTCAACAGAAACTGTGCAGGCCAGATGGGTAGTGAAAAGAAATATTTAAAGTGATGAAAGCAAGAACCTACAACTGAGATTATTCTACCTAGCAAAACTATCATTCATAATTGAAGGGCAGATAAAGAGCTTTACAGATAAGAAAAAGCTAAAGGAGTTCATCAATACCAAACCAGTATTAGATGAAATGCTGAAAGGTATTCTTTAAGAAAAGAAAGAAGAACAAAAAGTTAAAGATAAAAATTATGAACAACAAATACATATCTATCAACAAGTGAATCTAAAAATCAAGTGAATAAAAAATCTGATGAACAGAATAAACTGGTGAATATAATAGAATTAGGGGCATAGAAAGGGAGTGGACTGACAATTCTCTGGGGGGAAGGGGTGTGGGAGGTGCGGGAAGAGACTGGACAAAAAGCATACACCTATGGATGAGGACAGTGGAGGGGAGGTAAGAGCAAAGGGTGGGGTGGGAACCAAGTGGAGGAGAGCTATGGGGGGAAAATAGATGAACAACTGTAATAATCTGAACAATAAAGATTTATTAAATTAAGTACAAATAAAAACAGTCACCATTGACCCCATTAGCAATTTTAGTAACCTAAATAACTAAACTTGTGGACACTTCAGATCTTGACTTACTTGTCAGAGGTATTTGGCAAGGAGGAGTCCCTTTGTTGGAGTCTCTTCCCTCAGTATCCCATGCCCATCCCTTTTACATCAGTGCTCTCTGCCTTTGCCTTAAAGATTAATCAGCTAGCTTCAGGATTCTGTCCCAGGCCCTATTCTCTTCCATCTCTCATTTTTTTCCCTTAGCTAATTTTATCCAGTCCTAAATTCCCAGTACTCTCTGTATATAGATGACACAAAATCTGGATCTCTAACACAGATTTTATTTCAAAATCTAACTATCCACCTTATGGATTTCTCAGTTTGGATTTCCCGCAAAAAAATAAAAACTCAGCATGCCTGTAGCAAAGTCATCAGCATCCATTCTTTTCTTCTTTGTTGGAATATACTTTTCCTGTCCTACAAAATGTTCTGTTTATCTTTTTTTTTCTTGAAATCAACTTTTAAATGTATAATTTATACACAATAAAACACAGCAACAAATCTACCTACCCATATTACCACTAACAAAATCAAGATAAGAATATTTCCATCACCCTAGTCAATTTTCCCCAACCCTTAGCTGAAAACAACTACTGATCTATTTCTGTCTGTTTAGATTAGTTCCTTCTACAGTTTCATATAAATGTATGAAGTATATTTTTTTGTGGGTCAGCTTTCACTCAACTGAATGTTTTTGAGATCCATACATATTTTGTGTGGCAGCTTGCTTCTCTCTATTGCTGAGTTTTCCATTTTATAGATATACCACAATTTATCCATTCCTGTGCTGATGGACATGTGGATTGTTTCTAGCCTATTATGAATGAAGATACTATAAATAAGTCTCTATAAGAAATACTTCATTTCCCTTAAGTGTTTATATATGCTATTTATTTTGTACATTGATATTCAAGTTTTTTATTTCTCCTTGAGTTGGAATTGGTAATTTGTGTCTTTCAAGAATTTGTCTATTTTATCGCCATTGTCAAATTTCTTGGCCTATTCATAATATTCTCTTATCCTTTTAATGTTTGTGAGATATATAGTGTGTCCCTTCTTGGGTTCCTAACAAAAGAATCAGCTTTTAATTCATTGATGTTCTCTATTGTTTTCCAGCTTTGGTTTCACTGATTTTTCCCTCTTACCTTTATTATGTCCTTTCTTCTGTTTGTTTTTGGTTTACTTTCTTGTTCATCTTTTAACTTCTTAAGATGGAAGTTTAGATCATTAACTTGAGAATTTTCTTCTTTTCTAATAAAAGCATTAAATGCTGTGTATTGCTTTCTAAGCACCACTCTATCCACATCCCAAAAATTTTGGCATGCTGTTTTTAAACTTTTATTCAATTAAAAATATTTTCTAATTTGTCCTGTGATTTCTTCTTTTTAAAAAAAAATTTATATTTTATTGATTTTTTACAGAGAGGAAGGGAGAGGGATAGAAAGTCAGAAACATCGATAAGAGAGAGACATCGATCATCCACCTCCTGCACACCACCTTACTGGAGTTGTGCCAGCAAGCAAGGTACATGCCCCCGACCGAAATCGAACCTGGGACCTTTCAGTCCGCAGGCCGATGCTCTATCCATTGAGCCAAACCAGTCTCGACCTGTGATTTCTTCTTGATCCTTGAATGGGTTAATACATCGTTTCTTTTTCAAATATTTGGAAAATCTCTAGTTTTCTTTCAATTATAATTTCTAAGTCAGTTTTATTATAGAGCACATACTCTATGATTTCAAATCTCTTAAATTAATTAATAATTGTTTTATGGACCACCTGGGTGAATGTTCCATGTGACGTGGAAAGAATATGTATTCTGCAGTTGTTGGGAGAAGTGCTCAGTAACTGTCGCTTTTATCAGGGAAGATGGTAGTGTGTTGGTATCTTATGTCCCTACAAATTTCTGTCTACATGTTCTGACAATAACAACCTTCAGGTAGTCTAATCTGATACAGTTATACCACATGGTGTTTCTTGACTAAATAAGGTTCAAAGTACTAACTGAAAAATCAAATAGAGTTTTTACCCAAATTCCAGCTTCTATCCCTTCTAGATTTCTCCTTTGTTGCTCCTGCACCGTGCTTTTTCCCTTCTTGTCCCTTTCTTCTACTCCCCAAGTTCTCTCACCAAACTGACCTCTCCATCTAAGTCTTCCAAACAGAACTACTGAGAAAGTCAGAGCCTATCTACAGTTGCTTTCCTTCTTCTTTCCCTCTTTTCCTTTTTAACTGTTATAATAAACATATTTTCATGATTTACTTTGTTATTCTAGCCCCCTGATAGTCATCACTCTCATATACACCCTCTCGTTTACTTTTCTTGGTGAAAATGGACACTTTTGCCACAAAAAAGAAAAGCACACACAGTCACTCCACAGTCAAATGTAGAGCGTGAGTGGTGTCAACACCCACACACCTACCTGCCACACCAGCCCACTGTCCAAATGCCACGACCCGGATTCCTCTATGATCCACCATTTTCTCATAATCAATAAGTCGGATTTCCTGATGAAAGAATAAAAGATTTCTCAACCAGACCCACCAAGCTTAATTTCAAGGAGTAAAGCACATACATAAGCAAGTCAGTATTGCACATTTTTACCTCTTATTAAATACAACTTCACTGGCCAACATAAGTTACCCTGAGGGGCAGGCACCCTTAAACTTTTAGAAAGTATCATGGGTCAATCAATCATGGGTCACAAGCCAATGATAGGTTTATGATTAGAGATGAAAAAAAAAATGGTCCTAGACTCGTGAGTGCTAAATGCCCCTTGAATGTAGTCAATCAAATAGTAGTCATTATTTCTTTTAAATTTTAGCCCAGCAAAATCTACAAATATATCTACAACCTCATGTCTTCTCACAGTCTACCTGCTAGTTTGAAAGAAAACAAGACCCTCTGGAGACTAAGCCCTGTGAGCTAAATCCCATCCTTTCTTCATGTCCTCTTAAGACCATTATTCTTGAGATTTTTCTCTGTCCTGCATTATTCCTCTCTGCACAACCCTGCTAAGTGACTTTCACCCAGGTCCCTTCTACCTTAAAAATAATAACACCACTTCCTCTCAAGTTTATATGCTCAAATATCTCATTCCTTCTCTCTCTCCCCCTCCTTCCTTCCTATTTCTCTCACTTCCTCTCTCTGTCTCTTTTCTTCTCTCTCCTCTTTTTTTCTCTATCCCTTCACAAGGAAGCTTAATTTAAAAAGTGGCACCATCTGCCTGTCTTTTATTTCCTTGCCTCTACTAAAACCAGCCTTCCTCTTTGCTTAGGAATCTCCCCTCTCTTGGGAATGTCTAATTAACTCATGGTTAGAAGCTACTGACACGTAATTATGCAATATTTTAAACAGTCCTTTTATTTCCTCAAAGATCATATGATTTTACCAGATGCATGAATATAAGAATGTTTACTGTTTATCCAACTCCAAGTAATTGGTTACAAACTGCTGCCAAAAAGCAGCCCTGCTGGGTCTGTTTCATTAATTTACTTGTTATGACTGAAAGTTCATATAATAATAACAAAAATGTCTCTAAAATACTTTTTAAAGGAGTTTATTTGCTTAAGGTGAAACATTCTTCTTATTCAATCAATTTCTTTCTGAATTTGTTCTTCAGAAACACTGCAAATTCACTGCAGACTGGGTCTAGCATATTTCAAATACTAAGAATGTGTTTTAGCCCAGCTGGCATAGCTCAGTGGTTGAGCATCGACCTGTGAGCCAGGAGGTCACAGTTTGATTCCAAGTCAGGGCACAAACCCTGGTTGAGGGTTCGATCCCCAGTGGGGGGTAGGGGCGGGGAGGGTACAGGGGACAGCCAAAGTAATTTTCTCTCATTATTGATGTTTCTATCTCTCTTTCCCTTCCTTTCTGAAATTAATATATATATATACATACATACATATATATGTATATATATGTATATATATATTTTTTTTAAAAGACTGGTGTTCTATCACCTATATAAAATACTTCCACTGCTTTTACTGTTTGCAAACTCTCCTGTCCTCTACCTATTTTCAGGTTCTAGGCTAGTTTCTAATGCTCTAACAGCCTTACCCCGGAACTTTGTGAAATTTCTAGTTGTCTCTCTACTAACAGACCTCAGGCTTCTCTAGCTATACTCATTCCCTATGCTCATCCACTCTCGTGGCTTTACATACCATCTGGTCTCTGACAACCACAAAAAGTGTGTCAGAAGAATCTGCCCTCCTGAGCTACAAATTCACATCCAACAGCCCACACAGCGTCTCCTCTTAAATATCTAATGGACAAATTAAACTTGACAGGTCCTAAATTCAACTCCCGATCCTCCATCCAAGCCTGCTCCTCTTACAGTAGCATCATCTCAATTTATGGCAACTCCTTTAAAATCTTGGAGTCATCATTGTCTCTTCTCTTTCCCTCATATTCCACATTCATTTCATCAAGGAGTCCTTTAGAATCAGACATTTAAAGCACATCAAGTATTTGTCCATGCTGGTCTAGACTTACAATCTTCTTATCAGCTTTGCTCTTCCCATTTCCACAAAGCAGAAAGAATAAGCTTCTTAGAACATCATGATTTACTCTCACGTCCACTCAAAAAGACCAGCAGGCTTTGTGTTACTATTCTCTCTGCTTGGAAGACACCCAGATGGACAGTTTGATCCTTCATCTCCTTCATATTTTTGTTCAATGAGGCTCTCCCTGATATCCTATTTAAAGTAGCATTGTCCCTTTCCCCCGGGTCCAACACTCCTTTTCTCCTTCTAGATTCTATTTATCTCCACTACACATATCACCAAGTGACCTCTGAGAGGTCATTTATTTATTATCTGTCTTCTCCCACTATAATAGAAGCTCCATTTCAGACACACTATGGGCACTCAGCAAATATTTGTGGAATGAATATTCTGTATTTTAAATAGCTGCTAGTCATTCAAATAGTATTTATATCTCAAAAATACTTTTCTCCCTTTTTAATGTTATTGAGGATAAAAATAGTCTACACTCCAGTTCTGTCACTATGGAGCTGTGCAATCTCAGTCAAGTCACTTCACCTTTCTGGGCTCCATGTGAAAAATTAGGATGATGGATTATATGATTCCTGAGGTTCTTTTCAGCACAAAAATTCTACTTGCTAATATCTGACCAAGTGGCCTTATAAACTGGGGATCATTTTGGGAGAACACTTCTCTCATTCCTTCCATTTCAGAATACAAAAGGAATAAAATATGTTCGTTTTCTCCTAAAACAAACTCCAAACTCATGCCGCAGAGGAGCCTTAAGAATAGCAGAGCTATTCAAGCACAAACTCATAGATCACCTTTTCTACTGAGATGAATAACAATATGTATTTCCTAGATGCTAAAAAAAAAATTAAAACTCTGCTTGATAATTCAAAGTAATTTCTATGACATTTATAGAAATTACCTGTTTTAGAATCTCATCCAATAGGCCCATATTGGCCTCCTGGGCCTTTATTGTGTGGGAAAAGAATGCATATGTCTTCTTGGCCATTAACTTTTCTTCTGGGGGTCTTTTAACTCCCAAAATAAGACAAGCTTCAGAAATATCCTCTTGAAGAATGCCGCCAGCTTTGATATATTCCTGGGAATGCAATTTTGGTTAAAAGTTATTCCCCTGAGTTGTATTCATGTTTTCTTTCATAACCAAGTATAGCGATTAAAGGCACAACCTTTTGAAGGAATACAATCTCTATGAATAAGAGCAAATAATAGAATAACTATTAACATTTTTACTTGCTAGCTAAAGATCAATCCAATGTGTTTGACTTTTAGAGCAAAAAATTTAGAAAATTCAGCACATACTTCTATTTTAAAAATAGTTAACAGTTTGATCATAACACTAGCACAAATGATTTAAATGTCATTATGAAATATATATTTTATACCAACAATGTGCTGAAATATTAAATGCTAAGTACTAATTTATTACTCAGGTTTATTTTTTTAAAGGAAGATATATCTGCAATATTTACTTTTCTGTGTTTAATTACTATTTATTACTGCCCTATTATAAACACAGACTGTGTTAGAAATGAGATGATAAAACACAAAGAAAGCCAGGTAAAACCCTCTTGTAAAGGAGTCCACAAAATACAATAAGAAAAAAGTCAGGCCCGGGCTGGCATGGCTCAGTGGTTGAGCGTTAACCACGGTTCAAAAGTCCCAGTTAGGGCACATGCCTGAGTTGTGGGCTCGATCCCAGGAAGCAGCTGATCAATGATTTTCTCTAATCATTGATGTTTATATCTTTCTTCTTCTCCCTCTCTGAAATCAATAAAAATATATTACGAAGAGAAAAAAAAAGAAGGCAGGAGTACAGTAAATGAGGCTGAATTCAAAATAACATTATGATCAGCAGAATCTAAGTGATTATTAGTTTAATCAATACTGAGATAATTCCCAGGTAAGATGATGAAGGAAGTAAAAAATTTTTAACTAATCTAAAAGGTTGGGTAGGATTTGAAGAGATGGCAATATCAGGAAGAGGCTTTAAAGGAATAGATATAAATATGGAGGCAGGAAAGTAAAGATGTTTAGGGCATATAGGGTAAATCAATTTGGACAAGTAGACCAACTATTATCATAGTAAAGATGTTCTTTATTGTATAAAATAATCATCAACATTTATAGTTACTAATAGTAACTATTAAGTTACTAATAGTAACTATTAAGTTACTATGTGCTTTGCCAATAGTTACTAATAGTAACTATTAAGTTACTAATAGTAACTATTAAGTTACTATGTGCTTTGCCAAGTTCTTTGCATGGATCATTCTATTTAATTCTCATAAAACTCCCTAAGATCAGTACAATTATCATCCCCATTTTATCAGTGGGAAACCTGAGATTCGAACACATAATTGAGCTGGTATATGGAAGCAATAGCATGGTTGAAGTAAAATTAAAAGAGCATCAAAGGTGGCAACTAAATAAAATGAAGATAAATCCACTTAGCAATCTACTTCAAAAGAAAATAAAAATGGGTAGAAGAGTAGTACAAAAATGAACATATGGTTCATACCTAAATTTTTGCAAATAGTCTATTTGCCCAGTGATAGTAGACTGGTTAAAGAAATCACAACAAACCATGGATTAATCATAATGGAGTAATTCCTATACCGCCATGAATTAACCTGGAGGATTTCCTGGATGTTGTTGACTAAACAAAGCAAAGTGCAAGAGGGTATATACAGTACACAATCTTCTGTATAAGAGTGAAGGGGAAATAAGAACATGTACACACACACTCAAATGCTTATTTTTGCAAAAAGAAACATAGGAATGATAGGTCAGAAACTAATGAAAATAGCACCTTTTAGGGTGGGATCATTAGGACATCATATACCAACAGTGATAATCAAAAGAGCAAGAGAGAAATTATGGTCAACCTCTTTTCTACAGAAGAATATCAGGAAATAGAAGAGTGATAAAATCAGAAAATCATCTTTTATTTTTTCATAAGCCTCCATGTAAAAATTGAATCAGGCAAAAATTACCAATGGATGCTAACATCATTACTTGAAAGGCTATTGAGAAACAAGAAATTCACAGGTCTCAAAACAGCAACCCACAGATGACTCAGTAAGTACAAAGAGAGAAAGGTATTTTTGCAATGGAGAGATCCGGTAGCAAAATGATCATGTATTTTCTCATCATGTGATGACTAATTTTGTGTGTGTGTCTGATGTGATGTAATGGGAAAAAACATGTATCACTTATGGAATATTTATATATAACTTGAATTATAATGAGGCAAAAAACAAATGAATTACACCCAAAAACAGAACATTCTACAAGTGACCTGGCCTGGACTCTTCAAAAAGAGTCAATATCATTGAAACCAACAAAAATCAAAAGGGTGAAGGATGTGCGTTTTAAATTAAAAGAACTAAAGAGATGTAGAAATAAATGAAAGAAACTTTAAGCCTCAGTTAAAATAAAAGACATTTGGAACAATGGGGGATTTGAAATGAACTATGTCAGATAATACTATGGAATAATTAATTTCTTAGGTGTGAAAATGATATGATGGCTTTGCAGGAAAATGATACTGAAATGCATACTGAGCATTTAGTAGTAAAGTGTCATCATATGTGCCATATACTTTCAAATATTTCAGGGGGGAAAAGCATACAGTATGTCTATCTTTAAAATGAAAATAAGAGTCAAACCTATATCACAAGATTATTGTGAAGAGAATAATGAATGTAAAGAGCATCACACTATGGCTGGCAAGGCAAATTCTCATGAACCAAGTCTACTACTCAATGAAGCATTTCCTATAGGCAAGTCTTAAAGTCAAAAGATAGTAATATCTTATTGGCCTTGTCCCTCGGTGCCAGAACAAGGATCCACCATGAAGGACAGAGTGGTAGAAGGATATCATCTCCTTCGAAGAGCAATCTCTCTATCTTCAAATAAATTTAATAAAGGAGGTAAAAGACGTGTATTCAGAAAGTTATAAGACACTGAAGAAGATACAAATAAGTGGAAGCATATACTTTGTTTACAGATTGGAAGAATTAACCATTAAAATGTCCATATTACCCAATGCAATCTACAAATTCAATGCAATTCTTATCAAGATATCACCAATGGTGTATTTCAGAGAACTAGAACAAATATTCCAAATATTTATATGGAACCACAAAGGACCCCAAATAGCCACAGCAATCTTGAGAAAGAGGAGTAAAGAGTGACACTACCTGATATCAAACTATACTACAAGGCCATTGTAAGCAAAACAGCATTGTATTGGCATAAAAACAGACAAATAGACCAATGGAACAGACAAAGGAGGCAAAAACATACAATGGGATGATGATGGAAAATTGTGCATATATGTGCAAAAAAATGAAACTAAACCACCTTCTTATACCATACACAAGAATAAACTCAAAAGGAACCAAAAATTTCAATGTAAGACTCACAACCAAAATCCTAGAAGAAAATATAGGCAGTAAAATTTTGGACATTTCTCATAGCAACCATTTTTCTGATATATCTCATCGGGCAAGGGAAAAGAAAAAATAAACAAAAGAGGTTGCATCAAGAGAAAAAATGAACAAAAGAGATTACATCAAACTAAAAAAAAATTTTGTGCAGCAAAGGAAACCATCAACAAAATGAAAAGACAACCCACTGAATCGGAGAACATATTCGCCAATCAGACAACTGATAAGGGGTTAATATCTAAAAATTACAAAAAACTTATATAGCTCAGCACAAAAAACAATCCAGTAAAAAATTGGCAAAGGATCTGAATACACTTCTCCAGAGAGGATATATTGCTATGCAGATGGCAATAGACATATGAAAAAATGCTCAATGTCACTAATCATCAGAGAAATGCAAATTAAAACTACAACGAGATATCACCTCTCACCTGTCAGAATGACAATCATCAATAAATCAACAAACAACAAGTGCTGGTGAGGATGTGGAGAAAAAGGAACCCTTACGCACTGTTGGTGGGAATACAGACTGGTGCAGCCACTGTGGAGAACAGTATAAAGCTTCCTCAAAAATTTGAAAATAGAACTCCCATTTGACCCAGTGATTCAACTTCTAGGAATATTTCTGAAGAAACCTGAAGCACTGATTGGAAGAATATATGTACCCTTATGCTCATTGTAGTATTATTTACAATTACCAAGATTTGGAAGCAGTCCAAGGGCCCATCAGTAGATGAGTGGATAAAAAAGCTGTGGTACATTTACACAATGGAACACTAATAGGATGTAAAAAAGAAGGAAATCTTACCTTTTGGGACAGCATGGATGGAGCTGGAGAATATTATGCTAAGTGAATAAGCCAGTCAGAGAAAGACAAATACCACATGATTTCACTCATATCTGGAATCTAATGAACAAAATAAACTGACAAACAAAATAGAAACAGATTCATAGATACAGAGAACAAATTGACAGCTGTCAGAAAGGAATGGGTTGGCGGGCTGGGTGAAAAAGGTGAAGGAATTAAACAAAACCAAAATTCATAGACACAGACAACAGTATGGTAATTACCAGAAAGAAAAGAGGGGGCAGAAGTCGGTGAGGGAGGCAGAAGAGAGTAAAGGGGCAATAAATGGTGACAAAAGGAGACTTGCCTTTGGTCAGTGAACAGACAAAACAATATACAGATCATGAAATGCAGAACTGTACGCCTGAACCTAGATAATTTTATTAATCAATTTCATCCCAATAAATTCAACTAAAACATTTTTAAAACCTTGAAAAAATAGAAAGGTCAAAAATGTTTTAAAAATTAAAGCAATCCCTTTAGCCCTCGGCTGGAGGAAGCATGAAATGAAATAGAAAGAATATTTATTGGTTGAATTCTTGACTCAGTTAAGGATTCTAACTAGCCATCTCATGATAACCAAAGTAAAGAAATATTGCCATGTGGTTATTCAAGTTGTTCAAGTGACACAATCCACATTTTCTTTTCACTCCTTCAGTGCTCCCTCATTTCCCTTGATAGGGTCATTTTACTCTCACAGATTTAAAACACTGGCAATATTTACCTCATCGTGAATGGCTCGTCGATTGGAGGGCTGGATTAAGACCTTGTATCCCAGGTTGGTGATCCCTTTGATGTGCCGGGGAGCCAGTGGCGCCCTCCTCTCCCAGGCATTCACATCCTCCCGACGCACGGCCATCACAGGCTTGTGGTGAAGCCCCCTGCGGAGGCTGAGCCCCAGCAGGCACAGCCTGGTGCTACATGTGCGCAGCATCTTGAAGCCTGGCGACTGCAAAGACATCGTAAGAGTGCGGGACAACAAGTGGCAGGCGGGCTCACAGGTCAGTTCTGGTCTCCTAAGAAATCTGCTGTAAAAGCCAACCAGCTCGGATGGTAGCAGATACAGGATAGAGCAAACAGGAGGGGAAACCTGGACAGTATAGTGTTCCTTCACCCAGACAATACAAATTGCCACAAAAGACGTCATTTCTTTCTAAAAATAAAAGAAGTACAAAGCTCCCTGGGCAGGTGGCTCAGTTGGTTGGAAGGTCGTCCGTGCACCAAAAGGTTTCCGGTTTGATCCCACATCAGGGCACATACCTAGGTTGCAGGTTCAATCCCACATCTGGGTCCCACATCTGGGTGTGCACAGAAGACAACTAACTGATGTTTCTCTCACACATCTTGCTCTCTCTGCTTCTCAAAATTAATAAAAACATATCCTTGGGTGACGATTAAAAAAAAAGTACAGAGTAACTTATGGGACACTAACCCATATCTGGAAGCTGAAGTCAATTTTTAAATATATGTTTTTATCAAACAACTATTCAGCACTAAAGTGTTAAGCAAGTTAACCTGTAGTGCAAATATAGAAGGATAATGTATGTCAATTCACGAGAGTATGAAGTTTGGAATTCTTTAATCATGTACAAGAATCTTAGCTCCAATGTGTTTCAAGTTTCATCTCTGACCATTTTCTACAAGTGCTGCTCAGTGTCGAGCCACCTATTCTTCAGTGAAATGCTTTTCATTTTCACTGGTTGGTGATCAGATAAGCACAGAAATAGAAAGTTAGCACTTAGAGACCTTTGTATCACATGATCACTTTTCTAGTAATTCACTGTTAATTAATTTTATAAAAGTATTGGTCCTGGGCAGGTTGGAAATTTATAAAAACAAAATAAACACATGTTCGTCCACTGGACGTGTTGAGAGTTTTAAGAAGCAGAGCCCTGAACCCCCGCCTCCACCTGAGACTCCAAGCCTCACCCTCACTGGCCCTTTTGTTGCTTTAAACATGCTGTTCCCTTTCCCTGAGTTTTCTTTCCAGAACAACCCTCCTCTCATATTAAACCTGGGCCTGTCTCAACCAGCTTTCTAACTGTTAGTCCAGACTGCAAAATTCCACTCCTTGATTCAATCCTGAAATGTTTACAAGAGGCTCACTATAAATTTTACATAAAGTTTTAGAGCATAATTATCAAACAGTATCCTATCCCTCTTCATATGGCTAAATACAGTTGGTAGTCAAATGTCTTTTCAGATGATAATTTGCTAGATCATTTGGATGCTAATGTTTAGGTTCTTCTGTTTAAGGTTGGCATCAAAATATAAGGACTATAGGCCCAGTAGGTTTGGCTCAGTGGACAGAGCATCGGCCTGCAGATTGAAAGGTCCCAGGTTCAATTCTGATCCAGAGCACATGCAGACTTGGTTTCTCAGTAAGGGGCAGGCAGGAGGCAGTAGATCAATGATTCTCATCACTGATGTTTCTATCTCTCTGCCTCTCCCTTCCTCTCTCTAAAAAAAAAAAAATATATATATATATATACATATATATATATATTTATATATATATATATATATATATATATATATATATTACATGATTTCACCCTGCCCAGAAAATGTTTTACCAATTACTACTAGCATTTAGCCAAATTGGTACAGAATACATTACTGTTACCTCTAAATCAGACTGCAACCTCTAAATCAGACTCATCACACAGATGAGGAATATTAATCCAAGCCTGGGGGCATACAAATACTTGCCACCCGAGAAGGCCACTCACAACACCACAGACAACAAGAGCAAAGGGACCAGGAAGGAGCCCCTCTAAGAAGGCTTTGGGAAGGAGAGGGCATTGTCAGAAAAGGCTGCATATAGCAAGTGAGCACACAGATAGCTAGAGCCCATATCGATGATTAACATATCAGAAAAAGACTGCTGTGCAACCCTCTCTAAATTGTGGCTTATTTTACATACTTTTGTTTTTAAAAGAGACAACAGAGGGGGAAAAATGGCAGCAGCCCATGAAACTTGAATCCCTATGTTCTCCAATAAAACCCACTCCAAAGACATGCAATTCTTTTAAACACACAGGTAAGCCCAGAAATGGCCCCATCCTCCCAGTGGGAGCTGTATTTCATATTCCATAGGTAGTGGAGGGATGCCACATCCTCTGATCCTTGCAGCAATTCTTAACATGAGGGAACACTTTCAGATAATATAGCCTCTCTCCCCTCAACCTGATTCCTAACCACAGGCGCTCTTCCCTTGGGGACCATCCCTTTTACTCCCCATTCCTCCTACGTCTGAGGTGGACGAGCGCGATGTGGTAGGAGAGACACAGACACACGTATGTAATAGGCACATAGACATTGGCAAAGGCAGGCTTTCCATGGGAAGCAGGAACAGAAAGCAACAGCATGGGAGCCTCTGCAGTTTATTCAGGGAAACTGCTTTCACTTTCCCTTTCTGTAGGCAAGTCTCAAATCACAAGTCCCATAACTTTGTTTTCAAACAAATGTTAACAGTGGTTATCACTGACTCGACATAATATGCCAAGCACCAGGCTGAGCACCTTATAGATATTCTTTTATTTTCTCCTTAAGTAGCTACTATTGTTACCCCATTTTACAGGTGAAGAAACTGACCTGAAGTCTAAGTAGAACTGACACTTTGAAGCAGAAGCAGGATTCCTGTTACTATTTAACACTGGGGATTTTCTCTTCTTTGCTGAAGCCTGCAGATCCACATCATGTAGATCTGACACAGGTTGTTACTGCTGTCAGCTTTAACAGTTTTAGTGAATGATCAATTCTGCCCCAAACATGGGCTGTCTCTATCCACCTCTTTCCCAAGTAACACCAAAAACCCTTCCTGAGTCCCTGCCAAGATAAAGTCCAGTTCTCTGGGAGCTTAGGAAAACATATCTGCTTGAACCGGAAACTTGGTCTCAGCCTAGAACTTTCCGGGCCCATCATTTATTTCACTGTAAGGTTATCCTGAACTAACAGTGAAGATTTCCCCACTGCTTTTAGGTGAGGCACAGCAGGTGCAAATGTGCAGGTTGGCTGTTCTGGGTGTCCCTGTCCTAGAATTTGTGTTTTTCTGAGGAGATCAGGAAGTAAATAACATGTATATTTCTGGCAATGCCTCCAGTGAGGCAAAGCAGGAAGGCCACTGGCTTACCACGGGTGCTGGCCAGGTCACTTACAGAAAACAGCCTGTAGCATGAGCAAAGAGGATGTGGAAGAGGAGGAGAAGAAAAAGAAAGATCTGGTGAGAATGAGGAGCAGCAAGAGGAAAAGAGGACTGGGGCGGGGGGTGGGAGGGTGGGGGAGAAGAGAAGTGTCACCCAGTCAGGGCAGGGGAACAAGACCCTTCCCCTGACAATTGCTAAAATCTTCCCTTCAACACAGGAAGGGCTAATGTCTCAAAAGCATAAATATGAAATTCAAAAGATTCTATCCTATGTTTCTGTAAAACAAGAAGGACACTAAGGTACACATTTTACTTCCCTATAATTGATGGGGAATTTGAAATTACTCTGGAAGTCATGGGTGTACTCTACTGAACTAAGTGCTCAGGCGTGCAGAGCCAGGGGGACAATCAGTGGATGGGCTCTAGCAATAGGACACAGAATGTGATATGCAGTACCTCTTTCCATCTCTCAGTGGGGGGAAGACTTAAGAATTTCTTTTAACTTACAAATTATCAATCTTTGCAATGTACACATGAGAATCAGGGGAAGGAGAACATGTTTAAATGTTCTTGGTATTTTCTATCCTCTTTGAGAAAAATGAAAACGAAAATGGTGATTAAAAAGAGAAATAGAGGGGACTCTTTCTCACTCCCCATGCGGGGGTCCGTTTTGTGGGACTCTTTCCCACTCCCCAAATGGGAGTCTGAACTTGTTCTTCAATAAATCTCCACCTTTGAAAAAAAATAGAAATAGATAGAGCATAGCACTCCATACATATCCCACAATTCTCTTTCAGCGACCATGATATAAACTTTGGTGATTAAGTATATCATCACTCCAAATCACATGAAGGAAACAAAAGAAAATTTTGTGAGGTGTACTGGTATTTATAAAAGATTCTAACTGAGGAAAAGCCATGTTCACAGGCAGAGGAACTGATAAATATTTGGGAAGGTCCTTTCAAATGATGAGCAGGTTGTTCTTTGTACAATTATGAAATTTAAATAGAAATATAATAAAAGCCCAAAATTTTCTTGATGGAGTTAGATTTTTCCCATTGATTATAGAAGAAGTGTTTTGATTTCTTTCTTTAATTCAAAAAAATCTGGTGGGTCCCTAAGATGTGCATAGCATGATGTTAGGTACTTCTGAAGAAGTAGAAATCCTATTTCTGCTCATTTTCATGGGATCCCAGGTTGGGACAATTCCATTTAACTAGATGGCCCCCATTAAAATCTGATGGTGAGTCCTGGCTGGTGCGGTTCAGTTGGTTGGAGCATCATCCTGTACACTAAAATGTGTCGGGTTCAATTCCTGGTTGGGGCACATGTGGGACACAGCTCATTGATGTTTCTCATCTCTCTCTCTCCCTCCTTTGTCTCTCTCTCTCAAATGAATTTCTAAAAAATTTTTAAAATGTGATGGTGAAGTATCAATTACTGATTCTAACTGGTGAATTATCAATTATTGATTATAACTGAATATTAGAGTCAGAATGACCCTGAAGGTAGTGAGCCTCATAAAAATCAGGAATTTTCTGTGGTTTATAAAAATCATTTTCCAAATACCTATGGATGAATCACAATAAAAACTATCTACTGTTCTGGTAGGCATAACTTTTAAATATCACTGGATTAACCAGTTGTACGCCATAAGTGTCTATAGATGCAAGCAGCGGACATTTTATAATTTAATTCAAAATATCGTGGCAGTTAACTGGTTACGTATCATCTATCTGCTATTGTTTAGGTAGTACTTATGCCATATAACATTGTATTTGATTTGTGCTGATTTTCATGAGTAAGAGTGGTAGGTCTACATAGAGCTGAGATCTACATAGAGCTTTTTATTCTTTCATTTATCATTAAAAATTCCTTGAAGTTGCCCTAACTGGTTTGGCTCAGTGGAGAGAGCATCGGCCTGAGGACTGAAGGGTCCCAGGTCCGGTTCCAGTCAAGTGCATGTACCTTGATTGTGGGCACATCCTCAGTAGGAGGTGTGCAGGAGGCAGCTGATCAATGTTTCTCTCTCATCAATGTTTCTAACTCTCCCTCTTCCTTCCTCTCTGTAAAAAAATCAATAAAATATATATTTTTTAAAAATCCTTGAAGTCTCTTCAGTCCCTTTCATAACATCAACCTAACCAGGAAACTTTTTAAGCTCACAAACCACCCACCTAAACCAGAACAATTTGTGAGCCAAATACAAGAACTTAAGTACAAAAAGGACCTCCTAATTTCTATTGTTTCCAGTGGGACATGTGTAAAGGATTACAAATTCCTAACTAACAAATCTCCCATCTCTAGCCCCAGTAGTCAGAGATGTGCTCTTTGTTCTTACGTTTTAGATTTTTAAAATAATGCTACTAGACTAAATTCAATAACTCAAACTAAGACTACATCACATGGAGAGATTTCTCAAGGCCAATTATCTGTTGTACCAATCAGGCACACATCTAGATTAAATACTGAGAGACTAATGAATGGAGTAGCCTTGAGTTGAACAAAACAAGGAGAAATGAAAATGTTTTATACCTACCCTTCCTATTCACTCAAAAACCACAAGTGTCTCTTAAAAACCAGTTTCCCAGGAAGCCCTGTATTGTAGCTAAGGGAAGGCAGCTCCATGGCCATGCGCCTTGGAGAGGTCCAAAAAAGTTACAAATTAACAGAACACCTGATGATGGCCTAGAACTAATTCAAATACCTTCCAACCCCAAGGCTTGCTAGAACTAGGCTTGGGCATGCAGTAACAGTCCTCCCTCCATACTTGTACTTCCTGTTTGCACAGGTACATCCTTTAATGCTTCCACATTAAACTCCTTATAGTCAGCCAGAAATTTAAAAACAATAAAAAAGTAGACTTGGTGGGTAGACTCTATTAATATTAACTAACCCTGGTGTAAGAATACTCACAAGTTCTCAAGCCCATGAACTAGGCATAGTTATCCAAGGATATGAGACCCAAGATTCTCCTGGTGTCTAGCCACAGATTTTGTTTCACTGAGATGGAATGCAAAGTTTGTCCTGAATTGGAAACTCACCCAAAATGTCTCGGCTTATTTGTCTGTCGCTTTGCTAAACTGTAAATGCTCTCAGAGAATAAATGGTGTTTTATTCATCTTTTGTTACTGGTGCATAGGAGAACTTAAATATTTTAAGAAAAAAAAAAAAGAATGAATCAATGACCGAGTTTAAGTGAACATCATAAAGACCTATGCACCAGAGAAAAGGAAATAGACACATCAAATAGAGACTCATATTACCCTCCCCACCCCCACTCCCAGCCACAACAACAACCAAGGTCTTATAGACCAATAAATGTTATGAAATGCAATAGAATATGGTAGGAAAATATAGACCTGGGAGCCAAAACTAGTAACTAGTTTTGGGGTTCCCTCTCTTGACCTCAGTTTCCTCTTCCAGACTAGATTGTAGTACAAAAGTCCTTTTCAGCTCTCATAGTCTATTACGGATATTAGTACCCGGGCACTGTGGATTACAAAATCATTAGAATTTTAGAACACAGACACTCTGATTCAGGGAGATCCAGCTAAAGTATACTAAACAAGGAAGCAAAAACACAAAAAAGACTATGGGAGGCAGATATTCTCCTGTTACCTGCATTAACTAACTGCAGTCATCGGAAACCCAGACTTTACAACAGGAGGGGCACACCTCAAAGGTAACCAACTCCCTGCCTCCCATTCCTGGACAACTGGATTCCACTTACTCTGTAACCTCAGTACATAACAATCTGTCTATATTTTATCTGCAACATGGAGTCAAGTGTGCTGTGAAGTTTATTTGAACTAATATATATAAAGTGTTGAGCACTGCCTTGCATGCTGTAAACACTCCATAAATGTTAACAAACGAAGTCTCTAAGCTTGCCCATTCCTCAAAGATGAGCACAGTGACACCACCAACAGAAGACACTACTTTCCTCTCCTGTCAGACCTGTAGGCGAGTATGTCAAAACTCACCCCAGGCGACCCACAACCAATATTTTTGCAGCCCAGCCAATATAACGGTATGTAAGAAACATTTTAATAAAAATTTTGTAACTTAATTTTTACAATATCCTATTATACATATAATTATTAATAACAAACTACAAGGTTTGCTAATGACTGATTACTATAATTCGTGTTGTATTCATTTCCCATACGAGCCTTATACACAGACGCACTATTTCCCTCCACTAACACCAGCAGCAAATGTTTCAGCAGCCAATCATTACCTTGGACTGACTTGTTTGGTGTGCGGAACAGGAAATTTTTCGGAAAACAAGAAAAATAAGTTTATTTGCATGACGCTTATTAATTTGTGCAGTTATTCAGTGTCTGGTAAGTTCATGTTCAAGAAAAAAATATTAATTTTTATTAAAATGTCCTATTATTTTATGTTAAAGGTTACTCATTTATTTCAGCCCTTTGTATTCAGCATGTCTATCGCAATAAACCTAAGTTTCTATGAAAATTGAAACTTGTTTTTTTGTGGCCACATAAACTTAGTTAGCCTTTGAGTTTGCCATGCTGTGTTGTAAGGCCTTCACAATGGCTTCTGTCTTACATCCAAAAAAGGAGCCTAGGAAGCCCTCTTTTCAAAATCATCCTTTAGGCACTAGCATTCAAGATAAATAACTTACCATTTTGATGCTGCATTTTATCATATTTATCTTAAATTATTTCATCTGAGATTAACATGGCAACAATGTTGTTGGTTATTTCCCATTATTCAAAATGCACAGTGTTTCTGTGATTCCATGAGTTTCAGGAACTCGTTGTGGACTCACCAAAGAAATCTGCCACTATTTATAGTTTTATTTCTATAAAAAACTAAAGAATATTTGCAAAAATGAAAACTTTTTTGTTAAACGGACACTACCTACACTCGAAAGACCACTTCCAAACTTCCACACCAAGATTGGTTAAGACTTAAAGGTTTAAAGTTCGTTTGGGGGTAAATTTTTTATTGTAAATAATTCAAATTAAAGTGCTGATGCTGCTGCCATCAATAACAAATTAGAATGATAACAAATACGAATTTCTGGAGAATGGGAGAGTGACTTAGTTGCATTGGTTTAAACCTCTGTCCTTCCTAACTCACTTTGCAGGAAAGCCACCAGTTTACATCACCAGGTCAGGAAGCCCTGGATAGTCTTTCTGGGGAGAAGGCGAGAAAGGAAGTGCAAATGGCAAAATCAAAATACACACACATATAGACAATAACACGTCTACGCAAAGCGCTATGAGTAATTTCTTATTTAAATAAAGTGTGTGAAAGCCACTGCTCTGGTCAGCGACCTGTGTACAGCTAGCTACACCTGCATAATCAATCACAGCTACATTTTCTCCACATCCCGATACCTGATGATCCACAATAGCAAAACATGTTCGTCGCTCTTCAGGTTACTGAACTCGCCCTCCTTCCTTCTCTCCAGGCCTCCACCCCACTTTTGCCCCCCTAAAATCGATGCCTGAAAATCACATCTCTTCTGGAAGTTGTGAGGACACTGGAGTCCTCTTCGATCAAGCAGAGCAGGCAAACCAACAGCTTCTACCCGCACTCCCTGGCCAGAGGCGCTCCTCACTGGGCCACACAGACCCTGCAGGTCTCGGGGTGGGGGTGGCGTCCATGTCCAGGCTGGCCCGAGATGGACAGGGTGAGAAGTTTGTGATCAGAGTTGGGCTAAGCAGGTCAGAACTGGAAAACAACCGCCCAGAAAGACGGGGGTGGGGGTTGCCCCCCTCAATCTCCATCAACCACCCCCCGCAGCCAGCCAATCTAAACAAGCACTCAGTCCGAGGAACAACACCGAGTTCGCTCCACCGCTTCGCCACCAATCCTCTGCTCCTCGGCAGCCCCACCCGCTTCGGCCGCCAAAAAAGACATCCGAATTGCAGCGCTCCCGGTCCCTGTTCTGCAGGTTCGGAGCTGCGCCAGCTGCCCCCTGGCCGGGCTTACACCTCGGTCCTCACTCTCCCAGCCCCAGCGGCGCGCAGCGGCGAGCCCGCGGCGGCGGGTGGCGGCGGCGCAGGAGCGGGGCGCAGAGCTCGGCCAGGGCTCCAGGCCGGACCGCGTCCCGCCGGCGTCCTCCCAGCGCATCCCGGAGCCGCCCGCACCCCTCCTCACCTCGCCTTCCCGGGCGCCAATCGGTTCCCGCCGCCTTCCAGCTCCCGGTCCCGGCAGGCTAGGCCCCGAAGTCCCGGCGACAATTGGGATGCGAGCCGGGAGGAGGAGGTGTTTGCTCAACTTCTGAGAACGTCATGCCTCCTCCCTCGCCGCCAATCAGCGGCCGCCCTGAGGGAACAACCTTCTCCTCCGCCAATCGGCGGCGCTCCCAGGTGCTGGGTCATGCTCGCCCCCGCTCCTCCCCGAAAATCCTCAGCCTTTTAGATCGCTGACCTGCGTCCTTAGCTGGGCCATCAGGTCCTCCCAGGACAGTTATTGACCAAGTTCATAACTGTCCGCAGCAGAGGACAGGCAGAGACAGGGAAGGACGAAAATAGTCTGGGCCACACACGCTACATACATGTGTGTATTTCCTGGAAAAAGTTGTGAGCTCATGTCCATTGCGTTTGTTTAGCAATATAGTTTTTTTCAAAGCATGTTCACAGCCCCATAGCAAGCCTCTGAAGGCAGTTAAGAGTTCGTAGAACAGTTTTTGAGCCCAGCAAACTGAGACTGGAAAAAAAATAGTATATCCATGTCCAATGATTTTTATGAATTTGACAAAGACCAATGTTCCTTAAAAATCCTAAGTGGCCCCAAAGGAACTGGGAGAAGTGCATTTCATAAACACAGGCCTCAGCACTAGAGACTGAGGGGCGCCTGAAGCCCATCCTGCTAAGGAGTCAATGGCCAGAAGGCACTCTTCCCTCCTGTTTTTATAACTTTCTCCAACACGCACACTTTTCTCATACCTGCCACAGAGGTGTTAAACTGTCAGACTCTCATGTCAATAACCTAGAGCCTAGAATATTCTTATAAACTCCTCTCACGCCTCTAATTACTGAGTAGATTAGAATCTTCTTTGGAAGTAGGAATTTTCCTCTTGTCTCTTTAGCTTCACATGTCCAAAGTGATCTTCCTGATGACAAACTCCCCACCCGCTTAAGCCTTCTCTTCTTTCTCTGTTTACCAGCTCAGACCTTGATATCGCCAACTTCCTAATCAGCACCTCGCCAGACCTGAAACCCCAAATTTACTTTAGTTCTTCTTCTGGCCTGTCAACCTTAACCTGTCCTTTCAAATCCCTCTACTATCCCTCTCATTCAAACTCCTTTGTACACTACCTGGCCTGTATTCCCTTAAATACACAACTCTAACCATCTCATTGGCCTGAACAAAAAGCCTCTAGGCTTCTCAGTAATCCTAGAACGTGGCCGAAAGTCCTTCATACAATGTTGCTTCATGGGGTCATTCTGAGGATAAAATGAAATGAAGTCCAAAGTGTTCTGCCAAGTATCTATATAAAGAAACTGGTGATTATCATTTATTTTTCTGTATTGTCCACCTACCTGTAATTCTCATCTACAAAAGTGTCCACCTCTCTGAAACTCACCCATCCTTTAGAGTGCAGTTCAAACACCACTTCATCCATGAAGTCTTCCCTGAGTATTTCAACCAGCTATGATCTCTCCCTTCTGTCTTATGTGTCTGTCTCTCTTGTTCTTACTGAAGTTTTCACTATATAATAGTCATTTGTATTTATCTGACCTCCATCTCTTACCAGTACTCATCATAAAAACCCCAATAAAACCAAGTATATATATTTGGCCTTGCCTTTTTCTTCCTACTGCTCCTAGCACAATACAATGCATGTGGCATGTCAGAAGGAAATAAATGACACCAGCCAACTAGAAACATGAAGGGCATAGCGTATGCAGGGATAAAAGAGGGCAACAAAAGACAGTGCTGCGCCCTGTGACTGGCAGCAGTGAGAACTCCCTGTAGGCCTTATTCAGGCTGGAGGAAGGATGGTCACCAGAATTCAGAAAGAGCTCTAGAGATGGTGTAGCTGAAGCTATAGGCAGTGTCACCTGACAGAAGGGGCTTTGGAATCAATCAAGAATGGAGCTGCCTAAGAAATGAATAACTCCATTTCATCTAAAGCAGGGGTCACACAGCTGGCTCAGTTGTTGAGCATTGACCTATGAAATAGAAGGTCATGGTTCAATTCCCAGTCAGGACACATGTCCAGGTCTTGGGCTCCATCCCCAGTGGGGGGGCGTGCATGAGGAAGGTGATCAATGATCCTGTCTCAACAATGATGTTTCTATCTCTCCCTCTCCCTTCCTCTCTATAATATATACATTTTAAATAAATAAATTGGAGGGTGAACAATTTTTTCTTTAAAAAGTCAGAAAATAAATATTCCAGGCTTTGCAGACTTTAAGGTGTCTGTCACAATTATCCAAATCGAGAAAATTGCAAGTCCGTTGGCATTTTTCAGACCAACAGAGGTTGGTTTCTAATGTTTCACATTGTCCTCAAGGGCCATGGCATCCCTGGAGAGTCTGTTCCCTGTGCAGGGCATAATTTACAGAGAAAGTTGACTGCCCCTCAGCTCCTGCTTAGTTACTGTGATAAGTCTGCCACGACTTAGAAATTTTCAGTTACACATTACTGTATTTTATATATTGGATGAGAGTTATAAGCATATTTGGGGATGCAAGTTTTGTCATATATTTCACTGACATATGGCAAATCTAATATAGTTGAATAAATCGGAAAAATCCAGTGCTCCTCTTTTCAGCATCTCTTGAATTAATGTCTCAAAAAACAAACAAAAAAATATGTCTTTAAGGACTGAGAAAAGATTGGAGACAGAAGGGAGAAAGTAATTAAAATGAAAATGAAACACAAGTGTAATTTTTCTGGAATAATTATAAGTGTCATTGAGCCGGAGACAGCTAATAGCCAGGTGTAGGAGGGAAGGAGACTCAGGACTTTGTTTTTGTAGTCCCAGTCTGGGTCAGTTACTGAATGAAACCAATCTTTCACAGTAGCTGTCTCACTGTAGAGAAAGGAAGGATAAAAGAATATAAATATTGTTTTTGCAATATAAGAAGTAGCAACCAGGAAAAATAATCACAACATAGGCAAGGTTGCAGCAAGCACAAAAAAAAAAAAAGATAAAGTGGGCCTCACATTGAAATGACTCTCTTAACGATTGTATCTATACAGCTCCACAGAAACAAATGAAACAATTTGAAAGGAATGGGAAAATGGCATCAAAGGAGGATGTTCCCACTGGATGGTATAGTGTTGACATTGTCCGTGATAGGCACAAACCTTTCTGTCCTTGTAATTTATTATTACTGAACATCCCTAAACCTCTAAGACAAAACAAACACAAAAAGCCTAAAAGACCAGAATTTAATAGAGTAGTTTATGGGCCTCTATGCACAAGTTAACTCCAAATTTGTTAGCTATTTTGTAAATAGCCTATATAATAAAGAAGTAATATGCAAATTGACCCTCACACCCTTGTGTCATAAGATGGCTGCCTCACATTGTCATAGGATGGCCAGCAGGGGAGGGCAGTTGGGGTGATGGGGCAAGCAGAAGAGGGCAGTTGGGGGCGATTGGGCTGGCAGGGGACCAGTTAGGTGTCAATCAGGCTGGCAGGGAGAGGTTAGTGGGCCATCAAGCTGGCAGGCAGAAGTGGTTAGGGGTAATCAGGAAGGCAGGCAGGCAAGTTGTTAGGAACCAGCAGTCAGACATTCCCCAAGGGGTCCCAAATTGAAGAGGGTGCAGGCTGGGCTGAGGGACAACCCCCCAGTAGTTTAAAGAAACCCTTTCCTAAAACTAAATACCTAAAATGATAAAGGTGTTGCCCTAGCCCAGTGGTCGGCAAACTCATTAGTCAACAGAGCCAAATATCAACAGTACAACAATTGAAATTTCTTTTGAGAGCCAAATTTTTTAAACTTAAACTTCTTCTAATGCCACTTCTTAAAAAATAGATTCGCCTAGGCTATGGTATTTTGTGGAAAAGCCACACTCAAGGGGCCAAAGAGCCACATGTGGCTCTTGAGCCACAGTTTGCCAACCATGGCCTTAGCCAGTTTGGCTAAGTGTATAGAGCATTGGCCTGCAGATTGAAGGGTCCCAGGTTTGATTCTGCTCAAGGGCACATGCCCAGGTTGTGGGCTCAATCCCTAGTAGGGGGCATGCAGGAGGCAGCCAATCAATGATTCTCTCTCATCATTGATATTTCTATCTTTCTCTCCCTTCCTCTCAAAAATCAATAGTAATATTTTTTAAAAATATAAATAAATAAATAAATGACAAAGGTGTGTCAAGACAATGATCACACCTGGGAGACAGAGCTGTGCACTGTGTTTTTGGAATCTGCTAGTGTCTACCGCCTGCCCTATACACCCTGGGGTCTGAGGGACTTAGGTCATTATGTGAAAGACACTGATAAAACAGGGGAATAAAATGAGGGGGAGTTGAGAAAAGGAGTGTAAAGAATGAAGTGGAGGGTGAGAAACCGATAGCAGGAAGATTGAGGCAAAGTTTACACATTGTGTTCAAATCTGGAGCAAGGTAAACAAAACAAGGAGAATGAGCCGCCATGGAGAACAGAAACATAAATGCTTCAGAAAGAAAAAGAAATCACAGTTTTTGTGAAAACACCCAAATCTTAGAAGGCCTCTGTTGACTTTTCAGAAGGAAATTAAGCTGGAGGATATTTTCACAGCTAAAAAAACTTCTGCTTCCCATCTCTTTTTCGTGGGCAGAGGTGACCCTTGCTTTTTGAACTCAGCTTTTTCTCAGCTTCCTGGCAGCTGCAAAAGCTCCATGGTTGGTGGGAGCATGGATGGGCTATATCTGCTGAGCTCACAAACATGAAGTACCATCTCCCAGACAGGAAAGGAACTGTGTCTTTAGCACCTAATGAAGTTCAGTTGAAGTGGGTTAAATAATGTCCTCCAAAATTCATGTCCACCCAGAACTTCAGAATGTGACCTTATTTGAAAACTAGAGGCCCAGTGCACAAAATTTGTGCATGAGTGTGGTCCTTAGGCCTGGCCGCCAATCAAAGAGCGAGCGTCTGGTGTAGAAGGGCTGGTATCAGCTGACCTGTTGGCTCTGGGCAGCATCTGGGCCCCCAGGCCTCTGCGTGACCCCCTCTGCCTGAGTCATGGTGCCCGAGTCCCCACATGAAGATGTGGTAAGCACAGCCGGACACTCTGAGCCAGGCACAGCATGGACCTCTGGGCACCACACAGAAGCCAGGAGGACAGCATGCTTTCTTCTGGCCAGCCTCACAGACCAGCTCCTTCACGAACCCACTAGAGCCCAACCAGCCTCTGCAGTCCCAGTGGCTGTAGCCTGGCTCACTCAGAAGAGGCTGTGCAGGTATGGGGCGGACTCCTCATGGGCTCCTCGCAGGTGGCCTGGCACCTAAGCTCGAGGGGGCTTCCCTGGTATCCTGTGGGAAGAGAGCAGGGGGGGTGAGACTGAGCTTGGAAAATGCCCTGCATTTTCACCACACATCTGTTCTTGTCACCCTTGCCCCCAGGTAGCCAGCGAGAGGTCGCAGCGCAGCATGTCACCAACACCCACCATGTTCGGCACTGTCTCCTGGTGGTCAGTGTACATCATAGCAAGCGGTCAAACTCCTGGTCCTCTCCCTTCTTTCTCCCCTGCCCCAGCCCCGTCAAACTTTTGATAGAACAACTGCCCAAGGGGACAATTTGCATATTAGGCTTTTATTATATAGGATAGAGTATTTGCAGATATAATTAAGATAAGAATCAAGATGAGATAATACTGATTCAGATGGGCTCTAAATCCATTGAAAATGTCCTTAGAAGAGACAGCAAAGGACACAGAGGCACCTGGAGGAAGGCCATGTGAAAACAGAAGCAGAGCTCTAGCTGATTTGGCTCAGTGGCTAGAGCATTGGCTTGTGGAGTGAAGGGTCATAGATTCAATTCCAGTCAAGGGTACATGCCTGGGTTGTGGGTTCAATCCTCAGTAGGGGGTGTGCAGGAGACAATTGATCAATGATTCTCTCTCATCACTGATGTTTCTGTCTATCCTCCCTTCCTTTCTGAAATCAAAAATATATATATATATTAGAACAAACCAAAACTAAACACAGAAACAGAGATTGAAGTTATGCTGCCATAAGCCAAGGACACCCAGAAACTGGGACAAAGCAGGATTCTCCTCTAGACCTACAGAGAGTGCATGGCCCTGCCAATCAATACCTTCATATTGAACCTCTGAATCCCAGAACTGTGAAACAATAAATCTTCTCATTCTTAGCCACTTTGTGGTACTTCCTTATGACAACCCTAGGAAATGTATACAGCCTTAAATCACCAAAGATAAGGTTGCCCTCCAGTGTTGGGTGATTACCATGTTCCACTGTCTGAAGACACAAAACAAAATAAAATCACACAATGAACAAAGAAGGTGGAAAGGTACAGTTACTGTACAGAAAGAAATTTAAAGGCCAGATCACTACTCAAAAGATTGTTTGCTCTGAATATCTAGAGAAGTTGAAGCTGTGAGCTCTAAATCAATGTGAAATACAGTTCACTGAAGCTGTTTGAGTCTACCTTTAACAGAGCTATGCCTCTGGATTTTGGAGAAACAGCCTTCTACCATGAATTTCTACAGGCCCATTTAGCAAGGTGTTTCCCTTTTAAAAGTATGTGAAGAGAAAATAATGGAAACAAACTTGTTTTTAATCACTTCATCCCTGACAAGTCTTCTGTAATTCATGCCCCATTCATTAAGTATGCTGATAAAAAGCACATCAGAGAATTGGTGAACATTACTTTAAAATGGCCTCATTGTTATTATTATACAGGGTACAATGGGTACCATAACTCCCAGAATATGAGGGAAAAAAGTCCGAAAAGTATCACCCTCAAATGAAACAGATGAACAGCAACAAAATGGAGAGAAGAGTGACCAACGATAGCAATTGTTTTTCAGTGAAGCATTGAAGGCCCTGGCCAGTTTGGCTCAGTGGATACAGCATTGACCTGTGGACTGAAGGGTCCTGGGTTCAGTTCCGGTCAAGGGCATAGACTTGGGTTGCAAACTCAATCCCCAGCCCTGGTTAGGACATGTGCTGGAGGCAACTGATCGATGTGTCTCTCTCACATTGATGATTCTTCCCTTCTCTTTCACTCTCTTTAAAAATCAATGGAAGAATAGCCTCAGATGAGGCTTAACAATTAATTAATATATTAGTCAATAAATAATAAACGAATCGTTGAAGGTACTAAGAAACTTTTCAGGTCTCCTTCAGGAGTCCCCAAGGTCTTCTAAAAAATACCTCTATGGGATACAGGGTGTCCACTGTAACTTAACTGCTACTTTTCTGTCTGAAGCAATGATGTGGTGACAGAAGAATTGTGAGAGGCATGGAAATCTAAGAAAAGGTAAACAGAGTCTTGTCCATGAGAGAGGTTCTCTGGTCATGCCAGCAGAGCGTCTATATCCCTCCATTAAAGATTAAGGGGCAGATTCACACTTGCGGGGAGGGGCTGAAATTCTGATAGATGGACCTTTAATAAAAAAACATCAAAATCATAAATTTAAAATTAAATACAAAAATAAACATTTATATTTAAAAAAATTCACCAGGAATTATTAGAAGCTTGAAAATTCAGGTCCCATTTTTATGAGATCCCTTTGTCAATTTGCCAAAAATGCTTACACAGAAATGCTTCCTGGTTGCAGTTCTGGCTTCTCATCTCTACCTAAAACACTCTGTAGCTCCCAGCTACTACCAACTCTCAAGGGACTCATGAAAGCAATTGGCCAAGGCTGAAGCCTTTTTACTTGATGTTACATCTACCTCTGTAGAAAGGGTTACATCCAGCTGTATAGAGACTTCCCTTTACTGGAAAGAATGCACTGCCAAGCAGTGACATGTATTTCATGTTGCAAATGAATAACAAACTGACATTTTGGCTTCTCAGTCTTTTGAGTTCAATTAGCATGAGTCAGTCCCTAAGAAGTGAAAGTGCTAGTAACAATGAAGAAACTTAGGTGTGGAGATGTGGTTTTAGAAGATAGTTAAGTTTCTTGTATATGTACTTTGAGGTACATGCAAGATATTTCCAGATAAGAGCTTTGTAACCATTTACAACAATTGTATTCATGCATATCTTTATCTCCTGAGGTTGTGAACTCCATGAAGTTAGATAATGTATCTTATTCACTTTTTAAAAATATATATTTTTATTGATTTTAGAGAGGAAGGAAGAGGGAGAGAGAGATGGAAACATCAATGATGAGAGATAATCATTGATTGACTCCTGCATGCCCCCTACTGGGAATGGAGCCCACAACCCAGGCATGTGTCCTGATTGGGAACTGAAATCTGACCTCCTGATTCATACCCTGTTTCCCTGAAAATAAGACAGTGTCTTATATTAATTTTTGCTCCCAAAGATATGCTAGGTCTTATTTTCAGGGGATGTCTTATTTTTCCATGAAGAAGAATATGGTACACATTTATTGTTGAACAAAAAAAAAAAAAAAAGAAGAGGAAATTTATTACCTGTATACAGTATGGTAGTAGTTGTCATCACAAACCAGCTCACTGATTGGCCGCAGCGCAGCTGGAGCTGTTCAGGCAGTGCGAGGTCTCTTTAAATCAGGAGTCAGATGCCTTACAGTAGCTTTGGGGACCTTATATTCCAGGGAGGTCTTATTTTCGGGGGGATGCCTTATATTACAGTGAGAAGCAAAACTGGAAGTAGGTCTTATTTTCGGGGGATGTTTTACTTTTGGGGAAACAGGATAGGTCAACGCTCAGCTCAACCACTGGGTCATGCCACCAGGGCTCTTATTCTCTTTTATATCCTTGGTGTTCAAGTTGGGGCCTACAATATAAAAGAGACTCAATAAATATTTGATGAATGGATATGTAGTCAATGGAGCACTGTTTGATAATCTGTTCAGAAATGGAATCATCCAGATTGAAGCTTTTACGTGCACTTGCAATGTCCCAAGCAGAGACAAGAATGCTAGTGCCTGAAGCTCATTCTATCTACTTACCTACCAGATTCTCCCAGAGTTCCTACTCTTAGACTCTTGATTCCCTATTCCACGTGCCAGACAATTCATGCCACCACTTCTTGCTATTACTCTGTAATGCAGATTGCTTACCTGTTACAGAAAACTGGAGAAGAACCAAGCAACTCTTAGAGAGATAGAGTTATATCTATTATTGTTATTATTATTACATGCATGCCCAGAGAAAAATGTCTCTCAAATTCTGGGCCCCAACATGGAGGAACTTTCCTTATTTATATGTTTTTATCTCCGTTGTCTCCCAAATATGGGATTTTCTGACCCCCTTTGCAAGTTCTTAAAGAGCCCCTATGTGCTAGGGCCTTGAGACCTCAACCAAAAGCCTGGCCTGGTGCCAGCACTGATAACTTCATCTGAGGAAGATTTAATGGCCTCTCTGAAGTGGGAGTAGTCTTATTTTCCTTATTATTTAAGCAAGCAAGCATTTATAGAAATCAAAATAGCAGGGTTAAAATTTCAAACAGCAGTTTTTATGTAAGATGGATGCTTCACACCTAGGATGTCAACTGTTGTCTGTGCCCATGATCTCAGTATTCTGTGTTCTGCATTCCTAGCTGCATTTTCCCCATCACGTGCAGTGGCATTCCAGTGGCTGTCTTCACCTGGTTCCTCCCAATTTATCCATTCCTCCATGGTGTAGCAATGTATTAGCAGGAAAGACATGACAAGCACAAAGGCTTTAACTGAGAAAGTTCAATGAAATATCATCTAAAGAGGTTTGGGCTACATTAAGAGAACCAAAAGGCTTGATAAAGCACCCAGGGATCAGCAATGGTAGGCAATTATTGCCATCCCCGAAACAAAGGGGCCAGAGTGAGCAATCGTGTTTTTAGAGCCATGATTTTCTAGAAAATGGGTGGAGCCTTAGAAAAAGAACTGCTGGACAAACGCTGTAAAGACAGAACAAAACCATTGCCAAACGTGTGACCAAGCAGCCCTAGCCGGTTTGACTTAGTGGATAGAGCTTCGACCTAGAACTGAAAGATCTTGGGTTTGATTCTGGTCAAGGACACATGCCTGAGAGAGAAAAAATGGCGGCGGAGTAGACAGACGCGTCTGGAGCTTTGTCACTGGGCAGAGGGAGAGAGAGCAGCTGAGAGTCCCACTGGGAGTGTTTGTTGGCAAGTTAAGAGTCAGCTATCCTCCAGGAGAAGGTGGGGGACTGCTGGACGGGGCTCTCCTGGTCAGGCAGCCCCACTCCCACAAGGTTTTTGTCTGCCGGAGCCACCAGTGCGAACACAGAGACCGCGCCATCTTGCAGAGGGAGGTGGATGTCTGCGGTGGTCTGAAAGCTGCAGCTGAAGCACCCACCAAATAGCCGGGGACCCAGAACACCGCTTCCAATCACCGCAGACACGTGGCAGATTCAGAGGAGATCCACACGGCACACGGAAAGGTCAGATTTCACCTGGGATAAGGTGAGGTCTCCTGTCCCGCAGAACAGAGACGCGCACACTGTGGGAACCGGGCTGCAGGAAAACTGCCTCTGGAGAGATCCACGGATGTAGGCAGGGCTTGATCCCTAAGTATTGAGGCAAACTCTCAGAGCTGTTGACAGAGGGGAGCTCTGGAAAACGACTCGTTTTGATCTCAGGGAGGGGGACAGCCTGGGAGTTATTACAGTGTCCCGGCTGCAAAATCTCCACAAACCGGTTTTGAGAACCACAGAGTAGCAGGATCTGAGCACAGCCTAGAGAGGTCCTGTGCTTTGTCTCAGAGGTCAATTCAGAAACACTGCCACCCAGTGGATGACGTACAAATTGACTCTCTCATAACCACAAAAGAATAAAGAGATTAAAACACAACTAAGCAGTGGAACACAGGGGATTGCAATATCCTCCCGACTGGGAAACAGAAGTGCCAAGCAGAACAATAGCGGAAGTGAATAACCATTCTATTTTTTTTCTTTTTATTTTTTTAAAATTTCTTATTTTATTTTATATTTTTTTATTTTTGCATATTTTAAATAAAAAACTATTTTTTTCTTTCCTCCTCAATTGATTTTACCTTTTTAATTATTATATTTTTGTTTTCAACTAGTATTATTACTACTACTATTTTACCTTTTTGGAAAAAAAGAAGTGCCATTTTGTTTTCCCTTTATTTTACTTCAGGATTAGAGTTCTACACTCTATTTTCATCTTTCCTTTAGCATAATTTTACTGTACTTCAACTCTACCTTTATGCCAACACTTTCCTCCTAACTTTCCCCATTTTGTTGACTTGTTTCCTCTTTCCCTTTTCCAACTTTAGATTCTCCCTATTCTTTCTCTTTACCTGGTTAAAATTTCACCCCACTTATATATCTAATTTCAAATCCCCTATTCCAAGTCCATACAAACCTCTCTCTTCTTGACCTCACTATCCAAAAAGTTGTTTTTCTCTATGTCCTTTTGTTGTTGTGTGCCTGAACAGTGATTATATCGATTTTCTGTACTTTTTTGGTGAGATTGTTTTAGTTTATTCTACTTGTTTTATTTTGCTTTTTGTTTGCTTTGTTTTGGTTTGTTTTTTTACCTCTCTTTTCCCTCGCCTCCCTCCATACCAATTATTATTTGTAGTTTGTATTAATCTCCAGGTACCAGTTCCAAGCATTTGTTGGGATTAGTGACTATTCTATTGGTGTTTTCTCCAGATATCTATATTTTATTCCCCCTTTCTCTCTTTTCCTCTTTCTTTTCTCTCTGACTTTTTTCTCTTTCTCTTTTCTTTTTCTTCTTCTCCTTTTAATTATTTTATTTTATTTATTTATTTATTTATTTATTTATTTATTTATTTATTTATTTTCTCCCTCTCCCAATTTGACTTTGGCATTTTCTTCTTTTCTTTTTTCCTCATTTTCCTCTTCTCCGTTCTCTACTTACCCCTAATTTGTCTTTCATTGGTGGTCACCTTATTTGTGATTATTAACATTGTGAATACGTTTCTACTCAGTTCCTTGTGTGCTGTACCTGGTCATGTTGTAGTTTGTGCCTTTCAATCAACATAGGAGAGAGAACTACATAACCAGACATCGGAGAAGAAAGACCATGGGCAGAAAAAGAAACAGCCCACATAAGACAGAAAGGCAGGTTTTGCCAGAAAAGGAAGTAAACAAAATAGAAACAGAAATAAGCCTGTCAGAGAAAGAGTTCAGAGAAATGATCATAAGGTGGATGAAAAGAATGGAAGACAAAATTGACAATGTGTACAAGAGCCAAGAGGAAATGAAGAAGAAGCAAGAAGAAATGCAGAAGAACATAGAAGAAATAAAGAAGGACATAATCAAGAATAAATGAAAAATGACATCACTGCTATAAAGAACTCAATAGAAAGCATCAAAAGTAGACTAGAAGAAACAGAGGTTTGCACCAGTGAGCTAGAAGACATGGTAGGGAAAAAAACCCCAAGTACAGCAGCTTCTAGAAAAAAAAGTTAAAAAGCAAGAGGAGAGCCTAAGGGAACTTTGGGATAACATGAAACAAAACAACATCCGCATAATTGGGGTTCCAGAAAGAGTGGAAACTGAGCAAGGATTAGAGAACCTGTTTGAAGAAATAATGACAGAAAATTTCCCCAATATAGGAAAGAAAAAACCCACACAAATCCAAGAAGCTCACAGAGTCCCAAGCAAAATGAACCCCAACAAACCGACACCAGGCACACTATAATTAAATTGGCAAATACCGACAACAAAGTAAGAATCTTAAAAGCAGCCAGAGAGAAACAGAAAGTTACCTACAAAGGAACCCCCATAAGACTAGCTACTGATTTCTCAACAGAAACTCATCAGGCCAGAAGGGAATGGAATGAAATATACAAAGTCATGCAAAGGAAGGGTATGAATCCAAGAATACTGTACCCTGCAAGACTCTCAATCAAAATTGAAGGTGAAATCAGAAGCTTCACAGACAAAAAAGCACTAAGGGAATATACTTCCACCAAACCAGCAATGCAAGAAATGTTAAAGGGTCTCCTGTAATAAAAAGAAATAGGAAGTGAAGTAGGAACTCGGGGCTAAAGGCTATAAAAATGGTGACAGATAAGTACTTATCAATAATAACTTTAAATGTAAACAGATTAAATGCTCCAATCAAAAGACATAGGGTAACTGATTGGATAAAAAAAACATGATCCATATATCTGCTGTCTGCAAAAAACCCACCTCAGGAAAAGAGATGCATACAGATTGAGGGTGAAGGGATGGAAGATGATATTTCAGGCAAATTGAAATGGAAAAAAAGCTGGCGTTGCAATACGTATCTCTGACAAATTAGATATCAAAGTGAAGGATATAACAAGAGATAAAGAAAGCCACTTCATAATACTAAAGGGAACAATCCAACAAGAAGAAATAACTCTGGTAAACATATGTGCACCCAATATAGGAGCACCTAAATACAAAAAAAACTCCTGGAGGATATTAAGGGAGAGATTGACAACAATACAATCATAGTAGGAAACTTTAATACCCCACTGTCACCACTGGACAAATCCTCTAAACAAAAAATCAGGAAAGAAACATCAATTCTAAATGACTCATTAGACCAGATGGAATTAATTGACATCTTCAGAACATTTCACCTCAAAGCCACAGAATAAACATTCTTATCTAGTGCACATGGGTCTTTTCAAAGATAGATCATATGTTGGGTCATAAGAATAGTCTCTTCAAATTCAATAAGATAGAAATCATATCAAGCATTTTCTCAGACCACAGTGGCATAAAACTGGAAATCAACTATAATAAAAACAATAGAAAGAAATCAAACACATGGAGACTAAATAGCATGCTATTAAACAATGACTGGGTAACCAGAAAGATCAAGAAAGAAATAAAAAACATCATGGCAACAAATGACAATGACAACACAACAAAATTTATGGGACACAGTGAAAGCAGTCTTGAGAGGGAAGTTCATAGCCCTACTAGCCTACGGCAAAAAACAGGAAACAATGGTAATAAATTACCTAACCCTACAACTCAAAGAGCTAGAAGGAGAACAACAAGAAAAGCCCAGTGTAAGCAGAAGAAAGGAAATAGTAAAGATAAACAACATGGAGACCAAAGAAACAATTCAAAAGATCAACAAAATCAAGAGCTGGTTCTTTGAAAGGATAAACAAGATTGATGGACCTCTAGCCAGGCTCACCAAAAAGCAAAGAGAGAAGACCCAAATAAACAAAATCAAAAACAAAAGAGGTGAAATAAAAACAGACCCTGCTGAAATACAAAAAAATTGTTAAAAAATACTATGAACAACTCTATTCCAACAAATTGGACAACCTGCAAGAAATATACATATTCCTAGAAAAATATAACCTTCCAATATTCAATCAGGAAGAACCTAAACATCTCAATAGTCCAATAACTATGGAAGAAATTGAAGCAGTCATCAAAAAGCTTCCAGCAAATAAAAGCCCAGGACCAGATGGTTACACAGGAGAGTTTTACCAAACATTCACGAAAGAATTAAAACCTATCCTCTTTAGACTATTCAAAAACATTCAAGAAGAAGGAACACTTCCAAACACCTTCTATGAAGCCAGCATCACCCTAATAGCAAAACCAGATAAAGACAACACAATGAAAGAGAATTATAGGCCAATATCTCTCATGAATATAGATGCCAAAATCCTCAACAAAATTCTTGCAATCGGATCCAGCAGCACATCAGAAAGATCATACACCATGACCAAGTAGGATTTATCCCAGGAATGCAGGGATGGTACAATATCCGCAAATCAATAAACGTGATACATCACATAAACAAATTGAGATATAAAAATCACATAGTCATATCAATTGATGCAGAAAAAACATTTGACAAAATACAACACCCTTTCATGATAAAAACTCTCAGCAAAGTGGGAATAGAAGGCTCATACTTCAACATCATAAAAGCCATATATGATAAACCCACAGCTAACATCATACTCAATGGGCAAAAAACTAAAACCATTTCCCCTAAGAAAAGGGACAAGACAGGGAAGCCCACTCTCCCCTCTCCTATTCAACATAGTACTGGAAGTATTAGCCATTGCAATTAGATAAGAAGAAGAAATAAAAGGCATCCAAATTGGAATAGAAGAAGTAAAGCTGTCCTTATTTGAAGATGACAAGATATTGTACATAAAAAACCCGAAGGACTCCATCACAAAACTAATTGACTTAATTAATGCCAAGAAATCTGTGGCATTTCTATACACTAATAGTGAAATTACAGAAAGAGAGACTAAAAAGCAATCCCATTTACCTTCGCACCAAAAAAATTAAGATACCTAGGAATAAACCTAACTAAAGAGGTAAAAGACCTATATGCAGAAAACTACAGGACACTGAAAAAAGAGATAGAGGAAGATGTTAACAGATGGAAGAGGATGCTCATGGATTGGGAGAATTAGCATCATTAAAATGTCCATTCTACCCAAAGCAATCTATAGATTCAATGCACTACCCATTAAAATACCAACAACATATTTCACAGACCTAAAAAGAATTCTTCATAGATTCATCTGGAACAAAAAAAGACCACAAATAGCTATAGCAATTCTGAGAAAGAAGATTAAGTAGGTGGGATCTCAATATCAGACTTCAAGCTATATTACAAAGCAACTGTCCTCAAAACAGCCTGGTACTGGCACAAGAACAGACATATAGACTAATGGAATAGAATAGAGAATCCAGATATCCACCCAAATCAGTATGCTCAACTAATATTTGACAAAGGAGGCATGAGCATACAATGGAGTCAAGATAGCCTCTTCAACAAATGGTGTTGGGAAAATTGGACAGATACATGCAAAAATGAAACTGGACCACCAACTTACACCAAATACAAAAATAAACTGAAAATGGATACAGGACTTAAACATTAGAAGGGAAACCATAAAAATATTAGAGGAATCCACAGGAAGCACAATCTCAGACATATGCCAAAAGAACTTCTTCACTGATACTGCTCCAAAGGCAATGGAAGCTAAAGAAAAAATAAACTAATGGGACTACAACAAAATAAAAAGAGTTTTGTATAGCAAAAGAAACCATCAACAAAACAACAAGAAAGCCCACTGTATGGGAGAACATATTTGCAAATGTTATCACTGATAAAGGTTTAATCTCAACATCTACAGCCAACTTATACAACTTAATAAAAGGAAGATAAACGATCCACTAAAAAAATGGGCAACGGACCTAAATAGAAACTTTTCAAAAGATGACAGAAAGAAGGCCAAGGCACACATGAAAACATGTTCAAAGTCACTAATTATCTGAGAGATGCAAATCAAAACGACAATGCGATACCATCTTACACCTGTCAGAATGGCAATCATCAATAAATCAACAAACGACAAGTGTTGGCGAGGATGCGGAGAAAAAGGAACCCTTGTTCACTGTTGGTGGGAATGCACACTGGTGCATCCACTGTGGAGAACAGTATGGAGTTTTCTTAAAAAACTAAAAATGGATCTCCCATTTGACCCTGTAATCTCACTCTTAGGAATTTATCCTGAGAAATTGCAAACACCTATCAGAAAGGATTTATGCACCCCTATGTTCATAGCAGCACAATTTACAATAGCTACAATTTGGAAACAGCCTAGGTGCCTGTCAGCAGATGAGTGGATCAGAAAACTGTGGTACATCTACACAATGGAATTCTATACTGCCATTAAAAAGAAGGAACTCTTACCATATGCAGCAACCTGGATGGAACTGGAGAGCCTTATGCTTAGTGAAATAAGCCAGTCAATGAAGGAGAAGCACCACATGATCTAACTCATTTGTGGATAATAAAGAACATTGCAAACTGATGAACAAAAGGATAGATACAGAGGCAGTAAAGCATCAAACAGACTGTGAAATTATAGCAGGAAGATTAAGGAGAGGTGGGGTAGATAAGAGGTCAATCAAAGGACTTGTATCTATACATATAAACATAACCAATGAACATAGACACTGGGGGCTTGGGGTATGCCTGGGAGGGAGGGGGGTAATGGGGAGATATGTATACATGTAACACAATAATAAATAAATAAATAAATAAATAAATAAATAAATAAATAAATAAACAAACAAATAAATAAATAAAAATAAAAAAAGGACACATGTCTGGGTTTGCAGTCTTGATCTCCAGTAGGGAGCATGCAGGAAGCAGCTGATGATTCTCTCTCATCATTGATGTTTTTATCTCTCTCTCCCTCTTCCTTTCTCTCTAAAATCTATAAAATATATATATTTTAAGAAAGTGTGACCAAGCCCTAGCTGGTTTATCTCAGTGGATGGAACATCGGCCTGCAAACTGAAGGGTCCAAGGTTTGATTCCAATCAAAGGCACATGTCCAGTTTGCTGGCTTGATCCCCAGTAGGGGGCATGCAGGAGGCAGCCAATCAATGAGTCTCTCTCATCATTGATATCTCTGTCTCTCTCTCCCTCTTCCTTCCTCTTTGAAATTAATAAAAATATATTTTAAAAACAAATTAAGTAATAAAAAGTGTGACCAAGCAAAGGTGGTCACCTTCCAATACCCTGCTGCTGCCTCCCTTTGGCCAAAACCATCTAGAAGTTAAGGGAAAGGGAAGCTTGGCAATGAAATCCATAAAGGTCAGTGTCCTGGGACACACAGAGTAAGGGGCATGGTTCGGATCAAGGTAGGGGTTAGGTGAAGCAAACAGAATAACTAGCATAGTCCATCCCTCGTGCTGCTCAGCTTCAACTCTTGACCTTTGCCTGGATGAAGTACTTCTGACCCCAACACAGGAGAAACACAAAGTCTGATCAGCCACAGTAGCATTGCTGAGTGATATCAGTTCTGTCATATTTCCTACTAAAACCTAAATTGTGATGTTAGCCACCACAAGCACTCTTTATAAAAAGTTATGTAAATGAAAGTCTAGAGATACCTTAAAAAAAAAAGAAATTTAAAGAGAGTTTATTCAGATCATTATTTGCAACCTGGGAAACCCAATCCTCAGTATGAACTAAGAAAACACTCCACTATGGAGGGATAGGGCAGGATTTATAAAGGCAAATCATGTAAAGAGTTATTGATCAAAGAGATGGGTTACTGAGGGATATAAGACCATAACCATACAACTAGAATTTCAATGATTGGCCAACTTAGTGATCAAGCAAGTGGGGCTGTGAGGTAAGAACATTGGGTAATATATTTGTCAAGTTCTACTTTTAGCTCTGAATAAAACGACTATCTTTGAGCACACAACCATCTTACAAGGAGAATTACTTAAAACAATGCAAGGAGTACAAGTTATCAAACAGTACAATTAGCACAGGAGGAGATGGGGTGGGGGCTGCTGGCTCTGCAGGCAGTTCTGGAGCCCCAAAGGGCAAAATTATACTCTGCAAACAGCTTCAGAGCTCAAGCTGTAAAATGAAATCAAAGTTCTCATAAGTCCTCAAAAAGAAGGAAAAAGCAAAAAACAACTTAAGACTAGAGGCTATAGTGCTCTATAGCTGGCCACATGACCTGAACTGATAACAATAGCTTTCATATTTTACTATTCATTCCATTACCTGCTAAAAGAATTCTTTATCTAGTGAAGTTATCAAAATCTCCTTTTCTGAAAAAATCTGAGCCCTTGGAGTTTCTGACTTTATGAAACTATTGGAATTTCTCATTGACTAGTGCTTTGAGCTGGGAATTCTAAACTTTAAGTTTATCCTTTATGTGTGCTCTCTAGAGCAGCCAGAAATACTCAGTTCATTCCACAATCCACCGCATGGTTGCCATAGCAACTAAGTACCACAGATATTTGATTTCTCACTACTTTGTTCTCTCCCTGTGCCACCTTTTGTGATTATTTCAGTAATGTGATGTTATCTCATGATAGAATATATTTCATTTCCTAACAACAATGAAGTTATCCATGCACTCAGATATGTGAACAAACAATCCTAAAATCCCATTTTAAACATCAACCCTCCGGGGTCACTTCTGGGACCAATATTAGCTAGAGTCTCAGCAGGAAAAGATAGGTTACTTGAAGAGTCCCTTGGCATCCTTTTCTGCCCATATTCCAAACTTTAATCAGAGTATCTTACCTACCCAACTCAACAAAAAACCCTAGGGCAAACTCTGGGCTGAAGTCAGCCTCCTGGGTCAAGAACATGTCAGAGAAACTTGGAGAATGGAAATGGTGGAGCACTTATGTTATAGAATAGTAAGAAGCTAGGAAAATCCTAGGACAAGTAGAATTGGGAAACTAAGAGAGTTAAACAACAATTTACAGCCACCTAGTAAATCTTATCTTCCCTAAACCAAGGATACTTAAGAGTAAATGCTTTGCACTTCTCCCCAACCAGAGGGTAGACAGCTTAAATCACCATACTCTGGGAGACAGATAACATAAATCCAAGTAGTGCCACTTGCTAACCACACCCAAGGACAGACAATTAAGAGAATAGATCTCATTTTGGTACAACAGCATAAAGCTGATGAATATTTTATTGATCCACCCCTAAGGCATTCTCTGAATATCCAGCTTTTAAACCCCCTGAAAATGAAGGTCCCCGCTCACTCTCCCTCAAGGGAGCACAGCTGTGCCATTTTCTTTCCCTTCTGCTTCCGCCACAGGCACATATCTTCTAACCTCTAAGGGACTCCATGAGACTTATAACCAGGGGAGCAATGGGAAGCAGCAGCTCGTCCTGGACTAAACCCCTAGGCCTGTTTTCAAGCGCCCTTTTCTCTGAGTTACCAGTGGCCAGAGCAGCCCAGCTCAGGCACTCTCACTGCTTCTTCGATGCCCTTCCTGTTTCACTGTCCTAAGTATATTTGTGCTGTGGTCAATAAATTCTTGATTGCTTTTCTACACTTTGTCTCTTGATTAAAATCTTTCCTTCTAGAAGACACGAACCAGGACTCTTGTCTCTCTGGAAACACTTAAATAACAATCAGCATACTTGGTCACAGTGACATTTAAAAACTACTTGTTTTTGAAGTTGTAACACCTATAATCAATAATAAGAGATTATAAGGACATGGGCATGTAAGACAACTCTCTGTTCTAGAGACCTGAGACCTCTCTATCTAAATCTCCTTCCAAATGGAAAGATTACTTAGCAAATGCCAACATGCCTTATAATTATTTTACTTCGGTTATATTTTTATTTCAAGGTTTAATGAGTTTGAATAATTTGCTTGATGCAATTTTATTAAAATGAAATTTACTAATTTCAAATATCATTCATTACAAATTATATTTGATATAATTATAACTAGAAATATTCTTCAATAATAATGTAAATGTTTGCTAATGTCATTTGGAGCAAACAAAATTGCTAGAGCATGTATTTTTTTTTCTTGGCACTAATGCATATTCAAGTCTTAACCTTAGTCCTCCAAAATGATGTTTTTCCTTTTTTTGAAAAAAAAATTATTTATTTTTCCTGCAAAAAGCTTTATTGTTTAATTTGGTCCAATGCAGGGAAAGGGCTTCAGGGTGGATAAAAGAATGGCTAGTAGTTTCAGGGAGAGTCTCAGGCAAAAGCCAAACACCAGGGGATAAAAAGGGGCCTCTCAAAAGCCTCTGAGCTCCAAAGGCTCCTAGTTCTGCTTAAGGATGAGCCCTTCAAAGAGATACTCGCCTTGCTAAGCCTGGGGGGCAGCCAGCCTGCTGAGGTTAGTCAAGTGGTCGCCTATTTTCTTGATGAGTTTCACCTCCTTACCCCAGAAGTAGTTCTCCAGGAAGTCATAGAGCTGAGGGTCTGCGTGGATAGAACCTGGGGCCTGCAGCTCCAAAAGGGTCTGCTCAGGATCCTCTCTGAGGTCAGGACGGCTGCCATGGTCCACTCTCACCTTGGGAGGCTTCAGCAGGTCCTGGAAGAGAATGCTGCCACCGTGCTGGTTTTGCTACTTTAAGAGATGCTCAATGCTCTCCTCTTCTCCTACTCACTGAAGAAGTACCCCATGCTCTTCAAAGCCACATCATCTCAGTCAAAAGAGAAGCCAGAGAGAGGTAGGTGTGGGAGGCCTGCAGGTGCAAGTTGGCCAGGGCGTTGACTGCAGCCTCCACTTCAGTGGAATAATTCTGACGGATTTGGTAGCTTATGGTTGTTCACCTTTAAGGAGTAAAGGCAGAAAAAAAAAACAAATCAGTGTGTTGGCTGGTCTTGGAGATGGTTTTGAAAGTGATAACTGGATAAGACACAGGAAAGTGGACCAAGAATGAAAGAAGGTGACAGGCCAAGGACACGCCTCTTTTTTTTTTTTTTAATTTTTGTCACCTGCCATGATGGCATGCAAAACTGGAAACCATAGGTGCAAGGTATTCATATAAATAATAGTAAAATTCAGTATAATGTACACAGTAACGGATATTTATGGATGCTGATGTATTTCAATTGGAGAACTTACAGAGTTCTGCAAATGATGGATGGAAATTAAATTTCAGAGTACTGATTACATTTAGTAGAGGAATGGGGAAGTGGAGCTCATAGGGAAGGGGAACTTTGGGAGAGAAATACTCTGATTGTAGGAGCTTTCTAGTGACCAAAATAAGATCTTATTGAGACTCGGCATTCTGGCTGAAGAGTCACAATTTCCATATAAAAAGTTTTATTTGGACAATTGCAAGTGGACTTTAACTTCAAGATATGCTTCTCTAGACTCAGATATGATAGAGTACATGAAGTAGTATAATAGCATTTGAAGGATGATTGTGAAGATATATATAGTGAGCTCCTGAGCACTAATATAATGGGATATAACTGATAAGACAAAAGGAGGGAAAATTAATTGTAAACAATCTATCCAAAGGGGCAGAAAAGGAAATAAAATGGAACAAAGACCAGATGGGATGAATATAAAACAAATGACCTGGTGGTAAATTATAATCCAACAGTATTGATAATTATGTTGTGGATGGTGAGAACTGCACAGGAGTTAGATCCATTGGATTGTTAGGAACAGAAATAGAATATTGGCGATCAGCCATAGTTATAAGAAATATTAATCACGCTCTTTTAACCATGATTGCTTTGTTCTGATTAAAGAAAGCACATTCTAACCTGGCTGGGAGTTGTAGGCACACCCTCTCTCCACCACCCCCAAGACCTGGGAATCAATCTTGGTCCTGGGAGTCAATCTAGGAATGCAGTCCATTATCATGGAAAGATGAACAGCCTTGTTTCCCAAACAATGGGGTCCCATCCGAATTATCTGTAACCTAGAACTATTATACCTATTATTCCTTTTGCATACTTTCCCAAGTAATCTTTGTCCTACTCAATATAAGCAGCTGGCTTTTGGGGAGAGGCAGAGCAGATTTTTGTGGATGACCTGCTGCTCTCCTATATTGCCGGCACTATTGGAATAAATACTCATATATGATTCAACCCTGTCTCTGCTTAATTAGCTCAAATAGTGATAGGCAGCCCAGATCCATTGGTTGTCCAGTTTCAGGGGCAGATCAGACCTGGGGGTTTACAATCTCAGTACTTGAGTTCTGGCTAGGAAATAATTCAAAGCCAATACTAAAACTTTAAGAGAACATTTGTTTGGAAAATTACAGAGGTAAAAGAAGTCATTTGTAGAATAAATGGGCTTAGAAAACAAGTTATAGAGGTAAAGGAAGAGCTTGTGGAGCTTGGGATTGAGAAAGATAATAGTAATGTGGCTGAGGGGAAGAGTATGAGGAGGAGAAAGAGAAAGGGAAAGGCCAGGGTGTGCTTCTGGGAGAGAGAGGATGTACTGGGTCCTCTTAAGGTTTGAGATTTTAGTGGCAGACCCAGGAAAAGATCTCAATACAATACTCAGCAGTTTTCCAGGTGTATTCTTTCAGGGACCAGTCTCCACTGATTGATTGGCAAGTCTCATGGAGTCCCTTGGAGATTAGGGGATATGTGCCTGTGGGGGAAGGATATGGAGGTAGAAAAGGCATAGCTGTGCTCCCTGAAGGGAGAGCAGGCTGAGATCTTCATTTTCAGGGGTTTTAAAAGCTGGGTTTTAGGAGAGAATCAATAGAATATTCATTAGCATTATGTTGATGTACCAAAATGTGATCTATTCTCTTAATATGTCTGTATTTGGATGTGGTTGGCAAGTGGCATTAATTGGTTTATGTTGTCTGTCTCCTAGAGTAGGGTGGTATAGGCTATCTACCCTCTGGTTGGGGAGAAGTGCAAATCATTTACTCTTAAGTATCCTTGGTTTAGGAAAGAAAGGATTTGCTAGGTGGCTACAAACTGCTGTTTAATTCTCTGTCTTAGTTTTCCTATTCCACTTTTCCTGGAACTTTCCCAGCTTCTACTATACTATAACATGCTGCCTAAATTTAAAAATAAAAATATAGTTTTAAAAATAAAAACCATGTAAATATATACTATATAAATACTAATCAAAAGAGGATCTATAAATTGGGAAATTTCAAAATATAAAGAAGTCATAGATAAAATACCTAAATATAAGAAGTAAAACTAGAAAAAAAAGTAAGAGAAAAATTTGTGACATTCATTAGTCTCAGATTTCTTAGATAGGATACAAAAGAAAAATTGATAAATTAAACTTCATCAAAATTAAGACTTTTTCTCTTATAAAGCTTTTAAGAAAATGAAAAGGCAATTCACAGATTTGAAGAAAATAAATATTTGCAGATTGTTAAATATTTAGGAGTTTTAGGAGCCAGTCATTGCTAGCTGGAAAGTCAGATGATAAGATTATTTACACCTTGGAAATCAGCAGACACTATGAAATCAGGACTTTACTTTTTAGAAAAGTTGATAGCTGGTTTACCAGCACATCACTGCCTATTGTTGCCACTTCCTTTCATCTCATCTTTTCACCTTGGGGGCATCTATTTTCCTGGTGATTCTAACCTAGGTTTAATAAGCTCGGAGAGTTGGCAGAAGAGGCAAATAGTGCCTTTTCTATCTATCTGGGGTATTTTGGTTGGTCATGATGTAAGAAAGGATTGCAATTTAGATGTCTTAGATCTTAAATTGGACTTAGAGTTATATGTGTGGGTGTTTTTTCCTCAAACCATTTTAATTACATACTCATATAAATTTAAGAAAAGCCTGATATTTAAAAATTAGCAGGTCAAGAGAGTCCAAGGAAAAAGCTAAACAAACTCTACCAAACTAAAAAAATTAATGATATTACAAATGCACATAAAATTCACAGACATTCTATACAAAACAATGAAGCTGTTTTGTCCTGTGGAGTAGCAGCCTTGGATCCTGGACAAAAGTACAAAGACGAATCCTTCAAACACTTTTACCAATATTTCAAAGCCAAGGTCCAAATATATTGAGCACTGCCATTTGTAAGCATCCCATGGCTCTTACAAAGCATCACTCTGATTAGATTCTACCAAAAAATAACCCAACAGCAAACATATTAAGTGCCACATCCCCAGTACACAGTGTTTCAAAACCATTATTCATGTCTCTGCTATTTATCCTAAACACTTTTTTTTTTCCTAATTCAATGAGAAAACACAGTCAGATGGGTTTTGAAAGAGTGTTATTTTAAAAATCCTGGTAATTATTATTGCCTTCACAGTATTGAAAGTCCTTTTTAAAAACTAGACCTAGGTAGATGACCTTGGTGAGCATTTGGAACTAATAAGTTCTCATAAGTTAGCTGCTAGTGGGCAGTGACCTTATTATTCTTTGATACACAGTAATCAAAGAACTCTATATTTCTATTGCGTGATGTGCTGCTGAGTATAATCAGAAATTTCCCATTCTTCTAGAATCAAACCCTGGATCATCCTGAGGAATTCAACGTAGTTTATGCTATAAATTTAAACTAGAGAAGTCCCTGAAGACCCTTAGAAATCTGTGAAATGAATAGTCCAGTATAAATTAATGGGGTTATAATGAAACAGCTTAAACACAAGCACAGAGGAAGGGCTCCAGTGGAAAACAAAGATAGGTGGAACATAGGGGCAAACAAGGCAGTTAGCACAGGAACCAACCAAGCAGACATAATAAAATATTTCTGGACTCAAAGCCAAAGGCACAGAAAACCAAGGGAGGGCCTGCACCAACGAGATGTACTGACACATAGAAACAGAGAAAGTTCAACATAGGAACAGAGAAAGAACACATAGAAAGTGAGAAAGTTCAGGTTCGTTGCTGGGCAAGAACAATTGAGGGAATCAGTCAGGTGATGACAAAGATAGATATAGAAGCAAGCTTATAGCAAATATATACCCAGGACTACAAGGCTTTATGGGGCAGCCCATTATTGGGCCCCCATACCCATTAGGGAAGTCTGAATCTGCTTATAATACATTTTCTACTTTTTTGCTTAAATCTTCTGGTCCACAGAGCTCATTTTTTGGTGTCTTGAGAAACAATCCCAAGGGGGAAAAACTTTCAGCTCACCATTTCAATTATCAATAAGACCTATCTGTTCCAGACAAAGAGTCATGAGAGAAGGGAGGAAGATGGCTGCTGACAGGAAAGTAGATTGCAAAATAGTGTGTGAGTAAGAAAACAAAGGGAGAGTGTGTGGTCACACAGGAAATGTTTATTGGTGAGTGTAGGACAGTTATACTCCAGGAGACTGTGGGGGACTGCTGGATGAGGCTCCCCTGACCTGGCCACCCACACTGCTGCTGGGTTTCCTCTCAGAGCAACCAGCTCAGGTGCAGAGACCATACCATCTTGAAGAAGAAAGTGGATGTTATTGATGCCTGAAAAGGCTGGGATATCTACAAATATGGCACCCACTGAACAGCTGCAAACCCAAGAACACTGGTCCCCAGTTGGTGCAAGCACATGGATTCAGAGGAGCTCTTCACAGAATGGAGAGAGAGAACTACATAACCAGACACAGGGAGAGAGAGAGATCACGGGGAGACAAAGAAACAGCCCACATATGAAAGAAAAGAAGGCATCACCAGAAAAGGAAGTAAATGAAATGGAGGCAGGCAACATGTCAGAGAAAGAATTCAGAGAAATGGTCAAAAGGTGGGTGAAGAGAATAAAAGACAAATTTAACATATGTGTAAGAACAAAGAGGAAATGAAGAAGAACCAAGAAGAAATGAAAAATGACATTTCTGCTGTAAAAAACTCAATAGAAAGCATCAAGAATAGACTAGCAAAAGCAGAGGACTGTATCAGTGAGCTGGAAGACAAGGTAGGAAAAAATACCCAAGTAGAGCATCTTCTAGAGAAAAAAATTAAAAAGCAGGAGGAGAGCCTAAGGGAACTTTGGGACAACATGAAACAAAACAACATCTGCATAATAGGGTACCAGAAGCAGAGGAAACTAAGCAAGAAATAGAAAACCTTTTTGAAGAAATAATGACAGAAAACTTTACTGATATAGGGAAGAAAAACCCCACACAAATCCAAGAAGCTCACAGAGTCCCAAGAAAAATGAACCCCAAAAGACTGACACCAAGGCACATTATAATTAAATTGGCAAACACAAACAACAAAGTAAGAACCTTAAAAGTGGACAGAGAGAGAGAGAAAGTTACCTACTAAGGATCCCCTATCAGACTAGCAACTGATTTCTCAACAGAAACATATCAGGCCAGAAGGGAATGGAATGAAATATACAAAGTCATACAAAGGAAGTGTCTGAATCCAAGAATACTGTACCCAGGAAGGCTATCAATCAAAATTGAAGGTGAAATCAGGAGCTTCACAGACAAAAAAAGGACTAAGAGAATTTATTACCACCAAACCAGCAATGCAAGAAATGCTAAATGGTCTGTTGAAAAGAAAGAAAGAGAAAGAAAGAAAGAAAGAAAGAAAGAAAGAAAGAAAGAAAGAAAGAAAGAAAGAAAGAAAGGAAGGAAGAAATAGGAAGAAATACAGGGGTAAAAAATAAAAATGGTGACCAACAGGTACCTATCAATAATAACTTTAAATGTAAATGGTTTAAATGCTCCAATCAAAAGACATAGGGTAACAAATTGGATAAGAAAACATGACCAATATATCTGCTATCTACAGGAAACCCAGCTCAGAAACACGATACACACAGAGTGAGGGTGAAGGGATGGAAAAACATTTTTCAGGTGAATGGAAATGAAAATAAAAAGCTGCAGTAGCAATACTTATATCTGACAAATTAGATCACAAAGTGAAGGACATATAAAGAGATAAGGAAGGCCACTTTATAATACTAAAGGGAGCAATCCAACAAGAAGAAATAACTCTGGTAAACATATATGCACCCAATACAAGAAAACCCAAATATATAAAATCCTGGACAATATCAAGGGAGAGATTGACAGCAATACAATCATAGTGGGAAACTTTAATACCCCACTATCACCATTGGACAAATCTTGTAATAAAAAAATAAACAAAGAAACATCAATCCTAAATGACTCACAAGACCAGATGAAATTAATTGACATCTTCAGAACATTTCACCTCAAAGCCAGAATATACAGTCTTCTCAAGTGTACATGGGTCATTTTTGAAGATAGACCATATATTGGGTCACAGGCAAGGTCTCTTCAAATTCAAGAAGATAGAAATCATATCAAGTATCTTCTCAGATCACAGTGGCATAAAACTGGAAATCAACTACAATAAAAACAATCCAAAAAGATCAAACACATGGAGACTAGATAGCATGCTATTAAACAACAACTGGGTTACCAGAGATATCAAAGAAGAAATAAAAAACATCATGGCAACAAATGACAATGAAAACACAACAATTCAAAGTCTATGGGACACAGCTAAAGCAGTCTTGAGAGGGAAGTTCGTAGCTCTACAAGCCTATTGCAAAAAACAAGAAACAATGGTAATAAATTACCTAACCCTACAACTCAAAGAGTTAGAAAGAGAGCAATAAGAAAAAACAAGTGTAAGCAGAAGGAAGGAAATAATAAATTTCAGAGCAGAGATAAATGATGTAGAGATCACACACACACACAAAAAAAAAACAATACAAAAGATCAACAGAACCAATAGCTGCTTCTTTGAAAGGATAAACAAGATTGATGAACTTGTAGCCAGGTTCACTAAGAAGCAAAGAGAGAGGACCCAAATAAACAAAATCAGAAATGAAAGAGGAAAAATAACAACAGACCGAAATGCAAAGGATTGTTAAAAAAAATTCTATGAACAACTTCATTCCAACAAACTGGACAACCTGGAAGAAATGGACATATTCCTAGAAAAACACAACCTTCCAAAACTCAATCAGGAAGAATCTAAACATCTCAATAGACCAATAACTATGGAAGAAATTGAAGCAGTCATCAAAACGCTTGCAGCAAACAAAAGCCTAGGGCCAGATGCCTTCACAGGGGAGTTTTACCAAACATTCAAGGAAGAATTAAAACCTATCTTCCTTGGACTATTCCAAAAATTTCAAGAAGGAACACCTCCAAACACCTTCTATGAAGCCAGCATCACCCTAATAGCAAAACCAGATAAAGACAACACAATGAAAGAGAATTATAGGCCAATATTTCTCATGAACATAGATGCCAAAATCCTCAACAAAATTCTAGCAAATCGGAACCAGCAGCACATCAGAAAGATCATACACCATGACCAAGTACGATTTATCCTAGAAATGCAATTATGGTACAATATCCACAAATCAATAAACCTGATACATCACATAAACAAATTGAGAGATAAAACCACATAGTCATATCAATTGATGCAGAAAAAGCATTTGACAAAATCCAACACCCATTTTTGATAAAAAATCTCAACAAGGTGGGAATAGAAGAATCATACCTCAATATAATAAAAGCCATATATGACAAACCCACAGTCAACATCCTACTCAATGGGCAAAAACTAAAACCATTTCTTCTAAGAACAGGAACAAGACAGGAATACCCACTCTCACCACTCCTGTTCAGCATAGTACTGGAAGTATTAGCCATTGTAATTAGACAAGAAGAAGAAATAAAAGGCATCCAAATTAGAAAAGAAGAAGTAAAGCTGTCCCTATTTGCAGATGACATGATATTGTACATAAAATACCCTAAAGACTCCATCAAAAAACTAATATACTTAATAAATAAATTCAGCAATGTAGCAGGATACAAAATTAACACCATGAAATTTATGGCATTTCTATACATCAATAGTGACTTACAGAAAGAGAGACTGAAAGAGCAATTCCATTTAGTATCGCACCAAAAATATTAAGATACCTAGGAATAAACTTAACTAAGGAAGTAAAAGACCTATACACAGAAAACTACAAGACACTGAAAAAAGAGATATAAGAAGACATAAACAGATGGAAAAACATATCATGTTTATGGATTGGTAAAATCAACATCATTAAAATGTCCACACGAGGCAAAGCAACCTATAGATTCAATGCACGCCCCATTAAAATATCAACAGCATATTTCACAGACCTAGAAAGAACTCTCCAAAGATTCATCTGGAACAAAAAAAGACCCCGAATAGCCATAGCAATCCTGAGAAAGAAGAACAAAGTAGGTGGGATCTAAATACCAGATTTCAAGCTGTATTACAAAGCCACTGTTCTCAAAACAGCCTGGTACTGGCACAAGAACAGACATATAAACCAATGCAATAAAATAGAGAACCCAGATATCCACCCAAATCACTATGCTCAACTAATATTTGACAAAGGAGGCATGAACATTCAATGGAGTCAAGACAGTCTCTTTTATAAATGGTATAGGAAAATTGGACAGATACATGCAAAATAATGAAACTAGACCACCAACTTACACCATACACAAAAATAAACTCAAAATGGATAAAGGACTTAAACATAAGATGGGAAACCATAAAAATACTAGAGGAATCCATAGGCAGAGAAATCTCAGACATCTGCTGAAGCAATCTCTTCACCAATATTGGTCCTAGGGCAATGGAAACTAAAAAGAAAATAAACAAATGGGACTGCATCAGAATAAATAGCTTTTGTACTGCAAAAGAACCCATCAACAAAACAACATGAAAGCCCATTTTATGGAAAAATGTATTTGCAAATGTTATCACTGATAAAGTTTTAATCTCCAACATCTACAGGGAACTTATACAACTTAAAAAAAGGAAAATAAGTGATCCAATAAAAAAAAAAAGGCAACAGGAGGAGAAACCAAGATGGCAGCATAGGTGAACACCTAAACTGCTGCCTTGCACAACAATTTCAAAACTACAGATAAAAGACAGAACAGTCACCAGCCAGAACTCCAGGAAATCTGGCTGAGTGGAAATTCTACAACTAGAAAGAAAGGGAGGGGATCACAGAGACTCAAAGGATCTGCAAAAAGCTGAGGTATGGATACATGCACATGGAGAAGACAGGCAGTGGAGTGCCTAGCTTCCTCTAGTGGAAGGGAGACAGAAACTCATGACTGGACTGAACCCCAGCTCCAACTGCACTGAACCCTACTTCTGGGTGAGACTCATTCAGGGGTGTTTGGACTGTCGTGGAAAGGGAGAAGTGCACGAAAACTTAGGGGAGCTGTGAAAAGCACAGGTCTGGAGGCGTGCAAACAGAGAGGACTGACTGCTGATTGTGCCGCTAGCTTTCTCTAGCGGGAGGAAGACAGAACCTCCCAATTGCGCTGAATTCTACTTCCTACTGCTAGTTGGGGACTCAGACTCATACGGGACTCTGGAGCACATGGAAATTCAGGGGGCCAGAAAGGCAGAGGTCTGGAGGCATGCAAGCACGAGTAGGCAAAGAGGGCTGCAGCAATTAATGAGGGACACTGACACCCAGGGGCCATGTAGGGAAGGGCTGATGGGAAGCCAAGGCTGTTTGCTCAACCCTGAGACTCTGCCACATCCAAGCTGAACACAGAGGCTTTTGCAATTTTGCAAGTCTTTTATCATAAGGCTGACTCCAACACAGAAGTTCTCACATCATAGACACAGCTAATCCTCACAACCAATTGGCTTGGAGGTCAAACACCCCCAGTGATACCAATAATAACCAAGACTTAACTACAACAAGATTGTACACACAGTCCACAAAGGGTGCACCAAGAGTGTCCACCGCAGGTAACTGGGGAAGTGGAGCTACTGGGCCATATAGGACACCTAGCACACAAAGCTACTCTACCAACTCAGGGAAGCAGCAAAAATGTGGAGACCAAGAAACAGATCACAAACAAAAGAAAACAAATGACTGGATATAGAATTCAAAACTATGGTTATAAGGTTTCTCAAGAATTTTCTAAAAAAGATGGATAAATTTAGGGAGACCCAAGAGGAGATGAAAAAGGACCAACTAGAAATTAAGCATACACTGACTGAAATAAAAAATATTATACAGAGACCTAACAGCAGTCTAGAGGAATGCAAAAATTAAGTCAAAGATTTGAAATATAAAGAAGCAGAAAACACTCAACTGGAAAAGCAAAAAGAAAAATGAATCCAAAAATGTGAAGATAGTATAAGGATCCTCTGGGACAAATTCAAGTGTACCAACATCAGAATTATGGGGGTGCCAGAAGAAGAGAGAGAGCAAGATACTGAAAACCTATTTGAAGAAATAATGACCGAAAACTTCCCCCACCAATGGTGAAAGAAATAGACTTACAAGCCAAGAAGCACATAGAACTCCAAACAAAATGAATCCAAAGAGGACCACACCAAGACACATCATAATTAAAATACCTATAGTTAAAGATAAAGAGAGAATATTAAAAGCAGCAAGGGAAAACCAGTTAATTACCTACAAGGGAGTATCCATATGATTCTTAGCTGATTTCTCAACAGAAACTATGCAGGTCAGAAGGGAGTGGCAAGAGATATTCAAAGTGACGAATAGCAAAAATCTACAACCAAGATTACTCTACCTAGTAAAGCTATCATTCAAAATTGGAGGTCAGATAATCAGCCTCACAGATAAAAAAAAACTAAATGAGTTCATCAGCACCAAACTAGTATTATATGAAATGCTAAAAGATATTCTTTAAGAAGAGGAAGAAGAAGAAAAAGGTAAAGATAAAAACTGTGAACAACAAATTCATATCTATCAACAAGTGAATCTAAAAATCAAGTGAATTGAAAATCTGATGAACGAAATAAACTGGTGAATATAATAGAATCAGGGGCCTAGAACAGGAGTAGAGTGGCAATTCTCAGGGGGAAAAAGGTGAGGAGGGTACAAGGAGAGACTGGACAAAAATCGTACACTTATGGATGAGGACAATGGGTGGGTAGGTAAGGGAAGAGGGAGGGCTGGGAGCTGGCTGGCGTGGAGCTATGAAGGCAGGAGGGGAGAGGAACAATTATAATAATCTGAACAATAAAAATTTATTAAATTAAAAAATAAAATTAGGCAAAAAAATAAAAATGGGCAATGGATCTAAATAGAATTCTTTTTTAAAGAATAGAGAAGGAAGGCAAGAGAGATATGAAAACATGCTCTAAATCACTAATTATCCGAGAGATGCAAATCCAAACAACAGTGCAATACCATCTCACACCTGTCAGAATGGCAATCATCAAAAAATCAGCAGAGGACATGTGTTGGTGAGGATTCAGATAAAAAGGCACCCTTGTGCACTGCTGATGGGAATGCAGACTGATACATCCACTCTGGAGAACAGTATGGAGTTTCCTCAAAAAACTAAAAATGGAACTCCCATTTGATCCAGTAATCCCACTTCTAGGAATATATTACAAGAAACTAGAAATACGAATCAGAATGGATATATGCACACTATGTTCACAGCAGCACAATTCACCATAGCTAAGATTTGGATACAGCCCAAATGCTAGTTATTATATGTATACATTGGAATACTATGCTGCTATAAAAAAGAAGGAATTCTTACCATTTGCAGCAGCATGGATGGACCTGGAGAACATTATGTTAAGTGAAATAAGCCAGGCAATGAAAGAAAAACACCACATGATCTCACTCATTTACGGAAAATAAAAAACATTATGACTTGATGAACCAAAAGATAGATACAGAGGCAGTAAACAGACTGTCACATTACAGGTGGAAGGCCAGGGAGTGTTGGGGAGAGGGGGGAAGAGATCAACCAAAGGACTTGTATGCATGCATATAAGCACAACAAATGGGCACAAGACACTGGGGCGGGGTGGGGGGTGGTAAGGGCACACAATAGGGGGTCGTGGAGGCTGGGGGAAGGTCAATGGGGGAAAAAAGGAGATATATGTATTATTACATGTAACACTTTAAACAATAAAAAAAATTTTTAAGATCTATCTGTTCCAAAAACTGTGAAGCAGTTCTACATAAAATGTCTCTACCCCTTGTTTTCCTTGTCTGTGTCCTCTCAGGCACAGATTTATCTAGAGAGTTTAATCTTAGAGCCATCCCTGTGATGGGTAGTATTATTTAACAATTTGGCCAGTCTACAATCCCCAGTAGTTCAAACTCTAATCTAGGGCTACCCTGAAGGTATTTTGTAGATGTGACTAAGGTCCTTAATTAGTTGACTTTAAGGAAAAGAAATTATCCTAAATAATCTGTGCAGATCTAATTTTTATCAGGTGAGGGGCTTTAAAAGTACTACTAAAACTTTCCTGATGAAGAAATTTCACTCGGAGACAGCAGTTTCTGCCCACCCTGAGAGTTCCAGTCTACCCTAAAGAATTTAGGCTTCCTATAATCACATATATCAGTTCCTCGTAATAAGTCTTTATATCTCCTACAGGTTCTGCTTTTATGGCTGAAGCCATTGAACAATATGTGCATGTTTTTTCTTAATTCACAAAGATGAAATATTTTCATTGTAATTATTTGGAACAACTCTCTTTCCATTCTGCCTAGACCCCTACCACTCCATTTGCCTAGACCCCTGCCTGCCACACTGGTGGAGTCATGTTGCAATAGTCACAAGCATTTTGGAGGTACATACAAAAAAATGAATCTAGACTACCAAGTTACACCATACACAAGAATAAACTCAAAGTGGATAAAAGACTTAAATGTAAATCATGAAATCATAAAAATCTTAGAGGGAAATGTAGGCAGCAGAATCTCAGACATCTCCAAGTAGCAGAATTTTCACTGATAACATTTCCTAGGGCTGTGGTCGGCTAACTATGGCTCTCGAGCCACATGTGGCTGTTTGGCCCCTTGAGTGTGGCTCTTCCACAAAATACCACGGCCTGGGTGAGTCTATTTTGAAGAAGTACATTAGAAGAAGTTTAAGTCTAAAAAATTTGGCTCTCAAAAGAAATTTCCATCATTGTACTGTTGATATTTGGCTCTGTTGACTAATGAGCTTGCTGACCACTGTCTTAGGGCAAGGGAAACAAAGGAAAAAATAAACAAAGGGGACTACATCACACTAAAAAGCTTCTGCTCAACAAAAGTATCTATCATCAAAATGAAATGGAACCCACTATATTGGAGAACATATTTGCCAGTGATAAATCTGATAAGGGATTAATTTCCAAAATATATAAAGAACACATACAATTCAACAACAGGAAGACAAACAATGCAATTAAAAAATGGGCAAAGGACCAGAATAGAGACTTCTCCAAAGAGGACATAGGAATGACCTTTAGATATATGGAGAACTGCTCAGTGTCGCTAGTCATCAGAGAAATGCAAATTAAAACCATGATAAGATATTACCTCACATCTGTCAGAATGGCTGTACAATCACATTTCTTTATACCTTCTCCATCAATGGTCACCTAATCTGTTTCTATATCTTGGTGATTGTAAATAATGCTGTAATGAACATGAAGTTGTATATATCTTTTTTTTAGTTAGTTTTTTCATTTTCTTTGGATAAATGCCCAGCAGTAAAATTTCTAAATGATATGGTAGTTCTATTTTTAATGTCTTGAGAACCCTCTATATTATTTTTTATAGTGTCTGCACCAATTTACATTCTCACCAGCAGTGCATAGGGTCCCCTTTTCTCCACATCCTCACCAATACTTATTTGTCATCTTTTTTATAACAGCCATTCTGACAGGTGTTCTGTGAAATCTCAATGTGGCTTTAATTTACATTTTCCTGATAATTAGTAATTTTGAACATCTTTTTATTTAACTCTTGGCCATCTGTATGTCTTCTTTGGAAAAGTGTCTATTCAAGCTCTCTGTCCATTTTTTAATTGGATTGTTTGTTAATGAAGGTCTGTTCTATGCCCAGGCTTTCTCCCCCTCCCTAATCCAATCCCTTTTAATGGTTTCATCAGAGGTGTAAAGAAAGACCAAAATTCCTCACTAAAGGTGTTTTCTCAGTTTTATCCACAATTCCTCTTAGAAACATTGCATTTTTATTAAACTGAGTCAAACAGTGTGTTGACCATGCATGTGTAACTTCTCTAGTTTTCCAGTCCCAGCTTTCCCACCCTCTTGCCACTCCCATGCTTTTCCATGTAGAAATTCTAATGCTACACAGCTAAAAGTTGAATTTCATAATGTTGCTCAATAGAGAGAACCAAAAGGGCTCTTCAGAACCTGGAGGTAAGACCTGAGATTTGTAGTGAGATTGGTTTGAAAGCCAAGTGTGGACGAAAGGGGCCACATGCTGACCTGACAAGATCAGGAAGGCCTGCATGGCAGTCTTGCAAACTCAGAGACCTAAAGTAACCACAAAGGACGGTCTGAAATTAAACTTGAACTAAATGCAGTTTTGGTGGACAGTTACATCCTAGGCCAGTATCTTCACTGACAAGGTCAACCTTTATCTTAACTGAGCCTATCTGTCTTTTTGCACCTATGATAACATACCCTTGAAATGTCTGGGTAATTTGTAACTTCCTTTTTTCTGGAGCCTCTGGGACACAACAAAATGAGGTGGTTGTGCCACTAATTCCCTCATTATCATGGTTAATTGTTCCTGTACCCTCCTAAGTATGTGTACATCAATTCACTTTTTATCCAATCCCAGAGGTTTTCCCAACTTTGCTTTATCCCACCTCCTTAATCTATCACCAATGTATTTCATGTAATCCACCTATGTCGCTCTTTTGATGGCAATGTATAAATACAAATGTAACCCTCCATTCTCCAGAGCATATCTCAGTTTGTTGAGATTCTGCTTCCCGGCATATGTCAACAATTTGGCTCAAATAAACTCACAAAAATTCTTTACAGGTTTCAATGTTTCTTTTGTGTGTGTGTTTTTTTTACATTAACACAAGGACCAGGACTACATGAGATAACAAATACAGGGTTAAAAGGAGTGAATGGGATGTTATCTGAATTGCTTTGGAGACAGACACTAATGAGATCAATGAGGCTCTCATGAGAACTTTGTGATAGGTCTCATTTATTGTCTCAATCCATTTGAAGGACCCAGGAAATAACCAAATGGAGGGCTTGGATCATTCACTTTAAGTTCATAAACACAAGGACCAGGTTCTATTCATATCGACATTGCCAAGCCAAACATCCAAACTTCCCACCTTTTTGTTTCCTTGCCTCCCTATGTGGGAGACTGAAACCATATGGTTTCAGTATAGTCCTGGTTCAACTCCCCAAGACTGCTTAATGAACTACCTCCAACTACCATCTTGTATTCTCACAGATCAGTTTCAGACAACTGAGATAGATATGAATAGAGACTTGCTCTAGTTGCAGAGTAGGGGGGTCATAAGTTCATATTCCATTTATACCTCCAATAATTCTATTTGTTTCCTTTGCATTAGGTGTTCTTAGATAATGAATACTTCCATAGCAACAAAAATCTGACAATAAATTGTTACCTTGATTTTCACATTCTCAAAGAGAAATTCTTCAATGGCAACCAAACCAGAAGTCTCAGCAATGAATGTGCAATAATGGCTACAAGGTGAACAGTTTTTCTGTTTTATTTTCTTAGCAACATCATTGATTGATTCTCTTTAGAAAGGAATTTAGATAGGATTAGATTATTTCTCTCCACTTGTATAGCATGATATTAGCAATTAAAATACTCAATTGCTTTTGAACAACATAGGTATTTAGTGACTTTGGTAGAGATTTATTATATTCTGATATAAATGATTTATAAGAGCAAATTTATTTTAAAACCCTGTCTCTCTGGTTACAATTGTCAAAGGATTCTGAAAGCAGAAAGTATGTGCATAAGTGAAAAAATATATAAAATATTTCAGATATAGTAAATATTTTACAGGTTGAATTCAAAGGTCTGCTGCTGCTGTATTTTTTTTTTTTAATCAACCACATTTCTTATATGTTCAACATACTTCAGGGACAACCTTCCTAACGTGGGAAACAAGAAAACATTCTGTAATAATTTAGAATCAAGGGAAGACTTACTTATCAGCCATGAGGAAATTGAGTTCTGGCGATTTTTTTTTTAATTTTTAAAGATAATTCTTTATTGTTGAAAGTATTACATATTTCCCCCTTTTCCCCCTCCAACCCACCCCTACCCCTTCTCTCCCACCCCAAGCCCCATTGTTCGTGTCCATGGGTCATGCATATATGCATACAAAGTCCTTGGTTGATTACTTCCCACCCTTCCACGATTTTGAGAGTTTCAGACTCCAAGTGCAGCAGCTACGTCTTTGTAAGGGCTTAACTGGAACACAGGCATGTGCAAAGGGATTCCTGAAAATTTCAGAACTTCAGTGAGCTCAGCCTAAGTCCTGGAAGGGCAGCTATCTAATGTCTACTCTAAACACTTCTAAACTGACATAGTTGGGTACAATGTTTTAATAAATGTGATATACTTACATTTCTTTCATTTTTCTGGACCTCGTGATTGTGGCTTTACAGAGCCAATAAATATCACTTCTCTCTACCTTAATAGATGAGGAATATGATAGAGATAAAATAATGAACTTAATTATTGCTAAAACTTAGATGGAGCATATGGCTTAAATGTTCAACCTCAATAAATTCCTAACACTTTGTCACTGTATTAAATTTGCCGTTAGGAGACATAACAGTGAATCCATTGTACTGAGTGTTGAGACTGGCACCTGACCACTTTGAGCTCTTCCTGACACTGAAACAATAGGCAAAAGGGGGATGACTGTACTGCTAGGGGTTGATTGATCTTGAGTGAAAAGGGGGAATTGAGATTGCTAGTACATAATGAGAGAAAAAGGTGTTTCTCTGAAAAATAGTAGCTTCTCTAGGACAACTCTGAGTGCCGTCATGTCTTCTGAGTAAAGTCCATGAAAAACGACAATGATCCAACTTAAGCAAAGCTGCTAATGGCTCAGATCTCTTTGGAAAGAAAGCTGGGGTCACCTCATCAGGTAAAGAACCATGATTAGTTGAGGTAAATGCTCAGGACAGAAGACATATGGAAGGGGTAGTAGAAGAAGACAAGGGAGTTCCGTACGACATAAATAGTAGCTATATAGAAACCAAGATGGCAACATAGGTAAACACCTGAAAACTACAATTAAAAGACAAAACGAACATCATCCAGAACCACAGGAAGGCTGGCTAAGTGGAAATTCTATAAATAGAAGGAAAGAGAAAAGCACAGTGAGACTCAGAGGCGTTGCAGAAGTAAAGTGCAGAGGTATAGAGGCATGTGCAAAGGGCTGGCAAATGAGTACACAGTTGTCTTTTTCAATTGGGAGGGAGACACAAGCTCCTGACTGCTCTGAACTTCAGTTCTAGGAGAGACTATGGGGACCCAGACTCATATAGGGTGAAACTGACTGTCTGGCCTTGGGAAGAACTCAAAGGTGGCTTTCTCTCAGAGGTGCTTGCAGCAATTACCATGGGACACTGAGACCTGGGGGTGTCTTAGGGCAGGGCTGAGGACCAGCCATAGCTGTTTGCTCCACCCTGTTGATTCCCTGAGACCCCGCCCCACTCAAGCTGTGTGCAAAGGCTTTTGCATATGAATGGCCTGGCCCTTGGCAATCTAAAGTTACCTAACAAACTGCAGTTGGCTCAGAGAGCCCCAGAGCCACCAAAAGAAGGCCCAAGGTCCCATAGCAGTTTGAATTGCTTCACAGCTGAGCCTCATTTGGGCACCTCCAAACCCCAAACAAAGAAGAGGAATCTGCCAATCTCTCCAGAGCTCCTGCTGGGTGGCCTCAGGCAGAAGCTAAATTTGCACCTCCTTGGAAATCCAAGAGCCAGTGTACCCAGTGGTCAGAGTGGGACCATCCAGATTACAACACCTCAGATTCATAAGGGACACACTCAGGGGGCAGACACAGTGAGCACCAAAGCCCCACTGAAGCAAGTCTTGCCCCATAAAGGTATATCCAGCACAGAAGTTCTCCCATCATAGACACAGCTGATCCTCACTGCCAATTAACCTGGAGGTCAATTCCTCCCAGTGATACCAACAACAATCAAGGCTTATCTACAACAAGACTGTGCACAAAGCCCACAAAGGGGTCACCAAGAGTGTCCACCTCAGATAACTGGGGAGGCTGAGCCATTGGGCCTTATTAGGACACCTAGCACACGAAGCCACTCTGTCAACACAGGGAAGCAGCCAAAATGTGGAGACAAACATGTCACAAACGAAAGAAATGGAGGAAAACAAATGACTGGATATAGAGTTCAAAACCACGGTTATAAGGTTTTTCAAAAATCTTCTAGAAAAGATGGATAAATTTAATGAGATCCAAGAGGAGATGAAAAAAGACCAACTAGAAATTAAGCATACACTGACTGAAATAAAAAATATTATACAGAGACCTAACAGCAGACTAGAGAAATGCAAGAATCAAATCAAAGATTTGAAATATGAAGAAGCAGAAAACACTCAACTGGAAAAGCAAAAACAAAAAAGAATCCAAAAAATGTGAAGATAGTGTAAAGAGCCTCTGGGATAACCTCAAGCATTCTAACATCTGAATTATGGGGGTGCTAGAAGAAGAGAGAGAGCAAGATATTGAAAACCTATTTGAAGAAATAAAGACCAAAAACTTCCCGCACCTGGTGAAAGAAATAGACTTACAAGTTCAGGAAGTGCAGAGAACCCTAAACAAAAGGAATCCAAAGAGGACCACATTAAGACACATCATAATTAAAATGCCAAGAGCAAAAAAACAAAGAGAGAATATTAAAAGCAGCAAGAAAAAAACAGTTAATTACCTACAAGGGAGTATCATACAATTGTCAGCTGATTTCTCAACAGAAACTATGCAGGCCAGATTGGAGTGGCAAGAAATATCCAAAATGATGAATAGCAAGAACCTACAACCAAGATTACTCTACCCAGCAAAGCTATCATTCAGAATTGGAGGTCAGATAAAGAACTTCACAGATAAGAAAAAATTAAATGAGTTCATCAGCACCAAACTAGTATTATATGAAATGCTGAAAGGTACAGTGGTACCTCGAGATACGAGTGCCCTAACATACGAGACTTTAGAGATACAAGCCATCGAGCGAGCGATTTTTGCTTTGAAATACGAGCAACATTTGAGATAGGAGTGATCTCGTGGATCGGCTGGCTGCACACGACCCACCAGTTTACCGCGACTCGAGCATCTCATAGTTTCCCATGCCTCAAGGTTATGGAACGAATTGAACTCATATCTTGAGGTACCACTGTATTCCTTAAGAAGAGGAAGAAGAAGAAAAAGGTAAAGATAAAAATTATGAACAACAAATACATATCTATCAACAAGTGAATCTAAAAATCAAGTGAATTGAAAATCTGATGAACAGAATAAACTGGTGAATATAATAGAATCAGGGGCATAAAAAGGGAGTGGATTGACAATTCTCGGGGGAAAGAGGGTGTAGGGATTGTGGGAAGACACTAGACAAAAATCATACACCTATGGATGAGGACAGTTGGGGGGGGTGGGAACTAGGTGGAGGGGAGTTATGGGGGAAAAAGATAAACAATTGTAATAATCGGAACAATAAAGATTCATTTAAAAAAATAAATGTAGTGGGGTGATAACATTAAAATAACAATAATAAATAAATAAATAGTAGCTATAAGCTTCTATTTATAAAATATGACCTATTGCAAAAATGAGGACTGTAATAGTTATGAGTAGATTTACTTATTTTTATATTTTTCTTCTTTTTTTCACTTTTTATCTAACATAAAATACAGTAATAGTAGTTAATTCAGTATTTAAGTTAACAGAATATCAAAGGGGAGTGTGAGTCAGCTGAGAGAAGAATTAACACCTAAAAATAAAAAAGAGATTGGCAATTTCTCCTGGAGAAAAAGCATGTTTTTCAGTTGTATGTGATATGGTTGTTGCAAGCTAGGTAGAGGTATGACTATTTTATTATAATAATTTCAGATTAAGAATAGTTTCAGGAGATGCATATAGATGCCAAGTTCATGGGAATTTTATTGTGGTGGCTTTTCAATTTGGTTAGGTTGAATTCCATTTTTAGAATTTCTTTCCATGCTGATTAGGGTGGGACAGATCTGGAAGCAGAAATATAGAGATATAGATATATAATATATATGTGTGTATATTTGTAAATATATACATAAACATTTATATAGCTATTTATAAGTATACCTACATATACATATTTATATCATCCATCTACCCTTCCTGACTACCTAGGCTGTTGACTTCAAGATCCAGTATCAAATGTGATAACAACAGCTTTATAGAGACAGCTTAACCAGCTCTCACAATTGTCCCTGAAATCAAATCCCTAAAACAAATCTTTTTAGAGAGATATATAGTTATGGCAGTCTGCTTCTCTAATCAAATCCTGACACAATATATTTCAAAGATAGAACCAACAGAATTAGCTAACAGGTTGAGCTTAAGAGTACAAGATAAAGAGGGCCCATGAATAGCTACAGGTTTTTGGCTGCAGAAGCTAGAAGAATGGAGCTGCTATATTCTGTGAAGGAGAATGCTGAGACAGAACAGATCTAAGGAAGAAAGTCAAGAATATGTTTGTAGCTATGTTATATGTGAAATGTCTATTAGATATCCAAATGGAAGTGTCAGAAAACCACCTGAATTTATAAGTCTGAAGTCCAGGTGAACTGGCCTAACTGCAGATAAAAATTTGACATCCATCCCCAATATTAAGTACTTCAAAGTTAAGTACATACTGTGTATGGTACTGAAGTATCCCAACTACCACAGATAGAATGTGAGACAGGCACATGAGTTAAGTCATCTCGGGAGTAAATGTAGAAGGAGGGAAAAAGTGATTTGAGAATGGAAAACTGAAAGAGGAAAAAGAATTGGAAAAATAAAAAGGATTCACCAAAAGACATTTAGAAGGGGTGGGGAGGTAAGTCTTCCTCTCACATACAGTATCATTTAATGGTACCCAGAGGGATACACATTACACACAGTGTATTATATAATTTCTTTGAGATACTTCTTAAAGAATCTGTCTTATTTTATGCAAATATCCTATTGGGATTCATTTTTATTACCATACAGAAAACAAACAAGCAAACAAACATAAAAAATCCTTTGGCCCAAAGAATAAGTCTGAGGCACAAAGAAATTATAGCCTCCAGTAGGTGTTTTGCAAATATATTTCTGAATTTCTGGATTTAAAAAAATTATTAACTTTATTGAGATAACATTGTTTAATAACATTATGTAAATTTTATACTGTTCCTTTAAAAATTAAGAATAGAAGTACCCATATAATTCAACGATTCCTTTTCTGGGTACTTACCCCCAAAAATATGAAAACACCAATTCATAAACATATATGTACCCCTATGTTCATTGCAGCACTAATTACAGTAGCCAAGACATGGAAGCAACGTAAGTGTCTACCGATGGATGAATGGATAAAGAAGATGTGGATACAATGGAATAGGATTCAACCATAAAAAAGATGAAATACTGCCATTTGCAGCAGCATGAATGGATCTTGAGGGTATTATGCTAAGTGAAATCTATCAGATGGAAAAGGACAAAAACTGTTTGAATTCCTGTTTGTTTTTTTTACTTCAATTTCCCTGACACATCAGTCAGCAGCAGTGACTCTTCACTGGTGCTCCTCCAGTTTGCAGAGCCTTGCTCTCATGCATTTTGTGAGTCAGACTTCCCTATTTGAGGTTATCACTCAGAGGTGCAGCTGGAGGTCATGGGGATTTAGACAGACAGGCCTCTGAGTGAAAGCTCCCAAACTGAAAATGCTCCACATGAGTCAACTTGCTTCTAAGATTGGTAAGTACACCATGTAAGTCAGTCCTACCTGGAAAACAAAGATGACATTGGCCAGCGACTTCATGGTCAAACTTGATCACATCAAGGTTCCCAGTATAACTGGCTTTGCAAAAGCCAGGCTACCCTGTATATAAGAACTTGTAAAGAGGAAATGTGAGTGGCAGAAAGAATTGTTTTGGAAAAATAAGGAACTTCTAGCCCAATCCAGAGTATCCTGAGTGTTGGCATCAGTAGAAAAGGTTATATAATTTCTGAAGAATCATTCCAACAATAAAATCATTTTGTGCTGAGAGCTTCATAAGCAAAATTTTAGACATTGACATGGAATCAAATTATGTACACACTAGAGGCCTGATGCATGAAATTAATGTAAGAGTAGGCCTTCTTTCCCCAGCTGCTGGCACCAACTTTCCTCTGGTGCCCTGGACCTGGGTTTCACTACAGTCGCTGGCAGGCACCTGGGACCCAGGCTTCCCTCAAAGCCCTGGCTTGGGCTTCGGCTTCAGGTTTGTCTGGAAGGATGTCAGGTATAATTAGCATATTAGGCTTTTATTATTATACCTAAAAATTGGAAAAGTTTGGAAACAGTATAAAAACACAGGTGTGTAAAATGGTAGTGAATTGTACCGCTGTTACCACTTCATCATTCTAGTTAGGAGGAAATTTGAGTGTTGGTTTTTGTTTGTTTGTTTGTTTGTTTGTTTGTTTAATAAATCTTTATTGTTCAGATTATTACAATTGTTCCTCTTTTTCCCCCCATAACTCCCCTCCATTCGGCTCCCACCCCACCCTCTGCCCTTACCTCCCCTGAATTGTCCTCATCCATAGGTGTATAATTTTTGTCCAGTCTCTCCCTGCACCCCCCCTCTCCCACCGGTACCTCTCTCCCCCTGAGAATTATCAGTCCACTCCCTTTCTATGCCCCTGATTCTATTATATTCACCAGTTTATTCTGTTCATCAGATTTTCAATTCACTTGATTTTTAGATTCACTTGTTGATAGGTAAGTATTTGTTGTTCATAATTTTTATCTTTATCTTTTTCTTCTTCTTTCTCTTCTTAAGGAATACCTTTCAGCATTTCATATAATACTGGTTTGGTGCTGATGAACTCATTTAATTTTTTCTTATCTGTGAAGCTCTTTATCTGACCTCCAATTCTGAATGATAGCTTTGCTGGGTAGAGTAATCTTGGTTGTAGGTTCTTGCTATTCATCACTTTGGATATTTCTTGCCACTCCAATCTGGCCTGCATAATTTCTGTTGATAAATCAGCTGACAATTGTATGGGTGCTCCCCTGGAAGTAACTAATTCTTTTTCTCTTGCTGCTTTCAATATTCTCTCTTTGTCTTTAACTATTGGTATTTTAATTATGATGTGTCTTTGTGTGGTCCTCTTTGGATTTCTTTTGTTTGGGGTTCTGTGTGCTTCCTGGACTTGTAAGTCTATTTCATTCACCAGATGGGGGAAGTTTTCTGTCATTATTTCTTCAAATAGGTTTTCAATATCTTGCTCTCTCTCTTCTTCCCCATAATTCAGATGTTGGTACACTTGAAGTTGTCCCCAAAACTCCTGACATTATCTTCACATTTTTTTAATTCTTTTTTGTTTTTGCTTTTCCAGTTGAGTGTTTTCTGCTTCTTCATATTTCAAATCTTTGATTTGATTCTTGCATTCCTCTAGTCTACTGTTAGATCTCTGTATAATATTTTTTATTTCAGTCAGTGTATATTTGATTTCCAGTTGGTCTTTTTTCATCTCCTCTTGGGTCTCCCTAAATTTATCCTTCTTTTCTAGGAAATTCTTGAAAAACCTTATATCCGTGGTTTTGAACTCTATATCCAGTCATTTGTTTTCCTCCATTTTTTTGTTTGTGACCTGTTTCTTTGTCTCCACATTTTGGCTGCTTCCCTGAGTTGGTAGAGTAGCTTTGTGTGCTAGGTATCCTATATGTCCCAGTAACTCTGCCTCCCCAGTTACCTGTGGTGGACACTCTTGGTCACCCCTTTGTGGACTGTGTGTACAGTCTTGTTGTAGTTAAGTCTTGATTGTTGTTGGTATCACTGGTGGGAATTGACCTCCAAGCCAATTGGTTGTGAGGATCAGCTGGGTCTATGTCCAGAGGACTTCTGTGCTGGACTCAGCCTTAAGACTTGCAAGATTTCAAAAGCCTCCGTACTGGGCTTGGATATGGTAGAGTCTTAGGGCTGAGCAGACAGCCTTGGCTTCATATCAGCCCTGCCCTACACAGTGACCCCTGGGTCTAGGTGTCCCTCGATAATTGCTCTAGCCCTGTCTTTGTGCATGTGCATGCACCTTGAGACCTCTGCCTTTCTGGCTCCCCTGAGTTTCCATGCGCTCTAGGGACCCGTATGGGTCTGGGTCTCCAGGGTCTCGCCCAAAACTGGGGTTCAGTGCAGTTGGAAGTGGATTTTAGTGCAGTTGGGAGGTTCTGTTTTCTTCCCGCTAGAAAAAGCCCAGGGCACAATCAGCAGTCAGTCCTCTTTGCATGTGCCTCCAGACCTGTGCCTTTCACTGCTCCCCTAAGTTTCTGTGCACTCCTCCCTTTTCACAACATTCCAGACTCTCCTCATATGAGTCTTGCCCGGAACTGGAGTTCAGTGCAGTCAGAAGTGGGGTTCAGTGCAGTCGTGAGTTTCTGTCTCCCTCCTGCTAGAGGAAGCCAGCCAAACCCTCTGCCGCCCGTCCTTTCCACATGCGTGTCTCTGTACCTCAGAGTCTTCGTGAGCCCCTCTCTTACTTCTAGTTGTAGAATTTCCACTCAGCTAGCTTTCCTGTGGGTCTGGATGATGTCCATTCTGTCTTTTAGTTGTAGTTTTGAAATTGTTTAGGTGTTCACCTATGCTGCCATCTTGGTTTCTCTCTCACAGAATTTGAGTTTTTGTGCTCATATATGGAAAGCTAAATTTACAGTAAGATTGTATTTTCCTATCCAAGAAATTGATTATTTAATTTAACTTTTCAAATTCAAGTATGAGTTAGTACCTAGAATGGGAAAAAATCATAAAAAAACTCTCATCTATATCAGAGATTCTTGGACCAGACTACAATTAAAATCACTTCAAGAGCTTCTTATAAAAATACAGCTGTCTGGGTCTCACTCCAGATTAATTGCAGCATGATGAAATGAGAGGTGGGAGAGGGAAGGGCACAGGTGTGCTTTTGGGAGCTCCTTGGTGATTCTGCACTGAGAAGATTCTCTGTGCTGCTGCACTTCGAATCACCCAGGAAGTTCTTAAAACTTGTTGATAGCCAAACCACACCTTAGACAAATTAAATCAGAACTTTGGATTCCTGGGTCCAAGGATCAGTATTTTTAAAGCTCCCCAAGTTATTACAACATATAGCTAAGATTGAGAACCACTGGTATAATAGGGCCAATTGCATTGGTTTACTTTTCTTGTTCATTTTGGCATAAGTAAATGTATGTATGTATATGTTTCACTGATAGAAGACTATATTGATGTTGTTTTCATAGCAAATATTCCATTAAAAAAGAATGTTCCATAAAAAAGAGACACAAATTTATGGGGCAGAGTAAGACTTGGACCATTCAATGAGGTCTAAGAACTCAAGCAGCCATCACAGACCATTAGATGAACTTGCATGTTCAAGGCTACAGATGGAAAGAGCCTGGCAAGTCCTGGGTGAGTGTACGCTACAGCTCTACAATCCTAAATTAAAATCTAATGTAGCATTGTCAAAGTATTATGTGTAGTTGAAATTTAGATATTGAAGAATATACATGTTCCAGCTGTTTGCCATGTACATAACATTTCTATTTTACAAATGAAGCAACTTTAGAATATTCAGTCTCCAGTCTCTAATTCCATGTTTCATTTTTTATATTATATTATCTCATGTTACAGGTTAATATAATTCCAAACTTATACTATTTTTAACAATTAGTAATAGCTCTGTGAATTGCAGGGTATACTAAGTAACACTTTCAATTTGGAATTCTTTCCTCACAATTGTGCTTATGCTGCAATTCATAATGTCGACACTGGATGGCACCAAATTTTCCCTTACAAAGTCAATTTTCCATTGCAATGAAACTGGTGCATAGCAATAAACTAAATATTTAAGTTACAAGAGTTACTAAAAAACTAAACACTTTAATCAGGTAAAACTCACACCCTAATCCCCAAGTCAATGCTAAAAATCAACATTTTTGCACCTCATATTTGTAACTGAAGAAGCAAAAATATGTCTATAAGTGAACAATACAACTCAAAAGTGCTGACTCATAGTAAATCGAATGTAACAACACCAGGAATGTTTAATCTTGAAATTAAATCAATTCAAAGGAAAATTGCTCAAGTCCATAAGGCACAATAAACTCTAAGAAGCTTACAGTACAAAGACACAGAACATAATGCAGATATGCTCCATCTATGTGAATTTCTGCTTGGACAATATCTAAAGCTAATGATAATCACCTGTTTTCTTGAACCATCTACTCTGAGAATTCACTCCAATATGTTATGCTCTTCTTGGTTTTTCTTAATCTTTCTGCAGTCACTGAAGTAATATATATATACTGAGTGGCCAGATTATTATGATTTCTGAATGAATAATAATCTGGCCACTCAGTGTGTATGTGTGTGTGTATGTATATATGTGTGTGTACATACACACACATACATATATTAGAAGTCGGGTGCATGAATTTGTGAATGGGTAGGGTTCAGTCTGGCCAGGGAGAGGGGACATGGACAGTTGGACAGCCTGCCTGCTGGTCGAACTCCTGGTCAAGGGGACAATTTGCATATGAGCCTTTTATTATATAGGATATACACTGAGTGGCTAGGTTATTATGCATTCAGAGGTCGTAATAATCTGGCCACTCAGTGTATAATATATATACAGATTAACCACCTGACATTTGTAGGCAAATTAGCCATACAATACATCATATGGAATATGGAAACTGAAGGCCTGTTCAAACACCTTTGCTGTCTGCAGCTACCAAAATAAAACGTCTTCAATTCACACAAGAACACAAGGCTTGGACAGTCGAGCACTGGAAAAAAGTCGTGTGGTCCAATAAATCATGTTTCCAGTTGCATCATGCAGATGGCAGAGTGAGAATTTTGCAGAAACAGCATGAAAGCATGCACTCCACATTCATGAGTACAACCCTTTAAACTGGTGGGGGCAGTGTTATGGTTTGGGGCATGCTTTCCTGGCATGACTTGGGCCCTTTAATTCGTGTGGAACAATGTCTGAATAGCACAAGATATCTAACTATCATTGCTGATCAAGTTCATCCTATCATGTTGATGGCGTACCCCAATGGAGATGGCTTCTTCCAACAAGACAATGTGCCATGCCATGGTACTCCTATTGTGCAAGAGTAGTTTCAAGAACATGAGGGAGACTTTACCTTGCTTAGGTGGCCCCCACAATCACCAGATCTCAATCCAATTGAGCACTTGCGGATTCCTTGCATCACCTTTCAACATCTCATGGAGTCAAGAATCACCGCAGTATTAAAGGCAAAATGTGTCCTAACGAAGTACTGACAGGGTGGTCATAATAATCAGGCCACTCAGTATATATATAGTGTTTTATTAATTTTTTTTTTAGAGAGAGGAAGGGTGAAGATGATAGAGATAGAAACATCAATGAGAGAAAAAACATCCCATCAGTTGGTTGCCTCCTGCCTGCCTTTCACCAGGCATTGACCCAGCAACCCCAGTCTAGGCATGTGCCCTTACTGGAAATCCAACTGGCAACATCTTGGTACATGGGACAATGCTCACTTCTCTGAGCCACACCGGCCTGGCCAATGAAGTCATATTTTTATTTCCCTGTCATGAAAGGAGTCAGCCTTCAGGATATTTTTGTCTTATGCTTCTTTGTTTCCTCCTCCCTCTAATAGTAATTTACACATTTAATTAAAAAATGTACTTTAATCATTTGGTCACAGATATATGTATCAAGTCATTATATTCTGCACCTTAAACTTCCACAATACATACCAGCTTGTTGTGCATGGTAACCAGTTTTTCCACATAATACCAAGAAAAGTGTGCACAGGAGAAGGGAAACCAAAAGAGGATAAAGTATGGGAGGCAAGAGAAAAGTCATGTGGGACCATTTCTTGCTTTCAGTGGCTCAAACCCGAAATACTTGGGATTATCCCTTACTCCTCTCTTATTCTCACTCTGAAAATCCCAATCTATTAGCAAGCCCTATTGTCTCCACCTTCAAAATATATACAGGACTGCTATGGTCAATTCTGAATGTTTGTGTCCCCTCCAAATTCATATGGTAAAGGCCCTCATGAATGGGACCCATGCTTCTATAAAGAAAGACCACACAAAGCTCCCTGACCCCTTCCTTCATGTAAGGATACAACAAAAAGTCTGCAACTCAGAAAAGAGCCTTCACCAGAACCCTGCCAGACTGGCCTCATGATCTTGAACTTCCAGTTCCAGAATTGTGGGCAATGAACATGTGCCATGTATAAGCCACCCAGTCTGTGGTATTTTGTTATAGCAGTTCAAACGGATCAAGGCAAGGACCCAGTCACTTCACCCTACCCTTTCTCATAACCCTAACCCAAGACACTGTCATTTTCCCCCTCGAGTACTTCAATAGCCTCCTAACTGGTCTTGCTGCCACCACCTTCCCTCACTTATAGTCCATGGTCAACACAGTTGTCAGTCATCATGTTAAATGTGAAGTATCATTCTGCTGCTCAAAATCCTCCAATGGTTTTTTTTCTTCTTCATTGATTAGAAAACTTGGGATTTTTAAAAAGTGAATCTTTATATTTCCTAATAGCAAATTACATTACTGGCTTAGCTTTATATCTTTGGACATTTTTCCATGTCACTATGTGAGACCCACTTCACTTTTTAATAGCTGTACCACAGTGGTGCTTTGAATGGCTATGCCATAATGTGTTTAACCAATACCCAATATATAAATATTGGAGGTGTTTCTGAATATTTTTAATAATATTTCAGCGATCATCATTGCATAGACATTTTTGCATGTGAGTGTATGTCTCTGTAGGGAAAGTCCTAGAAATGGGATTGCTGGACCATAGGGTATAAGAGACATAAATTGGTGTCATAGCCTTGATTGTCCTAGTTGCCATGTCTATGCCCCTTCTTGTGAAGAAAAGCTCCTCCTCCCAGTTATCCTTGAGTCCTACACAGAAATCATAGAGCTTTGATAGGACCCTCCCCTCCCCAGCCAGCACCAATTATCATCTTTATCTTGAAGATGAGACAAATGAGTCTCAGAGAGCTCTAGCTTCATAGACCTCACATGTTCAGTGAATAAAAGCAAAGTCAAACTCAAGTTTACGTGACTCCAAAAACCTTGTTCAGCTCCCTGTGTTGTACTTCGATGCAAATATTAGTAATTCTGTTGAAAACCATCTAAATATGGAAGCTAATTGGATTATCTGAGACTCAGGCTTAGACTCTGGTTGGGTTGTGCTATTTTCTGAGCAACGACAAAGGAGAAAATCCTCACTCTGGCATATAAATATCCTGGCATCATAGTACCCAGTCAATACTTTCAAATACCTGGATTTTTGGATTTAGGTAATAAACCCTTACATTTCATCTGAGTACTAGAGGCCCGGTGTATGGGCTAATGCACATTGAAAGGAAAATTAGAAGGTGGTTGGCAGGGTGGGAATGGGCGAGACAGGCCAACCTTCCAAGGTCCCTCCCCAGCTGGCTGCATGTGGGTTGGTGCAGGGGCTTGAAAGGGCATCTGCAGAGTGATCGAGGGTCCTTCTGGCAGGTGATGGTCAGTGTGCATCATACCTACCAACTGGTCAAACTGATCAGCTGGTCGGCCAGTCTCTTAGCCTTTATATATATAGATTTGGGGACTATGGAGACAAACAGAATGTAGTTAAACACATACAGTATTCACAGAGAATCACTCTATTAATTGTAGCATTTGTAATTCAAGGAAAGAGGAAAACTGCTAGCAATAGAACCATGTATTTATTTGGGCCAGATAAAGCACTCATACTGTTGATACTTATCATAATGATAAGAAGAAAGAATAAGGCTGCTAATTTTCTTGCATTACATGGAAGATGCTTTAATAGTATTATAGTAACAAACATTTGTTTCTATGCGGTGGAATTCTCTCTTCTTATTCTACTCTAAATTACTGAGGTCCAAAGCATATGTAACAGAGCGTTCATCACCCAATCCCTATCTGGTTCTTAAGTGGACAGTGTTGCATACCATCCTGAAGCAAACCTGAAAAGTGAGTCAAGCTGCCTGCAGCACAGTCTCTTCTAAAATTATCAATCTTTCTTATTTTAATAAAACAATGATGATGATAATAGCAATGATCACAGCTAACACATATTGAGTGTATATATGGTCTGTGGCCAACACCTTATCAAATGTTCTCAAAATCATTTGAGATAGGTATTGTTATTCCCTTTACAAAAGAGGACACTGAGCCCTTAATAACTGTCAAGCAACAGGGCCATGAGTCAAACCTAGTTGGATTAATTCCTTAGGCCCTTGTTCTCACAGTGCCCCCTTGTGTTGTCCTAGGGCGGCCAGAGGCCACACTGACTATAAGTATTCAATACTATTTAGCTATAATTATGTCAGTTATAATTAAAATTATATTCATTCATATTTAAATATATTGTCCCTATTGCAATACCTCACAATTTGGATTTTTGTTCTAGTTTTAAGCCTGATAAAAGTATAAAATATATTATGAGAGCAATTTCAACCTCATTTTTGTACCAGAAAATAATTTATGAAATCTTGCATAGGAAACCATTGGAGCTTTAATTTTCTTCACTCTCTATTTCTCAGCATGCTGGTAAGTGTATTATGCTGTTGGTTATTTCGTTTTGGAATTTTGTTCATGCTGTTCTCAGGAAGTGTTATCCAGGAGCACAGATGGAAATCAGAATTGTGAATATTTTCTATCCAAATCTTACTGCTAACTCTATCTCTGATGGCTGGTCATATTAAAGGCTAAAGTGAGTCATTATAATATGACCTTTAAATTGCACAATCTCTTTATTTAAAAAGCATTATTTACTCAAATGGCAACTGAGAATGCCAAACCCATGGCTACTTATAGCATTTTCTAACATAGGCAATTTTTTGTCCTAAAGACAAAATATGAATGGACCAATGAATGGGGTATGACTGAAACCGAAAATTAAATAAAGGATAAAGACAGGATTAAATGTCCCAGACCAGTCTCATTATCATCAAGACATTGGGGTAGGAGAGGGAGAAGGGAGTCGAAATGTACGGTGACAGAAGATTTGACTTTGGGTGGTAGACACACAGTACAATATAAAGATCTTATAACATAGAAACCAACACCTGAAACCCATATATTCATGTTTACCAATGTGACCCCAATAAATTTAATTTAAAAGAAACATCATATTTTCTGGAAGCATTGTTTTCGCAATTAAGCTGATTGGATGAAGATGATCACCATTAAGTGAAAGTAGACCTAAGAAAAAATTTAGGAAGTTTAAAATTCTTCTTCTAAGTCAACCAGTTCATCAGTCCAATCTGTTTTAAAACTAAAATGTTAGCCATGGCCAGTGTTGCTGGTTCAGTAGTTAGTGCATTGGCCTGCACACTAAAGGTTTCCATCCCAAACCCAGTCGGGACACATGCAGCAGGCAACCAATCAGTGCATCTCTCTCACATTGATGTTTCTCGCTTTTCCTCTCTCTCTATCCCTCTCCCTTCCACTTTCTCTAAAAAATCAACAAAAAAAGTAACCTCGGATGAGGATTAACACACAAAAAAAACTACTAACATTTTTAAAAATTATAGTTAGAAATTCTATTTTATTTAAAACTTCATATAGGAATTTTTAAAAATTAAGAAGATCTAAAGTCAAGTAGCAGTCAAACAATACATTCTAAGTACTGTGAGACAGAATTTTAAAAGCTCCTATCAGGAACACCAGGACACTCTAACTAAAATTATGAATTTCATGATGTGTCAAAAAGGACAATTTACCTTCAGAACTGTTGCTTGCAGAAGATGTTCACGGAGCAGTTCTCTTCGAATGAAAGACAGAAATTGCAATGGCTTAGTTCCAAAATTAATTATCCTAGCATTCTGGCATTTGAGAGTTGCTGAATCTGATATGTGAAAATTGTTAAAACACAAAGTAAAATCTGATTTCCCACAGGCCATCATGTTGTGGTTTTATTAAGGATCCAAACCTGGCCTGTTTGATTTCAAATGGCCCTTATAGTTAAGCTGCCTTAACTGTTATGGTTAAGTCTCAAACATTATTGCAAATACTAGATTCTAACAATTGATATATAAGTACATTTATTTTATTATATTATATATTATTATATTTTACATAATTATTTATATAACTATGTATAATTATAGTAATTATATTCATTATTTCTGAGATATTTTAAATACCCAATAAATATTAATTTTTTAAAAGTTGAACACATTTTTAGTTCTGTTTAGCACTCTCCTTCCTCCTTCATCTGGTTGGGCATGTGATACCTGCACATGATTTGGGCACAGCCCATCAGAATATTCTAACCCTGATACCAGGATTAGTTCAGGTTGGGCAAGTGACTAAGTTTGGTCAATTACTCTAGATTTTTTTGTCCCTTTTAACCAATGCAGTTCTTAACACAGTTTTAATTATTGAGTACTTAAAATATGCCTTAATGATAAGCATTATTACTCCATATGTTTATGGAAAATTCTAGTAAATAATAATTAAGTAATATCACATTTTACATTTTATATTATATTTTTATTTATTAAATTTGTTGGGGTGACATTGGTCAACCTGAACATACAGGTTTCAGGTGTGGGTTTCTGTTACAAGATCGGTATATTGCATCATGTACCCACCACCCAAAGTCCAATCTTCTCCTGTCACCATAAATTATGAAACCCTTTCCCCCACTACTTTGCCTCCGGCAACTACAACACTGCTGTTTGTGTTCGATTTTCAGTTTTTTATATCCCATATATGAGTGAAATCATATGGTTGTTAGCTTTTTCTGATGGACTTATTTCACTTAGCATAATGTTCTTGAGGTTCATCTACTTGATTGTAAAGGGCGCTATTTCTTCCTTTCTTGTGTCTGAGTAGTATTCCATTGTGTATCCATACCACATCTTCTTTATCCAGTCCTCTATCACAGGACACTAGGGTTGTTTCCATGTCTTGGCCATCATGAATAATGCTGCAATAAACATAGGAGTGCATATATATTTGCAAATACATGATTTCAAGTTTTTCCAGTATATACTAGTATATACCCAGGAGTGGGATTGCAGGGTCATATGGTAGCTCTATTCTTAACTGTTTGAGGAATTGCCAGACTACTTTCCGCAATGGTTGTATCAGTCTACTAGTATATTCCCTTATGTGTTCCCTTTTTTCCATAACCTCTCCAACACTTGTTATTGTTTGTCTTGTTGATAATGGCCACTCTAACACGTAAGATGGTATTCCGTTGTAGTTTTTATTTGTATTTCCCTAATTGCCAGTGAGATTGAACATCTTTTCATGTATCTATTGGCTGTCCATATGTCTTCTTGGGAGAGGTATATTTTCAGGTTATGTTTTCTTGATGTAGTGTTCTCTTTATCATTATAAAGTGTCCATCTTTGTCTCTTGTTGTCTTTGTTATATTGAAATCTCTTTTATCAGGTATACTAGTAAGTATGGCTAAATCTGCTTTTTTATGAATGTTATTTGCTTAGAGAATCATTTTACAACCCTTTTACTTAGAATCTACCTTTGTCTTTGCTGCTTAGATGTGTCTCTTGTAGGCAGCGTATGTTTGGGCTTTGGTTTTTGATCCACTCTGCTACTCTGTACCTCTTTATTGGTGAATTCAGACCATTTACATGTAAGGTTATTATTGATGTATGAGGGTTTCCGTTAGCCATTTTGTCATTTGTTTTCTGGTAGCTCTGTGCCTCCATTGAGTCTTTTCCTTTATGTTTCTTCCTGTTTGGTGGAACGCCATACATCTTTTCTCTGTTCCTCTTTCTTTTTAAGTGATATGTCCTGGTTTGGGGAGTTTTGTGTGTAGTTACCATTAAGTTTATAAGAAATGAAGTTGCATATACACTATAGTTTGGTTTTTGCGTGTTTTTTAAGTGCATCTGACCTTCATCTTTCTTTGCCAGTTCAGACTTTTCCTCCTTCCCCTTGTATGTTTTTGTGGTCACAAATTATCTCTGTTTATGTTGTATGTTTTTTTGATGATCTTACTTATAGTGATGTGACTTTATATTCTTTGTTTCAGGTAGAAAAACTCCCTTCAGTATTTCCAGCAATGGTGGTTTTCTGGTGATAGCTCGACTTCTGTATGTATGGGAATGCCTTCATATTTAAGGGATAATTTTGCTGGATAAATTATTTGTGATGATAATTTCTCTCTTTCAGACATTTAAATATTTGGTTCCACTTCCTTTTTCTAAAATAAATCTTTATTGTTAAAAGTATTACATATATCCTCTTTTTTCCCCCTATTAACTCCTCTCTCCAACCTGCCCTTGCCCTCCACCCCAGGCCTTCACCACCCTATTGTTTGTTTCCATGGGTTATACATATATACATACAAGGACTTTGGTTGATTACCTCCTACCCACCCACCTTCTCCTGCCTTCCCTCTGAGATTCTGCACTCTCTCCACTTACTGTACCTGGTTCCACTTTCTTCTGGCTTGCAGAGTTTCTACTGAGAAGTTGATTGAAATTCCAGTCCTTTGTAAGTCACTTCCTTCTGTTCCCTAGCAGCTTTGAACATTTTTTCTTTGTCATTAATTTTTGACAGCTTCAATATGAGTGCCTTGAAGAAGTCTTCTTTGGATTGAGGTAATTACATGTTCTGTTTGCTTCTTTGACTTGAAGATCTAATTCTTTCCGTAGATTTTCTCATTCACTATTTTTTAAATATGTTTCATTCTATATATCCTCTTTTCCTCCTCCATAATGCTTATAATTCTAATATTGCTTTTTCTAATGGAGTCAGATAAGTCTCTTAAAACTCTTTCATTTTTCTTTATTTTCTGGTCTCTCTCTTCTTCCCTTTGCATCATTTCTTTTTATTAAAATATATTTTGTTGACTTTTTACTGATAGGAAGGGAGAAGGATAGAGAGTTAGAAACATCAATGAGAGAGAAACATTGATCAGCTGCCTGCTGCACACCTCCTACTGGGGATGTGCCCACAACCAAGATACATCCCCCTGCCCTTTCAGTCCACAGGCTGACACTCTATCCACTGAGGCAAACTGGTTAGGGCCATTTGTTGATTCCTATATTCGATATCACTAGTCCTTGCCTCTAACTAGTTGGTTCTGTTTTTCATGCTCAGTAGTTCACTCTTGATCTCCTTAATTGCATACATTTTCAGGATTTGTGATTGGTTCTTTTTTAAAAGTTCAATTTCCTTGGTAAAAATATCCATTTTGTTCATTGATTTATTTTCTTAGTGCACTAAATTTCCTGTCAGTATTTTTTAGCATCCTGCTGAGTATTTTCAAAACTGTAGTCTTGAAATCTTTGTCATTTATTTCACATATTTCCAAGTGTCCCAGCCTACTTTCTAGGGATTTTTCATTTTCTTTCTGGTCATCATCATTATCATGGTTCTTCATGGTATTTGCTATCTTCCTTTGTTTTTGTTTTTGTCTTCAGTTATCTCTGAAGAGCTCTTTCTACTATATTCCAGTAGATGATGCTGAATCACAAGATTTTACCTCTGTGGTCTCCCAGATTTGAACCTCCACAGCTTCCATAAGATAGTACAACCACATTACTTGGGCATGGGGTTTGTTTTGTCCTCATCAAAATGGTGACCCCTGATCTCTGAGAGGTCCCACCCCCACCACTCCTTCTGAGGATCAGTCACAGAGGGAGATAGCAATTCTATTGCAACAGCTCTTGGTTTACAGATGATATGCTCCTGAACCCTACTCCAAGGGCAACCAACAGGGAATGAGTTTGGGGAATCCAAGCAGCATCAGAGCTCTGTGGTTCCATTTCTTTGACTGAAAAACCACCACTCAGCCCAGTAGTGGGGAGCTGCATGGCAGAGCCCTGTGGTCTGTCAGTCATCTGCTGACTCAGACACTATTTGCTCTCTTGCTGCTTGCAGCTTACCTTGCTAAGCTTCCCCCTGCAGCTCTCTGTTCCTCCTGCCCAGCCAAGAGAAGTGCCTGTGACCACTGGCTTTCCCCCCTCTCCTGGCCACCAGAGCCACGAGCTCCTGGCTGCAGGGTTGCATCTGCAGGCTGAATGGGTTTTCCTCCTTTCTCATTTCCCCAGATATTCCCAGATATTCACCTTTAGGTGTTTCATTGTGTAAGCCTCTCAGACATGCCTCTGTTGAGCAGGGATTTCTTTGTTGAATTATAGATGACTAACTTGTGGAATGTTAGGAAAAGAGGAAAAACTGCACCCTTAAGCCACCATTCCTCTGACATCACTCTCCACATCTTACATTTTAAGAGGGAAAGAATGGGAAAGCTAGTCCAGGTTTAAGTGACCATTAGTTTGCAATGGAACTAATCTACACTAATGAAAGAGAAATATGCAAATTGACTATACCTGTGTGATGCCCACCAGCCAATCAGGAGGGAGTATGCAAATTAATCCAACAAAGATGGCAGGTTAATTTGCATATGCAGTAGCCAAGCGGCCAGGGGCAGGGTGGCACCAAGCAGTTTGGGTCCCAGGGATGGGCACCAAACCTGCAGCCTCCCAGGACCATCATCACCCCAGGAGGCGAGGGTGTTGGCACCAAGCCACGCCTACAGGCTACCGGGACTATTGCTGGCCTTGGGAGGTGAGGGAGGCCGCACAGCTTGACAGCAGACAGCAGGGCCTGCTTGGCCATAGTTGTGGCAACCATGAGCAGTCAAGTGTGGCCCGCAGATAGCACCCAGCAGGGCCTGCTTGCCCATCACCACAATGTGTAGCAGGCAGGCCCCACAGTAAGCAGAGAACCATGGGAGTGGGCCTAGGTATAAGAATAACCTAGTTATTCTAACTGTCCCAGCCTGCTTTTTAGGGATTTTTCATTTTCTTTCTGGTCATCATCAGGACATTCCCTGAGGGCTCCCAGATTGGAGATGGTGCAGGTTGGGCTAAGGGACCGGGCCTCTGGTGGTTATATAAGCCAATATATTCCCTTTTGTTGTGTTCTATAAGCTGCTTTGAGTGAGAGTCCTGTCATAACCAGAAAAGTTCTGGCATTATTAAGAAATAGCATGTACAGTCCATGTCCAGTGGCATTGTCCTGTGTGCTCTGGGAGCAGTGTGCTCAGTGTTCAGGGCAGCTTAACAGAAGAGCTGTGTGAGATCACACTGAGACCAGATTTGGATCCTTAATAAAACCACAACATGCTAGTCAGTTTGGATAAATCAGATTTTATTTAAGATTTTAGCAATTTTCACAAATCAGATCCAACAAGTCTTAAACATTATTATAAATATAGTATATGAATATATAACATTATATATTATAATACAAATATAAATAATATAATCTACACTAATAAAAGAGAAGGATGCAAATTGACCATACCTTGGTGATGCCCACAGCCAATCAGGAATGAATATGCAAATTAACCCAACAAAGATGGCAGATTAATTTGCATACACAGATGCCAAGTGACTGGGAGAGGGGTGGAGTGCTTGTATCATTGCCATGGCAATGACACAGGTGTTCTGCACTGTCCCAGCCACTCAAGGCCTCTGGGCAGCATGGGACAGTGGAAAGGTGGCTCTGAATAGAGTGAAGGTAGTGCAGGCAGCCAGGGGAAGAACAGCCCATTCTTGCATGAATCTTCATGCATCGAGCCTCTAGTATATAATAATTAATATAATAAATGTATAATTATTTACATATATTTACATAAATGCTATAATTTTAATCAGTATAGTTAGTAAGCATTATACCTATAGGATTGCTTCTAATCCTTACCCCCAAGAATTAGGTGTTATTCTTTTTGATTGGTTTTGTTTTGTTTTTTGTTACTCCTTACCCGAGGACATTTTTTTCCAGTTTTCTAGAGAGAGTGGAGGGAAGAAGAGAGGAGGAGAGAGAGAAACATCAATGTGTCAATTGATTGCTTTCCACACAGGCACCAAATGGGCGTGAAGATTGACCTGCAACCCAGGTTCATTCCCTTGTCTAGGAACGAACCCATGACTCTTTGGTGTGTGGACCCTACACTCTAACCACTGAGCCACAGTGGCCAGGGCGGTTATTCTTATACCTAATAGACATGACACTGAGAATTCAAGAAGTTAAGTAGCTTCCTAAAATCTCACTGCCAGTGAACCTAAGCAGTAAAAGTCCCTCTTCCCTGTTAACACCCTGCTGCTGGCAGCAAAGTCACAGCCCCTTTATCTTCTGCTGTTCCTTTATTTAGTAAACATCTGCAGTTCTAATGGTCTTAAAATATTTGTCCTTCAATTTTTCCTATGAAATATTATTGAGTCCAAGCTCTTCTGCTGGGGCCTGGATCTCCTTGGATGCCAAGAACCGGAAAAAGACACGAGCAGCTGCAAGATATGGGATATGCTTTATTGCAGATGAAGCAGCCAATCACGGGTTGGTCAGTAGCACCTTTTATACTAACTCAAATAAAAGAGGCTTTGTGCTCGTTAGTGACATCTGTGTCACATGAGCATAAGTGGGTTATATAAGGGTGCACCTGTGCAGTAGGTATGGTGATACTGCTGAGCCATTGCCTTCCTGCATGCATATGGCAAATGGACTTTAACATCCGGTGTACTCTGGTTAGAGTCCCCACAAATATCCAAATAACTTTGAAAGTCTGATCTATTGGTTCAGGGTGTCATGGAGAGGAGGGGTACAATTTACACAAGTGTAGAAACTAAGACACTAAGATATCTAGTGAAAATTGAATTATTCTGTCCTTCAAGCAGAGACCAACACAAAGCCGAGAGCTCACAAAGGGTGGAGGGCAAGCTCCAGAGGAGTCTCCCATAAGCAAGTAGCAGGTAGGGGCGGAACAGTCCATAGCAAGATGGCAGATTAGGTTTCACTTGCTGATATAATTATTTGCCAAGCACATCCATTCTAGACCAAGGTGAATATGTATATACAGGCTAGTTTGCACTGGCATCAGTACTATTGCTCATGTTCTGCAAGGCATATCAGCTTTAGTCTTCATTTTAAGTTATCTAAGTTCCCCAATTTCATGACAACCACTGAAAATGAAGGCAGGTCCTGATAACAGCTTGTATTTTGTGAATGAAAGAAGAAAAGCTGAGAGCATCATAAACAGCACAGGGAAAAGATAAATGCCACCAGATGTTTATTTTTCTAAGTCTTTGATCAGAACACTGATAAAAATAATCTCTAAAATGACTTGAAGAAATTATACAAAATTCTTACTGAAATTTATTTGGTTTCCTTTGTTAACCATTTCTAAATTGGTATTTCAGAAATAGTAGTATATTTATTTTATTAAGAGCTTATATAGACGAATAAATATTACCCAAGGTATATATGTTTAGTAAGGTGATAAATGACTTCCCCAGAAGTGCATGCAAATTAAATTAACATGGAGAGGGAGGCTCTTTATCAAAAGAATCCCACACAATCTAGGCTTTCTTCCCTGCTGAGAGTGCTAATTTATATTTTCTTAGCTAGAAAACTATGAGAAGGCCTCTCTTAAGATTTGGTTTTCTACTTATTTATTTCATTGATTATAAGAATACTTTAAAAACAACTGTGCATTATGGTTACAGTATGTTCAAGCTGTTTAATGTAATGTCAGACAATATGTGTCCCAGTAGAAAGAGAATCCTTTTCTAGTGTTAGGCATTGACTCCCTAGGTAAGGCATTAAAGAACAAACAGTAGCAAGTATTTATTGCAGGCTCCAAGGCCCAGTGATTGGATAGAATTCTTTGGTCAGCAACAGATACAGAAAATTAATAGTATTTTTTCAAAAATTTTATTTAGAAAGCATTTTGGGTGAACATGTTCAAGAAAAAATACTTAATATTAACTATGGCTGTTAATGACTTTTCCCTTGATTCACATGAGCTCAAAAACTCAGGACAAAAGTAACAGCACTACTCTGCTATCAAATGTAATTTATATTATAGCTAGTAAGTAAAGACACTCACCTTAAATGACGAATTAATGTCTCCAGGCCCACAACTCCAATGTGTAAACTGCTTTTCTTGTAAAAATTGATTTGTAGCTTTAAATATTGTTAGGGTAGGTTAGCACAGCTATACTACTAGTTGTATTATCTTAGACAAAAACGTCCTTTTCCCGAGTTTAATTCTTCATATACAAAATAGAGCTAATTTCTAACTTACAGGGTTATTTTGATGATTTAATAAGATAGTGAATGCAAAATATTTAGCACACTTTCTGGCAAACAATAGATGTTAAGTGAAATGTACCTGACAAAAGCCAATTTAAGCCATTTTAAAAATTGAAAACCAATTTTAAATGTATTAATATCATTATCAAGCTCTGAAATCAAGAATATGCAGGTTATTTTTCAAGTACACAAGCAATAAGTGTATTGTTCAATAAGTGTTTAAAATATAAGTAGACCCACGTAGCCAAATTGAGAACTATAACATTACCAGTATTTCAAAAGCCCATTCCTCTGTTTTCTCCCAGTCACTACCCCATTCTGAAAGGTTTTCAATATTTCAACTTCTAACACCATAGATTCATTTTCCCCATTCTTTAACTTTCTATATGTGAAATATATAGTATATATTCTTGTGTCTGCCTTCTTGCACTTCAAAATTATGTCTTGAGATTAATCTGTTGTGTGTGTCACAGTATCTAATTTTTTATTGTATCACTGTATCAATATATCACAATTTATTTTTCATTTTACTGTTGATGGGTTTTTGGTACTTTACTGGATAATGATACTATAAAAATTCCTAACAAAGTAATAGTATAGGATAATTCTACTATGAAGATTCTGTGTACAAACTTTTTAATTCATATATATATACATTTCCATTGAGTTAACTTCTGTTGTAAATGGAACTGCTGGGTCATAGGGTATACATATGTTTATTTTCAATTCTATACTAGGAAAAAGTAATCAAAGACAGCTAGGATAGCTATTTTAATATCAAACAAAATAGACCTTAAAACAAAAAAACTTTATTTGTAATTTTTTTTAAAGATCAGTATATAAAGATAAAGAGTCCAATTAGTAAATGTGGCTTAAAATTTTTTAATTTGTACACAAATAAGTGGAAAGATATTCTGGATTTATGGTTGCAAAAATTAATATTATAAAAATGCAAGATTTCTGGATTGGAAGAATTATTATTATTAAAATGTTCATACAATCAAAAGCAGTCTATGAAGATAATGTAATCTCTATCAAAATGCCACTGTCATTTTTCACAGAAATAGAAAAAACAGTACTAAAATTTGTGTGGAATCACAAAAGACTCCATAATAGTCAAAGCAGTCTTGTGAAATAAGAACACTTCCTGATTTTAAACTATATTGAAAGCTATAGTAATCAAAAGAGTATGGACTTGTCATAAAGACAGACACATAGAGCAATGGGAGAGCATAAAGAGCACAGAAATAAATCCATGCATATATGATCAATTAATTTTCTTTCTTTTTATGTATATTTTTATTGTTGACAATACTAGATATACCCCATTTCCCCCCATTTGGCCCAACCACTACACACCTCCAGGATTTCATCACACTATTGTATGTGTTCATGGGCTATCCATATACTAATAAGTATGTAAGTTCTTTATATCTCCAAGTCTATGCATGCTGTCTCAATGGGTAAGAGATCCTTCTTTTGTATTACTGCATAGTATTCCACTGTGTAATTAGTAAATATATCATAGATTTTTATCCACTCATCTATTGATGGACACTTGGGCTTTTTCCAGATCTTAGCTATTATAATTAATGGTGCTATGAACATAGGGTTGTATATATTCTTTCTGATTGGTATTTTGGGATTTTTAGAATACATTCCTAGAAATGGGATCATTGGGTCAAATGGCAGTTCCATATTTAATTTTTTGAGGAAACTTCATACTGTGTTCCATAATGGCTGCACCAGTCTGCATTTCCACCAACAGTGTACTAGGGTTCCTTTTTCTCCATATCCTCACCAGCACTGTCATTTGTTCATTTGTTGATGGTAGCTATTCTGACAGGTGTAAGGTGATACCCCATTGTGATTTCAATTTGCAATTCTTGAATGATCACTGACTTTAAGCATTTTTTCATATGTCTGTTGGTTATCTGTATGTCAAGGGCCCTGGGCGATCGTTGGTAGACCCCACCCCCAAGTGCCAATCAGGGGCCAGCAGCCTGGAGGAGGGGCCATGGGTGGTTGGCCATGGGTGGTTGGCCATCCTTGACCCTGATCCAAGTGGGGGGCACCAATCTGAGGCGGGGCTGGGTGGGGGGAGGGACTGCAAGAAATTGGCTGGCTGGTTCCGCCCATTATCCCTCCCACCTCAATAGGGGGTAGAGCTGGCTGGCCAACCACCTGTGGCCCCTCCTCCTGACTGGTCCTGCCCCAGGATGGATCCCCACCATCCTATCAGCCATGGACCCTTCCCCAGCCAGTTCCACCCCTAATCAGTCCCCCCTATACCAATTGGGGATAGTGCTGGCTGGTCCACCTCTCACAGCTCCTTCCTCCAGCTGACTCCATCCCCAATCACCCCACCACCACCACCACAAGCAGTGGTGGGGCACCCTGGCCAATTACCAGCAGCCACTACCCCCAGCCAGCCTGGCCTTGATTGGGGCCCCAATTGGGGTGGGCCCACTGGCCAACCTCCCACCATCTCCTCCTTCCAACAGATCCAGTTCCAATCCAGCGATTGGGGCTGGGCTGGCTGGACCCCAAATTCGTGCACTGGGCCTGTAGTGTTGAATAAGAGTGGTGAAAGCAGACATCTCTATCTTGTTCCTGTTGTTATGGGAAAAATTTTTCTCTTAGTATCACGTTCACTATAGTTTTGTCATATATGGTCTTCATTATGTTGAATAGATACCTCTATTACCTTTGCTGAGAGTTGTTATCAAAAATGGATGTTGGATTTTGTCAAATGCTTTTTCTGCATCTATTGATATGATCATGTGATTTTTGTCTTTCAATTTGTTGATATGATGTATCACATTTATTGATTTGTGAATATTGTACCAGCCTTGCATCCCTAGAATAAATCCCACTTGGTCATAGTGTATGATCTTTTTAATATATTGCTGGATTATATTTCCTAATATTTTGTTGAAATTTTTGGCATCTATGTTCATAGGGATATTGGCCTGTAATTCTCTTTCTTTGTAGTGTCTTTATACAGTTTTAGAATTAGAATAATGCTGGTCTCATAAAAAGAGCTTGGGAATACTCCTTCCCCTTGGACTTTTTGGAATAGTTTGAGGAGGATAGGTGTTAGTTCTTCTTTGAATGTTCAGTAAAACTCCCCTGTGAAGCCATCTAGACCTGGGCTTTTGTATGTTGAAAGGTTTTTTGTTTGTTTGTTTGTTTTTTACTGCTTCAATTTCACCAGTTATTGGCCTATTCAGGTTTTCTGATTCTTCCTGATCCAGTTTTGGAAGATTGTATATTTCTAGAAATTTTTCCATTTTGCTCAGGTTGTCCAGTTTGTTGGCAGATACTTGTTCATAGTACTTTCTTACAATCCTTTGTATTTCTGTGGTGGCCATTGTTATATCACTACGAGGGTGCAGTGACTGCCTTTCTCCCAAAACCACATGGATAGCAAAGATCTGCAGGAGAAAGATGTCCTCTGCGTATGAGGGAATGACTCAGGACAAGAAACCAGGCTAGCTGCCCTCTGAGCTCCAGCCCAGAGCCCCCAATCCTGGACACTCCTCACACAGCTCCAGTCCACTCTACCCTCCCTCTTCCAGAGCCCAAAGTACATGGCTGCACATGAAATTTTGGGCATTGACCCTTTAAGAAGGTGCCTGAATTTCCAGCAGTCTCTTCCTGGCAGATAGCAACCCTGCTGTTTTCACAGCCAGATGTTATGTGGGCACCTTTCTCACTTCTGGTGCTTTGGACTGGGGAGCCCAGCATGGGGTTTAAACCCCACAGTGGGATCTGTCCCTCCAGTTGAGATGTACCACTGGATCTTCAGCTCTACTTCCTGTGGGACCCCAGCCAGCCCTTTTGCATCTTCGCACTTCCTCCTAGCCTCTATGCAGTCTCCATTTCCTGTCCTGTATTCTCCAGATTGTCTCCGCTAGTCCTCAGTTGATTTTCCAGGGTGGTTTTTCTGTATTTTAGTTGTATTTCCAGTTTGGTGCTGGGAGAGTGTCAGTGTAGCTTCCACTTACTCCACTGCCAGTTTTAACACACACACACACACACACACACACACACACACACACACACACACACCCTATATTTTAAGCACAACTATAAAATGAATCCCTATGAATCACTCATCTTAAAACATTACCAATACATGTAGAGCACTATAGTAACTTTCTAATCATATCAATATAGCTTGGCTCAGTGGATAGAGTGTCAGCCTGTGGACTGAAAGGTCCTGGGTTCGATTCTGGCCAAGGGCACATGCCTGGGTTGCAAGCTTGATCCCCAGTAGATCAATGATTCTCTCCCATCATTGATGTTTCTATCTCTCTCTCCTTCTCCATTCCTCTCTGAAATCAACAAAGAAATATATTTTAAAAATATATATAGTACTTTACCTTTTCTTAATTAAAAGTTCAACTGAAGGTATTGGGGTGGCATAAGTATACCATGTTTGCCTTCTTTACACATTTCCAATTATTTTTTAGGGAAGCATAAAATAATGTGGGGAGGCAGGTAAAATGTTATATTCTCAAAAATGCAGTGACCAGTTCCAGTCATATGCAGAAATATGATAGCACATTAAGCCTAATAAAGCCCTTGGTTAAACCCAACGTGTTCCTCACCCATGACAATATGATTGGCAATTAAAATATCCATTGTAAGTTTATATAACAGGTTATTTTAAAACTTCTCAAAAGGTAAGTAAATTCTAAAGTGGAAAGTTATTTTAGTCAAGTACTTTGCTTAAAAATAACAAGTGTATGAAAAAATTACCTATGACTAGAGACTATTATCGCTGTTAATGATAACATGAGAACTTATCTCCCTCAGGTCCATTGGCTTTTGTTACTCTACTCATTGTCTTTGTCAACATCTTTTGGCTTAAAAGAAAGAAAGGAAAAAAAAAAACACCTGCAAACCTTGAAACCCAATGATCTTTCCTTCATGATTCTAGGACAAACATTGTTCTATGTTCTGTAATAATGGTAAAGACCTTTAATAATAATGTCAGCACATTGGCAACATTGTCAGGTGGTTTATTCTAGTTCTGAACACACAGGAAGAGTACACTGTGTCATTGGTGCTTTTAGGTGCTCTTTAAAAAACCTTTAAAAACCCGGTGCCATGTGAAATCTTTATGGAAAAATTTCACTTCATGAGAAACCAACTTACATGAACTATTTTGTTTTGTTAGCAAATGGATCACCCACAAATTTTTTTAAATGAAGTCAAGTTTCTTAGAACTACATTTTATATAATAATTATTCTACAGTGATGATTTATGTATTTCACTGCAAACTGTTGAAATGTTCCAGTTCCGGAAATTGGATGGGAAGATGCTATTTGAAGACACACACACACACACACACACACACACCCCTCTCATAAGCATAATCTTGGTGCTGCTGAACCAGAAATGCTTTCAGCAGAACGTTCGTAAAAGCATGAGCCAATAGAAGCCATAGTTTCTAGAATAATCTCTAAATTATTACATTCATATTTTAGAATACATTTTTAAATACATATAGGAGTTACTTGAAATAATTTGTTATTCTATTTCCAAATAAAGTCACTATTGTTATTATTATTATTTGCATATACTTTATCAAGGGTCTAGTACGAGCTAGGAATCCACTAGGTGCCTTATATAGAATTTCTTCAATTTGCATAGTAGTCCTGCAATTCTCTGATGAGGAAATGAAAAGTCAGAGAAATTAACTGACCTGCCCAAGGTCGCATTGCTGGAAAGTGGCAGTGCTGGCCTCTAAACCTGAGTCCGACCACTCCAAAAGTCTCTTTGATGACCTATGCATTCTCCCATGGTTCTGATGTATAAACCTTAGCTTCTTGTCTGGATTGGAAATCTAAACTATAATTTTTGAAACAATCTTCAGAGAAAAGGATGGCTTCATATCACTGGTTGGCATAATTTAAAAATGGGGTAGCTAATCAATATGTAACAAACTGGCGTTTTAATTTTTTACCATCATGCTCCCCAAGAGTCTTCCTTCCCTCTCTTTATACAATATTTTTTTATTTGTTAATCCTCACTAGAGGGTATTTTTTTCCTTTTTTTTTTTTTTTTTTAGAGAGAGAGAGTGGAAGGGAGGAGAGAGGAACATCAATATGCAAGAGACACATTTACTGGTTGCCTCCTGCATGCACCGCAACTGGGTAGGGGATGGAATCTACAACCCATGTACGTGCCCTTGTCTGGGAATTATACAGTGACTCTCTGGTGCCAGGGTCAATGCTCTAACTACTGAACACACCAGCCAGGCCTTCATATACTAATTTTAATATACTGCCCACCTTTTGATAAAAACCAAATTCTATGAAATGCATTAAGGATGTCTAAGAAAGTAGAGACATTCAACAATTTGAAAGCTTGTAGAAAAAAATTATCTTCACCCTAGGCCAGTTTTATACCTATCTAAAATAATAAAAGCATTATATGCTAATTAGACTGGACGTCCTTCTAGTTGAAGCTGGGGCTGCGAGGGAAACCCGTGCTGGCAGGTAGGGGAAGAAAGGCCTACTCTTGCATGAATTTCATGCATCAGGCCTCTAGTGTTCTGATAATGATAGATGAACAGAATTCTCTGAAGTTTTACTTTTAATAAATACTATCTTGTGTCACAGACTGGACGCTGACTCTGAGATCCTGATTAGCCTCTGGAAGGTTTACTAAAAAGCGATGTTAGGATCGCCACCTGTGGACAGAAGTTGGACCAGGATGCAGGCATAGAGAGGCCTCACCTGACCCCATAGGGAACTCTGGAGCTGGGATGGCCCTTCAGAGTTATCCAAGTTGTGGCAAAGAAGCTGGAAAATTCAGCCCCTGGATTCAGCCATTTAGGGCAGGTTTCTTTAGAAGGAGGTCAGATCTCCTAGAGGCAGTTTTCCTCAACTGAAGACCAACTGCCCTGGCCAGTAAGGCTCAGTTGGTTGGGCATCATCCCAGGCACCAACTGGTGGCCGGTTCCATTCCTGGTCAGGACACATGCCTGAGTTTCAGGCTCGATCCCTGGTGGGGGTGGTGCAAGGGGCAGACAATTCTTACATCAATGTTTTTCACTCTCCCTCTCCCTTCCACTCTCTAAAAATTGATAAACTATTCTGAAAAGACAAACCCAAAGAGGTTTGACAACTGTGGATCCTCTTCAGGCAGCTGCAGAGGGTCTGAGCAGCACATTGCATGTTCATCACATGTTTTCACATGTTTATCACATGTTCATTGCATGTCCGTTGCATGCTCATCACATGTATGGGCTAACTAGTGTCCCATCCCCAAATTTATATGTTGAAATCCTAATCCCCTGGTAACTGTAGTACCTGAAAATGTAGCTTTATTTGAAATAGGGTCGTGGCAGATGTAATTATTTAAGATGAGGACATACTGGAATAGATGGGCCTTGTGTCCTGTGTCCTCCTTCCAAAGGGGAATTAGGAGACAGATGTGCACAGGGGGACCAAACCTCACCCAACACCCACACACCCACAGACAACTCTGGGATTCATCCTGGAGTCAAGCTCACATGCAGAGAGACGGGCTGTGGAAGTCATAGGAGGCTTTTCCAGCCCCATCTATAATTTTTAAAAAAATATATTTTTATTGATTTAAGAGAGAAAGGGAGAAGGGAAACAAACATCAATGATTAGACAGACAACCTGATTGCTTGCCTCCTGCATGCACCCCATCCAGGGCTGGGGATCAAACCTGCAACCGAGGTATATGCCCTTGACTGGAATCAAATTCAGGATCCTTTTGTCCTCAGGCTGACACTCTATCCACTGAGCCAACTGGTTATGGCTCCACAATCTTCTTAGCTAAAATTCCAGATAGCTGCTCATCCTGACTGGTAGATTGCTGCATCATTTAGGAGAGAGAAGGAAAACTGCCTGTGAGGAAAGCACTGAGGGTCAGGCCACGAGGCTCTGACTTGCCTTTTCACCGGTTGTTTTAATAATTTAGACAAGGAGATTGATGGCAAGTTAGCCAAACCTTGAATAAAACTGACCAGGAGTACTTTTGTGTGATAAAACCAGTATCCCAGCAGTCTAAACAACGGGAGAAGCCTGAATGATTAAATAAATCAAACAAAAATGTAATGCATTAAGCTTATTGAAAGTAAGTTAAGTATCAGTAAGAAACGACTCGTGTTTTCACTGACCATAAGCTCACTGAGCCACCTGGAAAGGGACTCTGCAGGAGTTGATGAGGCAGCATCTTCGTTAACGAAGTCTGAATGCGCAGCAGAGAGCAGGCCTGGCTCTACTTGCTCTCCTCGCACTGGTCGAATGCCTAGAGGTTCAGTTTCATTCAGACACCACATCCCCGGCTCCTGCTAAACTGGAGACTTCTCAGGAGAAAACTACCAGGATGACAAATGACCTTACAACATCTCACACTGAGAAACACCTGAAGAAACTGGCAAGGATTAACCAGGAAAAACAAAAAAGCTAGATTGAAAGCTCACCCTAGAAAAGGGATGAACTGCATTCCAAAGGATTCTGAGAGATACAGCACAGCCAGCACGTGGAGGTTTCAGAGATGCTCATTCACTTAAAATCCAGGTGGGACTCGGAAGCATCCGAGTAGTGCAGAGAAAAACGGGAGCAGAGAGCCACAGGTTTTTCTGAGGCTGTTGGTTCCTGGCAGGCCCCTGACCCCTTGCTGGCGTGCTAGAGAAAAGGTCTGTGCCAGGCAGAGCAGGCAGATGCCTCCTGTGACTCGAAATTTCTGACCAAAATCTCTGCCTGACACCTCAGTGCACACTTCCTACCCACTCATTAGCCCCTTTTCACTTCACCTTTTGTTCAGTTATCTTCAGGGCCAACTACAAAGTCACAAAAGAGACCTGGGAGGCACTTTGAAACAATTTGCTGGCAGAATACCCTGTATACGACATCCCTGAGAGCCAGGCATCCAGCGCATCCAGAAATTATAATGGCATATAAACAATAGTGTTAATGTATAATAAATTAAATGGGTTATTATGTTCAAACACTTAGGATAGTATGGCAGATAAGTGCTTAGTAAACATTAGCAAGTATTATCTTATGGACATTCTCTTCTCTGTCCTAGGTTTCTAACCTTCTCCATAACTTCTACCTGCTTTTAGCCTCCTTTCTCTCTCCCAACAATATGCCTACTCAGGACCTTAACCAAGGTGCTACGTGACTGTGTGAAGATGGGAAAGAGACTCAAAATATGCTTAAAGAGTTATTCTTCCATCTGGGCAATTTCCCTGCTGTGTTTTAAATAATACATGCCAAAATAGTTTCCAAGGCCCACTGCTTCAATAAAACCATGTCATAATGGAGGCAAGTAACATTCCATAAGAGAATTAGTGAGGGAAAACATGTGCAGGCCTCTCTGTCTGCCGATGTCACCTTTTCACTTGTGCTGCTGGTGACAACACTCTCCTGAAACCATATACATGTGGTCCACAAACCCCCAAATTAATTAGTTGTGTAGAATCATTACTCTGCAAGTCTGTAAAATATATATATTAGAGTCCTGGTACACAAAATCTGTGCATTGGTTGGGGGGGAGGGGTCCTTCAGTCCAGCCTGCTACCTTTCAAATCTGGAATTTAGGCAGTCGGACATCCCTCTCACAATCCAGGACTGCTGGCTCCAAACTGCTCACCTGTCTGCCTTCCTGATTGCCCTTAACCACTTCTGCCTGCCAGCCTGATCATCCCTAACCACTCCCCTGCCAGCCTGATTGATGCCTAACTGCTTCCCTCCCAGCCTGTTTGCCCCTAACTGCCCTTCTCTGTGGGCTTGGTCTCCCCTAACTGCCCTCCCCTGTAGGACTGGTCCCTCCCAACTGCCCTCTTCTGCTGGCCATCTTGTGGTGCCCATCTTGTGTCCACATGGGGGCAGGATCTTTTGACCACATGGGGGCAGTCATCTTGTGTGTTGGAGTGATGGTAAATTTGCATATTACTCTTTTATTAGATAGGATAGAGTCCTGGTGCACGAGTGGGGGCCAGCTGGTTTGCCCTGAAGGGTGTCCTGAATCAGGGTGGGGGTTCCCTAGGTACACGGGGTGGTCTGGGCGAGGAGCCTGTGGTAGTTTGCAGGCTGGTCACACACCCCGGTGACCCAAGCAGAGGCCCTGGTATCTGGGATTACTTTATCTTCTACAATTGAAACTTTGTAGCCCGGAGTGGAGCCAAGCCTTCTGCTGCACAGACATTGAAACTTTGTTGCCTTAATCAGTGGTTCTCAACCTTTTTTAATGCTGTGACCTTTTAATACAGTTCCTCATGTTGTGGTGACCCCCAATCTTAAAATTATTTTCGTTGCTACTTCATAACTATAATTTTGCTACTGTTAATGAATCATAATGTAAAGATCTGTTTTCCGATGGTCTTAGGCAACCTTGCTAGCAGTTTTCAACCTGTGGGTCGCGACCCACAAGTTGAGAACCACTGCTGTAGAGCCTAAGACCATCAGAAAACACAGATATTTACATTATGATTCATTAACAGTAGCAAAATTACAGTTATGAAGTAGCAACAAAAATAATTTTATGATTGGGGGTCACCACAACATGAGGAACTGTATTAAAAGGTCACAGCATTAAAAAAGGTTAAGAACTGCTGCCTTAAGTGAAGGCCTTCCAGCCAGGGTTTGCAGAAAGGTTGGCTTTCTCCATTGCCAGGGGCAGCCCAAGCCTTCCTCCTGCTCTCTCTGTGGCTGTATCCATCTTGGTTGGGTTAATTTGCATACTTGCTCTGATTGGCTGGTGGGCTGGTGGGATATCCTATCTAATAAAAGAGTAATATGCAAATTGACCATACCTCCTGCTACACTAAGCCATGCCCACCAACCACGCCCACTAGTCAATCAGAGTATGCAAATTAACCCAACCAAGAGAGAGCAGAAGGGAGGCTTAGGTTACCCCTGGAGATGGAGGAAGCCAAGCTTTCTGCACACCCTGTTGGGCCCAGGCCTCCACTTAAGGCAACGCAGTTTCAATGGCTACTGCTGCAAAGCAAGCAGAAGGCTTGGCTCTGCTCCAGGCTACAAAGTTTCAATTGTAGAAGATAAATAAATCCCAGATACCAGGGCCTCTGCTAGAGTCGCTAGGGAACATGGCCAGCCTGCAAACCATCACAGGCCCCTTGCCTAGGCCACCCCATGCCAAAGGGAACGCCCACCCTTCAGGGCAAACCAGCTGGCCCCCACCCATGCACCAGGCCTCTATCCTATCTCATAAAAGAGTAATATGCAAATTAACCATCACCCCAACACACAAGATGACTGCCCCCATGTGGACACAAGATGGGCACCACAAGGTGGCCAGCAGAAGAGGGCAGTTGGGACGAACCAAGCTTGCAGGGGAGGGCAGTTAGGGATGACCAGGTCCACAGGGTAGGGGAAGTTAGAGGCAGATAGGCTGGCAGGGGAGCAGTTAGGCATCAATCAGGCTGGCAGGAGAATGGTTAAGGGTGATGAAGCTGGCAGGCAGAAGCAGTTAGGGGCAGTCAGGAAGGCAGGCAGGTGAGCAGTTGGGAGCCAGCAGTCTAGATAGGATCGGGCCTAAATGGGCAGTCGGACATCCCTCAAGGGATCCCAGATTTGAGAGGGAGCAGGCTGGGCTGAAGAACATCTCCCCCTGTGCATGAATTTTGTGCACCAGGCCTCTAGTGTGTGTGTGTGTGTGTATTTCAGAGAGTAAGAAAGAGAGATAGATACATCAACAATGAGAGAAAATCATTGATTGGCTGCCTCCTGCACACCCTCTACTGGGGATCGAGCCCAGAATCTGGGCATGTACTTTGATCGGGAATCTAACTGTGACCTCCTAATTCATAGGTCCATGCTTAACCACTGAGCCACGCCAACTGGGTTACAGATATTTTTCTATCCCAACCTTTATCCAGCCATCCCAGAAAAATTTAAACATGGGAGATAAAGAAGAGCTTGTCCTATTTTTTTGCTACCATTCTGATCACAAGTTGACTGGGAACAAAAGGTTTTCTTTACAAGAACATACAAATAACAACATTAACTAAGTCATTGGCAACAGAAACTAAAACTCTCCATGCTGGTACTATTTCTGTCTCCTGGATGCTCCTCACGGTAGGCTGTGGCCAGGGCTCAGCTTCTCGACCCTTCTCTGGCTCATCTCCATTTGCCCCAGGTGACTACAGCACCATTCCTTTCAATCCCTCATCTGGGTGCTTGCTCCTCGGATTACTAGAAACTTGCCACTTACTCTCTGAGGCTAAACCAAAGTTCTCTCTTTGCTGTGACACCATAGCCCTGTCCTATGCCTACTACACCTTCCCATTCTAAACATTTGGGTGGGAAAGTGGGGGTCTGGGGGGCTTGCTAGGTATCACTAATAACGTTTGGCAATATTTTTTATGTTTTTTCCCAACCAATTCACACACCACACCTCTAACACCACCATAATGAAATACTTTTTTTCCAATTCATATCACATTTTCAGCTGACATGCCACAGCTGAACTTGTAGATTACAACTTTTCAAATACATGTCTTAATTCTACTTTTAACCAGGCCGTCTCCCTCTACTTTCTCAGTAGAGAGAGTGACTCCAAGTTGCAGGCCAAAAGAATCCTTTATTATCATTCACCATGTTTCATTGAGATAACCTAAGGAGTGATGGCATTGACCTTTCTGATTACCTACAAATTCTAAGCTCATTGAGAGTTAGAATAAACCTAATCTTGGGATGGTGCCTGACTCCATGAAGCACAGACAAGTCTTTCCCACAAGGAATCTGTTCTGAAGGCAATGAGAAGCTACTGCTCATGTGACCTGTTGTAGAGTCTCTTAAAACAAATTAAAGTTTCCAATAAAAATCCAACAATACTGTACCTAATTTTAACTGACAGTTCTTGATATTTAAAACCTTTAAATATTAAATAATCAATTAATTCAAATTCCAAAAAGCAGGCCTTTAATAATATTTCAATAATAGGAAAACCTAATAGACCACAAATATCTCATAATTAAGAAATATGTGATATGGGAAAGTTGTACATATATGTTTCTATGTGTGTGAGGGGGGAGAGATCTCTTCAGTAGGAGGGACCATGGGGTTCATTATATGTTAATTGAAAAAAATAAACAGTCCAGCCAGTGTGGCTCAATGGTTGAGCATTGACCTATGAACCAAGAGGTAGCAGTTTGCTTTCTGATCAAGGCACATAACCAGATTGCAAACTTGATCCGCAGTGTGTGGTGTGCAGGGGGCAGCCAAGCAATGATTCTCTCTCATCATTGATATTTCTATCTCTCCCTCTCCCTTCTTCTCTGAAATCAGTAAAGATCTATTTAAAAAATAAATACAAAATCAGGGATAAGATAAAACTTGAAATTCAAAATATTAAATTCTTATTACCTTTCAACTTTAAGTAACTTAAAATACAGCCAACACTGTTTTCTCTTGTAATTCCTAGAAAACAGGATGACAGAGGAAATGTTTAAATATGCACTAAAACTTGAACTGTTGTAAATATATGTTTTCTTTAAAACCAAAGGGAAAAGGAAAACCAAACAAATAAATTAAAAAAAAAAACTGAGACAGTAATTTTCAGGGTATCAAAGAAAAATGCTAGAACATCTTATTTATAAATTCATGACAGATCTTAGTGGGGTGGGGCTTGGGGGAATTGGAAGAGATCAACCAAAGAACGTATACACATGTGTGCATGGACACAGACAATAGTAAGATGAAGGCCTGGAGTGAGGCAGGGGATGGGTGAATGGGGGCAAAGAGGGGATGGGGGATATCTGTAATACTGTCAACAATAATATATACATTTATATATTAAAGCTGAGGTCACTGAAGGTCAGCATCCCTCTGTGTCCAAGTAGAGCCACCTCTATACATACTAAAACTTTAGAGAATGCTGCTCTGTGGGTGCTGAATGAAGGTGTACCCAAAGACCTACATGATTCAAAGATATTTTGAGTTTATTTTAACTTACTTGTTATAATAATAAAAATAGTTATCAAATGTCAAAATAAATAAATGAAACTTGCTCTCCTGAACATAATGACAGCTTTACTTCTGCTGTGCAATTAGATGGGTCATGGTGCCTGACAATTCTCCCTCTGCTAGATCTAATTGGTAATAATTAAATGTCACCAGTAGGCCTGTTCCATATTATTTTTAAATGTAGCATCCCAACTTAACCATAGGTAACTGATGCCATTCTCTGTAAAGGACTATCAAAGGTAAGGTAGTGAATTTCAATTACAGATAGCGTGAAACTTCTATCTGTCTGCCCTTCTGTATTCAACGTCCCCAGTCCTTGAGTGTCAGCTGGCTAACACAAGACAGCATATGGCATCTTACTTATGAGATCATACTGTTGACAGTATGATAATCCGCATGTGAGAGAAAGTCTGATAAAATGAGTGAGCAGAATTCTCTTTCTGCAGAGCAAGCCCTTGAAGAACATCATTTAGATTCTGGCAAAAGACATTGCCCCAAGAGCACCCTTGGTAGTTCTGTGTCTGCCCTATACAGGCTGTGTCTTCAAAACATCTGTTTGATTGGCTTGTGCTTGCCCACACCCCATGTTTTCACCTTCTTTGAGGCAGGAAATCCAGTGTGTATTCCTCTGAGGTCCCGAGGAAACAGGTGATCTTCTCTGAACAGTAGATAATCAATAAGGACTTCCTAGGCTTAATTTGCTTGCCACTTCTGTTTGCCAACAGTTCACAGTGCCTCCACATTGCTTGATATTGTGCTTAATGAAGCCCCTATGAGTGCTTATAACAATAGAAAAGGTAGGGAGCAGGACATCTGAATGCCTAGATTTTGGTCCCAATGTGCTGCTAACTTAGATGTTGTGGGGCATGATAAGAAAAACAAAACAACAACAACAAAAACTCATTGGGCCTTTAGACTACTTGACACAGTCTCACAGAGAATTCTTAATGTCACCTTCTAGTGAGATCTTTCCTACCTATCTTAGTTAAAATTATAGCCACGACAGCTCCAATCTAGAAAACCTCACCCCTATTCTTGCTTTATTTTTTTCTTCATACTCCTTAACGCCATCTCACATATTAACTTATTGATTGTCTCCCCTCAACAAAATGCAATCTTCATGAGGGCAGAGACTTTGTCTCTTTTTCCCCCTTACCCAAGGATATGCTTTTTATGATTTTAGAACAAGGAAGGAAGAGAGGGTGAGAGGGAGGGAAAAAGATGGAAGGGAGGGAGAGGGAGAGAGACATTGATGTAAGAGATATATTAATCAATTTCCTCTAGTGTGTGCCTGATCAAACCTGAAATGTAGGCATGTGCCCCAATCAAACCTGCCACCTTTCTGTGTATGGGATGATGCTCCATCTAACTGAGCCACACTGGCCAGGGCTACACTTTGTCTCTTTTAACAAAAGTATCTCTGATAAATGCAAGGGATATTTTTTAAAATTTTTTATATTTTTATTGATTTCAGAGAGTAATGGAGGAGAGAGAGAAAAAAATCAATGATGAGAGAATCAATTGGCTGCCTCCTGCATGTCCTCTACTGCGGATCAAGCCCACAACCCAGGCATGTACCCTTAATCAGAACTGGACCTGAAACCCTTCAGTTCGCAAGCCAGTCCTCTGTCTACTGATCCAAACCAGCTAGGAATGCTTCGGAAATTTTAGATGCTCAATGAATACTGTTAATGAGAAATATATAACTGGCATTCCACTCATGAGAAGAAAATAGAATTAATAGATTGATACTGGACTAGGGTTCATTGCTTTAAGATTTGAGGACTCTTTTCCCAAAAAATAGGATACCTATTGTGACTAAGGAAGAGAACATATATCATTTGTAAATGTCTTATTAAAAGTCCCTCTTTGTTCAGAAAATATGCAAAACCTAGTCTGTATTTCTTCTGGAGAATAAGGAGAAACTTTTGCTCCAGTTTCCTATTTTATAAAAATTATAAAGAGAAAATGAGTGATGACTGGACTCCAAGATACTAAAGCATTGGAATTTGGAACTTCAGAAAAATTAACAAGAAGGGGTGAGAATCTCTCCTTTTGGAGAGAGCAGTTCAATACAGCAGGCTCATATAATTGAAGAATCTCACCTTCAGGCAAAGGATGGGAAGCAGCAATGAAACATTTCAGAACTACTTAGAATTCTATTTGACAGGAAATAAGTGGATTGAAAAGCTCTGTAACATGTTCTGTCTCTCAGTGTTCTGCAATTTTCCATTTTATTGTCATTTTTTAAATTTAGAGGATAACTTAGCCTTAAAAATCCTGGCAAATTTACATGGTAATAATTCTTCCAAGTCTTCTCCAAAGGGTCCTAAGGCCTGTTAATAGGTAGCTAGCTGTTCACCGAGGGCACAGAATGTAAATTTGATTTTTTGTTGTTGTTGCTGTTTTGCTTTGTCTGGTCTTATTGTAGAGTTCTTGGACAAATGGTCTGAGTTCAAATGGATACCTAGAGACATGAAGTGCCATTAGAGCCCAATGGTTAGAGTAGAAGCATGTAGGAAGCAAGTAGTAAGTCCTGATCTGGACTAGATTTGACTCATGGTAGTAGGTCTATTGGATTTACTTGGTTCATGAACTCACCCAGTAGTTATCTCTCTGGTCCCTGAAGGTATGTATATAGTAGTGGGTAGAACTAACATATTAATTCTTTGACATATGAGATAAGAGCAGTTGCAGTGAAAGTTTTTGAATCTTTCTTTATTCTAACTGAGCTAGTCAATAAAAAGCACAAGACTTCCACTCCTAATTATGATATAGAAAGTAACAAGAGCCCAGCCATAGTGGTCAGTGGTTGAGTATCATCCTACAAAACAGGAGATCATTGTTTGATTCCCAGTCAGGGCACATGCCCACGTTATGGGCTCAATCCTTAGTGAGAGGTGTGCAGGAGGCAGCCAATCAATGATTCTCTCTTATCGATGATGTTTCTCTCTCTCTCTCTCTCTCTCTCTCTCTCTCTCTCTCTCTCTCTCTCTCTTTTTCTTTCTTTCTTTCTCTGAAATCAATAAAAATGTATTTTTAAAGTATTATATACTTAAAAATGTTATAATATGAAGATTCTTCAATCCCCATTCATTAATTAAAAGACTAAAAATTAGCCCAGCCAGTGTGTCTTAGTAGTTGGGCATCAACCAATGAACCAAGAGCTCACCAGTTCAATTCCCAGTCAGGGCACAAGCTGAGATTGTGGGCTCAATCCCCACTTGGGGGCATGCTGGGGGCAGCCGATTGATGGTTCTCTCTCATCCATTTTCTATCTCTCTATCCCTCTCCCTTGCTTTCTTTCTCAAATCAGTTTTTTAAAAAAAAAAAACATACAGAAAAAGACTTAAAATTATATGTACTTCATGTCTCTCCAAATGCAATGAAATTCCAGTCACACTTTATAGAAATTTACAAGCTGTTTCTAAAATTCATATGAGAATGCAAAGAACCTAGAATATCCAAACCAAAGTTGAAAAAGAAGGATAAAATAAAAGACTTACATTGTTTGACTTAATGACTTTACAGCTACAATAATTAAGAGAATGTGAGTGGCCTAAGCACAGATGAATAGGTCAATGGAGCAGAGCAGAGTTCAGAAATAGACCAACAAACATATGGTCAACTCAGTGGCAAAAGGAAAGTCTTTTTTTAACAAATAATTCTGGAACGGGATAAATATATGGGGAAAAAATGGGTCTTTACCTCCATGCAGCCATACAAAAAAAAATTAAACTGAGATGGACCATAAAAGCAAGATTCATAAAGCTTTTAGCAGGAAATACAGGTATATATACTCAAGACTTAGAGGTAGGAAAGGTTTCTTAAACCAAAATAAAAAGCATTAACCATAAAGGGGAAAATGATAATTTAGATTTTATTAAAAGATAATTTTCTTTTGCCAAAACCGGTTTGGCTCAGTGGATAGAGCGTCGGCCTGTGGACTGAAAGGTCCCAGGTTCGATTCTGGCCAAGGGTATGGACCTTAGTTGCAGGCACATCTCCAGTAGGAGGCGTGCAGGAGGCAGCTGATCGATGTCTCTCTCTCATTGATAGTTCTCACTTTCTATCCCTCTCCCTTCCTCTCTGTAAAAAATCAATAACATATTTAAAAAATAAAAAAGAAATATCAAAACATTAAAAAAAAAGAAAATTATCTTTTAATAAAATCTAAATTATTGGTGGGACAATGGGGGTATAAGGATACATATGTAATACCTTAATATATAAATAAATTTTTAAAAAAGGTAATTTTCTGCTTATCAGAGGCACTTTTGAAAATGAATAGTCAATCTATAGGCTGGGAAAACACAATATAATCTTAAGAAAGAACTCATAGTTCCAATATATTCTTAAAAATTACTACAAATCTACAATAAAAAAAATACAAAAAAAACCCTCATTTTTCTAAATGGGCAAAGACTTGAGCAGACAATAAGAGAATATATAGGTATAGCCAGTATCACATAAAAAGGTTCTCAAAATCATTAAGCATCAGGGAAAAATAAATTAAAACCACAATAAGGTGCCATTTCACACCTCTTAGAGTGACAAAAATCAAAACAGTATGTGCCAGTAGTACCAAATATTGACGAGGATGTGGAGCAATTATATCTTCATATACATATTGCCAGTGGGAATGAAAATTAGATAAATGAAACATATGTCTACACACCAAAAAAAAAAAAAAAAGAAAGAAAGAAAACTTGAACATCAATGTTAAAAGCAGATTTACTAGTACTGCCCAGCCGGTGTGGCTCAGTGGTTGAGTGTTGACCAAGGAACCAAGAGGTCGTCATTCAACTCTGGTCAGGGCACATGGCCAGATTTTGGGCTCAGTCCTTAGTGCGGAGCATGCAAGTGGCAGCTGATAAATTATACAGTGTATTCTCTCTTATCGATGTTTCTAGGCCTCTGTTCCTCTCCCTTCCTCTTTCTAAAAATCAATAAAAAACGTGTGTTGGTTTGTTTGTTTGTTAAAAAGCAGCCTTAGCCAGTTTTCTCAGTGGTTAGAGCACCAGACTGCAGAGTGAAGGGTCACAGGTTAGATTCCATCAAGGGCACTATCTCAATTGCAGGCTTAATACTCAGCCCTGGTCAAGGCACATGCAGGAGGCAACCGATCAATGTGTCTCTCTCACTTCTAGGTTTCTCTCTTTTGGTCTCTCCCCTTCCCTTCCTCTCCCTTTCTAAAAATTAGTGGGAAATATATGTCCTCAAGTGAGGATTAACAGGAAAAAAAGGTGAGCTTTACCTACAAAAGTCAAATCTTGATGATAATTCAAGTATCATCAACAGGAGATTAGATGAACAAGTTATGATAAATCTAATTATTGAAATATTACTGAGTAGTAAAAGGAACAAAGCAACTGGTACTAGGAGCAATGTGGATGCCTCTGTGATGACTATATCACAGTCCATCTTCTCCCTCTGCCCTATCCCATTTCCCTCACATCCTTTATTCTCAAAAGCATATCTCATAATCTCCATAACCTGTGAACCAGGAAACCCAGCCTGCAGCAATCAATAAAGAGAGTCAATATCATAAATAAGGATTAAAAGTTCTACAGTTTGCCCTGGCTGGTGTGACTCAGTTGGTTGAGCATCAGCCTCTAGGTCAGTGGTCGGCAAACTCATTAGCCAACAGAGCTAAATATCAACAGTACAATGACTGAAATTTCTTTTGAGAGCTGAAAACCGACTCCTGTACATGAGCCACAAAGTATCAAATCACATTGTATGTGCGCGCCCACATGTGGTATTTTGTGGACCACAAAATAGCCACACTCGAGGGGCCAAAGAGCTGCATGTGGCATGCGAGCCGTAGGTTTGTCAACCACTGTTCTAGGTGAGCGTCATCCCATGCACCAAAAGGTTGCAGGATTGATTCCCAGGCAGGGCACGTACTCAGGTATCAGGTTCGACCCCTGGTCACAGTGCATATTGGAGGCAACCTATCCATATTTCTCTCACATAGATGTTTCTATCTGTGTCCCTCTCTTCCTTCCTCTCTCTCTCTAAAATCAATAAAAACATATTTTTTAAAAAGTTCTACAATTTAGAAAGTTTGTGGGAGGCAGGGGGTAATGTTAGTTCTGCTTGGAAATTCAAGTTATCCATTTTAAAACGTATCTTGTTAGCTCTCTTGTTTCTGACAGTGGAGATATAAGACCTGGGGAGTCAGAGTAAGACTGCCAGTCCACTCCCTGACAGCAGAGAGCGCTTTTGCCTGGACCCTGTCTAAACAATTACTTTCTCTTTTTTGGCAGGAAAGGGAGGCTAGTTCCCAAAAGGCTAATGCTTCCTGGTGAAACTGAGAGTTCTCTAGAGATCCACTTATATGTATACATCCCTGTTTAAAGGCAAAGGTGGAAATTAATGTCCAATATTGTGGGGAAAGGCATATACAGTGTAGGACCTGCCAGGCTTGAAATATGTTAAACAAAGGGCAAATATTTCTTCCTCCCTCCCCTTTGCTTTTATTGGACCTCAGGTGCACAGAATTGCACTACTCATAATTCTCTATTCATAACAACTTTTCATTATTTCTACCTAAAAGCTCTTTCATTTATTTATTGTTCATTTGTTGGCTTGTTTTGATAATATAGTAAGCGGTTTAAAAACACTACCCAACAAAAACTAAAATGACAACAATAACTTACATGAGGGGCTGGCCACTCCCACCTTGCCACTTAAGTTCATTGTAACTTTGCTTTCCATTTAATACAATTTTATTACACTTACATGTATTTATTAATAACATTTACCTTTGTTTGGGTTGTTTTTTAATTTATTTTTGAAAGGGTCACTTAATTCACTTTGACTGTGATATTTCAAAATAAAAATGTATTTTTAAAGGTATCATGCAGGATGTAATCTCTGGGAACTTTTCACTTAAAATGATATTCCTAAAATATATTTATCTACTTTGTTTATTGACTTTTTTCTTTATTTCCATGAAAAGGTGTTAACTCTAAATATTATTCATTTAAAAATATTTTTATTTTTTTTCTTTATTTCCTTTCTCTTTCTTACACAATATTTTTTTTTTCTCAGTATCATCTGCATGCCTTGCTTTTTGTCCAGCATAGTTCCAAGGAACACTGGATTCTCTTGTTTAGCCTCAGGATGAGGAATGCTTGTTTTTCCAGAAAACAAGAACAGAAACATTCAAAATGCCTTTAATATAATGCCACTTGTGAATACCCCTGTGCCTACACCAAAATCTTGTTCTTGTGGGTCCCAGAGCCCACCTGAGGCCTTTATACCAGTTGAGCTGTTTGTAAAGATGCATTTCGTTGGGGATAAAGAAATCTCCTGTGGCATTGAAAACACATCCCTTGGAGAATAAAGGACCAAGCTGTTGGACATAATGAAAATCAAGTATTAACCCTACGTCATCCAGGCACTTCACACACCTGGAACAACAGCCTCATGCTTAGGGGAGACAATGGCAGAAAACGAATCTCATGCATATTCCAGATGGTTCTGAAGGATCCTATACAAAAAACGTTCTGTCCCTGCCCCTTTTTCAGAGCAACTCCAATTAAAATGTCCTCCTATCCTCAATCTGAAAAGTGAAGTGGTTGAATAAACCCCTGAGATGTGACAGATTATCTTTATCCTCCCATCTTGCATATGAATGGGAAGTTGTCCTGCAGGAAGAAACTGCCAACACCCCAGTTATTAAGATTACACTGACTTCTTAGCGGGTAAAATGACCAACACAACACACGGATCTTCACAGAGGTCAGGTGGAAGCTGAGCTCCACAGAGCTGGCTGGCCTGGATCGCACATAAAACCAGCTCTGAGGGGCAGCAAGCAGTACACCGTGCTGCCACATTCCTGCGGAGGCATAGAGAACACAGTCCCAACATTCACAACAGCTTTTAAAAGAGCAAATATTTTCTATTAAATCGAAAGAAAATTATGTTTGTGAGACTAGAAAATTGTGTGGATGCAAATTCTCCAACCTAGTAATAATCTCTGATTCATTTCAATAAGCAAAGGTTTGGGGAATTATTCACGTATGAATCATTTTCGCTGCTTCTTATTTGCAGAATAGATTGGAACTGTATGAATAAGAGACCTTCAACTCCTATTAACATTTTTTAATGCAATCAAGGCTCTCCTGAAATTAAAAGACAAACGCAGGTAAATCAATAAAAGAAAACATTATTTTACTTCACCTTGGCTCAGCCACCCCCTGCCTATCTTGTCTTCATCCTTGGAAAAAAATTTTTTTGAGCTGACCCAGCTATAAGGGAGACAGTAGTAAGGAGATGGTGTAGCCATTGCAGCTGCAGGGAACTGCCTGAGCAAAGATGAGACTTTGTGGAGCTGGAAAAAAAAACACACACAAAAATCACTCCTTTACTGTATTGAGGGGCCATGTGGAGAACTGGTTGTAGAGGAAGAGGCAGTTTGTGGAAGAATTTGAGGATTAGGATAATTGGAAGCCACAGAGTACACTGGATTAAGTGTGTGTGTGTGTGTGTGTGTGTGTGTGTGTGTACCCACATGTGCATGTGTGTGTTGGGGATGAGTGCTGACCAATGACTTAGAAGAACAGACAATATATGGCAGTAGATCATTCATTAGAGTACCAAACTGAAAGACTGGTATCAGACCAACCACAGTTGAAAGACTGGCTCAGCTACTTACTGCCTGCTGCCTTGGGCAATCTATTTACCTCTTCTCTTGAAATGGAGATGATATTAACAATTTCTAACTCACGGTGTAGTTGAGAGGATTAAATAAAATCATCTATATTAGCACTAGACACATTATAAGATTAAGTATAAATATTAACACTGATATTATCATCTTCATTATCATAATTGTTATTTCAGGAAAATTAATTCTCTATATGAGATGATGAGAAATACCTATGCACTATTGCATATGGCTAAGATAAAAAGAACCCAATTATCAGCAATAATACAAAGCAACTAGGATACGCTCTTTTCATTTTGAACAGCCTTAAAAAGTGTCCCTTACCTGGAATAAGCCATTGCAAATTGTCTTAAATGTCCTTAAGCAAAGTGAACTTTACCTCTTTAAACTGCAAAGAAAAAACACATGTGAACTTCAACTTAAGTTTCCCTGTAAATTTTCTGTGGAAAAATAAAAACTGGTCCTAGTCTAGAAAAAAAGAGCTAATTCACATGTTAAAGGCAAGTTCACGCAGAGAACATACAGTGATGGCTGTCTCAGCCGGGAACCGCCTCCCTGGGGAAGGAGTGGGTAGCTAGATTGTGGCAGACGGGGATTATGTTTTCTTTGTTTGGCGCTCCAGGTCTGAAGCACAAGAACACGATGGTGTTACTCAACTGCAGAATTATGCAATTCTAGACCCATCTAAGTCTTCCAGTTTTCTTTTTATTGAAAGAATGAGGAAATTCAAAGTAACAGCCATGTTCATTTTCTAAATAAGTTACTAAAAGTCAAGATTCATGTTACCTATTTGAGTGGGTGGCTGTGTGTGGCAAAGAAAATCTTACTGGCCACGGCGCTGCCGCCCGCTGGGGTCAAAAGCCACCATGCTGAGGGCGGCACGGAGGGTACTGAGTGCCTGGCGGACCCAGGCCCCAGTCCTCCGGCTGCCAGGGGGAGGGTGCGCCCGGCTTCCTTCCGACCCCCGGCTCCCCCCGCCCCTCCCCGCGGTCTCCCGGCCGCCCGCGGTCATGCCATCCAGAAACCAGTGGGGCCCAGCCAAGATGACCCGCCCCCTTCCACGCTCCTCAAAGATTACCAGAACATCCTGGAATTGAAAAGGTTGATGATGCCGTGAAAAGACTCTTGTCTTTGGAAATGGGGAATCAGAAGGAGAAGCTAAAAATCAAGAAAGAACAATTGATGAACAAGGTTGTGGCAAACCCCGAGGACACCAGCACGCTGGGGGCTCGAATTGTTGCCTTGACTGTGAAGATCCGCAGTTATGAAGAACACATGCAGAAACATCGAAAGGACAAAGCTCTCAAGCGCTATCTGAAGACGAGCATCAGAGGCAAAAGATGCTCAAAAACCTCCGTAAGAAGGACCTGGGGATTGAGTACATCTTCCCCCCTTTGTACTACCGAACAGCCCACCGCCCTTGGGTGACCAAGAAGGCTTTGTGCATTCGGGTTTTCCAAGAGGCTCGAAAGCTAAAGAAGCAAAGAAGAGCCTTAAAAGCAGCAGCAGCAGCAGCCGAGAAACAACGCCAGATGAACCCAATAAGCTCTTCCAATGCTGAACCAGGGGCAACCAAGGAAAACCAATAAATTTTATTCAAGTTTTATCTGTCTTGGAAAATAATACAAGGTGGGACTCTTTGTGGCCTGAGGAGGAGTTCATTCATTGTCATTCAGCTCTAGGATCCAAGGATTGTCTGAGGCAGAGTCCCTGCTCTCACACATCAGGCAGGACACACTCTCATAGCACCTCTCACACACACAACTCCCTGTGATCCAGGTGGTATTTCAGTGGAGGTAAGACCACAGCAGCACAGAGGAACCATACTGGCTGGCTGCTGGGTGAGAAGGCCAGGGAAGTGTAGATGACTCTAGAAAGGTAGTCGGAGATGGTGGAGTGCCCTGAAGGCCATTTTATCAAATAGCAGGAAGCCGCTGAAGGGATATGTCATGTTGAAAATGGTGTCTTTTTTTTTTTCATTTAATAAATCTTTATTGTTCAGATTAAAAAAAAAAAAGAAAGAAAAGAAAAAGAAAATCTTACTGACATGAGGATGGGGTAACTGAGATCAGATACCAGTTCCTTGTTTCAGGAGAGATGAACCGTGCATCTACCTACTTTATAGACAAGGGAAGGGTTTGGATTCAATGATGTAAATCCTGATTCCATTTTAGCCCATTTTACCTCACAGTGTCACCTAACTCCTTCAAACCAGATATAATTTTCTCTCCATTAAAAGCTTATAGGATTTCCCCCTTTTTAACACTTGTTTTGTTCAACCTTGGATTATAGTTGAGTTTGTGTCTATCTTCTGATACACCATTTATCCGCCCTATAGTCTCCTTCATCTCTCACAAACACCCTGCCCACAGCAGTCATCACACTGTTGTCCATGTCCATGATTTTTTTCTTTTTTCTTCTTTTTGGTTTAATCTCTGCCACATACACACACACCTAAGCCCCCTCCCAACCAACCACAGTCAGTCTGCTCTCCACCTATGAGTTTGTCTCTATTTTGCTGGTTAGTTCATTTTATTCCTTAGATTCCACATATGAGTGAAATCACATGGTATTTGTCTTTCTCTGACTGGCTTATTTCACTCAGCTCCAGGTCCATCCATGCTGTCACAAAGGGTAAGATTTTCTTTTTTTTTTATGGCTGAGTTTTAGCCAATCATCTACTGATGAGTACTTGGGCTGCTTCCAAAGCTATTATAAATAATGGTGCAATGAACATAGAGGTCTTTCAAATTACTGTTTTGGATTTCTTTGGATAAATACCAAAAAAAAAAAAATGGAACCACTGGGTCATAAGGCAGTTCCATTCTTAATTTTTTTGAGGATCATCTATACTCTTTTCTATAATGGCTATACCAGTTTGCATTCTCATCAACAGTATATGAGACTTTTCTTTTCTCCACATCTTTGCCAGCCTTGATATTTGTGGACTTATTGATGATAGCCATCCTGGCAAGTGTCAGGTCTTAATATACATTTCTTTAATAGGTCTTTCTTTGATGACTTGTGAAGTTGAGTATTTTTTCATATGTCTGTTGGCTGTCTTTATGTCCTCTTTGGAGAAGTGTCTATTCAAGTCTTTTACCCATTTTTTAACTGGATTTTTTGGTGTTGAATTTTATATGTTCTTTTTTTGTTTGTTTGTTTTATTTTATTTATTTTTTTAAAATATTTATTGTTAAAAGTATTACATAGGTCCTTCTTTTCCCCCATTAACCTCTTTCAACCTGCTCCCATCCCCTACCCCCAGGCCCTCACCACCCCATTGTCTATGTCCGTAGATTACGCATACAGGTTCATTGGTTGATCTCTTTCCACCCACCCTTCCTTGCCTTCCCTCAGAGGATCAACAGTCTGTTCATGGTTCTATGACTCTGGGTCTATCTTTGATCATTAGTTTATTTGGTTCATTAGATTCCACATATGAGTGAGATCATGTGACATTTATTTTTCTCTGACTGGCTTATCTTGCTCAACATAATACTCCCCAGGTCTCTCCATGCTATTGCAAATGGTAAGAGTTCTTTCTTTTTTATTGTTGCACAGTATTCCATTGTTTAAATGTAACATAGTGGGGTGTTTTTATCTTTATTGTCGAAAGTATTACATATGTTCCCTTTTTTCGTCATTGACAGCTGCCACCCCCTTTCCCCCAGTCCTTCACCATCCTAATGTCTATGTCTATGGGTTATGCATATATGAATATGAGTTCATTGGTTGATCTCTTCCCACTGCCCCCCTTCATCCCCTGCCTTCCCTCTGAGGTTTGACAATCTGTTTGATGTTTTTATGTTTCTAGCTCTATTTTTGTCCATCAGTTCATGTTGTTCATTACATTCTACATATGAGTGAGATCATGTGATACTTATCTTTCTCTGGCTGGTTTATTTCGTTTAGCACGATTCTCTCTAGGTCCATCAATGTTTATCTTGGGAAGTTCTCAAATAAGTAAAGTTACATCGTTCAATGTTGTATATTACAGGAAAACTTGAGGTTTTATTTGTTATGGTGAGATGCATATTTGGTTACAACTGCTTTGAAATTTCTCTAGGCTAAACTCATTGCAGCTCTACCCTATCACATAGAAAATTAGATTTTAAAAAAGTATATATATATATATATTATTTCAGAGAGGAAGGGAGACGGAGAGAGAGAGATAGAAACATCAATGATGAGAGAGAATCATTAATCAGCTGCCTCCTGCACGCCCTCTACTGAAGATTGAGCCGGCAACTCTGTCATGTACCCTTGGCCGGAATTGAACCTTAGACCCTTCAGTCCGCAAGTAGATGTTCTATCCACTGAACCAAACCAGCTAGGGCAGAAAATGAGATTTTGATGACCCATTATGGGTAAAGGCAAGGTCAAAATTATATCTTACAGGGATGCTGGCCCATATAAAGTTCTCTCTCAGACCTCCTCTATGCTATTGTCATGCACCAATCTATTCTAGCACATTATCTAATCTGATTCCTCAGTTTTCATAATAGCATTTTAATTCTATCCTCCATCTCTATTGACTTAATTAGCAATATACTGTATATTGTATGTTATGTTACCTTAATTTACTGGTGCTCAAAGTTTTTTAAACCTCCATTAGGGGAAACACAATATTCATAAAAAATGTCTGAAATACAGTTTAACTATATCTGTAGAGCTTCTCTCTCCCCCACCCCCCCTTCTCTCAGAAAATTGCATTCCTGAATGAAACTGCTAAACCCCTTATCTATTATTTTTATTACATTGTACTTTGATATTTTGCCAATAGCTGAGCAAAACTATATGAAACAATTTTTAAGAGTTGTGTGTTTACCAAAGGAAATTTTTGAGGCTGAAATTCCCTGCATCCTCTCAATGTCTTATCCAGAAAGACCTACCATGAAAATTTCCACTCTGCCTCACGACTAGTTTCACTTCTTCCCAGCAAATCTTCCTCTCAGCGCTGTCCCTCACAGCAGTGATGATTTTCCCCTTTCCATGTTTGCTTTCTGAAAGCAGAAAACAAAATTTATATCTCTGTGCCAACAAACCAACAAGATCTGGCAGCACAGTTTTGTGTAATAATCCCAATTCATGTGTGATTTTATCATTCCTGCCTTCATTTTCTCACCTGCTAAGTTTAAACTTTATTTTCTTATTATAGTGATGTCTTTTAATAATCTATTTTAAATTCTTCCTGGAACAAAGAAAATACTGTTTAAGGCCCTTAAGGAAACCTTTCTCTGAATGTGTTTCCTGCTAAATCAAATAAATTCAGAGGGCACTCAGTAGCCAAGTAGAAAAAAGAAAATGTGATTAATCACAGGATCCTCCTTTAAACGCTACTCTTCAACCCACTCAACCATCCTGTATAGAATGGTAGTACAGGGCAAGAGAGAATAGATCTTTTGTAAGCCATTTTTGAAGGCTTTTTAATCAGCCTTGAATCTATCATCTGGGGGAGCTCAGGTCGATGAGTGGAGTAAACATGAACACATCCTCTGACAGGTCAGTTTGGTGTACCTGCCCAGGAGTGTTCCCCCTGAGATATTAGCCTCAGGAACTATGGCTGTGATGGATTCACACATCAGCAGCAATAGTGCCTGTGCAGCATCTCAGGCAGGACCTTAGTGATTCCTTATCTCATTGTGTCCTAGTCCAGCTCACAATTCTTTGCTCCAAATGGTGAGCAATTGGCTCTAGGAGCCCCATGCTTTCCACTCAGTCCATTCCTTTTCTGTTTCAGGTACAGATCCTGTTCAGTGGGTTGTCTTTAGAAATCTTGATTTCTACACAGGACCACTCTTACTTTCTCAAGAAGAGAGGCTGCTACTCTGGGATTTCAAAGGTCTCACTTTCAGATTCAGAAAATAACTACTATGAGGTTGATATCTGGCAAGTGGTCCCAGTGGTGAGATATATTCTGACAGAGGGGTGAGTTTGTTTTCTGTCAGAAGATGCTGAAGAGCACAAATGCTATTTCTTCTCTTTATTTCTAAAGATGTTTTTAGCTTCAAATAACAGAAATTACAACTCAAAATGGTTTAAATGATAGCACTATAAGAACTGAAGCTTATATAATGTTTGTGGTGTTCTTCAGGCAAAATTATAAATGTCATAGCCCTATCTTATTTGGCTCAGGAGATAGAGCACCAGTCTGTGGACCAAAGGGTCCCAGGTTTGATTCTGGTCAAGGGCACATCCCTTGGTTGCAGGCTCCTCCCAGCCTGGGCCCTGGTCAGAGCTTGTGCGGGAGGCAACCAATGTGTTCTCTTACATTGATATTTCTCTCTATCTTTCCCTCTCTCTAAAAATCAATGAAAAAATATCCTCGGTGAGAATTAACTAAAAGTAAACAAATAAATTTCATACTGCTAGGCCACTCTGTAGGTCTTATGCAATAGAAACACCCTGATTTTTAAGCTCATGTTAAATCTACCTCAAAAAATATTTATATTTCCCATCACTAGAAATCTAGAACTAAATTCATAATAGACAAAGAATTCAGCAGCTTAATGATATCCTCCACAATAAAAAACCATGTGTTGTGATTTATTTTTTTTAGGGTAGAAAGTGTGAAAGGCAACATTTTCATTTTGGAGACATTATCTCAATATACCCTAGACAACTCGAACCCTAAAAGCATCACTGAAGTGAGAGGCTGTTAAGTTTCACTGAGTTTATCTCTAAACTTCTGACACACCTGTGCCATCTCTAGTAGATGGCATCCAATAAACTTGAAACTTCCTGTACAATAAAGACAATCAGTCTGATGTAATCAATCTAGTGTTTCAACATGAGTTCCTGAGAGACAGTGAGGCTGTCACCTTTCTTACAATTGAGAGTTCAGCGGTAACACTGTGAAAGTATGTGTTGTCCTTCCCAAATAAAAACAAATGGCTTCAGGAAGTCTTTCCTCATCATTACAAATGAAAGATGTTGTTTGGAGGATAAACAACAGTTTGCTAGGCCTAAGGGGTGTGGTTCATTCACTCCAGAAAAGAGACTATCAATAAAATAGCAGCTATCATTGTAATCATCCCCCATTTAAATCTTATAATCCAAGAGTAATTCTCCAAAATCAATTGATCTTTGGTCCAGGCCAACCAGCTGAGTGTTATAGAAATAATTATATTTATACTAGAGACCCAGTGCACAAATTCATGCACAGGTGAGGTCTGGCTGGCGGGGGGTGGGAGGGGAAAGGATTGTCTCCAATCGGGGGTTGAGGAGCCCGATGGAGGGTGGGGCCAGCTGGGGGAGGGTTCAGGGGGAGGTTGGCTGGCCAGCCCCACCCCCGCTGCATCATAGCAACCAGTTGTTCCAGTCATTTTGGTTGCTCAACCTTTATATATATTACATGTTACACATATGTTATATGTTACATATATGTTATATGTTTGACACTAATATTTGAAACTCCCCCAAGATATCTAGCTGGGATATATAAAGCTTTTGAAATTTAAAAAAAAAGTATTTGTCTCTTGACAAAGCCTATCTTAAGATTTGTCTCCCCATGAATTCTAAAGGTCAACTGAGAATTCAGAATAGGTAGCCAACAGGACTGGAGTGAGGGAGAGTGTGTAAGGGAGTGAAAGAGTGAGAGGATGAGTGTGTGGGTGAACGTGAGTGTGTGTGTATGGGACAGTACTATAGCTCGGAGCCTGGAGGTGAGCGGTTTACACTCTCCTGGCCAAAGAGCCTCTGCTATCAACACAGCACTCTCCAGGCTCACCTCTAGCTTGGAGACTGCACCATCTTGAAGGGTTTACAAAGTCCTCTTTGGGAGGAGGCAGCAGGAAGCAGCAGCAGCTAGGCATCAACATAATACTCCATGAGCAAAAACTAAAAGCGTTTCCCTTAAGAACAGAAACAAGGCAAGGATGTCCTCTTTTATCATTCTTATTCAACATAGTACTTCCAAATTGGAAAGGAGGAAGTAAAACTGTCATAATTCTCAGATGACAAGATATTGTACATAAAAAATACTAAAGACTCTATCAGGAAACTAATTGACTTAATAAATGAATCTGGCAAGGTTGCAGGATACAAAATCAACATCCAGAAATTGATGGCATTTTAATACACTAATAATGAACTCTCCAAAACAGAAACTAAAAAAAGTTCCCATATATCATTGCTGCTGGAGGCTAAGTTCAGCAGGTCATAATAATTGGGAGAAGTCCTCAAAAAGTTGAATGGATATATTTAGAAGGGCTGAAAATCTGCATATTATTATCTGCTGGCAGAATAGCTGAAGAAATTTCCCCTTACCTGATAATCTTTTCCTGTTTATCAAACCTTACCTTTGATATGTATATTTGCTGTGCTAAAGGGAAAAATATGTGAATAAAAAGTCATGGGTCCAGAGATTTGAAGAGCTTAGTCACTAGAGTTAAGTTTCTGCCTGGTTTTCCCTCATGCTTTCCAAATTTATATTTCATGTCTAGTATTCATTTACATGCAGCCCTTCTCCAGATACCTGAACCCTGTCCACATTACAACAAAAAATAATATACCTAGGAATAAACTTAACCAAAAAGGTAAAAAATCTGAACTTGGAAAATCATAGAAAATTGAAGAAAGAAATAGAGGATGATACCAAAAAAAAAAAAAATGGAAACATATACAATGTTCCTGGATTGGAAGAATTAACATCATTAAAATTTCTATACTAACCAAAACAATCTATAGGTTCATGCAATCCCTATTAAAACACCAATGGCATACTTCATAGAACTAGAACAAATACTCCAAAAATGTATATGGAACCATAAAAGACCCCAAAAAGCTGCAGCAATCTTGAGAAAGAAGAACAAAGTAGGACGTATTACAATACTGAATATCAAACTATATTACAAAGCCATTATAACCAAAATAGCCTGGCACTGGCACAGGAACAGGCATATATAACAATGGAATAGAACAGAAATCCCAAAAATTGATCTACACCATTGCACTCAATTAATATTTGACAAAGGAGACAAGAACATACAATGGATTACAGACAGCCTCTGCAACAAATGGTGTTGAAAAAATTTGACAGACACATGCAAAAAGGTGAAACTAGACCACTAATTTATACCATACACAATAATAAACTTAAAATGGATAAAAGATGTAAATATAAGGCATGAAATCATAAAAACCTTAGAAAAAAAACATAGGTAGTAAAATCTCAGACATTTCACATAGTATAATTTTTGCTGATACATCTCATAGAGCAAAGGGAATAAAGGATAAAATAACGGGACTACATCAAAATAAAAGGTTTCTGCACAGCAAAAGAAACAACCATCAAGAGAGAACCAAGATGGTGGCATAGAGTATATACCTATATGTGCTGCCTCATAACCACAACAAAACTACAACTAAAAGACAAAATGACTATCCCCCAGAACCATGGAAAAGCTGACGGAGTGGAAGTTCTACAACTAGAAGGAAAGAAAAAAGTACATTGAGACCTGGTAAGATGTACAGAGGCTTAGAAAGGCAGAGGTATGAAGACGGGTGAAATCACGCTGGCGAGTGCTGCTTTTTCAATCGGGAGGGAGTTACAAGTTCCCAACTGCTCTGAACTCCAGTTTCTGGCGAGATTCTGGGGACCCAAACTCATATAGGGAGAAACTGGACTGTTGGCCATTAGGTCGAAAAGGGAGGGTGGCTCTCTCACAGAGGTGTGCACAGGAATCTTTGTTGATTGGGCTGGAGCACAGGATGCAGGACACAGAACAGAACACGGCAGAGAGGACTGACTGGTAGCCATAGCTATTTGCCAAACCCTGGCCTAGTGACTCCCTGAGACCCTGCTCCCCTCCACCCCCCCATTGAGCTGTGCTCAGTGGCCTTTGCATATGAATGTCCTGCCCTCTTGCAGCTTAACCTAACAAATTACAACTGGGTCATACAGCTCCAAAACTTCCAAACTCCAAGTAAAGAGGAGAAATCTGCAAATATTCCTGTAGCTCCTGCTGAGTGGCCTTAGACACTAGCTGACTTGCACCTCCTTGGAGATCCAGGAACCAGTGTACCTAGAGGTCAGTGTGAGACAGCACTAGATTTCAACTCTTCACTTATGTATACATAAGTGATACACTCAAGAGGCAGACTCAGTGAGCACCAAAGCCTCACTGAAGCAAGTCCTGCCCCAGAGGGGTATCTCAAGCATAGCAGTTCTTCCATTATAGACAAAGATAATCCTCATAGTCAATTGGCCTGGAGGTCAATTTCTCCCAGTGTTCCAATAGCAATCAAAGCTTAACTACAACAAGACTGTGAACCCAGCCCACAAAGGCGTGCACCAAGAGTGTCCACTGCAGGTGATTGGGGAGGTGGAGTTACTGGGCCATAAAGGACAACTAGCACACAAAGCCACTCCATCACCACAGGGAAGCAGCCAAAATGCAGAGACAAAAAAACATGTCACAAATGAAAGAAATGGAGGAAAGAAAAATACTGGACATAGAGTTCAAAACCATATTTAAGTTTACTCTAGAATCTTCTACAAACTTCCAAGAAACTTAGTGGGATCTTAATGAGAATGCCAAAAAAATGGAAAAGGACCAGTCAGAAATTAAGCATGCACTGTCTGAAATAAAGAATAATATATAGAAATCCAACAGCATACTAGAGGACCCCAATAATCAAACCAAAGATTTGAAATATGAGGAAGCAAAAAACACCCTACCACAAAAACAAAAAGAAAAAAGAGTCCAAAAATGTGAAGATAGTGTAAAGAGCCTCTGGGACAACTTCAAGTGTACCAAAATCTGAATTATGGGAGTGCCAGAAGAAGAGAGAGAGCAAGATACTAAAAACCTATTTGAAGAAATAATGACAGAAAACTTCCCCCACCTGGTGAAAGAAATGGACTTACAAGTCCAGGAAGTGCACAGAACTCCAAACAAAAGTAATCCAAAGAGGACCACACCAAGACACATCATAATTAAAATGTCAAGGGCAAAAGACAAAGAGAGAATCCTGAAAGCAGCAAAGCAAAACAGTTAGTTACCTACAAGAGATTACCCATATGACTGTCAGCTGATTTCTCAACAGAAACTATACAGGCCAGATGGGAGTGGCAAGAAATACTCAAAGTGATGAAGAGCAAGAACCTACAACCAAGATTACTTTATCCAGCAAAGTTATCATTTAGAATTGAAGGTCAGATAAAGAGCTTCACAGACAAGAAAAAGCTAAAGGAGTTCATCACCACCAAATCAGTATTATATGAAATGCTGAAGGATATTCTTTAAGAAGAGGAAGAAGAAAAAGGTAAAGATAAAAATTATGAACAACAAAGTGATAACAAATCCATACCTATCAACAAGTGAATAAAAAATTCAACTGAATAAAACATCTGATGAACAGAATAAACTGGTGAATATAATAGAATAAGGGGCATAGAAAGGGAATGGACTGACAATTTTGGGGGGTAAAGGGGTGTGAGGGGAGTGAGAAGAGATTGCACAAAAATCTTACACCTATGAATGAGGACAGTGGTGGGGAATAAGGTTGGGGGTTGGGGAATCAGGTGGACAAAAAAAGAGGAGCATCTGTAATAAACTGAACAATAAAGATTTATTGAAAAAAAATGAAAGAAAAATACAGGTGCCTTCTTCCCTAAAAGCAGGACCACTTCTATTAAAAATAAGAAAAGAAACAACCATCAAAATGAAAAGGGAACCCACTATATGATAGAATGTATTTGCCAGTGATATATCTTATAAGGGGTTAATTTCCAAAATATATAAAGCACTCATACAACTCAACAAAAGTAAGATAAACAATCCAATTAAAAAATAGGCAGAAGACCTGAACAGACATTTATCCAAAAAGGGCATACAAATGGCCAAGAGACATATGAAAAAAATGCTCAAATTCACTAATCATCAGAGAGATGCAAATTAAAACCACAATGAGCTATCATCACCTCACACCTGTCAGAAAGGCTATCATGAAAAAAATCAACGAACAACAAGTTCCTCAAAAAAAAAAATTTTTTAAATGGAAACTTCAATTTCACCCAGCAATACCACTTCTGGAAATATATTCTAAAAATCCTGAAACACTAATCATAAATAATATATGCATGCCTATGTTTATAGTAACATTATTTACAGTGGCTAAAATTTGGAAACAGCCAAAGTGCTCATCTGTTGATGAATGGATAAAAAAATGCTTTGGGTCATTTACACAATGGAATACTCTGCAGTTGTTAAAAGAGGTGTCTCTTACTCTTTGGGACAACATGGATAGACCTGGAAAATATTACACTAAGTGAAAATGCCAATCTGAGAAAGACAAATATCACATGATTTCACTTATTTGGGAAATGAATTGACCAATAAAATAACACCCAAAGCATTGAGTCATAGAAAGGACTGACATACTCTGATGTGGGGTTGGGGGTGGGCGGTGAGAGGAGATAAACCGAAGTATATATGCATATTATATACTTATATGCATAGCCCATGGACACAGGCAATAAAGTGTTGATAAGCTGGGGTGAAGGTGGGGTCAGGGAGAACAGAGGTAAAAGGGGGTAAATGGAGGCATCTGTAATACTATCATCAATAAAAATATGCATAAAAATAAAGGTCAACTGAGAGTCAAAGTAGAATCATAATCTCTTTTGTTCTAGAATTGTATTTTCCTTTCTTCCCTAACATTTAAATCTCTTTTTGAACAAGAGTGGTTTATAGACAAGGAAGATACTCCCATTAAAATCACTTTCTCAGGAAAGCCTTCCCAAATATCATCTGTCCCACTCCAGGATTCATTAGATCCTTCTTTGAGAGACTCTCACCAATCTTTCATTATATTTATAATTATTGATTAGTTATTTCTAATTATATATATTATGACTGAGATTCATCAAAGCATGAACAATGTCTCTTTATTTTATTCCTGTTGCCATAGCATTTGGTGTAAGATTTGTGTTATTGTAGATACACAATAAATTTTGATTTTCTGATTGAATTACCTTTCATATTTTCCAAATTTGTATCTCAAGTTTCCATTCCAGAATTCCTGTAGGTTAGTGGATAAAGTCTGAAATAGCTTATATATTTAAAACCTGATTTCTCATATTATAATTTAAATTCACTCTATTATAAAACATTTGTGCTTAATTGAACAGCAATATATACAGTATACGTGTGTGTGTGATCTCTACTGTATAAATATGTATGAAGATGCGCCAAGATTATCCAACATCATGCAGCATTTTCTGTCCATTTGTGTGAAACTGAGAATTGTCCTAATGTCTATTCTCATTCTCATCCTACTTCTTCATAATACTAATTTTATAACTTTTTATATATCACATTAAATATTTTGATTATGTAAATGACAAGATTAAATTATCTCAGAGTTTAAAAAAAAAAAAGTACCCAACCAACCAAATCACATGCTATTCCATCTGCTACCTTAGGAATTGTATAACTTCCCTGACGATTTAAAAGTAGAATAATTTTTCACAATCCAGAAATTCTTCCTCATAGCTCATTAAATTGTAAGCTTCATGAGTGTAGTTTTATTTCCAATTATAGGGATTATAAAAAAGAGTTGATCAATAATGATTTTCAAAGTTGAACTTCATTTTTTAACATTTCTACGAAGTGTTTGAAGCTTTTTATTGTGATTATATTAGTCCTAGAATAAGACTAAAAAGAACAATGTAAAAAAAAAATACTGCGCTGGCAGGTGTAGCTCTCTTAGTTGGTGTCACTTTAGGCATCAAAAGGTTTCCAGTTCAATTCTGGGTCAGGGCGCATGCCCAGGTTTCAGGTCCCATTCCTGGTAGAGGATGTGCAGGGGGCAGTCCCTCAGTATATCTCCTCTTCCTTCTCCCTTCGTCTCTCTCAAAAATCAATAAGAAATACAATTATTGTTTTAAGGTGATAAGATTGTGTTTTGTACAGTGATACAATTTATGGTAAAATAATGTTTTTTTATGTTAAAATTTAAATTTAGTAAATTTAACCATTATCAAGTCATGGTAATTCTCATTGATCTGCACCTATACCCACTTCCCTTCTCCTAGGTTATTTTTAAGCAAATCCCAGACATCTTATCATTTTACCCTTAAGTAATTGAAGACACATTTTAAAGGACTAATTTTAACAAAACCACAATACTTTTTTCACATCTTAAAACGTAAACATATTTTCTTAATTTTATCAAATGCTCAGTCAGTGTTCAAATTTCCAAGACTCAGATAACTTGTTATTTTTGTAGTTTATTTGATTGACTTGGGGTGAAATAAGCTTCACAAATAGCAATTGGTTATTCTGTTTTGAAAACCCCTTTTAACTGAGATTTTCTTGTTCTCCCTGTCCAGTACTCTCTTCCTCTTTCCCTCTCATTGCTACTCCCCCTCTCCCCCTCTCCAGTTTTCCCTCTTTCCTTTACAATTAATTGTCAAGGAAACTGGGTTGCTTGTCCTGTAGAGGTTTGTTTCAAACTTTGGTTTCTGCTGAAATTTTTAAAGTGCAAATCTTATTCATAGATTTGTGTAAACAATTTGCATCTGTGGAATGTTTCACCTACTTCAGATTTGGCTCACATTTAACTGGCAAATTACATTTCTATGGTGAATCATCAAAAGACATATCTGTTCCTGTGATTAGAGGGTTCTGCATTGGTTTAAACCAGTGGTCGGCAAACTCATTAGTCAACAAGCCAAATATCAACAGTACAACGATTGAAATTTCCTTTGAGAGCACAAAGTTTCAATTGCACTGTACATGCGCGCCCACACATAGTATTTTGTGGAAGAGCCACACTCAAGGGGTCAAAGAGCCGCATGTGGCTCGCGAGCCGCAGTTTGCTGACCACTGGTCTAGACTTTTAGATTTCTCACACAAACACACAAAACTATATTATTATTATCAAGAAGAGTAAAATCAAACAGATAGATGTATTTGTTTTTGAGTTACTTCTACTCCAGTTAGGAACTGATCATGATGCTTTTTCTCCTCACAACCACACCTTTGTACCCATGGGCAACATTTGTCCGTTTGACAGCAAAATATTAACCCTGGAGACTTCTATTGACAGAATTCTATTTCATCTTTATTTAGTAACTTAATCTCCATAAGATCAATAGCAACATGGTCTCATTTGACAGCAATGTCACCTCAAACTTGACCAGAAAGTACAAGACTATTTGTGATAACTTTGTGCCCACTGCAAGTGTATGATGGATTTTGACTTTTCCTCTAAGTTTAGTATGGGCAACATGTCACAATGCAAACAGAAAAATATAATAACAGAGGTAGATTTTTCCATCAAGGTCATTTAAACACCTGGCTTCCTCTTCTTTTCTTCTCTATTGACTGAAGGGAGATAACCCTTCACTTGAACTGACTTAAACTGGCAACTGTTTCACCAATGACCAGTGTGTTAATATATCTTTGTTTTTAGTTCATTTGCCCTGGGGGGTGGAATGAACATATGCCTTTATTTCTAGAAACAATCAAATTCATAATAAGATATTTTCTACTTCCAAATATGTTTAGTTTTTTTTGTTTTTAATTAACTGAATGAAAACATATAATTTCTAGTGTGAAAGTAATCTATGATTTCAGCCAAATCATAGCAAAAAGACAATGCCTTACCTGGTTCAAAAATTTTGGGGCGACCACTCAACAACTTCACATTTTTATTCATTAACATTTGGATTTGTCTTGCATTTTCATGCTTTAAAAAATGCACTATTTGGTGAGAGAGTGAGTCATGATCCCTTAAAATTATAAACTTCAGTTTTACAATTGAAGATTTAGCCAATACAAAGATTTATAAAGTGTTAAAGAAAACTTTTGTTTCTTTCCTAATTTTGAATTTAAGATCATTTATATTTCATATTGTATCTTGTATATTTTTGGATGAGTACTTTACAAAGACAAAATAGACACTTTAGAATTATAATTTAGTCATTGCTTTGAGTCATCACCAAATATAATAAATGATGATTGCTGTTATTGCTAACTGCATTTATACCTTTATGGGTATCTATCAAACAGGGTATACTATAAATGGGAATTATTACTCCATTGTTTCTGATGGATTCATTTGGAAAAGAGCAAAGCTTGATAAGAAACTCACCAAGTGTCCCAGCCAGTTTGGATCAGTGGATAGAGTTTCAGCCTGTAGACTGAAGGGTCCCAGGTTCAATTCCGGTCAAGGGCACATGCCCGGCTTGTGGGTTTGATCCCATTGTGATTTGTGCAGGAGGCAGCTGATCAAGGATTCTCTTTCATAATTGATGTTGCTATCTCTCCCTCTTCCTTCCTTTCTGAAATCAATAAAAATATGTTAAAAAAAAGAAACTCACCAAGCTTTTAACTTTACTAACAAGTAATTTGATGAAGCCCCTAAGTAATGCTGAGAAATTGACACCTTAATCTTAATCTTGCACAATAACTTGTTCTCAAATTTAAAAAAAGTCTGAACAAACTATTCTTTGGGATGAAGTTACTAGAAGTCAGAATTAGGGGTCTGTATTAAAATAAAATTGGTAGGGAATGAACTATTTACATTATTAATTCTGTTCTCTATTCTGATTTTCAAAACTGAACAAAACATAAGGCCCCAGATTAGTAGCTTTCTAAAACCTCACAGGCCACCTTTCCCTGTACAAAAAGTTGATTTCAATAGAGTTGAAGGTAAATCATTGCTCAGTGTAGGTGATGTGAACAATGGCTACACTACCTTACTACATTATGTTGCTGGCTAACTCTAGAAAAAAGAAGGTGGACAGGGATCAGCCAACTTGCTATTTGTACTTCTAGGGTACCTGTTTCCTGAACAAACATAAGCACTCATGTAAGCGCACAGATACACACAGAGATTAGATAATAAAGGAGAGAAAATTGCCTTTTAATATTTGTCAGATGGCAAAGGATTGTAAAGTCTTCCTTTGACATTTTTACCACCTCCAACTTCATCTCTTAAGTCAGACCATCCTTAAAGAGATTCTCCTTGATGGTTAGAAGTTCTACCAGCTTTGTCATAAATAAAAATTTATTGATAATTCATCTCCTGACAAGTAATCTCTTGGGTGCTTATTTTAGATCATTTATTTGCAGCTTCTCCTACTTAATCACCACCACTTCAGGCTACTCAAACAGACAGACAACTGCTTCCTTTTGCCTGCCTTTTCTGTAACTTGCACCAAATTAGACCTATACAAAATCATTCCCAATTACAATAACAGATTCTCTCCTCCTCTTCCCCCCCACTTCCTTCTCCTCCCCCCACTGACCAATTATTTCTTTCCTAACTGGAAGTATTTTATGGCTTAGTAATTTTCCTCAACAATATTCCTTTTGTTTTTAACGAGTAAAATCCTGCCACCTTAAAAGTCTGGGAGAATTATCTACTGGGGTTTTGAGAAGAAGATCAAATAATTACTGAGAATAAGTTCAAGAAGCAAAGGCCATTTTCTGTCTTCTATGATAACCCCTAACCTCATTCAATTTACTCAATGAGAACAAATGCTTTCAAGATCCGAGTAAGCCACCTCCAAAGGCGGTTGGTTACCCACAAACTAGGGGGCATGTCCCTCCACTCCCTCTGTGGCTGGGCAGCTGTGTAGGAATGTGGCCAGGGCCTGGCACAAGATTTTTCTGTTGTCTGCGCTCTTCAGGGAGAGATGGCTCTTCTGCCAGCTGCTCAGATTCAGAATCCACCCAATTGGGGAATTCCAAACCAACCCATATCTCTCCGAAGTCAAGTCTGGGTGTAGGGAGGTGAGGGACACAGACCTGTAGGGATTCGATCTCCTGCTTGCTGGGCCTAGGGCCCTGGGGGATGGAAGACGTCCCCGTGGGGCACGGTCCCAGGGCCCTGGCCTCCGAAGTCTGCCCGTGGCCTCAGACTGTCCTGTTCCCAGGGCCCTGCGGTCCACCTCCGGGCGGAGGGTCTCCGGCACCCCCACCCTGAAAGAGGTTCGGGTGGGACTTGGGTTCGATGTTGTGCGGAGCCCGATCGTCCCGCCCCGAGCTCTGCCACGCCTCTGCCTCTTGGGGTTCCGGGAGTCCCTCGGATCTTGGGCTCTGAGCCCCCGCAGCCCTCAATCCTTCCCCATCCGGAAACGCGGGCTCTGGTTGCCAAGGGTATTGTCGCCTCGCCCCTCTGTGTCCCTCACCCCTCGAGCGGCCCTCCTGGCGCCCCATTTCCTTAAGCGCCGAAAGGAACACAAAAGCGAGGCGGGACCGCACGTTGCAATCCCTGGCGTTGCCTCTCGGGCCGCGGTCCGGGCGCCCCACCCCGGGCGCGGGAAGGCCGTCCTGGGTTCCCCCCGGGCCTTCGCTCGCGGTGCGGGCCGCCGGCTTTCCACCGCGGCGGGGCCGGTGGGGACGCGAGGCCGGGGTGGGGGGTAGGGACCACCCCCCCCCCACGCCGGCTGCAGGGGCGGCGGGGAGCTGCCCGCTCTCCAGCTCTCTCCCTGGCTGTGGCCCCAAAGCGGGGGGATGTCTGTGCTGGGCTGTGAGCCGCCTGGCAGCGTCTACTGACAGCTAATAGTGTAACACGCCGTCTTTGATAAGTCTGAACTAATTACCCCTCTTAATTAAAGTCTTTAGCAGTTGTTTCACTGTTTTGGCAGGAGAACAGGAGAGACTTGCAGTTAGAAAACACCAGAGCCCAAACCCGCAGCGGAGCTGCTGATTAACACTTGAAGCGTTTCAAGGACCTGGCACCCGCCACCATTTGGTTTTCGTTCACGCTCACTCCTTGGATGGAAGCATATTCATCCACAAACATACACACGCGCCTCAAAACACGGCGGCTCCCTTGCCAGCTGTGGACAAGTCAGCACGTCCCTTCGGGACACAAATAATAGCGACCCCCGACAAGGCAGGCGCGGTTTTGCTGCCTGGGGTGTGTGCCGCCCGCATCTCCTACCTAAGGGCCCTCCCCCACCCGCACCCCCACCCCGCCCCACGCAGCACCGCAGCTTGTCAGGTGGCCCAGGACCAACCGCCCCAAATGCCACATCTTCTGAACTTTATCGAATTTCATTACTTTACCAAAGTTGGGAATATTTGGGGAGACTATTCCTTGCTTTTGGTCAAGTGTTCAGGTCAAGCAATTGGTGATATTGTCAGAGTTGGACTTTTTAAAAAGGAGGAATGGTGAGGCGGATAGAGATCTCCAGCTGAATAATGCCAACAGAGCCCTGAAGCTGACGATTAAATAAACACATTCCAAGTATTTATTTCTCACAGTTAATGAATTCATTTTCACGTGCAAGAATCCAAAGCAAAATTCAAATTCATTTATCATGAACCGTACTTATCTGATGTGTAAGTGTGTGCATGTGTGTGCGTGTGTGTGTTCAGTGCGGAATGGGCCTTTCCAGGTACACTCATGTGTGTGTGTGTGTGTGTGTGTGTGTGTGTGTAACATACACACAGTGTTTTGTTACTTCAGGGAAAGAGGAAATGATTATAAACAATTGGCAGGCATTTGACCACAGAATCAGCACAATAAAACTATATACAATAATAAAATTAAAATGGTGCAGCATTCCTGGGTAGGATAATATAGATCTCAATAAATACAGCAGAGTTTTTTTTTTAACAAAACAAACACCATCTCTCCATCGAGATGAAAAGTCTTTCTAAATTAAAAAAAAAATCAGAAAAACAACCCCCCTCCATTTTTTTTTTCATACTTGTCAGTGCCTGTGGTATAGAATATAATACACAGACATGTATCCGGTGCATGCAAGAGGCAAAGGCTGAGCAATGCGGAAGCTTCTTTCTGGTCGGCGCTAATGTGTGGGGCCCAGCATGCCCCGGGATCTGCAGACCAGCTCGGATCTGGAGGTCCAGCTGCACTCTGCCGCCGCCTCAGTGCTGGGAAGCTGGGCTGAACTGGGAAGGGGCTTTGGCCTTGATCACTGGTGGCTCGCATGGAGCCCGGGCTGCAGAGGCCCAGGGGACGGCAGCGGCGCCGGCAGCGGCGGCAGCGTCGTGGCGGGAGTGGGCTGCTGCGCCGAGGGCTGCGGGTCCGCCCCGGGCTCCCAGGCCGCCGTGCGGGCCAGCCCCAGGCTGCTGTCGTGCAGCTTGCGGACATGCTTCTTGAGGTCAAAGTTCCTGCAGAAGCCCTTGCCGCACGTGGGGCAGGTGAAGGGCTTCTTGTCGTTGTGGGTGTGCATGTGGAAGGTGAGGTTGTACACCTGGTGGAAAGCCTTGTTGCAGATATTGCACTTGAACTGCTTCTCCCCACTGTGGGTCAGCTTGTGGTTTTTGTAATTGCCTGGAAAAGACAAATGACAGGAAGGCGGGTTTGAAGAGAGGGCTGGAGCAGGAGGGCGCAGAGGTGTGGAAGGGCCAGACTGCCGCAGCTCGCAGCTCGGACAGCTCACAGCCAGCGCAAGTCGGGCGCCTGCACGTCTCGCCCCGCGTTTATTTCTAAACAGCAGCAAGGAGGCCCTTCCCTCCACCTGTTATTGCATTTATTAACCCAACTATCTAAGACGAGAACAGCGGTTAGGAAAAATACCCCCTTGGTGTATTCAGCCTTCCTTTTTCTGAGACGAAGCCGCCTTCCAGGTAGGAGGCTGGGAAGGCAACACACAAACCAGTTAATTGGCTGCGCTTTAAAAAATAATTTTCCCAAACACCCCAAACCGTTGGGGTTGGGGAAGACTACAGCGACGACGTCTCCGTGACTTGATACCTTTTTGATGAAATCCTTTGCCACAGAATTCACATATGAACGGTTTGTAGCCTGCGTGTATCCGGGTATGCGTGTTCAAAGTGGAACTTCTGTTAAAGGCTTTGCCACACTGGTTACATTTGTGAGGCTTTTCCTAAACAGGAGGGAGGAGACGCCAAGAAGTTAAGGTGTTTTGTTATTGAGTGCAGTCCTGTAAATTGAGAAACCCAGGCATGCTCTCCCCCTCGCTTTGAAGAACAACAAAGGCAAGCAACCCAGGCCTGGCATCTCCCGTGACCAGCGGGCCGGTTAAACAACCCTGGCCGTGAAGCACACGAGCTTATCGGACGCTTTCCCCAAGCCGTCCCGGGTGAACCAGGCGGCCCGCGGGGAGGTGAACTTACCTGGGTGTGAATGATCTTGTGCCTGCACAGAGTGCTGGCTTGCCGGAACCCCTTTCCACACACTTTGCACACGAAGGGTCTGGCTCCTGTATGCACCGGCATGTGTCGGGTTAAGTTGTAGTGCGCGTTGAAGACCTTCAAGTTAAACACGCGTATAACAGGTTAGCCCAACACGTACGAACCGGGAAATAAAATCGGGCAGAGAGAGGAGAGGACCTGACAACAACAGTATACATGTAATTACGAAATAAATTTTAGGAGGAAGGAAGGAAGGGGCTGCGGGGGGTGGGGACAGAACGCCTTTCTTCATAGTACTTGCCTTTCCACACACTTCGCACGTGAAGACTTTGGGTTTGGTGTTCGGGGAGCCTCGGCTGAAGTCGGAGGTTTTGAACGCGATTTTTTCCGACAGGAGCTGGGCGCTTTCTTTCATGTAATGCTGCAGCTGCACCTGGGACAAGTCTTTGAAAGCGACTCCGGAGGGGTACTTCTCCACGGCCGGGACCACCAGTTTGTTCCTTTCGGCTAAATACGTTTTTGGCTGCGGGTGCAAAGGGGAGCTGAGGAAGTAGGGGGCCACCGGGTGGATGTTCACGCCTGCTGCGGGGTGGCATGGGCCGTCCCCGCGGTTCAGGTAGCACAGGGCTCCCATGGCGTGGAAGGAGGAATGGTTGACCACGCGCGGCCTCACCAGCTTGTACTGCTGCAGAGGCAGGGCGTCGCGGGCCAGGTCGCCCTTGAGGCTCAGGGCGCAGTTCAGCAGGTCGCTGCAGCTGAACGCGGGCGCCACGGGCGCCGCCGCCGACCCCGCCGCCGGAGCCGCCGGAGGCTCCAGACTCGCCTTCCGTGGCTCCGAGCTTGTCAGTCCAGTCTTGGGGCTGGTATCGTACGCCACCGGCACGAAGGGGATCATGCAAGGGATCGACGAGTTAAGATGCAGAGAGTGCTTGGAGTCCCCCTTGGGCACGGCTCCATGCAGGAAGTGGGGGATCGGCAGGGCCTTGGGCTCCGGGGTGCGCGCCATGATCCGCTCGATGGAGAAAGCCAAGGGCTTGGAGGTGCTCATCGCATTGCCCCGGGCCGGAGCGGTCGCTAACATTTTGGCAGTCGCGTTGTGGCAGCCACTGTCCATGTCTGAGCCGCCCGCGTCCGTCAGCCGAGGCCGGGCTGCGCTGTCGCTGCCTTGTTCTCTGCTTGTCACAGACCTGCGGAGAGGGGGACGCGCGCGATCACCACCAGCAGCCTCCTCCTCCTCCTCCTCCTCCCCAGCATCACCAGCCGAACCTGCCTGCCCAGCCCAATGGACTCCCGCCATCCCATCGCCGAGTTCTTGATGCACCAATGACTCAGGGACAATCACTACTTATTTCTATCAATAGGAAGTGTTGTGTCAATAGCGCAGCCAACATCTCGCCAATCGTTAACTTCCAAGAGGAGAAGGTAAACTAGATAATTGCTCAATTCGCTTCCAACAGTCAACAGGAAAACTTTTTTTCTCGGCAGTCGGTGACTACTTTTCATTGGTGAGGGAGCTTCCCCCGCCCAGAGGAGGCGGGGGCGCTCTCCCCCGCGCCGCGCGCCCTCCCCTCCGCGCACACACCGCTCCCCTCCACCCCCTCTGCACCCGCACCCCTTCGCTTTTCCCCTCTGTCTTTTTAATTCTCAATCTGCTTAACCAAGCTTTAGAGGCCAAGCAAATCTGAGATCAATTTTCCCGTTTAGCTCTAAGTGACATCATCTAAAATCATTGTGCCAGGGCTAAATAAGGAAACGGAGTCTAATTCGAGGGCAAACGCCAGGCTATATTTATCAAATTCCAAGCTCCAGAAAGCGGCAGCCAGGAAGCCTCCGGCAGCGATACCCCAGCTTCCCCCCGCATGGTTCTGCGGAGCCCGAGCTGGTCTCGGGTCCGAGCCGCGCCGCCTCCTCCGCAGCTGCTCTTTCTTGCTCTAGGGCGCGGGGCGGAGTGCTTCCGGCATCCCGGAATCCCTGTGGCCAAACGGAGTCTGGACCACTAGGAAGACGCCAGCAGGTAACTGGCCTCCCCAATCGCCCCTGAGAATTAAAGGCCTTGGGAGACTTGTTATATGTTTGTGGTTTTGTGAGTGCGATGCCGTGACGTACGCCGCATCCACAAAGTTGAAGAGGAGTTGCAAAGAATAAGCGCGTGTCACACCCAAAGAAACCTCAGTTAGGGCCGGATCCCACCCCCCGCTACACGCGCGCACGCACACACACACACGTGCGCTTTCATGCGTTTCCATTGAGAGCCCGGAAAGAGTATTGTTTGTTTGTTTGTTTGTTTGTTTGTTTGTTAAGTACCTGCACTCACTAGAGCTCTAGGAAAATTTCCAATTCTGAATGCTGAGTGGAGAAGGGAAACAACTTATTGATTTCCTCCCCCAACCTCCCGACTGCAGGTGTCCGCAGGCCTCTCCGAAGCAGTGCGGGCGCGGGCGGCGGCGGGGCGGTGTGAGCTCCGCAGGGCGGCGAGCCCAGCCACCTGCCAGCAGGCGAGTTCTGGCCGCACCCTCGCTTGCGCCCCCCAGAGCGCGCGAAGACCTTGCTCGAGCGCCGCGTCGCGTCCAGGCGGCCTCTGGGGTGTGGCGCCCAGGACCAAACTTCCAGAGAGGAGCGGTAGAGGGTAAGGAGTGTTTCTGGAAGACTCCGGTGTCTGCGACTCCAGCGGCGCGGGTTCTCGCCACCCTGGCGAGGGCGGGCCCGGAGCGCGCTGGGAACAGCGGCGCGCACCCTGCTCGTCCCTCCCCTTTTCGAGCCGGCGATCGTGCGGAGGTCAACGCTGAGGTCAGCCGTGCCAGGGCCGGGCGTGCACTGGGGGCTGTAGGGGGAGAACGCAGCGGCCACGAGCCCCGCGCCGGGAGGCGGAGGAAGAGCGCAGAGATGCCAGCCAGGGCCTTGCGATCTGCACTCCCCTGCCGGTGGCCGTCCGCAGCAGCCTACCTACGCGGTGAGTTGTCCCCCTGTGTGCGTGTAGAAGGGATTGGGATCGGGTGCGTCTCTGGGGAGGTTGATGCAAGCCCACTAGAACCAGGGATTGTTGAGCCCCTGACCAATTCCACCAAAAAATGCGAAGTCTAAGGAAATTGACCTGAAAACATTACCTCCTCCCTGTCTCGCTGCCCAGCATTCGCCAGGGGCCACTCACCCTAGCTTTTCGTGAGGGCCAGCCTCGCCTCCGTCCGGACAGCCGAGAGGGTGGGCACAGAGAGAGCCTGGGCCGGGACCGTGCCTGATGCCCAAGGCCGAAGCCGAGCAGCTGGGAGGGTGTTGGGGAAACCCAGTTGCCGAGGAGAAGAAGGGAGAGGCTTGAATCTTGTTGCAAGTTGAAGGCAGCCAAAGGGCCAGGTGGGGATGCGAGGGGCCTTAGCAACTAGGCCTAGAAGTGCCCCTTCGGGCTAGGTGGATCGAAGCAGCGGTAGAAAAGTGCAGAAAGAGGCGAGCGCAGGGCGCGAGGGGCCGAGTCCGGAAAGAGGCGCCACACCTCCGGGAGCACTCCCGAGCGGTTCCAGGCCCCGGCGCGGTTACCCAGGGTGCGCCCCGGCTGGAGATGTTCTTTCCATTTGCTCTTGGGGCCACCGATCCTGTCTCCCTTCCTCCCTGCTCAGACAAAGGGCTCTGGAAGGCTTTGCGAGGGGAAGGGGTAGGAGAAGGGGGAGTCCCACGACAGATGGGTCGCCCTTAAGACTTTAATTGAAGCCTTTTGTGGCGGATCTGGTTTCCTTTCCTACCCGACGATTCCCACATCGAAAATCCTTCCTCCCCATTGTATCCCAGCGAGGCAGGGCTCGGTTTGGGGGGAAAAAGCAGAGAAGCGCGAAACAGCCGGGCTCAGCCGGGCTCTGGCGCACCCAGCTGACTTGTACAACTCACCACTTCAGGAGCGTCGCCTGCCTTGTTGACTGAATGCCACCAGTTTGTTTTACATTTGACGCGTGTCTTTCCCTCTGCTCCCTTTCCCCCTCCCCCATTCCCTACTCCTTAAGGGCAAATTGACCTTAGTAAATTTCTCCTTTTCCTAAAAAGGAAACCCGTGGCCTATGGGTTATACCTGCTTTGTATGTATAGTTAATATTTCAAGCAGTTCGTTTTTCACTGGTCTTTTCAGGATTTGCCTTTTTGACAAGTGTGTGAAAGTAGTGTCATTTGAGTAACAAATATCACAAAGTAGCAATTATGCCCTACCTTTATAGATCTGACCTTCCTAATCCTGAAGACTGAAGAGGTGCTTTATAAATCCAGTTCTTGATATTCCAACATTTGTGAATGAGTATTTTACAGCCAAAACCTAACCTAAGGCAGTGTTAATTTTTACAAATATCCCTATTAAATAAAGATGGTCTTAAACAAAATGCAAAATGTAATTTAGGAAAGGCCTCCATCTTATTGTAAATCTGTCCAGTACATCGGGATTCTACACCTCACCCCCCCAAAAAATACACTTGAAAAATTATAAGAAAATAAACCATCAATAAAAGCAGAGCATATTTGGAAAATTTAGAAGCTTTTAAAACTGTTCCACACTTAGCGTTGTTTATTAAACAATGCAGGGGAGCCTGTTTGTTTTGTTAGTGGCAAAAGAGAAACTCAGTAATAGTTTCTTTGGATTTTCTTGAAGAATCCTGTAATCCCACCTCTTTTGGTCAGGGCTGACCCAACCTGGAAAAGGAGCTGTTTATTTGCCTTCCCTACCCACTTAAGTTCATGTGGAAGGCCAGTTCTGAGTGTATGCGTTTTTTCCTATATGCGATATTGTGAGGGAAGCAGACCAGTGTCTGTGAGAAGAAGAGACCAGATAACAAACTCCGAGTTAAGACCTTCTGAGGACCTAAGAAAAAAAGCCCTACACCTCTAAACCAATTTAAGGCTCTCTTTTCTTTTTAGGCATCTAATTTTGATTTCAATGATTCCTAAACTAGGTTCTTGACATTACTCAAGAACTTGAATGATTTCCGAAGGCTTTTTAGTTTGCATTCTAGTGACACACTTTCTGATAGAGATTATAGCAATCTGATTTTAAAAGCAATAAAATAGAGCCATCAATGACCAAATCATGCATAATTTTAATCTCTTCTTTAATAAGTCATGAAATACTGTTGAGGTTTTTTTAAAATAAAAAATGGATTGAAAAAGTTTTAACTTATTCAGTCTTCTGCCAAGTGCATTAATTAATCTCTGCTCGTGTTTTGGGGGTTTTCAGACCTTCCCAACTTCCACAACTCCCACCTCTTCATCATAAGCAACAGTCTGCTTTCTCTGCTTCTTATTAGCCATGTGGAGCTAAAAGAGAGAGAAAAGGTTATTATTCTGAGGAATACTCCTCCCAGACATTCAGACTCACCCAGACTCTTTCCTGCTTAGAAAGTGGCACCAAAGGCAATGCATGTTTCTTCTAGAGGAGGAAGAATATTCCTAACATCTTCTATAGGTCTTCTCAGTCTCTATTTCTTTCTGACTTGTCCTCCATTTTTTCTTGTGGTATGGGAAGGAGGCAAGGTGATGGAATAGAGCACAAATAAGAAGGGCCTGCAAGGTTCAAGGAAAGAGTCTTGGGTGCTAGTTAATGAATACACGAAGAGATCTCACTTTCCTGCCCTTAACACCCCGGCCACATGTTCGAATTTAAGGCTACTGGTGTGTTTTAGGTAGTTTGGTAGCACATAGAGGATTCTTGCCAAATTTGTACAGCGTGTGAAGGGCAGTATCACATATTAGGAGTATAGGAGGGACTTCATGAATTCAGAGCCCTCCTCCCTTTGGGGACCAAGAGATGAGTTAGTGTATCTTTTATATTGGGATTTCATTTAAGCCTAGTAAAATTATTCTTCTCCAAATAACATTTACATATTAAATCCATTTGTAAAAGTAAATGAAGAGCCCCAAGGGTTGTATGCCAGCTGTTCAAAGAGCGGCAGGCCTTACCAACAGGATCACCCCTACCCTGGGTTTGTTTCTGCCACCCACTAATGCTGGGATTTTTCTCACCATTCCCACAGGCCTGGCCAGTGTGCTCCCTCCAGACTGCCCGGCTCTGACTCAGGGCGGGACTTGATGAAAAAGAAGTTTCTAAACAAGCAACACAGTTTCTCCAACTTATTGGAGGAGCTGCCTAGAAGTTGAGCAACAAAAACCAGCCAAGGTTTTCTTGCAATTGACAGTGTTATTGAAACCTGGGAATCGAGCAGTTAGAAGACAAGCCCCCCCGCCCCAATATGCTCTCTTGCCCTGCACTGATTGCACTGATAGCTGGTTAGTGCAATTGGTTCATTATCATTTTGCAGCCATTGTCGGATAATTTAAAAAATTCATTTGATGGTCAAAATAAAAAAAAATTCTTCAACACACAGCACGACTCTTACCTTGACTCTGCCCACGAGGTTCGGAGCAGTTTTAATATTATTTTCAAGGCTTCTCCCTTATTTCTCACGAAATAAAAGTCAATAACTGAGATTCACATAACAGGGAAAAGATAAGCTTTTAAAAAAAAAGAAGAAGGAGAAGAAGAGAAGAAGAAGTAGTAGTAGTAGTAGTAGTAGTAGTAGTAATAGAGGCAAACGAAAATCCCTGAACAGAAATGCCTGAGAGCTCTTTATAAATTCAGTTACCTCCGGGAAGGGCGGTCGCGCGCTCCCGCCCCGAGCACCCTGCGCTGGACCCGCTGCCCTCGGCCACCTGGCCTCCAGACCGCCGTGGCCCCGGCCTCCGAGGGGAACGGCGCGCTCGCTGCGGGCGCAGGAGCTGAGGCTGGGGCCGGAACAGAGCCATTTAATGCAAGCCAAGCCCGAAGCGAAACAGAAAAGCCGACACTTCTCGGCGGTCTGGTTCTCCACCATGAACTCTGGCCCACGAGTCCGAACAATTGAAATGACAGGCACGGCCGAGGGTGGGTGCCTGCAGCCGCTCGGAGGGGCTGGTGTTGGGCGTACTCCCGCAGCCTCCTCCCCGGTGCCCGCTGCGTCCTACGCGTCCCGCGGGCCCTGGGTCTGGCGTGGCCTCCGGGAGCCCGATCCGTCCGCGCCTACGGCCGCCCCCCTGGCCATCTGACCGGGACCCGCAGTCCGGAGGGCGCTCCTCCCCCTTCCCGTCCCTCGCCCCGCGCACTCCAGCGGAAGGCGGCTGCCCCCGCCCGGACGCGAGGACGCGAAACCCCAAAGAGTTTGGGAGGGGGTGCGGGATCGGGTTTAAAGATCAAGTCTGGTGGCCGCGAAGTCCGGATTAAAAAGTTTTCGAGCAGAACAGTCGCTAACAGACTTGCTTTGGCGACTCCGGGTGAGTGAAGGGGCTGTGCTCTAGCCGGCAGGGGAGAGAACACGGCCCGACGGCGCGGCTGGCCCCGGAGGCAACCTGAGCATCCTCCCAGCCGTTTTGCCCGTCACTTGGAGTTTCCCGGAACACGTTTCCTTAAGCCAGTTTTAAACGGAGGCAGGAGCGCCTCTGAGTGTCTCCTCCATACACCTTTCATGTCCGTGGCCGGGGACTGTGGTTTTGCGCCCCACCCCCTTCCCCGTCCCCGGGAACCCTCCCACGCCCTCGGATCCGGGCTTAGAATTAGTTGGTGTTTCCTGCTGGCCCCTGGGAAAGCGAGACCATTCTCTAAACTGGATTGTTCTGTTTGACAGTTTAGTTCCACCTTCTGCTCGTGGCCCCACCCGCCAAGTTGTCCTCTCCTCCGGCCGGCCCCCCGCCCCCGGGTCCCGCCAGCCGACGAGGTGAGGGGTGGCTGGCCACCGAGCAAACAGCCCGGGGCCTCCGCCCGCCGGCTCCCAGGCCCTGGGCGGAGAAGACGCTCCGACCCGACCCGGGCCGGCCGCCCCCATTCTGGGAGGGGGTGTACGCTCCCCTGCTGTCTTCTCCCCGCCCCCCTTCCGTCCTCCTTCTCCCTCAGCCTCTGGGGCCAGATCCTACAGGCGCTGGACAGGTTTCCTGGGTTGAGCCTCAATATCGCGTTGAGAAAATGCCAAGAAGAGGTCGGATCCCGCATTAGGGAATCGGCAACTTTTACCATAAGTTGAATGATTGCTTTCTTAGTACGGATTCATCTGGAAGTCGTTTTTCGTCCCACTTGACATCGGTTAATTCTTTGAATTCCACGAACCGTGGGCCTGCCCTTAGAGGGGCCTGTCTTTAGTCTCGCAGAGGAAACCCCGCCAGGCGTCCAGCGCCCCCCAGCTGATCTTGACGTTGGTGACGGGGGACCCAAACAACATCACGCGACCCCTGGCGACCTGGAGGGCCCCCGGTGTCACAGACCCAGCTCGCTCTCGGCGGTGAGAGCCATAGGCCCCGGGTAACAGCCCAGGGAGAAAGGAGGCTGTGAATCATTCAAAGACGGGACTGGGGTCGATTCCTGCTGTACAGGGGTGAGGGGGAGTCTCCTCTCCCTAACCCTGTGATTCACAGTTTCTCAGAAATTTACATAATACAAAGGGGGTAGATGTAAACCTAAAGGACAAAAATAATAATTCAACAGCACATATTCCATTTTCGCACCGTGGGCCTGGATATGTGCCCAGTGTTGGCACATGAGCTGATTTCCAGAGCCTTGTACTCATGACGGAGAATGACTGAACTTTCTCAGCCCTGAAGCAAGGAGAGGGAGAATGGGAGGGAAAAAAAGGGGGAGACAGAGACATTGGCTTTAATCACGCTGATGTGATTTCTTACGAATGGTAAAAGAGTTTTAGAAATGAGAACGATAAACTGTCTTCCAAAGGTGGTGAGTATGATAATATGTGGGGTGCCTCACTTTCCGAACAATCTGTTCCTTGTTTATTTGACTGATGTAAACGCTTTATTGGAAAATCAAAGCCATTACCCTTTGATATTAAAAGAAAACTCTACTTTGCCATTTCCCTAAATAAGCAAGGGGCCACACCTACTGAAAGAGAAATGCCTCTATCGACTGAGCTCTAAGAAACTAACTCAAATGCAGGATGGAGAAGTGCCAAGTAGCAGCTACAGACACATGTGATTGCTGTTGCTGCCTTTATGATTAGCTTTTCCTCCCTGCATTTGAACTCAGACCCCATTAGTAAATTCAAATTCTGGAGCCCTACTTGCAGTGTTCTCTTAAGGAACTCGGGGCAAGAGGAAATCCAGGGACAAGGTCTGTGGGATCCCAGTCTCTCCTTATATTATAGCCTGGAGGGCCACAGCCGAGCAAGCACCCTTTGGTCTTAGGCCGGACCTTTGCTAAGTGGGTCCAGCCCCAGACCTAGGTGAGCAACGGAGCCCTCCCCTAGAGATTCGGTGGAGGGTGGAAGTCACCGGAGATGGGTAACAGAAGGCCTTTCTTCCCCTTTCTCTGCCTTCTGCATCTGACTATTACTCAGGCTTCCCTTTTCTCTGCAAAACCCGTGTGCAAAATTGGCCATACCTTCTAACACGCACTCCAGCCCATTGGTAGTTTGCACTTGCTATTTTACACTAATGTTTAGAGCTTTTAAGTAAACATGTATGGGCAGGAACTTAAGAGGGGAAAGCATCCTTTTTTTTTTTTCCAAGTACGTAGTGAATTCTGTTCCCATGTGACCCCCAACTGTGTCCATAAAGGGTAAAATATAATCGTAATCCCCTTTTCTCCTAACTGGACCATCCTTTTAAAGCTGGATTCTTCAACTATCTGTTCAAACCAAGAGCAAACTTTCCTGTTTTCTAAGAAAGTTCTCCCCAAGTACTCTTACCATCCATTTGTCCCAGACATTTTGACAGCAGGGTGCTTCAACATAGGGGAGCCACACAACTAGTGGGCAAAAAGGCGAGTGGCAGTTCCTCTTTGCCTTAAGTAGTTTGTCTGTAAATGGGACTAAATCAAAGCCCACTTTATTCTTGAGAGGCTTTGGGATTGAAAATACATTTAAAAATAAAACTACATATGAAAAGTTAACTATCATCTTGTTAAAACCTTAAGCAAGAAACTTTTCCAAAATATTTTCAGACAACTGTATTTAAAAAACACCCCTTCTCAGGGATGTGATTTCTGGTTATCTGCAAGGAAATGTTAAAATAAACATACACAATCACACTTGCTAAGTTATTTTTTACAACCTTGAGAACTTTCTTTATCATATCTTGGGGGCCTGCCCTCCCACACTCAGTCCTGAGTTCCCCAAGGGACACTTTCTTCTGAGAATTCATGAATTGAATTAACCTTTTATACAAACCTTTTGAAAATCCCAGTTTGATTAACACAGATTTCATCTCTTTAGAAGCAGTTATGCATTTTTAAAATTAACCATTTTTGGTACACTCTCCTAATGATCTGAAATAACTCACCTAGCAATTAATTACACAATGTAACAAGAAACTGGGCAGTTTGAGTGAGTGACAATAAATGAACTTCTTCAATACAGCAACTTTGTAATGTTTTTTAAAAAATTATGACCCAGCTTCGGTGTGTGTGTTTGTGTGTGAGTGGGAGGGGGTAGGAGGGAGGCGTTGGATAGGACCTGGCAAAAGTCCTCCCTTGTTACAATTCGTAACTATCCTAGCCTTTCTCATGTTCCACTTTCCACTTTTTTGAAATCCAGTTATTTCAGATTCTGACCTTTTACCACATAATCCCTCTTTCATGAGCCTTTTCCACATCCCTACCAAAATCTCTTCCCAAAGTAACCTTTGGGTGTGCTTCCTTGAAAATTCAAGGAAATGCCCTAAACAACAAACCTTAGCACTTTAATTATTTTTCTGCCAATCACACCCTAGAGAGATATTACTCATTGGGTGTCAGGAAACAAGCAGTGATAAAAGGCAAGCCAGAATTGACTTAAAGCAGAAAGGGAAGTAATTTGTGGACAGCATGGAAGTAGAATGCTGACAAGTCTAGAATATGTTTATTGGCTGTTTTTTTTTTTTTTTTGCATTGTCCACAAATAAACATACTGAAAAATCCACGTTAATGTGGAGTTTTAAAGTCCTGGAGCTTAAAGGCGTCCTTGTATTCCACTGTAAGGGGCAGGAGTGAAATCCTGCCACCTGGGTCTGGAACTCAGAAGCTGCAGGCAGGGGACCTTAAAGGAATGATGGAGACAGTATTGTAAGCCCCTTGCAAGGGATCAGTTTCTGCCTCCCCAGGCCAAGACGTGTCTAGCTCCAGCACCATCAGGGAATGCATCTGCCTCTCCACAGATGTGCTGGGTTGCGACCAAGGAGCACCGTGCCCCTCCCTCGCCCCCCCCAACCCCCTCCAGGCCTTCAGTTATTGGCGTTTTCCTTGTGGCCTAGAAGGGCTGCCAGTTCAGAACTCAGTGCTGGTCATCTCCCTAATAGTTTTGGCGCAGCTCTCACAGCACCTTTTCTCTTGGAGCACCTTCTCTCTCTCTCTCTCTCTCTCTCTCTCTCTCTCTCTCTCTCTCTCCCTCCCCCCTCCGGCTCTCTCTCTCCCACTTCTCATTTTCCAAAAGCTGTGTCCACATCTCTGGTTTGAGATGCAGGAGGCCTTTTTAAATTTTGGAAAGCATCAATGAATATCAATTTGCCTGAAATTCTCTCAAAGGAAACCCACTGGGCACAGGCCACAGCCAGAAAGCCCTTGCTTGTGGTCTGGCAATTCCCCAGTCAAACCCGTCGGGTTTCAGAACCCCTGACCATCCTCATCCTCAGGTGGACCAATAATTTGTCTCCAGCCGCCTTCTCTTTGGACTGCAGCTCCCGGGGCTGCTCTCAGCGAAGCGGCTGTTCTGGTGACAGGAGTGGGCTCGCCCCTGCCCCTACTCCTCTCCTCCCACTACGCTGGCCTGTATTTAAATAACCCACCAAGAAGCTGGACCATCATAGCCAGTCCACTCCGCCAGGGCCAGGGGCGGGGCTGACTGCAGGCCTGTGCCAACCCCAGGGAGAAGGGCCGGGAGACATGTGGGAGCCAATGCCAGAGGTAGGCATCCCCTTCCCCCACATCTTCTGATCCAGCCCTACTTTAAGAAACAGTTGCCAGTGGAGTGGCTTCAGTGGTTGAGTGTCAACCTGGGAACCAGGAGGTCAGGTTTGATTTCTGGTCAGGGCACACGCCTGGGCTGCTGGCTCGATTCCCCATATTGGGGGGACGTGCAGAAGGTAGCCCATCAAGGATTCTCTCTCATCATTTTGATATTTCTTTCTTCTTTTAAAAAATATATTTTATTGATTTTTTACAGAGTGGAAGGGAAAGGGATAGAGAGTTAGAAACATCGATGAGAGAGAGAAATCGATCAGCTGCCTCCTGCACGCTCCACACTGAGATGTGCCCACAACCAAGGTACATGCCCTTGGCGGGAATCGAACTGGGGACCCCTCAATCCGCAGGATAACCCTCTATCCACTGAGCCAAACCGGTTTCGGCTACAATACATCATAGATGTTTCCATCTCTCCCTCCCTCCCTTCCTCTCCGAAATCAATAAAACTGTTTTTAAAAAGGAACAGTAAATAATGGCCACAACTTACTATATGCCTCTATTCCTTGCAACCCCTTGCTTGTTCAGAGGTGAAATAAGTTGCCGGAGGCCACTGCGCAGACGCGGGAAGAGGAAGGTGTTAGGATTCAAACGCAGGCTTTTCTGCTCCGAAGCTCACTATGGTGGTTTGGGGGCAGTTCTTAAAATCAGGGATCTTCTTCACTTGGGAAAACATCGAAATCTTCTTCCTCATTTCCTCTTCCCTGGGGAGGACGCGCTTACACTCAGTGCCCATTTCTCCCTTCCAAGGATCGCGTGTGGCACCCACAAAGGCCCCTGGGGACTTCTGGAAGCAGGCTGCCAGGCTCCACCTGCTCTATCGCTCCCGGAAGTATCTCACTTCACTTCCCCCAAAGGGCAGCTCCAGGCAGCTCTGCATCCCCCAGTAGCCACCTCGGAGGGAGAGCCTGCCCAGCATCCGAGCGAGCAAGCGGTCCCAGCCCACTCCTCTTCCTAAACCCCCCACCCCCACTCCGCAGGGCTCCGTCTGCAGTGAAGTTCTAGGCCAACTGCACCTGGGGCCTCCCCGAGGGTCCCCGAGGCCCGAGAGCCAACTCCAAGGGGAAAGGGGACCCTCTCCCCACCGTTTCTGCACGGGACCCGGGCAGGGCAGGGCAGGGCGTGGGAAGGACTCATGGTAAAGGCAGGTGGATGCAGTCCTCCCGAGCACCCACAGACCAGGCCTTCAAATCCCCGCACAAGCCCCCGGGGAGGGGTGCGCGCAGGGCAGGCAGTGGAGCGCACTATGTGGCTCTGCCAGCGAGTAGTAGGGACCTGAACATCTCAGGAACATCAATCCATCAGCTCCCTTCAGATTCATCAGCTCCCTTTAGATCCATCAGCTCTTTAGATCTATCAGCTCCCTTTAGATCTATCAGTTCCTTTCAGATCCATCAGCCCCTTCAGATCCATCAGCTCCCTTTACACCTATCAGTTCCCTTCAGATCCATCAGCTCCCTTCAGACCCATCAGCTCCCTTCAGCTCTATCAGTTCCCTTCAGATCTATCAGTTCCCTTCAGATCCATCAGCTCCCTTCAGATCCATCAGCTCCCTTCAGATCTATCAGCTCCCTTTATATCTATCAGTTCCCTTCAGATCCATCAGCTCTCTTCAGATCCATCATCTCCCTTCAGATCTATCAGCTCCCTTCAGATCCATCAGCTCCCACTAGGGACCTGGACCCAGAAGTTTCCATGTTCTGTTTGAAGTAAGAAATGAAAGCAGCCAAGCTCTGGCTATACTCGCCCCCTTATGGGTCTTTCTACCAAGCTGGTGGCTGGGGTACGGGGATCCCTCGGGCATCCTTGAGCCCAGGACCAGGGCCTGGGGTAGCTCGGGTTTTCGTGGGGAGGAAGGGGGCAGCGGGAAGTCGTGTGACCTCTTTTCCATTCAAGCGCACCTCCCAAGGCTCATCCTGGATCCTAGGGCGAAGGAGGGCGGTGTCAGCCCCCACCCCGCGCTACAACCCTGGGGGTGGCATGGGAGCCTGGAGACACTTTGCAGGAGCTTTTACTACTAAGGTAGCAAAAAATCCTTTCTCCAGAGGGAGGGACAATGAACAAGAACTAAAGGAAATTCAAGTGGAAAAACCCGTGAATGCCAGAGCGACCCATAGCTGGAGCCAAGAGGTTGACACGAAGCTCTGTGGTTCTCTCCCTCGCCTGCAAAGAGTCTTTTCATGATTTTTTTCCAAGTGTTTGCAAAAATTCCCCTTCCAGACCTGTTACTTAACAAGCCCGCTGCAGCCCGGACTTTAGAAGGTATTATTTTTTTCAGCAACACTCACCAAACTGTGCAGAGAATGTACTTTTTTGCCCTACCCCAAGGTTATTCAGGAGGGTAAGAGCTAATTCTTTGGGGTTAAAAAAATGATTTTCACTTCAATATCTTTCACTGCAAGATTTGTTAGGTTTCCAATTAAATTCCTTTTAAAAAATGATCCTTAAAAAAAAATACTTGGCTTCCTCTAATAGACAGATGATTGGATATTCACCCTAACAGTTACACACACCAATGAACAATTATGAAGTCATTTCAAGCAATTTGTAGTTATGTTGAAGGGCATTTCTGGGAAAAACCACCAGCAACTTTTCAGTCTTTTTCAGGAATTTTTTATAAATTTCTCTTTATACACCTTGGACTGAAAGGGTAATCTTTAGTCCTCTACCTGCTTTTGTTATTGTCACTGCGAGGTGCCAGTAGAGGCTGGAATGGGAATGGAGCTTTTAGAAATATGGGTACCCAAGGGAAAGGAACACCCCAATCTAGAGAGAAGCTACAAGAGGCTACAAATGGCCAGCAAAGCAGGCCATTAGGGAGGTTAAGTAGGTGAAGCCTGCAGCAAGGCCCTCCTGCAGGTTCCAAGTACTTTCCCCTGAAACACATGCCTCCCGCTTAATTCCTGCAGGGATGGGGGAGGGGGAGGGAGTCCCCTCAGCCCAACCTGCACCCTCTCCAATCCAGGACCCCTTGGGGGATGTCTGACTGCCAGTGTAGGCCTAATCATGGACCTCTGGTTCCCAATTGCTCACCCCCCTGCCTACCTGGTCACCCCTAACTGCCAGCCTGATCTCCCCTCACTGCCTCTGCAAGTGGCCTGATTATCCTTAACTGCCCTCCCTGCTGGCCTGGTTGCCCCTAATTGCCCCCCGCTGCCAGCCAGGTCACACTGAACTGCCCCCTCCTTGCTGGTCTGGTCGCTCCTGCCTCACCCCATAGGCCTGGTCACCCCTTACTACCACCAGCCTGGTCACCCCCAACTGCCTCCCTGCCAGCCTAATCGCCTCCAACTGCCCCCCACTGCTGGCCTAGTCATCCCCAACTGCACCTCCTACAGACCTGATTATCCCTAACTCCCCCCTCACCAGCCTGGTCACCTCTTACTCCCCTCCCCTGCTGGCCTGGTTGCCCCCAACTGCCCCCCCTGCTGGCTTGGTTGTTCCATGCAGTCTGCTATTCAGTCATTTGGTCCTCCCTCACTAACGCCCCTGCTGGCCTGGTCATAGGCAGCCATATTGTGAGGATGTGATGGTCAATTTGCATATTACCTCTTTATTATATTGGATTCCACACACACCCATGGTGAAGAGTAGGTCACCATTCACACTTTAGGACAAAATGGGCCAATTGCACTGAGATGAACTCTATCAAAGAAATAGACATTTTATTGAATGAAAAACAAGAGTGGGAAATTTCTAAGTATCGAACAATTTGAGCTGTGTAGCAAGCAGCAAGCTTGAGGGTTTAGGGACGCATGACTGGACATCTGAGGTTTTGAGAAAGGATGGTCCTGAGCCTGAGGGTGGAGAGAAAGGGAAAGACAGCATTCCAAGGCAAACACCCTTTCAAAACTACTGAGTGGTAGAATTAGTCTCTAACCCAGAAAGGGGAAGAAATCCCCTCTCCTGTTGACCTTGTATCACAGGGTCTTTTACCCTAGGGCCCAGAATTTGAGTTAAAACAGTATTATATAATAATTTGGATGAAGTATATTGTTGTGGCCTAATTTGGGTACCAAGTCATCATTTAGAATGAATTTAAAAGTTGTTTCACTTCCAAAGTTATGGAACTTAAGTTTAGATAAAATTCAGGGATAACTTCACTTATTTTGCATTAACTGACTTAATGGAAACATTACATATAAATGAATGCAGTAGCAAACATGCCAACATATTTTAGAAAAAAAATACAAAGATAAAAATTCATAAGGAATTACAAAGTTTACTACTGTTATTTATCTTTCAAAATTGTTGCAAGAAAATACTTTGGGGGAAGAAATAACTCTTAATAAGTTAATTGCTAGTTAACAGTACCAGCATTCCTAGTATTAAGTAATTAATAGTTATCATTAATTGCTAATATTAACTAATAATACACAATATCTAAGCATGTAGTCCATAATATCTTTGATATGGAAATATGCTGTCCTAGTACTAAGTCTTTTAATAAGTGTGTATGCCTACTAGGTACAAAGAAGTGTTAATATTTTTTACTCATTTGATTGTGAACGAGACAAAAAAATTAACAAAACAGAGCCAAATTGTTATGATGTTTGTAATACTGCAAACATTTTTATTGCATTTAATCTATACAAGTCTAATAAATACAGGAGTGCTTATGAATAATGGATTTTTATTGCCTGCAAGCTCTTACAAGTAGGAGAATAAAGTATGTTATGGCAGCACACTCACTAACCCACACTTTGGGATTATTTTACATTTGAAAAAAGAAATGTTCAGAATGGAATAAGACACAAGGGTAACCCAGCCTATATTTGGCTTGGGCAGTCCTTTAAGCTCAGGAATATACCTGCAAACCAATTCAGAGTATTAAGAACCAAGGTTAACGTTTTCTCACACGTCACAACAATGACAAATTAGTTATGAAACAAACCTTGTACATAAATGATAAACTGTGCACACCACTTTAACACAGGTACGAAAGAGCTGGCAGAATGAACAAAAGTGACTTCTCACAATGTTGTCTTATGAGAAATACATACTTTACACACAGGACACTATTTTGATGTGATTACAGAAAAAAAAAAGTCAACTAAGAAAATAGTTCTAATCACAAACAGAGCCAAAGCTCATATTGGGTCAAGCAACACAAAAGAGGCTAATCTTCTTAAAAACAAAACAAAAAACTTGGCAAGCTTGATATTTCCCCCTTTATTTCTGCTTACAGTTTTACCTTTGAAAATGTGGAGTGAAAGACAAGTATTTTATTCGGTCAAACACTACAAGAACCAGATACAAAATAAAGCAATGTCAAGGACCCGCTTTCTTTCACAAGCTGCACACCCTCAGGCTTCCTCTTCTTCATCACTGTCCTTCATGGTAATGCCCTGAAGTCCGCCTCCTTCTGAAACAGAGGCTGTAGCCTCCTCCACTGTTAATCGTCTGTGCACAGTGTCATAGGTCTTACTGTTCAGTGTGCCTTCCAACACACCCTGCAATCGGAAGTCCCTATAGGTTTTCTGGAGGAGGAAGAGGAATATTGTTTAGATCACTTACGGATTATATGTGTACAGTTATATGCAGATGTCTATCTTATATAATAAAAGCGTAATATGCTAATTTTCTGACAGTTTGGTTGACCGCTTAACAGTCATTATGACATGCACTGACCACCAGGGGGGAGATGCTCTAACCAGCAGGTTACCTTGCTGCTGGGGTCTGGCCAATGGGGACAGGGCCAGTAGGGCCGGACATTCCTGGGAGCCCTCCTGCAGTCTCCAGCTGGCTGGCCCCTATTGAGACTGAGCTGGCCCTGATTGCTGGCCAGGTCAAGGGACCCCATTTGTGCATGAATTCGTGCACCAGGACTCTAGTATGTACATAATGAAATTGGCATTTCCAAAATGATCTTGGGAAATCCATGAATGGCTTCAGATTATCAATGATTTTGTTGGTATATTTCTAGGAAGAAAATAAAATGAGAGACTTTGGGTAGAGCCTATTTAACCTAGAATAATCCTAAATAGATCAAAATGTTTTAACTATCAGTTGATAATTAAGCTTTTCTCCAAAATATTACTAATTACATAAAATTTACTATTTGGATAAATTGTAACAAGATGAAATGATATGTACTGATATGTATATTTAATATGAAAAGAATCCTTAGTATTACAATTGAGGAGACTTTCCTTTAATACTTAAAAATACATTACGCTTTATAAAATGCATTAGCTTTTTGGGAAAGGTGTATGGAGGGAGAAGATTAATCCTATTATCAATAAAAGAAATTTGTATTTTCACTGCTTGTGAATTATAACATTTATTTATATGTAATAAGGAATAAAATTTTGTGTACACCTAAATGTCTATGCATTCTGCCCTTTCCTTTTGAAATTCCCTTGGACTGTGAATGGTCAAATTCTGGCATAAAGCTCTCATAGATAGGCTAATAAAATATGTATTTACATTTTCAGTAAATCATAATTTTGTGTGTTATATGTCAAACATAGAATTCCATGATATTATTTCTGCAGTGATTCTCAAAAACAAGAACAAAGGAGCTTTGGGTTATGTGGCATTTCAGATATGTAACCTGTAAAACTGCCCTTAATTTCACTTTCCCTTAAGTGTGATTTTCTTCAGATATGATTTTTCTATGACTAAACAATACAGGTATTTTAGTTTTGATTTTTAAACTTGTAGGAAAAAATCTAGAATTAGTTCAATGGGGAAACAAAAATAAATAAATAAATAAATAAATAAATAAATAAATAAAATGAAGAATTCCATTCTGTTGAGGCACTTCGAAGGCCATTTTTAAAGAAAAATTTCTTTAAAAATAATTTAACTGTCCTATATTAGCTTTAGAATATTAGGCAATCATATTTCAATGAGTTGGCTCCAAAGTATCTTCTATACATATCAATATGCCACTGATTGCTAATGGCCATTTTTTTGGGGTGTGTGTGTATGGGAAGGGAAGGTTTGCACTTAATAGATGAATACAAAAAGGAATGTTGTAATTGATGGCCCAATATTATAATTCCAATATCTGGAAATTAACATTAAAGGATGTTTGAATTCACTCAACCCAGTAGAAGGCAAATATCATACTATTCAGATGGTTGAGGTAAAGGAGCTTCTTCACATGAGCTGAAGTGCTGATGGATAACATCTGGAATACATACCTGACTCACTAACAGCCTTCTGAATATGAGGTAGTGAGCCCATTGGTATTTTCATGTTTTATCTTCCTGTCTTATTTCTTTTTTTTAAATTTAATAAATCTTTATTGTTCAGATTATTATAATTGTTCCTCTCCTCCCCTCCCCCTGGTTCCCACCCCACCATCTTCCTTACTTCCCACCCACTGTCCTCATCCATAGGTGTACGATTTTTGTTCAGTCTCTTCCCACACCCCCTACACTCTTCCCCCCACTGAGAATTGTCAGTCTACTCCCTTTCTATGCCCCTGATTCTATTATATTCATCAGTTTATTCTGTTCATCAGATTTTTTATTCACTTGATTTTTTGATTCTCTTATTGACAGACATGTACTTATTGTTCATAATTTTTATCTTTAACATTTTCTTCTTCTTCCTTTTCTTAAAGAATACCTTTCAGCATTTCATATAATACTGGTTTGACAGTGATGAACTCCTTTAGCTTTTTCTTATCTGAGAAGCTCTTTATCTGACCTCTAATTCCAAGTGATAGCTTTGCTAGGTAGAGTAATCTTGGTTGTAGGTTCTTGCTATTCATCATTTTGAATATTTCTTGCCACTCCCATCTGGCCTGCATAGTTTCTGTTGAGAAATCAGCTGACAATCTTATGGGTGCTCCCTTGTAGGTAACTAACTGCTTTTCTCTTGCTATTTTTAATAGTCTCTCTTCGTCTTTTGCTCTTGGTATTTTAAATATATTTTATTGATTTTTTTTTTACAGAGAGGAAGAGAGAGGGAGAAAGAGGTTGAAACATTGATGAGAGAGAAACATCAATCAGTTGCCTCCTGCACACTCCCTACTGGGGAAGTGCCCACAACCAAGGTACATGCCCTTGACTGGAATCGAACCTGGTACCCTTGAGTCCGAAGGCCAATGCTCTATCCAGTGAGCCAAACCAGTTAGGGCTGCTCTTGGTGTTTTAATTATGATGTGTCTTCTGTGGTCCTCTTTGGATTCCTTTTGTTTGGAGTTCTGTGCACTTCCTGGACTTTTAAGTCTATTTCTTTCAACAGGTGAGGGAAATTTTCAGTCATTATTTCTTCAAATAGGTTTTCAATATCTTGCTCTCTCTCTCTTCTTCTGGCACCCCCATAATTCGGATGTTGGTATGCTTGAAGTTGTCCCAGAGGCTCCTTACATTATCTTCATATTTTTGGATTCTTTTTTCTTTTCCAGTTATTTCTTGCTTCTTTATATTTCAAATCTTTGACTTGATTCTTGTGGTCTTCTAGTCTGCTGTTATGTCTCTGTAAAATATTTTTTTTTCAGTCAGCATATGTTTAATTTCTAGTTGGTCCTTTTTCATATTGAGGATCTCACTAAATTTATTGGCCTTTTCTAGGAAATTCTTGAAAAACCTTACAACTGTGGTTTTGAACTCTATATCCAGTCATTTGCTTTCTTCCATTTCTTGATTGTTGTTGGTATCACTGGGAGGAATTGACCTCCAGGCTGATTGGCTCTGAGGATTAGCTGTGTCTATGCTGGGAGAACTTCTGTGCTGGAGACACCTTTATGAGACAAGGCTTGCAAAATTATAAAAGCCTCTGTGCTCAGCTTGGATGGGGTGGAGTCTCAGGGTGGAGCAGACAGCCTTGGCTTCCTGTCAGCCCTGCCCTACGAGGCCCCTGAGACTCGGTGTCCCTTGGTAATTGCTGCAAGCACCTCTGACAGAAAGCCACTCTGGAGTTTCATCCACGGCTGGACAGTCCAGTTTCTCCCTGAATGAGTCTGAGTTCCCAGAAACTCGCCTGGAACTGGAGTTCAGAACAGTTAGGAACTTCCATCTCCCTCCTGCTTTAGAAAGCTAGCCGCACACTCAGCAGCCCATGCACTCAGCAGTCAGTCCTCTCTGTGCGCATGCCTCTGACCTCTGCCTTCCACAGCTCCCGAGTATCAGTGTGCTTTCTCTTTTCTTGACAGCCTAGATTCCTCCAAAGTGGGTCTGGTTCCCAGAGTCTCACCTGGGACTGGAGTTTAGCACAGTTGGGAGCTTCCATCTCCCTCCCGCTTGAGGAAGCCAGCCATGCACTCAGCCACCTGTCCTCTTTGTGCATGTCTCTATACCTCAGCCTTTTGCAGCTCCTCTGAGTATCAATGTGCTTTCCTTTCCTTCTAGTTGTAGAATTTCTATTCAGCCAGCTTTTCTGTGGTTCTGGATAGTGTCTATTTTGTCTTTTAGTTATAGCTTTGATATTGTTGTGCGAGGTAGCAGTTTAGGTGTTTATCTATGCCACCATCTTGGTTTCTCCTTCCAGTCTTATTTCATATGATTTATGCCCCATGTTGTTATACCAAGTTTTAGAAGTGATTTGTCAAAAGTAAGTATGGAGGGTGAATACTTTTTTTTTTACTTGGAATAATGGGTAGTTATAAGTAAAATTCATATTTGAAAAGTCCACCAAATCTAAAAATAAGCTGAAATGTATGGAATACTGTATAGAATCTGAAGTTAGTATTGCAACAGCAAGCAAAGTTTAGATGCAGTGTGGTTTTCTTCTTAAGTGATCACAAATATTTACACTTGAATTCTAATATTTTAAGACATACACAACCCACTATCCTGATAATCTCTAGAATAGTACCTTAGGAATAATACATCAAAATTTATGATCATTTATATTAAAACCTATGAAGTAATTCTGAAAGGTAAGTTTTGTCTAAAGAACCCAGAAACAGATATACATGGTATTACAACCATAGAGATCTGTGTTCAAGACTCTAAGTGTCAAATAGTTAGAAAAAGCACCCAAATTTTCATCTACAGATGACCTATCTGATGTAAAATATTATTGCTCCACTGATAATTATGTATGTGGTTTGTGAGTCCTACTCTCTTATTTTGTGGAATGACTTTCCTTAGTTTAATTATCAATATGTTGGAAGGGACATATTTGTATTGTGAAGGCTTTCTAATTTATATATTATTAAGACTCCACTTCCTTGTTTTATTAGTAAGCAATCAGCAGTTAGGGGCAGATACTCTTGTTTTAGAATTCATAAAATGTTATTTACACTTTGACAGCCTCTGTGGCTGTAATGAAGGTCTGCTTAGCTCTTATTTAAGCTAAGTGTCTGCCATAGGGTGCTGCTCACTTGTCTTTTCTCCTAGTAAAAGAGGCAGCTGATTTATGTTAACTGCTTTGAAATGTCATATGGCCACTAGAGAGAACAAAATCCACCATTTTGTTATTTGAGGATTCTATTTTTTTCCCTTCCCAAGTAAATCATTCTGATGTTAAAACTTTGCATTAAATAGCTTCTTAGTCCTAAACATTTTGTGAAAATCTTACTAGAATTTGTTGAGTTTTATTTTCAGGTGTTTCTTTCTTTCTTTTTTCCCCCCACAACATATTTAAAGCACGTCATGTCTAAGTATCTTTCTGGGACAAAGTTGGCTATCATATAAATGTAGATGGTGTCTGGGTCTCCAAGGGCATAGAAGAATAACAATGCTTGCTAGTAGTAAGGACTAAATTGCCAAGGTGGAGTACATTGACTCTTGGGGAGGATGAACTACTCTGCTATCACATGCAGGCCAATTCTAAGCGGGTTGGATGAAAGGAAACCTTATCAGGGCTTTTACAATTCTATACAATTCTCCTTAAATTCATTGGAAAATGATCATTATAAACATAGCCATATAGGTTTGAAAAATGACGAATTTATGTCTGAAATGGGTTAAAGTCTCTATATATTCAAAGTAGGAAAAACCATTAGAACACTAAATTATTAATTTGTCCTGATTTTTTATTGTGAAAATAAGTATTTTAAATTATTAAATAAAGCCCTATGACTTGAATAAATATATCGGCCCAAGAAAGGATTAGCTGAGTCTGCTTGTGAAAAACAAAACATTGAAAATCAAACATATTCATGAAATTTAATTTCATACTTATCCATCTTAGCTATTGGCAGCCATAATGAAAAATATGTTAAAGTTAAATCAATTGGCTTTAGAAAACCAGCTGCCAAATATCAACAGTACAACGACTGAAATTTCTTTTGAGAGCCAAATTTTTTAAACTTAAACTTCTTCTAATACCACTTATTCAAAATAGACTTGCCCAGGTTGTGGTATTTTGTGGAAGAGTCACACTCAAGGGGCCAAAGAGCCACAGTTTGCCGACCACGGGCTTAGAGTACAATGGAAGTATCAATGTAAAATTTAAGAAAGTATTAATTGCTATTTTCTGCTAAAACATTTTCTGGTGCTTGTTTTTTAACTACAATGACTTGAGAATATAAGAAAAGGAATAGTTTTGAAAGAAACAAATTATGAGCTAATTGAAAAGTCAAAAAAGAAGTTAAACTAAACAAAATGGTTTTTATTCTAAAAACACAGTAAATAGCTCAATCTATCAACTAATATTAATTGACTGAATATGTAACTTCTGATACCCTAAACCCAGTGGACATCAGCTTGAAAATGAGGTTGATCGTAAGGGCAGCCAGCTTATCCCAATAGTATAGACTGCAACCTTAACATATACATATTTTTAGAAGAACCAGATTATCCTGATTCTCTTTTATGAAAGACAAGCTTCATTTGAAAGCTCTGCACATCACATTTACAGAAACAAGGAAGAAACAATAAAGAAATTGAGGCAAATGTGAACGCGTCTTAGCGTGCTTTCAGTTTCTTTGTAAAATAAATAATACCTGGTAAGAAGTGTCTTGGATCAAAGGTATTTTGTGTTTTGAAATGTAATGTGTTGGACAGCACTTAAAATTAGTGGGTGGGTATCATGGGACTTGTTATTTTTGACTAATTGTGATTGCTGTTACTGTGCCATTATAGAACTGGTTCTATGTGCCAGGTTTGCCAACTTTTTACTTTGGAACAGAACTTTCCTATTTGTGGGTCTTTCCAATCTGTGATAACCTGTATGTCTATGGCACAAAATAATTTATATTCTAATTAGATTTCAGGAAACAAGAGAATGATGGGAAATATTTTAATGTGGCAAAAACTTCCTTTAATTATATTAACAGTAGTTCTTAAACTTGAACAATTATATGCAAAAGGTCAGGAATGACATTTTGAAAATCAATGTGTATACATGAGTATATAGAATGTGTGTGCATGAGCATATACACATATGCGCACACATCAATATGCACATATACAACAATACATATGTGAACACATACACACATACGGAGGCATATACATAATTACACATAATTTTTATGTGTGTGTGCATACCAGTATAAGGTATAGGTATGTACTAATTTGACAAATGGTACTAAGATTGAAGTAAAGCTTCTATTCACTAAACATAATATATGCTGTTATCTTTTCTCTTCAAGAGCAAAAGTCAAAATGGCCTTGCTGATGTGATATGACATCAGTTTGTTTTGATGGTCCCCAGCACTGAAAATGATGATGCTTACATATAGGAAGAGGCACGCTTCCAAAGAATTCAGGCAGTGAAAGAATGGAGGCTCTCCTTATCCTACTTGACAAATTAAAAAGCCCTCCTAATGCTATATGATCCCAGGAAATAGGGAGGAAATACATCATGAGAAAACTTTTCTATACCTAAGAAAATACAAAATTATTGTGGACTGCCTGCCTTCAGGTAAATGTGCTAGGGGCTTTCTGTATGTTATGTAAAATTGTGATTACTTGATAACAAAATATTTTTTTATTAGAGCCAAGAAGATAAGTTTATATTTATTGAGTAATCTTAACAGAAAATGGAAATAAATAGCAGCACATCACTGCTGAAAGTGTTGTTTAAAAAGTATCTAAACCCACTGAGTTCTATCAAATAAGATGCTTTATTTGTATGTCAATTCCTTGCCATTACTCTTTATAGCTTGCTGAGCAATTCACATCTAAACACATTTTGTTTACCTTCACGATCTTGATGAGCGTCTTCAGTTGGTAAATATGAAGCTGAAGGTCTAATCTGTCCGCCAACCACACACAGATGACTTTCATGGAACTGCTGTACCATTGCTGGAAAGAGGGATGGGGGCAGAGGGGAGGAAAAGAGGAAAGAAAAAAACCTCTGCAGTATTCATTTAACAGATTCAGTAATGAGGGGGTAATGAAACACTCTGAAATGACCAGAGATCAGCACTTGAAGTCAATAATGCCATAATTTCCTGTTAACAGAATTGTATGTTTAGCTAGCCAGAGAATCTGCTAAGTTGACCTGGCCTGTTCTTCCCATGAATTAACATTACAGGCTTTCAGCTGTAACATATTCATGGGAAACAGTGTTTTCCCACTTGCTTCCTACGGGCCTGCTTTGTAATTTGTAGGTAACAATGGGTACTAAATACATGTTATGGGACTAAATGGACTGCCAAATAGCAGGAAGACAGGTAAATAATTTTCAAAGAAAAATTTGCCATTAGCTTGTACGTTATGTAAAAATCCAAGAATAGGTGCATTATGCCATAATGCATGTAGTCAATGCCTAGAAATAACATTTTAAAGGAGTGATGGCAAAAATAGCCACAGCTTACTAAACTATAATCCTCAAGCACACATGTACCTACCATTGATTGTCAAATATTTGCCAAAATCTTTTAAATCCACCTAAAATGAAAATGTCAGGTCATAGGCATGAACATCCTCAGGATGGAATTCTTGTGTCTTTTGTTTTTGTCCTCGTGTGTTATAAGAATCACAAAAACAGCTGTCATTTGAAAGGAAAGTTTCTGTTCCATTTTGCAAGGGTTTTGGATGGTACCTTTACTTCTGTTTATTATTACTTTCTTTAGGGGAAAACTGAAATTCTTATTTAATGTAATTTCCTATTCATATATAATGTCTGCAAGTATATCAAAAGGAGAAATTCTGTTCCAGTTGTAAAAAAAAGAAAAAAAAAGGACAGTCAGTGGTGAACTTTTAAGAAATTCAATGACTACTATGTGCCAGAGCTCAGTTTAGGTCTTTCTGTAAGAATAATCAGGCTACTGGCTCAGGTAACCATGAGACATACCCGAGTCCATGCAGCACTTAGGAGATGACGAGAGTTTTTGAAAGAGAAGAAATCTTGTATACACAAACACACTATAGGTCACATGCGTAAACTTATGTTTGTACGTATTTGAACATAGAAAAAAACTTCAATGTTTTCTTCACAAATAAAACAGTAAATTCAACTTCTAAGAGAAACCTCAAGGGATACAAATAAATCTGAAATTCATCTGGACTTGTAGTAACATTGTTCTAATGAAATTTAGTATAAGAAATGGTATTTTAAGCATAAGAATGAATTTGGTCTCATATTCATCAGACATTTCTATGAATTTATTACATACATGTATAAAAATGAGATATGCTAGGTAAAATGAAGAACTGACTTAGTAAATACTGTGATATCAAATGGATGAATGACGATTTTAAAAATTTGTGATAGACTATGATCTTTAAAAAAATATGTTATTCATGTACCTAATTTCATTCTTTCCTAAAGATTACTTTCTTAATTTTAAGATATGTAAAAGTATCAGAAATAGGTTTTAGAAAATGAGATAAATTCCTAAGCTATTAAAAAATGAACTACTAATGAATTCAGTACTTCAGCTGACATATTAAATCTAAAATCTTTTATAATCTCTTTATTTCTGATACCATTTAAATTCTTTACTTTCTTATTTGAAATTATTTTTAGTTTTAACTTCTTGAGTTCTATTTTAATACAAGTAAACACTCACCAGACTGGTGATACTGAAGATGAGTACACTGAATGAAGACCTTCACCTCTTTCCACATAATTTGAAAGCTAAAATATAGTCATGATGATTATGAGTCTTAACTTCTATTCCTCTGCAGGGGATAATAAAATTTTCTTTTTGTTGGGGGGAACAAAATATGATAAATTGTATGAAGACTAGCATAACATACTGGTTAATCTGACTGTGCAGGTACTATAAAAATGGTAAGTTGTATGAATTTGAGGAAAATGAAAATACTTTGTTAAATTACTCCATATGTATTTTTTCTTAAAAAAATCTTCACATGATTTAAAATTAATTTTACTTTATTTTTCTATTACATATTAATAATACTCATGGTTATGTTGTAATAAAAAGATAGCTAATGTAACAGAAATTTATTTTTAATATGGTAATATCTTTAATAAAAATGACAAAATTATAATAAAAAACAGTTTTAGAGTAAATGATCCAAAGTTAACAAAAACACACATAAAAACATACTGAAAAAGAGAACCATTGTTAAGTAGCTACTTTGCCATAATCTTACTGTAAAGGCCAACAAATTATTCTATATGGAAAATGCTATAAGAAAAATTATAGTATCTGATAAGAATACATATTTTTTTTGTTCCCATGTCAAAGCATTTTGAAGAACTTCAGGTAAATCAAGCAAATGAAGAGAAAGCAGTAGTTCAGTTTATATTGCTGCTAAGAATAAAGTAACAAAAATACTCTCCTTTCTTGTGTATGATGAAACACACACATGTGCACACACACACACACAAACACACACACGCACGCACGCGCAAACAAAACCACAAAACAAATCTCTAGCACTTTCCTATTTTTGGAGCTGGAATTGATATTCTTCTCTTTGGTGTGCTGAAGTCCTAGGTTTTCATCTTGAGAAAAAAGTTAAAGATAGCAGCTTAGCTTCAGCTCCTGCCCCCACCAAACCAAATCAACCTCCCAAAACAAAGGAGAAATTTTTTGAAAAGGGTGAATGTGCAGTAAACTCTGAGTGTTAGAAAATGCCCTTTCATTTTGGAAAAGTTAATTTTTTAAAAGAACTTGGTTGACTATTCACTTTTCCCATCAAGGGCTGACAAGGAAGGGGTGCTGCAGCTTGCCCAGGAGCCAGGGCTGTGGCATTTTTGCTTTATTCTTTGCTTTGGAATAAAGCAGTCAATGGATATTCTACTCTTTTTTTTCCTACACCAATCCATGACAGCAGCCTACCACTTTAACAAAATATAGATTTTTTTTTCTTTTTGTGGTTCATTCAACTCCTGTAAGGGCATGCATTACTCACTTCATTTTCTTGAGATATCTTTTAAAGCAAAAATAAAAGGAAAGGAAAGGCTAGGGTTGACTCTGTGAGACCCCTGTATTTATTCACACTTATTGTGCATGACTGTAGACTGGTAAATCATATTAGCAGCCCGTCTCCCCATCAAGCTGCTACTTGCTTTCCAGCCCTGGGAAGGTTCAACAAATCAACAGGAGCACGGAAAACAGAACATCAGTCTAATCTAGTGTTTAAGGTGAAGTTTTCAAACCCAATCTAAGAAGATCTTTAGAGCAAGCAACAAGCTGAAGGGCTCAGAAGGTGGTATTGACAGTGAAGGAGTGTTGAAATATCGAGAAGCACAGCACTTGTGCATTTTTAATAACAAGAGGGTCAACAAGGACACAGCTCCCTCCGTGCCCAGAGTTGCCACTGACTATGGAAATTGCCACACCACGGCTATAAACGTTTGCAGTTCATCAGCTTTCTTAAACAGTTCATCAGCTTTCTTAAACACCCTGAACCCCCTCCGTGGACCTTTAGTCTTGAATTAACAAACCAAAGCAATGAAAGAGGGTGCAGCCTGAATGGCTGGCATTGATCCCCAACTGTGCCAGCACTACTACAGGCCCTGAAAAACTCTCTCCATTGTCAATAGAAATTGACAAACCTTCTCTCCTAAATAGTGCAGCTGAGCCGGGCGGGATCCTTGCAGCTGTAAAGGGCTCTGCTCTTGGGGCCCCGGAGCACTAACAATGGAACAAGCATGAGCTCTTTGTCAGCCCCAGACTCGGCAATTTTCTAACAAGGATTAAAGTTGTTTCTCTACAGCGAGGGTGAAAAGAGATTTAGCAACATACCGTGCTTTCTTCATGCAAGTTAAAGAGAAGTAGTTAAGGAATTCCACTATTCTGTTGGCCAGTGGAAATGCAAAGCAAATATACTAAATACACACAGGTTCCCTTTCTGCTAATTTATAACATTTTAAGGATGATTCGATTAAGTATAATGCGTATTGCCTGGAAACAAGCATTGCACATTTATTTGGGAGGTTTTATTTTTAAAAAGTCCAGCTGCTTGCCACCTGCAATGAGGTCTCAATACATACTAATGCACAATGCCTTTAGACACTCTGTAGCTGATATTCCTAAATCTGAATCACAAGACCACATAGGGTTTATATATCGCACTGCTTCAAGCAAATGATTTCCGTCAGAATGTGGCTTCTGATGATGCTGGCAAGGTAAAAATAGCTGCTTTGCCAGAGGACAAATCTGTGACATATTTTCTGCTTAAGAGTTTAGCTTTTTATTGATTATGAATTGGTGCAACTAGTTGATCTACTCTCATTTTTCTCCAGCTATGTTCATCTCAATAGGTGAACAACAGAAAATAAATAGAAAAAAACCAACACTTTTTAGTGCACTAAGATATGGAGTGGTTGAACTTCCACAGTATGCATGTATTTCTTCATTTATTTCAAGAGAAGCTGTTTTATAGGCAGCTTCTATATTGAAATACATCTAGAAAATCTCACCTTAGAAAATATGTACCGTTTTTAATGCAAGGTTGAATAGAATAAAAACATAATATTCTTGAAATGCTGAAGAATAAAGATAAGCCATCCTTTAAGATTACGGGTAGCTTTAGAGAGCAACAAAATGCTTAGAAATGTTCATGCCTGATAGTTTCACCAGTCTATTAACAAGAACACAGAAATGTTTTATTACATACGGAGTATTCCTTTTGTTGACCATACATATACTTAATGTAACTAAATTTAAGGCCACGCGCCTCCCATTTCTAAACATTAAAGTGCAAAGTTTATTTTAATGTTAAGTTGGATACGGTAATATCCACATTTCCTCTTCTGTCCAAGATATCCTGATAAAATGACCATATTTAGTTTCACAAAACAGACCCCAAAACACAAGCATTTTGGAAGTGTTAAGTGTGAGTTTGTTGTTGGCTTGGAATAGGAATAAGGGCTATATTTAAGAAAAACCAAAGCCAGTCTATGGTTAAACACAAGCCTAACCTACACTTATCAACATTCCCAGTGAGACCCAGAGACAGTTGGATGGAAGACAGAGACTTGCGTCTCCATGTGGCAGCTGAGGGCTGGCTGACTACACAGCAGAGCAAAGTAGGGAGGCTGAGAGTTGAGTAGTGCAGCCCCCTTTCATGCTATTCTCTGCTTGACTGAGCCGGTCACCTGCTTTCTCTATGCCTCAGTTTTCTCAACTGCAATGTGAAGGGCACATTTTATGAATACAGCTCTAAAATAATTAGATTCTGATAATATCCATAAATGATTAGAAACAATACAGCTTGTGATTCTTGTAAAAATGAAGTGAAGGGAAAAGCTAAATTGTCATATTTTTTTCTTTTCATATGTGGCCTAAATATAGTTTTTTTTTTTTAAATGCAAGCCTAGAGTTCCAGAACTTTCTATCACCTATTTGTTTTTTAACTTGCTCATTTTGGTATTTTAATGAAGTAGTGCCATGTAAAAGTCAAACAAGGTGTAATGAGGCATGCATGAGATTTTTAAAGAACTATAAGATATAGTTATTCTTATTACTATTATCTTTATGAATTCTGATTATAAAGGAACCTGACATATTTTTCTTAATCGAGTGCATCAGTTAAAATTTCATTTAATTCTTATAACAACCTTAATGGATGGCTATTATTGTCTCCATTTTGCCTATGAAAACTGAGCTTATAGGTAGATACCTGGGTTTAGATTAAGCAATTAATCCAAATTTATACAGGTATAAGTGTCAGGATTACAATTTTTATTTTCTATCTAAACTCCAGAATCTATGGTCATGACTCTAGGCTATTCAATTTATTTCCAGAAAACAGTTTGTTCTGTCAATAACATCTCTGATTCTTTAAGGATAATTTTTTGCTTCTAGAAGACAACTAAGAAAACAACTCGATCATTCCTGGCGGCTCTTGCTAGTCAATCTAACACAGGATTGTGAAGTCATACAAGAGATTCTCACTGTTAAGTCCATCACATTTCCTTACAAGTTATTGCAATCTACATTTTCAAAGATATCTGTAAACCCAATGATATAATATGTAAATAAATTATTTCAAGAACCACAATCCCTGTTAGGATAACCAACCAAATGGCTCTTAAGCTACACATCTCCTACAAGTCCCCTTTAGATATTTTAAAGTGCCATACACCCAAATGCTTAAGAAAGGATTTTTTTTCACTGTAACAAAACAAGACAATGTGGACAAAAAAAAAAGGCTCATTCATAAGGGAACTTGATCTATGTTTGTAGCTTTCTTCTTTTTTAAAAACACAGACCAGACAAATATTTGATTCATGTCTTTTTTCTTCCATGTCCAATAGCCTCACATTCAGGGTGATTTGTATTTTTTAAAACTACCAGGAAGTCTGCAAATGAGAGTTCATGTGCACTATGATGTCTGTTAAGAAAGAGAAAGTGTAAAAAGAGCTAACATGGCAAATTTGGCATACAGTAGATACCTAATAAATGTTGTTAAATCCTCGGAAAGTTTATAATTCTTGAAGTTCAATACTTTTTTTCATACTTTCTGTTTTTAAAAATGTCTCAATGTAATAATCAATATATTTTCAGATGAATTAGAACCTTTTCAGATACAAAACAGAGTGAGTTACAGAGCAAGGCAAGTTCTATAATTTGAGAGTCTCAGAAGCTCTTTTCCACTCACTACGATGTCATTAATCCAAGCTTCCTTCATTCCAAGGTTTCCTGACGGTAATGTTATTCCACTAACCTACCTTTCTCTACACTACACAGGAGACTGAAATAAATACTGTTATTATTTATCATCACCAAGCAGGCAAGTACGTCTGTACATTTATTCTATGGTTCTTTCCCAAATGTTATAAAGACTAATGACTATAAAGTGAAAAGTTCAGATAATCAGTTGTTACAAAATGATGGGATGGACACTAGTTTGATGAATCTTTTGACTAAAATGAACTTGGGTTAATTCATGTATTCCAGCATATGCACCAGTTTGGGGCACAATCATAGTCCATGAGTAGTTAATTGGGGCACTTTGACCTTTTCATATAGTTGAATGGTTCATTTTGAACACTATAGATAACATTTTGGTCAGTATTGCATTTAAATCAATAATGTAGGGTATTTGGGGAAAAATAAATTGGACTCCAGGAACTGCAACTGAATGGCACAAGTTGTTTTGAGATAAAACTCAGGTCTAAGAATGAGCAGATTTTTTTTTGTTTGTTTCAGCCTTCTTATAAAAAAAATGGGGAACAATAATTCCAAAATTAGTTTTTGAGAGTGCTGTAAGGATTAAAGTGCCTGGCTACCTGTCTGCCTCCGATTCAGTGCCCTTCCATGTGAACCCTTGTCAGCAAACAGAATGACCCGCTGCTCTGCTGGATGCTGGGTTTCTGGGCCAGTCCACTGTGTCAACGTTTAACCCCACATGTTTCCCCAGCCAGATCCATGCTGACCTTTAAGACTCAGTTCAACCATTATTTCTGCTATAAATCCAATACTATCTCTTACTAGGTAGTATTGTTAGAGTTAGCTGCTCCTGTTTTTTTCTGCTCCTTGAACTCCTTACAGGTGTCAATAAAAACATTGTAGAATGTACTATATGCCCACCTCAATGGGCTGTATCCACAAAATAGCAATGATTTATATTTTTATTGATACCTCAGCCCTTACCAGAATATCAGGCACACAACATTCATTGCTTAGTTGTTGAAGGACTGAATGCTTTTAAATATTTGGAAATATGAAATGCCACATATGTAACAGTGACAGGACAGCTTTTCAATAGAAAAAGGACAGAAGAATGTCAGGGCCAGATTTTATTGTTGACTTAAATCAAGGTTCATGAATAGAAAAGTAATTTGATAGATCTTAGAACTAGAAATCTCCAAAAAGTAAACAACTGATTTTGGCTAAAGGAATTGAACACAGGACTAAAACAGGGCTTTAAAGGTGATAGTCTAATTTCATTTAGGTGATGAGTTAAATAAAGGAGAAAGTACTAATAACCCCCATGTCTATATCCACATATGAGTGTCACACACATATATATATATACATTTGCACAACAGTATAATGACACTCCCTGCTGTTGTTGATGTGTTCAGGGGGCTCTCAAGCAGATGCTCAGGGCACTAGTGTACACTCACTCCTGCAGGCTCTCTGGTGCTCTAGGGCATACCTGGAGTAGGGCTGGCTGTGCTACCTGTGCATTTTTACCTCTGACTGTCCTCGTGTCTTCTACACTTGTTGGCTTTGTGTGCTGTCTGTAAGAAGGGCAGAAAACATCATTGCTATGGTATTGCTGACTTCAGTCTGAGGGAACATTAGAGCCCCCCTTCAATCCCACCCTATGGGATTGAGCCTGGTTTTGAGTAAAGACCTCTTAGAGGGTGGAGAGGGGAGGGAGTGCCCTTTAGCTCACAGTCATGGCACTTGATATTGCAAACACTGGAGCAAGGTACAAATTTTATGTTAGGCCTAACTTTTGGTAAGTTTATAATCATGCACTTGTAACAGAAAGAAATAAACTAACACACTTCATAGGTAAACACTAAAATGTATTTTGAAAGGACATTTATAACATTTTAATTTACAACCTTTTGAAAAACCCATCTGATACTAAGACTGTAAGCTCCCTTAGGGTGGAGACTTGGTCTATCTTGTGTCACATTATATTCTCAGCCTCTAGCTTAGTCTGTGGCCTTTAGAAAATATCCAATAAATGCTGGTTGGATGGATAAATAATTAATAAGAGGAGTTTCACTTTCCTATTCTAATTAGAATCCTACTGAGTCATTGTGACAATGATAGCCAACTACGTGGGGCCACACCAATGCATAACCTTTGAATCCCAACACTCATCACTATTCTTTACACATAGTAATTGAATGGTGAATTAGATCTGTTTTCTAGACCATATGCATTCAAAACATTGACAGAATGAACATTCTGCATTAATAAAAATATCCATTGTAAGGGTATACGATAGGCAAAAACTGAGGGGAAAGTCAGGGGAAAGAGTTGTGGACAGTACAAGAAGCCACATTTGAGGATCAGGAGAGCAATAGTATGGGGCAATTATGTATCAGAATGCCTAAGTAGCAATATGGCTGGAAAGAATCTTTTGAGAAAAATATATATTTTATTAGTTTTTTACAGAGAGGAAGGGAGAGTTAGAAACATCGATGAGAGAGAAACATTAATCAGCTGCCTCCTGCACGCCTCCCACTGGGGATGTGCATGCAACAAAGGTACATGCCCTTGAGCAGAATCGAACCTGGGACCTTTCAGTCTGCAGGCTGACACTCTATCCAGAGCTAAACCAGTTAGAGCTGAAAAGAATCTTGTTTAGCCCCATTCAAATACCACATCCCATTCCTGACTCTGAACCCTATGCACCACAGAGGACACTTTGAGAATTTTCAAAGAACTGCTATAATGATGATTAAATGGCTAGAGAGGACCTATGAAGAGAAGTGAAACAAATAGAGATTGCTTGTTCTGGAGGAGACAAGTATGACAGGAGGCTTAATAACAGCCTTCACATAAGGGAAAGATTATTTCCTAGAGGATGCTGGCTACCTACTTTTTGTTCTCCACTGAAAGGAGGAGAAATGGGTTTCAAAAACAACAGGAAGGCCCTAGCTGGTTTGCTTCAGTGGAAAGAGCATCAGCCCGCAGACTGAAGGGTCCTGGGTTTGACTCCAGTCAAGGGCATGTACCTTGGTTGCAGGCTTGATCTCTGGCCCTGGTCGGAGGGCATCCAAGAGGCAATCAATTGACATGTCTTTCACATCAATGCTTTTTTCTTTTTCCTCCTCCCTGCCATTCTCTAATGGAAAAAACCCTCAGAACAAAAACCAAACAAACAAAAACAAGAAAAAACAGCATGAAGAATTAAAGTGAGGCAGAGGTTAGAAACTTCTTTAGTCTGAAGAAAATATTTTGCCTAGATTAAGATAGCAACATTTAGATGGCCGCTTATCTAGGATTGAGCCGAGATTGAGAAATTGAGGGCTCTGTCTCAAGCTTAGGTGTTTATAATCATGGCGATCTGACTGCCACTGTGGTGCCCATTTGTGAATGGCAATGACGATGCTGCAGGGAAAGCTTGTGGAAGGGGTGGCTGACAGGGGGAGTTCAAAAAGCCCCAATAGCAAGTGGCCTAAAGCCATGCACCACTTGCTTATGGAGTTAGGCCTGAAGAGAAGGAGAATAGTAGCTATCGGTTCTATGAAAACATCACACTGGCCCATGGATAGAGAGGCTGACCTCAGGGGAGGCCTGTGTATTTCCATGAAGGCACCATGGCCAGTTGCAATGCAAGCATGCATAGTCACCAGGGAAAGCCGGGCTCTGCACGGGGAAGCCAGAACTTCCAGACCATTTTAAAGGTGAAAACAGCACAAAATCAATACCAAGTAACTTTTGGAATGCTCAACTTGTTTCTAGTAATCCTTTCAACTATTGTGCACAAAATTAGTAGAAAGAATAGTCTAATTTCTTCAAAGATTATGAAGTCCTTGGTGTCGGATGGCTGCATGAATGTGGATGCACACTGAAAGCATCTGGTGTTTAGAAAACTATCTGGATGAAAACGAAAGTTTTGTCATCTTCCATTCATCAAAGACACTTTTACCATTATTCATAGTGTTTAGGTGATCAGTGATATTTCCCCCTCACCCAAGTACAGACCTCAGATCAGTCCGCATGTGAGATTTTTTTATTTTTTCTTAAACCCTGAGTACTATTAAAGGTGAGTTAAGGCTCTGGTGGAAATCTAAAGAGCATCCGTAAATCTGAGCACTGCTCAGCTTTTGAATTGCTTTTCTTCTTCTGAGTTCTTTTAAATGGTTTTCTATGGCAGGAACATTTTTCTTAATTAGTCACAGCTAATTAGTGTTCTGGCATAGACAAGTAATCAGAAATGTCAGAGCTGCAAGGCTACATCTCCCTAATCCTTTGATAATAATTTAGCCTCCTGGGAGGGCCCCTAGCTGCGGTAAGTAGTGACTGACAATAAGGCAAAATTAGGTGGGCAGCAGACCATTAGGATAGAAAAATAAAAAGCACTACCCAATCCTGCTGAGCACCATCAGGCAACTAACTGCACTGCCAGATGAGGTGCCTGTTTAAGCCTGTATTGTTAATTAGCTGATGCTACCAGACCTGCCACAGATGTCCAGGTGCCTCATGCAAGGTTGTGAATTTCTGGGAAGGAGCCAAATGACAATTGTGTCCCATGATCACATTTCAAGAATATAAGTATGGAGGCCACATATTTCTTGAAGATTATTTTGAATTATCAAAGAAATAAGATCAACAAGCTACCATGCATTTTCTTTGAGGCAATTAGGTACGCTCATCTCAAATTTCTCAGGTTTTCATTCACCATCAGCTTAGATTCAAATGAGGGCCTCTGGCTGCTCCAACCCCCGCCTGGGCTTGCCAAAGCTGTTTTGGCACAAACCACACATCAAAATAGATCCCTTTTAAAAAAATAAATTCTTACACTTACAAATAATAACATGAAAATAAGGGTTATTAACAAAAATGAGCCAGACGGCTGTAATTTGAGAGCAGAGGTTTAAAAGGAAAACAAACTTTGAGGGAGGAAAAAAAAAAGTTAAGGAGTGAGCTCTGTATGGCATTTACTGAGGCAAAAAAGGCAATATACAGAGCAAGTTTGACTTTGACTATCTTAAAAAAGGCCAAACAACTTTGATGTGAGTCTAGATACTGTAGGTAAAACAATGCAAGAATATATACAATTAAGAAAATACACACACACACACACACACACACACACACACACACACACAGAAAACAGTATGCTAAGGCAGCTTAATCACACTATTAAAACACATGACTGCAAAATGAATAAAATGCTGCTCAGAGAACATAGATATAAAACACTCAAACTTTTTATCTGTCTTTAGTATACAATGAGGCACCAGGGTACACACAATATAATATGTTTAAAAATAAATGATCTCCAATAGCCTTTAGTACATCACTGAACTTATATCACCCATCTCTTTCTAGTGATAGAAGAGAAATAGAATTCTTATGCCACATGACTGAAATGAATGTGCAATTTTGAGTGTTGATAGGAAAATCCTGGTTGGGCATAATAGACCCACAGTTAATGTTTCATATTTGAATTCTTTTTTATATACACACAAAGCCAAAAAGAACCTACCAGCACTCTGTAGTGGAAATCAACACACATTCGTGCAGTCTGTAGAAAAACTTTCCAGTTATTTGAGAGGGAAAGATCATTGAAAAGAAGAAAACTGTTATTTTTAAATCAACATTCACATATAAGAGAATAGATCTATACTATTATCAAATTTACGACATGTAAGAAGGTGAAAAAGTCTTTAGACTTAATGGGGTCTGGCTTGCCTTCCTAATAGAGATGCTAATTATATACACAAAGAAATTCACCCAAATAATATGACTGAAAAAGTAGATGGTCAGTGGTAAACACACCCTCCAAGGGAGTTATGGGAAAGAAAGTTTTATCTTGCAGTCATTCTTACCCAGGCTCTGTTGATTTCCATTTTTCTTGGGAAATCAACATGACAATAAACTGAATTTTTAAATAACTTGAGAGTAATATTGATCTTACTGAGGTTGAATAAATTCTCAAATAAAAAATTTGGGCATTAGTTCAAAATGCTAAACCCCAAAATTCTGAGCATTTCCCCTGTTTCTTATTTGAAGTAAGTGCCAAATTAGTTTTTTTGAGAAGCACACTTACCTGTAATAGTTGGTACCCCTACCCCTTCTTTTCCTTTTTATTGCACTGAATCATAAAATGGCTATTGAGATCAATTTTACATAAATGTTTAATTTAGAGTTTCTTTACTGAAAAGAATATTTTTCAAAAAAACTTCTGAGAAATTATTTCTTATAAAACACTGTTTGATGAATGTACCTGATTAACTACCATTTAAAGAATTACTTTTAATTTCAGAAGACACCATAACAGTATTTAAAAAAAAGTCATTGAGATGAAACTCCTCAATAATTAAATGTTTAATCAGTTTATAACACAAGAGAATGTTTCATTTGCATGATTTGCCAATTAAATACTGCACCCTGATGTGTCTTCAGCAACATGAGAGCTAAATTAAATTGTTTCAAAGGGACTCACGGTGGGCAATGCCCAATAAATTTACAAGGGTTTAGAGGGGCAGGTTTGGTGCATTTTGGCCAACCTCTCAGTGCTGCAATGTTCTTGGACATTAGGAAATGACCTCAGAGGGTGCTCTTACAGCAATTCCTCTAGATGTCAATTTTGACATGTAAAATATCACCACTTTCCAACCAAAGACCCAAAGCTCTCAAGGAATGTTACCAGTGTCTCTCCTGACACATGACCACCTGTGGCTGGCACTGTGTGTACTGAAACCTGAAAGTGTGGGAAGCAACATCATAGTAGGCATGAAGGATGGAATTTAAGAATTAGAAAATCTTTGTCATACATTTATATTGGGATTAAACGAGCTGTAGATGATTTGATTTGTAAAAATTTTAAAAAGACTATGGTAGACCCTCTGTTTTGCAGAACTCAATGTAATAGACAAAATTGCTGGCCCATATATCCTATGTGAAAATGAACACTGTTAATTTTAAAATGCTTTTAACAAAGATTTTTTTAACTTAATAAATCTTTATTGTTCAGATTACAAATATTCCTCTTTTCCCCCTCATAGCTCCCCTCCACCCAGTTCCCACTACACACTCTGCCCTTACCTTCCCCCCACTGTTCTCATCCATAGGTACATAATTTTTGCCCCAGTCTCTTCCTGTATCCCTCCCCCTCACTCCTTTCCTGAGAATTGTCAGTCTATTCACTTTCTCTGCCCCTGATTCTATTATATTCACCAGTTAATTCTGTTCATCAGATTTTTAATTCACTTGATTTTTAGATTCACTTGTTGATAGATATGTATTTGTTTTAATTTTTATCTTTACCTTTTTCTTCTTCTTCCTCTTCTTAAAGAGTACCTTTCAGCATTTCATATAATACCGGTTTGGTTTTGATGAACTCATTTAATTTTTTTCCTTATCTGTGAAGCTCTTTATCTGACCTTCAATTCTGAATGATAGCTTTGCTGGGTAGAATAATCTTGGTTGTAGGTTCTTGCTGTTCATCACTGAATATTTCTTGCTACTCCCTTCTAGCTGCATAGTTTCTGTTGAGAAATCAGCTGACAATCCTATGGGTGCTCTCTTATAGGTAATTACCTGTTTTTCTATTGCTGCTTTTAATATTCTCTGTCTTTTGCTCTTGGTATTTTAATTATGATGTGTCTTACTGTGGTCCTCTTTGGACTCCTTTTGTTTGGGGTTCTGTGCACTTCCTGGACTTGTAAGTCTATTTCTTCCATCAGGTGAGGTAAGTTTTCAGTCATTATTTCTTCAAATAGGTTTTCAGTATCTTGCTCTCTCTCTCCTTCTGGCACCCTCATAATTCTGATGTTGTTACACTTGAAGTTTTCCCAGAGGCTCCTTACACTCTCTTCACATTTTTGAATTCTTTTTTTTTCCAGTTGAGTGTTTTCTGCTTCTTTGTATTTCTTATCTTTGACTTGATTCTTGCGCTCCTCTAGTCTGCTGTTAGGTCTCTGAAATATTTTTTATTTCAGTTAGTGTATGTTTAATTTCTAGTTGGTCCTTTTTCATCTCCTCTTGGGTTTTGCTAAATTTATCCATCTTTCCTAGGAAAATCACCTTATAACTGTGATTTTGAACTCTATATCCAGTTGTTTTACTCCATTTCTTTCGTTTGTGATCTGTTCCTTTGTCTTTGAATTTTTGCTGCTTCCCCTGGTTGGTAGAGTAGCTTTGTGTGCTAGGTGTCCTATGTGGCCCAGTAGCTCTGCCTCCCCAGTTACCTGAGGTGGACTCTCCTGGTGCACTTCTTTGTGGACTGTTTGTACAGCCTTGTTATAGTTAAACCTTGATTGTTGTTGGAATCACTAGGGGGAATTGACTTCCAAGCCAACTGATTGTGAGGATCAGCCGTGCCTACACTGGGGAGAACTTCTGTGCTGGAGTCAGCCTTATGATACAAGACTTGCAAAATTTCAAAAGCCTCTGTGCTCAGCTTGGATGGGGTGGAGCCTCATGGTAGAGCAGACAGCCTGTACTTCCTGTCAGCCCTGCCCTATGCAGCCCCTGGGTCTCAATATCCCTAGGTAATTGCTGCATCCCTCTATGTGCACTTGTGCTCGCACATCTCCAGACCTCTGCCTTTCATGGTTCCCCTGAGTTTCCTTGTACTCCGCAACCCGTATGAGTCTCGGTCCCCAGGGTCTTGCCCGAAACGGGTCCAGTGAAGTTGGAAGTGGAGTTCAGTGGAGTTGGGAGGTTCCTTCTTCCTCCCACTAGAGAAAGCCAGCAGCACAATCAGCAATCAGTCCTCTCTGCATGCACTGGCATGCACTCCTCCAGACCTTTGCCTTTTGTGGCTCCCAAGTTTCCGTGCACTCCTCTCTTTTTCTGACAGTCCAGACTCTCTCCACCTCACCCTAATATGAGTCTCCCCGTAACTGAGGTTCAGTGCAGTCAGAACTAGGGTTCAGTGCAGTCAGGAGTTTCTGTCTCCCTCCTGTAAGAGGAAGCCAGCCAGACCCTCCACCGTCTGACCTTCTCCACACACGTGTCTCAGTACCTCAGCTTTTTACAGCTCCTCTGAGTCTCCATGAGCCCCTCTCTTTCCTTCTTGTTGTAGAATTTCCACTCAGCCAGCTTTCTTGTGGTTCTAAATGATGTCTGTTCTGTCTTTTAGTTGTAGTTTTGAAATTGTTGTGCAAGGCAGCAGTTTAGGTGTCCACCTATGCTGCCCTCTTGGTTTTTCCCTTCAAAGATTTTCTTATAATTAAATTAACGGGGTCCTGACTTGTGTGGCTCAGTTGGTTGAGCACATATTGGCACATGGAAATGTTGCTTCCCAGTCAGGATATGTGCCTTGGTTGCAGCTTCATCCCCAGTTAGGGGTGTACATGAAGCAGCAGATTTATGTTTTGCTCTTACTTCCATGTTTCTCTATCCCTGTTTCTTCCTCTCTCTCAAAAAAATTAATTTAAAAATATTTTTATAAAAGGAGAGGCTATTTTACAGCCTTACTTAAAAATAAATCAACAGGTTATTTTTTGTTATTCACTGTTAACAAATTTTAGTAAATAGTACATATGTTAGAAAAAACACTGTAGTAATCGCTCTAGCTAGCTGGTTTAGCTCAGTGGCTAAAGCGTTGGCCTGCGGTCTGAAGGGACATGGGTTTGATTCCAGTCAAGGGCACATGTCTGGGTTTCGGGCTCAATCCCCAGTAGGGGGCTTGCAGGAGGCAGATGATTAATGATATTTCTATCTCTCCCTCCTTCATCCTCCCTCTCTGAAACCAATAGAAATACATTAAAAAAGGGTTAAAAGCATTGTATCTACATATTTAAATCCAAAGGTTACTGCTCATAAACAAAGTTCACAAGTGATTATCCCGTGATCACAACACATTACATGTGTGTGATTGGGGGGTGATTGGTTCTATTGTCGCATGGCATGACGTTCTGCAGGAATTTTAATATCTGCAGCCAATGTTCCCACGTGTGCTAAGCCTCACCTCCACCAGCACTTGTTGATTCACAGAGACTGGTGAATGCACATGAGAATATTATAACACCGAAGGGCTGACTGAAGTGCCCCAAACCTGCTCCTCTGACCTGTGTGCATTTACTACAGCTATTCAGTACAAATTTAACATCACAGTAATGCATACAGAAAACTCTTCTGTGAAATACTAAAAGTTTTCATATTCATTTTAGTTACATGAATGTGTCAACGTAAGTAAAAACAGGTAAATGAACTAACTTGTCAATTTTTAACATATGCATTCAGAAAACCTACTTTTATTATATAGTGGACTTTCAGCCTTAATGGACACCCCCTCACCTGAATTAGTAAGTTATAATGAGGTTTTACTATACTGACAATGACACTTTATATTAAAAGAAAAAAAAAAAGGACATGGGGTAAGAGAGATTGCCTACAAAGCGGAACAACCTTATAGTAAGTCCATTATCTCCTACTACAGAAAAACTTCCTTAAAGATTTTTCTTACCAGATACTTTAAATTGAAAAAGTAAATTTAACATGTAGATTTTCAGCTTAGCATGTGTACCATTGATTTCTAGAGAGGCAGAGACAGTCTCTGGTTAAAATATTCTGGCCACTCAGAAACACTTAGCATGAATACAGAATATATGAGTTCCAATTCTTTTCCAAATTTGGGATTCAGAACCATGGTGGTAGATACATATAATGTCAGATGGCACATATTTTTTTAATTTTTTTTTAATCTTCTATCTACCTTCTTATCCACTGCACTTGACATTGCTTCTGGTGTGGGATACCCTGCTTTCACCTGGTCATTACAGTAAGTCTTAAGAACTGCTGCTCTGGGCCAGTGGCTCACTTGGCTGAGAGTTCTCACAGACTTCAAAAGGTTGTGGGTTCCATTCCAATCACAGGAGGCAACCGATTGATGTTTCTCTCACCTCAGTGGTCCTCCCTCCCTCTCTCCCTCCCTTTCTCCCTCTCCTTCTCTCTAAAATCAATAAACACATCCTCACGTAAGAATAAAAAAATCCAAAACATAAAATAAAAACAACTGCTAATCTTAGGGGGTGCAAGACTTGGCATGCAACCAACACAGCAATTTTAGCCATTTCTAAAATTAGAACTAATTTAAATGGTTTAAAATCTGGAAGCGATTTCAGAAATCATCTGCAATTCTAGAGCAACTTTTTCAGTTCATGTGTATTAACTATACCCAGCCTTACACAGCTGACATAACTTCTTAAAACAGACAATTACAGCCACAACTGGGGCTGAAATTTAGGTTTCTGTATTTCTGGTCTTGTCCTCTTTCCACAACACGTTGACCATTTCAAATTTTGTTAGTAATGAATTATGGTAGAGAAAGCATGGACTTTGCAACCAGTGACACATTTCAAAGTCTGATTCAACACTTCAGTCACTTATCTTCTTTAAATAGAAGATTCCTTAGATGGAAAAACAAGGATAAAATGGAGATGATGGCATAGAGCCTATAGGTTAGAAATGATACTATCAGTAAAGCACCCCACACATGTACCTGGAAGTACCCCAGGAACAGTAGTAGTGATAGCTAAGGCTATTACTTTTTGATAATTTGAAAAGATTGGGGATGTACCTAATTGAAGTCAGTTCCTTCTATTAACAGCTTAGGGCTGCCATAAATTATATTTTTTGAAGCCATTTATTTTAAGCAAAAGTGTTTTATAAGTTTAACCACTTATGGAATGAAGTAGAATGTCTTGATATTTGTCCTATTAACATTTTTTGATCTTCAAAGGATACTATTAGTTTTAACATCTCAGGATTTGGGGTCTGTGGGTCTGTGTGTGCGCACATGCACAAGCAGGCATGTTAAAAGGATTCCATTTCCTTTTGTACTTAGAAAGTAGTTTAATTAGAATATCAAAAGTTTGTCATGATGCCTGAATAAAAGTGTTCTCTTCAATCTTTTATCTGTAATAGACTCTTGTTGTTAACAGTATTTACAGGGTCATTATTTTCAACTGTTTCTTAACACTGAAAAATATTATTTTAAGCACCAGCCACGTGGATTTCCAATAATTATATAATGTTTCTCAGTAATAATCTGTTGCTTAAGATACACATTTTACATTACCTTTCAACACATACTTGATAATCTCTCATTTACTAACTGCAATTGAGGCGAATTCAGTCCTGGCTAATTAGGGGCTCTTAGTATCCCCTCACACATGTTATTCTTGATGACATACCAACAGAATTAGAGTCTACCTTTTATTTTTTAATTACAATAATGAAAATGTAAAACTTAAAAGTATTAGAACATTTAAGGACACTTAACTATTTTACACAAATAAAAGTCCAATGTTCTGTGGGGGGCGGGGGGGGGCGGAAGGTGGGGTGGGGACTATATGCAAAATGACAAAACCTTCTCAACCCAAACCAGAATGATTGCTTGTCAAGGGCTCCTTTCAGAAGCAATCCCACAGCCAGGTCAGGTGTTCAGGCGCTGAAAGGGAACGATCTATAGCTGGGACAATTAAATAGCACATCATTTTAATGTTGGCTTTCATGTATCCACTTTAGTTAGTTTCATTTGTTATTAACACACACAGTCTTCAAAAGAAGTTTGGTGAATAAAGTGGAACTGAAGTGGGGAATATCATTATAGAGAAAGAATTCTACCTCTATAAAGTTATGAAGTGATAGCAAGCTTTGCAATAAATAGGTCACCAAGACAACAAATTTGAAGATGCTAACACACACACACACACACACACACACACACACACACACACACACACA
>JAAGEH010000307.1:62297434-62373343 GCA_011751065.1 Lasiurus cinereus | reverse complement strand
ACACACACACACACACACACACACACACACACACACACACACACACACACCTACAATGGCCTATTCCCAGAATGGCTACCTTTCTTTACCATAGACTGTACGCTTTAGCTAGACTAAAAAGAAACATAAAAGGAATAACATTAATTCAACTTTCCTCTTCTGTTTCACATTCTTAAAAATTACGAGAAAAAAAAAAAGTAAGAGGACTAGGAAGTGAAGCATATGCTTGTAAATTCAAAGCAAGACCGAGTGGAAGCAGAAGTTGCTAATATGGTTTCAGTATTTTGTAAAAGAGCCAGCTGGATGGATGACAATTTTTCTACCCCTGCAGGGCATCAAAGCTTTTAGGAAATCATTCTTTTCACACATATTAACACTTAGCTTATTAAAACAGATGATACTTTTATTGTAAAACAGCGTGGGTACAGGCTAGACACATAAAGCACGAAAGAGAAGACTCATTTTGGCCACCCAATGTGACAAACAGAGACCTGGCAGGGCAGACCAGGGCAGGGGCGGTGACGAGGCAGGACCTTCCATAAGAGCCACAGCTGACACGTCACTATGAAGCCTGTGAATTGCTGTTATGAAAACATTTGCCATAACTTGCATAATTAAATGAAACTGCTAGAAAAGCATTTCTAAAATGCAGAGATGGACATACATAAATATAGTTCAAAGCGAATCTTCCATTTCAGAATCAGCTTTGTGGCGAATCAGACAGTTATGTCACAAGCAAAATAGCACTTCCTTTGGACTGATGTGAATCATTACAGATGAATGACAACATTGTTACCAAAATGGACTGCTCTCTTAGTCTCCTTTACAGATATTTAAGAAATGGCTCAAGGATCATGGTATTTAAAGTCCCAACCCCAACCCTAATCAGTTTGGCTCAGTGGATAGTGTCAGCCTGCAGACTGAAGGGTCCCCGGTGAGATTCTGGTCAAGGGCACATGCCTTAGTTGTGAGCTTGAACCCCAGTAAGGGGCATGCAGGAGGCAGCTGATTAATAATTCTATCTCATCATTGATGTTTCTCTCTTTCCCTCTCACTTTCTCTCTGAAATCAATAAAAAAATATATTTTTTATAAAGTCCCAATCCTCCATTTCTAGGAGCTGTTGTATGTCAGTGAAGACCTTCCTACTGAATAAGCTGCATCACTATACCCGTTAGCACACATCAGCACTGTAAGTCAAGGTCAAAATGTTCAACAACAGCAGTGGCAGATATCTGCCTTCGCTGCAGCTTATTTCTTTGTTTAATTGAAGAGTATTTCACTGACTTAAAACTACTTTTACAGCAGGCCCACCCCCCATTACAATCGGATCCTGTTTATGGAGTGTTACAGAGGCAAGTGAAATGACACTGGGCACAGTGGTAAACTGATGATAATCTTGCTTGTTAAAATTAACTTCAGAAGGGTTTTGAGACTCTCATTCTAACAATGACAGTTTTCATGTGAAAAGAGAAGCCAATTAAGGTTTTCATCAGCAAAAAACTAAAACTGCCAATGATATTAGCTATATGGAAGAGAAAGGATAAAAAAAAGAGAATCCAGCCTGGCCAGCATGGCTCAGTGGTTGAGCATTGACCTATGAACAAGGAGGTCACACTTCGATTCCTGGTCAGGACATATGCCCAGATTGTAGGCTTGATCCCAGTATGGGGTGTGCAGAAGGCAGCTGATCAACGATTATCTTTCATCATTGCTATTTCTCTTTCTCTCCCTCTCCCTTCCTCTCTGAAATCAATAAAAAAATATTTTTAAAAAAGGGAGAGTCTGCTTTGCCAACACATCAAAAGCCAACTTTCCCCTTCAGTGCATCTGTAATGCCAGCACATTGCAGAGTAGTTACTTACATCAAACAACTTTTCTATATACATTTCTTCATTGACCTTTTCACGAAGAATATCCTGATTCTGCCGAACAAACATAATATAGGTGTCTGCCAGATCCATTCCTGGTTTCTGTGGTGAAGAAAAAGCATGGCGAAGAAAATAATATCAGACCTTGATTGAAAAAATATTTAATCACAACCCTGGAAATCATTCACTATATCATTTCAAAAATTGCTCTAGAAAAATATGCTCAAGCCCAAATGAACCATGAGCACTTTCAGTAAACTCCAGATTTAAAGTAAATAAAAGTTTATCACTGATGTCTATAATTTGAGGTCATAGTTATTCATCATTACTAAAATGATTAGAAATTTGTGTATACTAGATATATATTTTTATCTATACTAGATATATATTTTTATATATATCTATATATCTATATATATCTATATATATACTAGATATATATTTTTATATATATTTATATATATACTAGATATATATTTTTAAGATGTCTATCTTGAGCCTTTGGTTAGAACATCATCCAGTACATTAAAAAGACTGTGGGTCTGATTCCCTATGAGGGCACATACCTAGGTTGTGCATTCTATCCCCAGCCAGGCACATAACGGGAGGAAACCGATCAATGTTTATTGTGTACATCAATGTTTCTTTCTCTCTCTCCTCCTCTCTTTCTAAAAATCAACAGAAATAGATCCTTGGGTGAGAATTTTTTTAAAGACTATCTTAAAAAGTCAACAAGCCAAGCAGCACAAATGAATAACTTTTTCAGAAAATTCCCATATGCAATAATCACTCCCTAATTTTGAATACAATTTGCTTGCCATCATCTTTGAGAGATTTATCCATATCTATTAAAAATAAATATGTTAGCTTGCCTTTGTTGCCTTCCTCAACCACTATGGGTATTTATGGAAAACAAAATAAATTTTCTTACTAACCAGAATAAAAAATTTCTAGGATGATACCAGGCAAAAAATATTTAATGTATTACAAAATGAAACATAAATCAAAATTTTGAGTTTATACATTGCTTCTATTCATTTACATTTATTGACACTATCTCAAGGTTTTATTTTAGAAATGCACTAAGAGTATTGTTAAAGATCCAAAGGTATGGATTAGATAACTTTCCAAAGTTATCCCACATTTGGTTTTAGAGGAGATATGTTAGTTAATATGATTCCTTCTCGCTATAAGATCAGTACGAGGAAGGGACAAAACCTGAATGCTCCTCAAGAATTTTCCTTTTAGTTCTTCCTTGAGTTTCACATAGCTGAACAGTTAATAAAAAAATTTTTATTTGTATGATCCACCCCTGAGGGGTGAGTCATAATCTGTATCGATTTACTGATCCAATTAGAATATGGAATTAGTAATAACGAAATTATAAAATTTCAGTGCTGGCAGCCGGGGAAGGACGGTCTACTCTTGCATGAATTTCATGCATCAGGCCTCTAGTGGCTTCTATAAACAAACGCATTTTGCAAAAGTAAGTATTGCAAGGAAAGTAGGTGAGAGACGATATGGATGATTCAACTATTAAGTAGTATTTACTAAGGTTTTAACTTATTAAACATTAATAGTTAAATGAGGCATATGCTGTGGAAAAACAAGTCAAGGTATACATCTGAGTGATGTCAGGACAATTGGTAGTGCCTTTTCCTTAAATGAAGGAAAGTTCTTAGCTGTTAATTTTTTTTCTGTGTGTTGGAGACATATATTATATACAATAATAAAATTCTCTATTTCTTAACCAGGGCACATTACAGGCAATGAGCATATCTCATTAATAAAATTTTGATTTTTTTCCTGCCTCTGTCTTTTAAAAAAATTTTTTTATTGGTTAAGGTATTACATGTGTGCATGTCCCCTCATTACCCCGCTCCCCTCACCAAAAAATCTTGATTTTTTGGTAACAAAGTTATTTCTTGGTAATGAACACAAGTTTTTACTGCTTTTCTATTTAGGCTAAAGGGAAATATACACCACAGAAAATCAAGGATCCATTCAAACATAACCCTGATATAATAAAATTAGTTTTCAGTTATAATTTGAAACAGCTATATAAATGTCTTTCCTTCAAGAGCTTCTATTGACAATGTAGGTAATATATTCCAAGCATATTGGATGCAACTTTCCAAATTCATTCCCTCTCTATTTTTCTGCATAATTCTCATAAGCAATGTTTAAAAGTTGAAATAACTACAAGGACAATCAAGCAAAACCTAGGTTGCTTTCTTCTGTGGTATGGAGGTTTTTATACACTAGTTTTTCCAATGAAGAGGCAGAGTGATTTGTAGAAAGATTACTGACTACCATTAAATATGTGAGGACAACTCATCCATAAGTGTTTCTGTCCATGCCCTCAAACTTTGTCAAGATACCAAAAAGGAGAAATAATTTTTTATAGATAACAACACATTAGCTCAGTGTTGGAGTTGCAGGCAGGTGCCCAGGAACAAAATGCTATGATGTCAAGGAGTAGTTCAAGAATACACACACGGGAGGCTTGCCTTCTCCACAATTCCCCCCGTCCACACCAACCTCATTTTCATTTCTGTCTTTCAGAGGAAGAGTATGCTTGGGAGTTGAACCTAGTCAACCACTTGACCCATTAGGCTCACTGGAAACTAAGTCATAGCCATGAGGACTGGAGAATAATGGCTCTAAACACTTGCCATAGACTTTTTTTCCTTTAATCTCCTTGTTCAATTTCATGACAACATTAGACATCATGAAACACTGTCCAGGTAAAGTTTATCTTCTACCATCTAAATCAAACAATTTATAGCTTAGGCCCAAGAGAAAATGAAATGTTGCTCTCTTTGGCAGAACCCAGGCGCATAATACAGGCACCTGTGAGCTGAGAAAATTCTCTGACTTTCTAAGGAAACAAGAATCTCTGGGTTGAGAGTGTGAGGTAAAGCTAACTTACAAGTTTATTTCAACAAAGTAAGTGCTTCTGTGTTTTTCTTTCTGAAATTACATTTTCTCTCCTTTTGGCAAATTAAGATCCACTTGCCTGGAAAACAAACCTAGAATTCTTTATGGTCCTCATTAGCATTATTCTTTCCCTTTCTCTTTGAGATGTTTACCTAGTCCTGAAACTTTGACATATGGGAATTTCACACCTAGTGAATATATTTTCATGTGGCTTGTGGCATGAGACTATATTCATTAAAAGAATACACACATGTAAGAGTAGCTGCAACAGCTGGTGACATTTGCCAATTAGAATTATAGTTCTTTAAAACACTTTCTCTTCCTTTGCTGTATGAAGGGTAATTATCTCTGATAAACTGCTGAAAAGATGTAATTTTCCTTTTAAACAGTTTCTACTTATAGGACAAATGTGTTTGGATAGAAGACATTATCGCTGGTTCAGCGCTCCTTCGTGCAAAGACTGTTTTATGGCAGCAAGATTTACATACTTTGGAAGTCACTGCATCTAATTCCATAATTACATGCTATCTTGTTATAAAATGAAGTTGAGTTGAAAAACAACAACAACAACAACAACAACAACAAACTGAACACATTCCGTTAAGTTTTTGTCTTTTTGGGTGTAAACGAAAAGAAAGCATAGGACAACATTGCTACAAATTCTGGCGCCGGCCGGTGGCTGCCCACCAAACTTGCCCACCAGCCTTAGTGAAGGAGCAGCTCTGAGATGTTAACCGCTGTGCATGTGGATGAGTTTCTGTCAAGAAGTTTTTATTCTAGAGAGCTATGTTTAGAAATCCTTTCTATATTGGTAATTAAATTATAGTTTTCCTAATGAAGATGAGGGAATAACAATTAAAAGACATCCAACAAGCACACTCTGTATTAAATACCACTTAGAGAGAGTAAATGCTTTTTTTCATGTTCCTATTTGAATTTCTGAGAGCCTCAGATCATTATGCATTAACTTTCCCATCTAATAAACATTAGGGTAGTCATTTCTAAATCACATAGGAGTCTTTAAATTACTTCTAATTTGATTCAGAAAACAGAATTTGACTAACAAAACTGCAATAAAATGGTGTGCGTGCACACACACACTCGCACACACCCCTAGAAAAATGCCCCATGAGCACAAAGAAATCAATACATAATGAAGGAAATGAAGGGTGGGGAGGTTCTTCTGACTCTGCTACATAAGTGATAGAATGCACCAGTGAGTGAAGGAGTGTAAGTAGAGGTGCAGACTCCAGCAACTTTTTTTTCAACCATTAATCACTAGTTCATCTAGTGTGGTGAACATGCTGTTTTAAAAAAGAGAAAATAAAAATTCTTGTTAATTATATGCTGTAAATGCTCTTACTTCCTGCTGCTACACCTAATTCCACAGGTGCAAGTCTTAACTCTCCCACTCCCCGATAGGTGGGCGCAACACTGCCAGTCATTTCTCACAGCAACAGATTTAGATACAGAAGCAGCCGCTTAACCTTCCATGGGAGGTTAACGATACACTGTGCAAACACTGTCATGGTGTCTATTTAATAAGGAGGCACATTTAAAATAAACTATTCTAGTCTCAAAGATTAACTAGAAGCTACAGAATAATCTACTTAAATGAAAAGTGCACTTCTCACAACCTAGAAAAGCTTGCCTTGAAGAACCAATTGAGAGTGAAAACTGTGATATTCTGATTTAGAATAACCTGCCTGCTTTGTAAAGAAAATACTATTACCCTTTGGAAAAAAACACACAAATCTTGCAAGATTTAAAACATTAGCATGTCCCCTCAATTTGAAATTGTCATAGGAACGAGTTACATGTTAGTCTAGCTAGCATTTTAGATTCAGAAGGTCTGTAATTGATCATCAGGAACATGCTACAAACACGTAACCTATTCTAGGTTTTGTTAAAAACAATATATTTTTTTCTTTTGCTGTCTAATATATCCTTTATTACTTTGACATTTATGCAAGAATATCTATATTTTTATACATGAGTAAAACTGCTCTTAAGGTTAAGCTTTTAAAAAGCATTTGGAGCAGTTAAAAGAAATTTTATGTTCTCAAATACTTAAAAATAATAGGCGGTTTTGAGTATAGCTATGAGGATTATGTTGTAAAAATATATATATTTTATGTTTGCTAAAAGTTTTCATGCAGAACAGCAAAAGAAAATACACAGAGCTGAAATCTTTAACTAGATTTATGTCAATTTACATATTATATAAGCCCAGGAAAAGAAATAATCCATAAAAAGAGGAAGGGAAGAAGGGAAGAAATGTAAAGAATTCACACAAAAAATTCATAAGGATATAATGTTTTCAAGATTATTTAACAGTTTAGTTTTTAAAACAATGAATTAAAATATTCTCATTATTCTCTAGAAAGATCCCAAATTTTATTTTAAGTAGTGAAGCAGCCACAAAGTCACCTTTCTCTTTGTTGAATTCCAAGTATTTAAAATTCCTTTAATTAGCACTATGATGAATTTTGTCTCCAAATTGGGAAGAAAATTCTGAATTAAAGACACTGGCATCAAGATCTTTTGAAAACATCTTTTAGACATGGATCATGTAATGTGTGTGCTTTGAATGTGTCCATTTCATTCAGTCTCACATTTTCAAGGGAGAAGAGCTCTATTACTCCAGAGTTCTTGGTCTGGATAAGGATCTTCTGTGAATATAGTCAGTAAAAAGCAGATTCCTACTTTAATGCTATCTATAAGAGCATCTGAAATCAGAGTCCGCTATAATTAATGCTCCTATAACTTAGGTAGTCATATTGAATTCATTCGTAACATTCACATGAATGTTTCACACAATTTCTTCTAACTAGTGAGATAGTGTATGCATTCATAGGAGCAGGTTATTTTAAATATTAAAAGGAATACTGGCTGGCCCAGTTGGTTGAGTGTTGTCCTATGCATCAAATGCCGGCCAGTTTGTCATGTTCAGGGCATATGCCTGGGTTTCAGGTTCAATCCTTGATAGGGTGGAGCTGATAGATGGCTGCTCCCACATAGATGTTTCTCTCTCTTAAATTCAATAAAAATCTTAAAAAAAGGAATAATGAATGATAGCTTAAGATATTAGTTTCCAACACTTAAGGAAAAGAGGCAGGTTTATTTTCAACTGAGATTTACGGGTTCAATTTTAATCTTTCTGTGCCTTGTCCATTTGAGACTATGAGCATTTAATATCTCTCTTGCTATTTCTGGTATATAGCAAGAATAACTAACACTTCAGATTTCGAGAAATAGCTCCTGATACAAGAGAACCAGACAAGAGGCATGCTGATATGTGTATCACATACTAGCTTTATCCTATGGTTTTCATTGAGTAATGGTTATATCGATGATGAAGGTATTGAATCTACCAGCTTATAATAATGTTCACTAAACTTTCTTCCATCTATCTACAGTTGTTATAATGTCAACTACAAAACTACACTGAGGCTTTGAAGTGAAGCTGAAATGCTGTGGGTATTCTTTCATTTGGCTTTGAAAATGTGTATTGACTGGGATGGACTAAGTCCCAATTTGTAACCTTTCAGATTTTGGCTTCAGGGAGACCCAAGGATGCTAGAATGTTAGGTTCCAGAGATAGTCTATGGATTTAACTTATGTGAGAGAGATGAGCCAAACATACAAAACACAAAGGAGTAAGTGAGAGAAGTCAAATGCTTGCGGAGGAAGCACAGTGCACAACCTCTCCCACTCCTATGATGGTGAGGTCCTTACTGCAGTCCTGGTGTACACCACTCCCTCTCCAGGCATACCTATCCCAGCGGGCAGGTATTCCTTCCCCCAGGTTCTGCCTGGCTCACATTCTGATGTAAGGCTCTGAGTATTCCAGTGGCCTTATCTAAGTAATAAATAATATCACAAGCAAGAAAGCAAAAAATGTAGGGAAAACACCATTATAATCAACTGGCCAATTGTGCCTTTCAAAGTCACCCTTAATATATGCAAGGTGCTTAATCTAAAATAAAAGGAAGATAAATAAAAAACCAATCTAACATTTTTTACTCTGTGGAAGGAAAATAATATTTCTTTTGAAAAAATGCTCCTGTTCTGAAGAAGGAAAACTGCAGAGAAATGCATGGAAGCAAGAAGCACCAAATCAGGTAGGAGTAACACCAGCCCCATTGATTGCCACTGTGCTTTTCATTTACAGAGTGCTTGCATGTTGATACCCACACTAAATCCTCCTAAGAACATGGCGAACGAGACAAGCACAGGGATTACACTCACACTCACTGTGCAAATGGGAAGATGGAAGCCCGTGGGGCAAGGGCCAAGCAGGGGCCAAAGGTAGAACTTCACCTAAGATCATGGACACCACATCACATCTGTAGTGTCCATTATTGACTTTGTAGAAAGAGAGGAAGAGAGGGATATAGAGAGAGAAACATCGATGAGAGAGAAACATAATTGATCAACTGCCTCCTGCATGTCCCCCACAAGGGATCGGGTGCCCTGACTGGGAATGGAGCCAGTGGCCTTTGGGTTCCTGGGTTGATGCTCAGCTACTGAACTACACCAGCGTGTGTGTGTGTGTGTGTGTGTGTGTGTGTGTGTGTGTGTGTATGTGTGTGTGTTAAACACTTTCATAATTTCTGTTACCATAAAATGCTCCAGGCTTATCTGGTATATTTCCTGTTCCTGTCCTATTATCAATCATTTTAAAGAGGAGTCCTGGATCATTAAAGAGCAAGGTTTGGACACTAGGTGTGCTTGTTGCTACTGGAGTACCATTGCTTCTAGGCTTTCTCACCTCACAGAAACCAAGGAAATTGATGTGTATATACTGAACAATAAGAGAGCAACCCATGCATATACATATATCTAAAAATATTTCTATATGCAACCAGCTCTACCTATATGAAGCCAAAGCCAAGTTCACACTAATGTCTCCAACTCTAATTCATCAGCATAGGGATCATTCTAGCATCCACTTGCTTGTCTCCAACCTCTCATTTCAACAGTGAGACATTTGGCTCCCAGCAACCACCATTCCTTTACTTAATTGTTCAGTTCCAGTGTACATGTCTAATAGTTTCTGAATTGTTAAACCATAGGAGAACACTTTATTAGCTAGATTATATTGCTTATGCACAATTCCCTTTTCCTTTATTTTTACAGATTTCACTCATTTCCAGTTACTCAGATAAAAAGTTTTCCTCCATCTTTCTCAGTGATGTCATTCAACACATTTGCAATAGAGTTAACTTATTTTATCACTCTCTTTTCCATCCTGGGATCCTAGGATATTCTAATTGATTTTTAAATTTGCATATATTGAGGTTTAACCTTTGTGCTGTATAAATAGGTGTTGACAAATGTATAGTGTCATAGATCTTTGGACTAGTTTCACTGCTCCAAAAAGTTCCCTGGGCTTTACCTCTTCAACCCTCCCTGACCTTGAAGTTATGGCAACCATGAATCTCTTTATAGTCTTTATAGTTTAACCTTTACCAGAATGTGATATAAGTGGAATCATATAGTATGCAGCATTCTCTGGCTTCTTTCACTTAGCAAAATGCCTTTTAAGATTCATCCAGGTCTTCTTGTGGCCTGGTAGCTATTTTTCTCTCTCTGCTGAATTAGTATTCCAATGGTATGAGTATGCCATTTCTTATGTAACCATTCAGCTACTGAAGGACATTTTGGTTGCTTCTAATTTTTGGTGATTATTAATGAGGCTGCTATGAACATCTGTGTGCAGGTTTTGGTGTGGACACTTTAAAAACTCAGTTGGATAAATACTAGGAGCAGAGCACAAGTGGCAAGCTGCACAGTAAGACTGGTTAGCTGCTGAAACCGGTTTGGCTCAGTGGATAGAGCATCGGCCTGCAGACTGAAAGGTCCCAGGTTCGATTCCGGTTAAGGGAATGTATCCTGGTTGCGGGCACATCCCCAGTAGGGGGTGTGCAGGAGGCGGCTGATCGATGTCTCTCTCTCATCGATGTTTTTAGCTCTCTATCCCTCTCCCTTCCTCTCTGTTAAAAAAATCAATAAAATATATTTAAAAAAAAGGGACTGGTTAGCTGTAAAAGACACTACCAAACAGTCTCCCAAAGTGCCTACATCATTTTGCATTTCCACCAGCAATAAACTCCCCCTTGTTTTGATCCTGTCAACATTTTACTGTTGCTATTTTTAAAATTTTTAACCATATCAATAGGTATGTAGTGCTATCTCAGTTTTAATTTGCATTTCCCTATTAACAAATGATGTTGAGCATTTTTTCATGTGACAATTTGTTATCCATACTTCTTTGCGGGAGTGTCCGTTCCCAGATTTTGCCCATTTTTAATTGGTGGCTTGCTTTCTTTTTGTTGAGTATGAACCGTTCTTTGTATATTTTAGAACTAAGTCCTTTATCAAATATGTGTCTGTGGCTTTTCATTTCTTAACAGTGCAAAGCAGTCAATTATTAAGTCCAACTTACAATGTTTTTCATGAATGTTTTTGGTGTTATATCTAAAAAAAATCATCACCAAATCAAAGGCCACACATATTTCTCTTATGTTTTCTTCTAAAAGTTTTGTAGTTTGCATTTTATAGGTATGTTGTTGTTGTCCTTAAATCAGATTTGAGTTAGTTTTTGTAAAAAATTAGAGAGAAACATCATTGATCAACTGCCTCCTGCATGTCCCCCACAAGAGATCGAGAACCCTGATCGGGAATAAAGCCAGTGGCCTTTGGGTTCCTGGGTTGATGTTCAGCCACTGAACTACACTGCGCAAATGGGAAGATGGAAGCCCGTGAGGTAGGGGGCAAGCAGGGGGCAAAGGTGGAACTTCACCCAAGATCATGGACTCCACATCACATCTGTCGCAACCCAAAGGTTGAGAACTGCTAGCAGGTTGCCTAAGACCATTGGAAAACACAGATATTTATATTATGATTCATTAACAGTAGCAAAATTACAGTTATGAAGTAGCAATGAAAATAATTTTGTGGTTGGGAATCACCACAACATGAGGACCTGTATTAAAGGGTTGCGGCGTTAAAAAGGTTGAGAACCACTGTTCTATGGGGTCTAACAGATCTAGTAGAGGGTCAAATTAAGAATTTCAAGAGCTCTAAGAATGGGAATAATTATGGTGTTCCATTCCATCAATAATTCTAAATAAAAACAAAACAATATTATAAAATGTGTTAGGAATTCCAATGAAGTTCATGTGTTCCAGTGATTGCTTGTCTCTTTCTTTTTAAGATAAATATCAACTGTTTCCTTAATCTTTTTTTCTCTCTTTTATGATGCTGCTTTGCAGGACCCTACACAATTGATTATTTCTGGTTATTTGCCCAATAGTGATTTTCTTATTCTTGGTATAAGACCAAGAGTACACCAAGACTTCTTTGGGAATCATTCATAAAATAGAAATACCTGTTCCAAAGATACCCCAGGCAAAGGCAATAAAGTTGATGGTCTATTCATTTAAACTGTCCATTTATAAGAGCCACTAGAGGACTAATACACGAAATTTGTGAAAGAGTAGGCCCTCCTTCTCCCGGCTGCTGGCACCTGCTTCCCTCTGGCACCCGGGACCCGGGCTTCCCTCACAGCACTGGCTTTGTCTGAAAGGTAGTCCCGAAGGACATTCAGTCTAATTAGCATATTATGCTTTTATTATTATAGATAGCAGCAATAATAAGTCTGGGGACCCTCTAGTTCCCAGTATAAAATGTCATGCATTTATAAGGCTTACCAGTATTCAAACCACTAACATTCATAACAACAATCCAGAGATGCGATGCTCCCAAGCAGTCTTAGCCTGTGATGAAATTATTTATGTTCTATCTAGTTTTAACTTTAAGTTTTTTTTTATTTGTGCTCTCATTCTTTGAAAATTGGTACATATGCCAAGATATATGATTACGCAAAACGTTTTATGCCTTGATCATATGTGGTAATAGGATTTAAGGCAAACATGAATTTTGTTATGATTAATAACTTAAAAATGCTGCACTAACTTGTTGACTGTATTTATTATGTGAATTCTTGTACATTAGTTTCATAACCTCCTCTCATGGGATCTTAAGCTTTTAATAAATTTAGAGGTTACAATTATTTCTCAAGAATTCTGTGAAAAACTAAATATTAAAATGAATGAAAATTGACTTACAACACTTTTGTGTTAGAAAATTAGTCCTCTGATATAACTGCTTCATCTTTATTGTTACTTTAACCCTACAAGAAACCTTTTATATATGGTTCTCATGTAAAGGGATGAGAGAGTGAGCAATTTTTCTATAAATAGTGTGAGGCATTTTCTATCCCAGCCCAGGGTGCTATTACTACCCTTGGCAACTGGGCTGACACGTTCTCATGATGAACTGACCTCCCTAAGAGTTACCAAGTTTCAGCAGAAAAAGTACAGAGAAATCCTGCCAAGCCTTGTTACGAGGGCAAGCCCTTAAGAAAAATAAACTGCTCCCTAGGGGAATGGCACTGGTTTAAATATTTGAAGTAAACCCACAGTGAACCATGATTATTTAAAAAAATTACATATAGTTTTAAAAAGCAAATAAAAAATACTTACTGGGACATCAACATATTTTGCAGCTGCTTTCACCTTAAGTGGAACAGAGAGAATTATGAGAATTATTTTCTTAGTTGTGAATAAGTATTATGATGAGTCAAAAGACAGCAGAAAAGAACGCATGCAAATACTTACAGTGAATGACAGAATGGATGAAAAGAAAGTGCCTTCATCATATCTTGACAGCTTAGACAACACCCCTTCCAACACTGAAATAAACTATAGACAGTTTCTAGTGAGTATTTAGAAAATTTCTGTGCATACAAACTAATAATAGAGTAAATAATTCCTGAGCCAACTTCTGCCACAGCACAGAAATTTATGATGCATAAACTGACAGCTGAGGGCTGACTTGTAATGTTCACTTTTTTCATTTTGAAGATGAACTCTAAAGTCCTTTTAAATTGCTGGAAATCACACAGACATTTTTAAAGATAGAATAATAATATGTAATAGAAGTTTGGACACTATCTGTGAGCTAACAAACCATTAGTAAATAACTTTAAATTTAAAATAATTTTCAACTTCACTATAGATGTTTAGAAGTCCTCATCACAATAAAAATTATAACTCTGTATGAGAATGGATGTTAACTAGACTGTGGTCATTTCACAATACCTACAAGTATCAAATCATTAGGTTATACACCTAAAACTGAAATAAGTCAATTATACTTCAATAAAAAACATATAGAAGTTGTAAGTAATGATAGTCAAGCATAATCAAATTCCTTCTACCATATATCACTTGGCCATTCTGTGACATTTTCAATGTATAGAAGAGGTTGAATAAAAAAAGAACAGATAATGATGTGTAATATTTGGGGCTCTTGTAACACTAAACAGAAGTCTGACATTAGTTAATAAGCATCTAGCAAGTATTTCTAATTGTATATATAAGGATAAACCCCACTTTCAAAAGCTAACAAAGAAGTTGGAGAGCTAATACAGATATATACACTACAGGATACAATAAAAGAATTTAGCTGGAGAATATACACTGAGTAGCCAGATTATTATGATCTCTGAATGCATGATAATCTGGCCACTCAGTGTGTGTGCATGTGTATATACAGAGTAGTGAGTGACAGAATCAGCATATACACTAAGTGTGTGTGTGAGTACAAAGTAGTGAGTGATAGAATCAGCATATACAGTAAGTGGCCAGATTATTATGATCTCTGAACACATAATAATCTGGCCACTCAGTATATATCCTATATAATAAAAAGGCTAATATGCAAATTGTCCCCTCGGTCAGGAGTTCGACCAGCAAGCAGGCTAGCCAAACACCCATGTTCCCTTCCCCCTGGCCAGATCTCACCCATACACGAATTCATGCACTGAGCTCAGGCCAACCACTGCATCAATGACTTTCTCCATCAGTTAAATTGTGTGTGCACATGTGTATGAATGTGCATGTCTGTGCATGTGTGTGTGTGTGTGTGTGTGATTTTTTTTTGGGGGGGCATATAAAATTAAAATTAGTTTAAAAAGGGTTTTACATTTCTAAAATTCTATATATCTATGACATGAAAGTTAAGACATGTATACTGTAAAAGTTAAAATGTGGAGATGTCTTTCATTGAGTGGAAATGTTAAGATGTGGCATGAAATGAGAGATATAAATAAGGATCTATGACCCTACATCTTCCCTCTTTAGACCTAAAATAATATGTCCTATTGACAAATTACACACTCCCAAAGGGAAAATACTGACAAGGTTTTTTAACTATGAGAAGAGAAATGAACAAAGGCTGGTTTTTGTTCACATAGCAGCTTCTTCAACAAAGTGATAATAGTTCGAGAGACAGAGCTTATTGGTCTCTGGTGACTAGCGAGCTCACCGGAGATAATCTTTTCTCTGTGGCTGGTCAATTACTGCAAAATGGTTTATGCAAAAGAAACAAAAACTTCCCTATAGGTTTCTCCATCACATCATGTGCGACATGATGTAAGAACACAGAAACAAAATCATGCAAACTGCCACCTAAACTTTATTTTTAAAGAATGAGGATTATGTAGAGCTGGCTAGCTATCCTAAGGGATACAAACAGCAAAAACAAAAACAACCAAAAACACAAAATTATAAACTGCTCACAATTAAAGGTCAATTTAGCACTTTCCTCCTGCCCATTAGGATTTCTTACCAATCACAGCTGGCTAACTCAACTTGATGTGGTTTGCAAAGACCCAGAAGACCAATACTCCAGGGCTATGTCAAACCAGGGGAAGGGAATTCCAAGCTTAATGGCCCTCTGTGGAAAATGCCTCATCTCTTGTAAATCAAATCTTAAGAGCCAGTGTGTGCTGGGTGATCTCATTTGCCACAAGGAGAGAGACAATTGCTATGGTTACCAGCCAACCTGAACCGTTGAAGGCTCTGGCACAACACCTGGCTCTCGGTAATTTCAAGCGAGTCTATGTTTACACATGTAAGCCATGCTGAGGGACAAGACAAGGCAGAGGCGAGAGCCCTGTGGTTGGATTCAGAGGATCTGAATTCAATTTGAAGCTTTTCCATTCTCTGGCTATGAGACAGAGTGTAGACATTTAGCTTCTGTGTATTTATCAGTAAAATGGGAAAAAACAACAACAAACAGCTGTCCTTTCTGTTACAGGAATGGTGTAAAGATCAGTGGAGATGATTTATGTTAAAGGACTATAAGAATGGCAAAATACTAAAGAAATGCAAAGAATTAATACTCTTGATATAATTAGCTAAATCTCTATCCATTATATAAGTCTACAAACCTAAATGTATTAAGTAAAAGGTTAATGGGGGCAGCTTTAGGATTGTTTAGTGATGAGGAGTAATAATAAATTTGGTCATTAGTGAATGGTTTCCATGCAATTGAATGATATATATGAAGAAAGAATAGGGTTGAGGCTGTAAGTCAGAAGATCTGCATTTGTAATCCCATCTGTTTCAGGGACATTTGGCTGATGTTAGAGGAGCAAGGCTTTGGAATTAGGTGGTCTGGCTCCAAAACCCATGATCTTTACCATCATACTACAGAGTTGTGAGCATTAAATGAGATAAGTAATGTGTCTAGCATATAATAGGTACTCAATTAAATGTCACTTTGTTGTAATAATTTTTACTGAACACCTAATATGAGAAATAAAATAAAATGAGTCTTAGTCCTCTCCCTCCAGGAACATACAAACTAGTGGGAGAGACAGACATGTATAACAATTATTCACCACGCAAGTCTGAAAGTGTCCAGGGCCAATGTAGGTGGGCAAACAGTGTAACTGAAAATAGAGGAGGGAAAGAATGGCTGACTGGAGGGTATGGCTAAGCTTCATTTACTAGGTGATACAGGGGCTGAGCCACAGGGTATCTGAAAAACAGTGGATAAAATGACACCTAGGGAAGCCTATTGGCACATGAACCTAGGGCAGAAGTTTCCCTGCTTGGCAGCCTCTCTGGCTCGTCTTCTTTTCAGAGTATGAAGCAGTCTTGGGTTATATCCAAGTCAGTCCTATGCCTGGATCGGTATCACAGCATTCTTTGCTTCCATTTGAATAATAGGGGAGAGCCTGTTCTTGGGCTTCCCCCTAACCTCAAATGATCTTTAGGGAGGCATGACTCCAAGGACTTACAAGGCAGTGAGCAGCAACTGCAAATGAAGTGAGCCGTGCAGTTCCTACAGGAAGGTTATTCTTTGTAAAACTAAACTCTATTAGCATCGAGATTGACTATGACTAATAACAATATATTTCCCATCTGGCTTTTAATTGCACAAAACAGCAAGATTCCAAAGAAATCCAGTTAAATGCTGGGTTTGGTTGCTGTGTCTTTAACTGCTTCCTGTGAACTTTCTCTGTGCAGCTCAGGGAGTATGTAAATACTCATGGGTCTGCCTTGTGCACTCTGCTCTCCGGAGGGTGTCCGGTTAGAATGAAACACCGTCATCTCCTCCTTTCCCTGCTCTTTATTGCAGATGCCATTCACTGGGTTTGTTGCAATAATATTTAACATATAAACTCTGTCTAGGTAATTACCAACTTTGCCTCACCATGCATACTCTCAAGGAAATGAAAGATGAAAATATTTTGAAATGACTGGTAGAATGAAACATAAACATGCCACAAGGCATGCTGGCTTAAATTTTCTGTTGAACTTTAATAGGGTATAAGATTAATTTTCCTACATGCATGGAAAGTAGAAACTAAGTCTAGGAAGTGATTGTAAGGAGTCTAGCTCTGGCGTGGTGGTTCAAAACATATACACTTCTTGTCTTTTCAGTTGCATTTCATAAAGTAAACAATAAATATCTATATCATTTATACTACAAGTTATAACATTTTCCACAGAAAAGAGATTCATCCACAAATAAGACTGATCTTTTTTTTGGGGGGGCATGCTTTGCTTTGAGTGGGGCTAGTGATATCTGTAAGCAGATGCTTCATATTTGGTTGGTAATATCAGGACTATCTAGCAATATTAAAAATCCACATGGAATCACAATACCATGGACTGGAACAAAACAGGTTTCCTTCCCTGAATGGGATTATTAATGCTATGATGAAATGCAACTGTCTCTTCCTCATCCACTTTTTTCCAAATGTAAATCCATTTCCTCTTTTAACCTCTGATCCAATAACTCCTAAGAGGTCTTTCCAGAATATCCACATCTGTATTAAGGATGGGTAGTACCTGACAGCATGGATTTACTCATGACATAACTTGCTGGGCAAGTTTCTTAGACAACTTCCAAAATATCACACCTAGTCCACATGCTGGTGAATTCTCCATACTTTTCTCATTGTTTTCTTTCCCTTTGCCCCACAAATGGAGTGACTTATCTTATACTAATTTTCTCTCTAGTATCTTATACTAATTTTTTCTCTTCCTAATAGTGTGTTATTCCCTATAAGCTCATACCTGAGTTGCATAGTTGTCTTCTGAGCATATGGACTTGATCCAAAATGTAAATTTAATCTAAATAAGCTCATCAGATTTTGCTTGAAACTTCCTTAAAATTTGAATTTTCCTTGCATCTTTTTAAACTGCTATTTCTCAATGAGGTATATAGAAGCATAAGACATATTTCTAACAATTCTCAGAAATAGAAAATAATTTAAAATTTTGATTTTAGAAGGTGAAAAAATAATACATTACCTTTGAAACTAGCAGTGAAATGATTTCTTTTACAGTGTTGTCAATCAAATCATCTATTTTGGAATGATACTGTTGCTAGATATTAAAAGACAAAGATGCATTAGTTGATGTAGACACAAAACTTTAAAGCTACTGGTTATGACATATCCGATTTACTTAAAATGATCATCTTGAACATTAGAAAAACAAAACTTTGAAAATGATCTACCTAATCAACACTTTTGCATTGTTGTTTGAAAATTTTCCCATGTGCTTTGTTGAGTTAAGCAGTTAATGGGGTTATTATATAGATGAATTGAGTTCTTATTCTTATTCAGATGGAGGAATGTGAAGGATACTTTTTGTCTTCTCCTCTATAATTAAGGTGGCCATGTGTTTTTCTAAAGGGTTGGTTTAGCTGGAGAAGTGAAAAGACTAGAAAGAGATTTAATTAATATAGCATTTTATGTCTGTCAACTCTTATTTATAAGTTATTTTAAATGTGCTCTAGAAATAAAATGAGCTCCCAATTGTTCACTCTAAAAGGACTTTTTTTGTCAGTGCGGAGAGCAGCAGTTTACACAATTCTCACAATATGCTTAAGCAAGGGCAAAATTAAAATTTCATAAACAAAGGTGAATAGATGGTAACAAATTAATAGGCCATAAAAGATATAATAAAACGGCACTCACTCCCCATCATTTTATTACTGCTTCTTTATGAAAAAGAAACATTTAAGTAAATGCAAAAAAAAAAAGATGTATTTAAAATAAACCAGAAAGACACTTTCTATCTCTCTCTTTTTTGCTTTCTTTAGAAAATACTAGAAAGCTCTATTCTTAAATAAGCAGGAGCTTGGGCTTCTACAGCGGCATGTGAAGGCACATTCACTTAAACAGCAATTCTTCCTTTAGAAGCATTTATCTGACAGGTGATTGTCCCTAGGAGCCACTTCACAGAAAATGTGACTTGTAAAGACTAACCCTATCTTGATGGTTCAAGGCTTCTTGGAATAGCTAACATAATGCATAGAGTAAAAGTACTCAGGTCAGTATAAACATTAGACCAACTTAGCTTCTGGTTGAATGATTTCCTAAGATGTAAGTTTTTGAAAGCTATTTTTTCTTCTTCTAAAAACATGTCTCAAAGTTTCCATACAGAACAAAACATCAACTGAGCTCTGCTTTGGAATACACAAAAAATGATTCATCCCCTTAGGCTCTGACAGTTACAAGTGGTCATTTACCTGCATCAATAATAAAGAAGAAGCATGATTTTGGAGTGTTGGATTATTTTCTCTCTCTGCCTGTGTGTGTGTACTAACAAGTGTTCTAAAATCAACAGACATAATATAAACATGGCACTTCCTAGGCATGTGTTTTACCCAGCAAAGTAAAGTACTAAGTGTCCCTCTCACTTAAAGCCTTATGCATCCCAATCTTGTGTTCCCTGGAGGACAAATGGAACAGAAACATAGAGGTGGCTTTCTATTGCATTACATGGACATTTTTGCTGTTAGAACAACTTGGAGAGAAGCAAAAAGGAAGAGAAAAATAAAGGAAAACAAGGAGAGGAGAAAGAGCCTGAAAAAGTTGGTTGGTTTTGAAAAGGCCAGAGTTTCCCCCCCGCCAGACATAAGTACAAAAACAGCAGCTCCCCTCCCTCCAGCTGACTGAGCAGTGAAAGAGTTTATGCAAATGAGCTCTCTCTCTCTGCCACTCTCTCTTCACAGCCTTCTCCCTCCCAATTTGTGTCTGTGAAGGAAGGGGAAAAGAAATACCTGACTGAAGGTCCCCCTGGGGTAGACTAGAAAGGGGAGACAGCAGAGGCCTTCCAGCTTCTCATTCCCTCTTACATGGGAAGAGCTGTAGAACATACAGTGATGGAGGCACTCAGACCTTCAAACGGTTCCCTATTCTTTTCTTTATTGATTAAGGTATTACATATATGTCCTCATCTTCCCATTGCTCCCCTACCCCCACCCCTCACCTCACACCCATTCATGTCCTCACCCCCCCTGGTGTCTGTGTCTATTGGTTATGCTTATATGCATACATACAAGTCCTTTGGTTGATCTCTCCTCCATATCCTTTTTTTAAAAAAATATATTTTATTGATTTTTTTTTTTTTTACAGAGAGGAAGGGAGAGGGATAGAGAGTTAGAAACATCGATAAGAGAGAGACATTGATCAGCCGCCTCCTGCACACCTCCTACTGGGGGTGTGCCCGCAACCAAGATTCATGCCCTTGACCGGAATCAAACCTGGGACCTTTCAGTCCGCAGGCCGACGCTCTATCCACTGAGCCAAACCGGTTTCAGCATCTCCTCCATATTCTTAAATATGCCTAACATCAATGTTTCTTGCTATTTGCTATAAATTTCATTTTTTAACTCAAAAGTAATGAAATGTCATTAGAAGGCTATTGGATATAAAATAGTAGAGTTTCTACATATTAAACTTTTAGGTAGGACAAATTCAGGCAATTCTTAAAATCAAGAGATAAGCCACAAAACAGGTAACTTTGGCCTGGCTGGCATGGCTCAATAGTTGAGTGTTGACATATGAACCAGAAGGCCACGGTTTGATTCCAGGTCGGGGCACATACCAGGGTTGCAGGCTCAATCCCTAGAGTTGGGCATGCTGGAGGCAGCTGATCAATGATTCTCTCTTATCATAGATGTTTCTATCTCTCTTTTCCTTTCTCTTCTTCTCTGAAATCAATCTAAATATATTCTTTAAAAAAAGAAGTCCCTTTTTATTGAAAGGTAGGGAAAACCACAGGCCCCGGAAGCCACAAAATTCTCCTATAATACATATTTTTAGAATGCTATTTTGATATCCAAACTAGCCAAAAGCAGAATGGGAGGGGGGGGAGAGATGAAAAGAAAGTTAAAAAAGAGAGGGAAAAAAGTATACATCTTAAATATGCTACTTTAAAGGACAAATTCAAATTGGATAATGTTTATTAAGTTTGCATAATATAATAGTTTGCTATTATAGATTTTTCCGATTAGCTCTGACACAGATATTAAATATGAATGCTGTCGGAACTTCCAGGAGCTGTTCTGGCTGCACAGTTGGTACAGGTGGTCAGGGAACATTGTGGGTAAAAAATGGGAGGTGGCCTCAATTTTTATATTTTACCTACACTTTCTGCAAAGAGAATAATCCACATATGCCACATATGGAGAACAGAAAGTTAGGTAGAAAAAGTCATTCATCAGGGGATCCAGACAAACAGATAAGAACATAATTGATCTGCAAAGAGATTTATGTTACCTAAGTTAAAATTGTTAGATATTTCATTTAGAGAAATAAACCAAATTTTTGGTAAAATTCTGCAAAGTTTTTATCTGTAATAGAAAAATGATAACGTTCTCAGCATATTTTAAGTTTGATCAATAATCCTACATACAGGGCTATGGTAGGTTCCAGACTAATTCTCCCCACATATGCCCTCAAAAGTAAACTGTTAGTGCCTTTATTTTCCAGTAGATAACTTTGAACTCACATGAACAACAACCCTTGAAGAAGTCTTACTTCATGGAGCTCAGGGAATTCAGAGATCAGTCCTTCATCATGTGACACTTTGGTAAATATCATCATTTCAAGTGCCAGTGTAATCCAGCATTCATAAAAGATGTTGGTCTTTCTCTTGGGATGAATTTTAAATGTATTTTGAGTGCCAGTCTAGAAATGAAAGTATTTCACTGTAATTGAGGACAAATCCCCTACAAGAGGCCCCCTGACATCCCTATTGTGGCCCCGTTAATGTGCTCTTATCCTTAACAGATGGGCCATGGGACGCAATGGCTCTGAGGGTAGATGACTGACTAAGGCCCACACAGTCATCTGCGTTTCTGCAGGGATGGATAATAAGGATTTCTAAACACTGGTGGTTCTGTGATCTCAACACCTGTCCCTGAGGGACTGGCCTGAGATTGCTGACTCATTACTACACCTGTCACATGAGCAGATCACTCACTCCTGATCACTCCATTAAGCAGTTCTGGGCTGTAGCTGAGTATGTTCGCATTAACAAGTGCCATGTCAGAAAACAGAATCATAACTCAGCAGCCTTGTGGGTAAGGCATCCAGGAGGTTTTATTCACTGACAAGGACAATGTAACAATTTATTGGAGATTGTGCAGAGGTAATTCCTTTATAATTTAGACATCTCTGCTAGATTTACCTATTCAGTGTGTATGTGTGTATGTATGTTTCCAAAATGTGTAATGGGCTAGTATTTTCAACACTGTTATTTGTTGCTTACTACAGAATGGAGTCCACTGGCTTCACCTATACACGCAATGTATTTACTAATTTACAACAATAACTCATCTCAAACCAATATAGACCATGAAAGTCTATGTAATTATGTGGATATATTTACTGGCTATTAAAAAGCAAAGTATAAAGTCCTTTTTGGCACTGAAATTCTTGTTTACCACTTTTCAGGGTTTCTGATGGGTTTTACACCTGCACATTTTGAACGAGAAAGCTGTGGGGGGAACTGTCTCTGGTGAGAAGATATAGATGCAGACATAATGAATGGTAGCAGATTACCCTTCAAAAACCACCCACCTATTAATGTAAAGAATCATTTGGCAATGCACTGATGTCTTGTCATTTGCAGATGTGCCTGTTTTCCTTTTTAAGGGCAGCACCAGAATTGCTTCTAATGGGGAGAATTTTTAAAGCAGTGACAACAAATCAGTGTGTTCGTTCCACAAACATTTACTAAGTGCCTACTGTGTGTCAGGCACTGTAGTGTATGCTAAACTAAGAACAAATGGATAACTTCAGTATTAGTGAGAAGAGGTAAGATGATTTAATAAACCTGATGGGAAATGGATTGGCTTATTACAAAGAGATTTAAGACAATATTCTCCAGTAGACAATCAAAGGCTTACCTCTGGGTATTGAAAAACATGAGGTGAATATGAGCTATTGATATACAAACCAGCTGCCTCCTTATCCAGATAATTGGAGAAAATAAACCATGTTGTAAATGATCACATAATAATTACTGAACACTCTACACTCTTAGGCATCGGTTACTTAATATGTAAGATTGTAAACTATGGTATTAGCAATACACCATTTCCTCCTCAATTGCCCAAAGAATGAAATATGTGCACATAAAGTGCGGTCAAATAGCTAATGTCTATATCTGGGTTAAATAAGTAAGCCATTCACAAGCAGTGGGCCTGCTCATCCTCTTCCACAGTCAGGTAAGTCCTTCTGCTAAGATGGGGATCCAAACAGATAAGGACATAATTGATCTGCAAGAGATTTATGTTACCTAAGTTAAAATTGTTAGATATTTCATTTAAAGAAATAAACCAGTTACCTACTGGAAAATAAAGGCACCAACAGTTTACTTTTGAGGGCATATGTGGGGAGAATTAGCCCAGTAAAGAGTTGAGGCTGACTCCTAGGTGCCATTGTAAGACTTGTAAGATTTAATATACCCATACAGCAGAAAATCATTTTGACTTATAAGTATATATTTATAATCTAGTCAATCCTGTATGCATAAATGTTTTCACACCATATTCCTCTGAGTTTCTGTATGGTACCTTAAGAAACCTTGTGTGTGGGAGGGGAAAGGCTCTTGACCCAGACCTGCCTCTTTCTTTCCCCAGAGATGGCTCCATCCCAGGCTACCAGTGGGAGGAAAGACTTTATCACTGGTGACCATGTGCTTCACTGAAATCCACACTACCAGGTTCTTTTGTCTGAACTGACCTTGAGGGTGGCTTTCTGGTCCTCAAACTTAGGGGTTCCTGTGATAATGCCATATGTCAATTAAAGCCCCACAATACATTTTTCTAGCATTAAAGTATGCAGAAGACACATGTATTTTGAAAATGTTAATAGTCATTCTGCTTCTGAATTTACTTAGAACTCAGTTTAAAGGAAAGTGACCTCATTCAGTTTTACATGTAAAAATCTACCAGCTATTTGTAGATTCTGCAGCATAACAGGGAAGAAACATTCCCCCTGACATTACTTAAGGTATTTACATATGTTTTCACGTGACTTTGGGCTATTGCTATATTATAGGAAGCTGTTAGCATTTTACTCAAATGCAGAAACCAAAGACCTGAAAACAAAATTAATTTTAATTTGAAAATATGAAAATTAAAAAAAATGTACATCGACAAAAATAAAAATTCAAATGAGAATGTGGTTTAAAAAAATGAGACTTACCCATTGACTACCAAGCTGGATCATGACATGGGGAAAAAAAGACGATGGAGAACATAGGGAAGAGTAAAGAAATGATGAAAAAGTAATTACAATGGGGAAAAATACAATAAAATGTCAACTTAAACAGTTAACCTAAGAAAAATCAACCATTTTCACTCAATCACAACTCTCAACAAAAACAAATCATGGTATAAAATAATTTATTTCTGAATGTAAACAAATATACATAAAATTAAAACAAGGGGATACTTATTAAAGAGAATAAAGCCTAATTTTCAAGTGTTTTTCAACTTGGTCTTTAAAAAAATAGAAATTTTTGTGTAAATAAAGTATTTCTTACGCTATTTTCTGTAGCTTGTTTTTTGGATGCAAACTTTGCATATGCTAGATTTGTATAAACAAAGCAGGTAGCTTTCTCATTTGCTTGTGAAAAGTAAGCTTTATGTAAATATACAACACCTAAGTTGTTAAAAAGTATATCTGAAATTCAATGGCTATTTGTAAAATTGTAGGCACTCTTCATAAAAAAAGAAAAAAACTGACAAAAGGAAAGGATAAAGGGCATTCCATATTAGAGTGAAGAAAAGACCAAAAATTTGCATTGAAGAACTTGCTGTTTTTAATTTAACCAAGTGGATGAATTTCGGGAACAGCATTGTCCATTGCCAGGGCACACATGCCACACTTCTACATATGATACTCAACCCACTCACCTCTTGTCCTCCATCCAGGGCACAGAGTTTGGTGCTTTGCTTTTTGGCATCAACTAACACATTAAACATGGTACACACAGAAGCAGGAATGCGCAAGTCAGTGGTTTTGTTTGCCTTTTGCAGCTTGAGTTCAAAAGCAGCTCTTGTTCTATTCATTAAAATATGAATTCAGAGTAAGAAATTCTGACATCGGTATTACCTGTTTTGTAAAAATGAAATCAACACTACAAGATGCTAATTTAAAACATGCAAATAAGGAGTGTGGCAGTGCTTGGGAGCTGGGATGGGATGGCCTTCTTTTCAGGTATCTCATTTTATATTAAACATAGCTTTTTCAGTCACTCAGACAATCTCTCTACCCACATGAAACAATATGCTACCTCTAATGTATCACTTTTATTGGAACAACCTCACAGTTTCACTTAACTACCTGAATTAATATCCAAGTAGAAAAATTAGTTGCTTCTCTCTATTAAAGCAGAACAAATCCTCCATGTGAAGATTTATTGCCAAGACAAAAAAAAAGTCTGGAAAACTCTAAAGCATCATAATTAATAGCTCAACATAGAATGTGTAATTCTTTTATGCCCCATAGGTTCTCTTTCAAATACCCAAAGTTGCAGTTAGGTTTTTGAAAAAAACTGAATAACAGGCAATTTGGAATTGGTCTTGATTAAGTATCAAAAGAACATCTACTGATTTAAAACATTAGAATCACAGATGATGAACATGATTTTCTTAAAAAACATTAAATTATCTATTCCATGCTCAGCCTTGGAAGGCCATCATTATTCTAATGACTGAATTTGTCTTGCTTTAAAGAATTCAGGATTATTCAATTGCTCCAACCAGCATTTGTTACTCCACTATTGTTCTTGTTCATATTATGAACACAGACAATAAAAAAAATAGTGCTTGGCTAATTAGGATGCAATGTTGATTTTGTAAGAACAACTAAATATGAAAGCACATCTGGAAGAATTCAAAGCCACATCACTTATTTCTGGTTAAGTAATCAAGAATGAAAATGTATACTTGGAACTCACCTGATAGGGATAGGGAATACCAGAAAATACAAGTGATGGTACTGATCATAGTTAGAATTTGCTATCCCATTTCATGGCGCACATAGTATATAATGCCAAAAGTAATTAACAGACCTTTTCCATATGTCTTGGACAGTACAGCCTTGGGAATTTATATTGCCTTGGGAATTTAAAGCACAGTATTCCAAGACAGGGGACAATAAACACAATAGAAATAATTAATGTAGTATGGGTGCTACCGACGAGGGCAACAGTTGGGAGACCTAAAATAATATCAGGCCAAGTTTATGAATTATATGGGTCAGAGAACCTAATGTCTGTTAAATTTTGGAAGAGTAGTACATATTGAAATATTTCTTGTGACAATGATATAACAAATATTTGGTGAAAAAAGTGGCATTTTGGGTGCTGGCATATTAAGCAGCAACTAGAAAATGCATGTCTACCTTTTGACACAGGCCTCTATCATATCACTGGCCATTAGTTTAAGTCTTTGCTCTAAGTGGTGGGCAAATTCTTGTTCTGGCCAATGTAGGTCAAATACAAACATTTGAAGTGCATCAAGTTTCCAAAAAAGGTCTTCAGATGTTGCTGAGCCATTGCTAGAAGAAAAAGGAAAAATGGACGTCATGAACCTCCACTGTTAGCTCTGTGGGTCACTAGTATATTGCTTTTTTCCTCTTTGTATCAATTTCCCTCAATGAAAAAATACTACATAAAATTTCTAATACAAATATTTTCTTTGTCCAATCTTCTAATTTTTCCTTTTCACTTCTTAGTGAATAAGGCAAGGCAAAGAGAACAAATTATACAGAATAAACCATAGTAAGGTTTCATAAGAAGGGAGAAAATGGATAAGATACTTTATTAAGGAAATTAAATTGTGTATATAAGAAAAAAACATCTTAAATGTTCTTTACTACTCGCTAGGAAGAAGATCAAATATATAAATATCTCCTTCTAGAAATTCCAAAAAATATGTTTTATGCAAGAAAATCCATATGATAACAACTACTAGCTTTATTCTTCTACTCATTGGTATGTGTTTCTGTCAACAAGATGGATGGCTTCTGTCTGTCTACAGAGAGGTAGCCCCTAAATTTTTCAACTACAGGTAAAGGTGAAACAGGTACTGGAAATGAAATAACAGGTTGGGAAGGAAAACAAATCTTATATCTTGAAATGCTTTGTGCCTTTTCTAGCTCATATTAAATCTAACAGTACCAGATACGGTTTACCACAGAAAAGACATTCAGTGTGGGATAAAGTTGGAGCAAAATCATGTATTTCAGGTCATTACCTCTATCAACCTTGGAGCCAATATCTACTATGCATTCATTACTAAAGTGCAATTATAGTTTCTGTCCATGTATGAAGATAATTTGTACCAGAGTATATATACTGTTGGGACAAAGGATAATACTATTACTTTCCATTATGCACATAGGTAGCCTAGTAGGGAAACAGATGTTTTGAAAATAAAATATTCTTATGTTAAAATATATTGAAACTTGGTGATAAAAGAGAACAAAAGAAAAGAAAATGCAGCTATATGATTCATTTCTCTTCTGCATTCTAGTAATTATTTAACATATATTAATCTAAAATGTGTATTTTTAATTTGTAAAAGAAAATAAGAAAAGTAAAATAAATTCCTTCATCACAAGGGAATAGTGGGAAACTTTTATAAAAGACTAGAGGTCTGGTGCACGAAATTCATGCACAGAGAAGGGGATCCCCCAGTCTGACCTGCATCTTCTCATAATACGGGACGACTGGCCCCTAATTGCTTGCCTGCCTGCCTGATTGGACCTAACCGCCTCTGCCTTTCTGATCACCCCAAGCACTCTGCCTGTCAGATTGCCCCTAAGTACTCTGCCTGCCTGATTAACCCTAACCACCTCTGCCTGTCTGACCCTCCCTAACGCCTCTGCCTGCCTGATCAACCATAAGCACTCTGCCTGCCTCCCTGATTGCCCCTATCTGCTCACTGGGGAGAGTGGCTGGCTGGGGTGAGGGATTCTGGTTGTTCTGGTCTCTGGTCATTCCACCATTTTGGTTGCTGGACTTTTATTGTATAGGATAACATTATTTTAGATAACTATATCTTAATTAGCTAGCTTTAAAAAAATCACCTCTACTCTGCTCCCCTACTTTCTCTCTCCCCAACCCCACCCCAAGCCTTGGCATCTTAGCTCTATCCCAAATCTCCTTTGCTTTCTTCCTCCCATTTTCCCAATAATTCCTCATGATCTTCTTGTCTAGCCAGGCTTTTCTCAGAGTTAAATTCTGCAGGGAGCAATCACAGCAAAGCACTAAGATATCCCATCACACTTTATTCACTATGTATCTCCTAACTTTAGGTGCCCCAAAAGTATCATTAAACAAACAAAAGAACTAGAACAGCACCATGATGATATTGCTGTGAAAAATATTTGAAAAAATATTATATTTACTTCTCTTTTTTACCATAGATATGCTGAGAAAAAAAATGATCAAGCAAAACCTCCCTTATATTCATAGTGTAATGTTTAGTAGATTAGAGCACCTATGTTTTAAGTGTAACTCAATATAATTGGCTAAGAAGCAAAATGACTTCTTATAATTTTTTACTTAGCGGAAATATTAGTAGCTATGCATTCTTTAACAGCGTAACAAAACAGCAATAGCAAAAGTCATGTTCAAAACAAAATCCCAAATAGAAAAGATAGAATTCTATTAAAATAGACTTCCTCATTATATGTAACAATTAAATCTTCATAGAGAATACGGATATAAGTTTCTTCTGTTCTTCAAGGCTATGGTATGATTCTGAACAATAAATGTGGTTAATTGGGAATATAATTAAATAAATGAAAAAATATAAATAGGTTTGCTCTCAAGATAGTGTAGATAACTTGCCATTTCATCAGAATTTTTTCATTCTAAAATTATTTCTAATGAGTGACTTATTCCTAAAATAATTATTAATAGATTAAATAATTCACATATGAATAATAAACTCAGGCAGAAAACTTACCAGTATTCAGTTTCAGAGCTAAAACATCCAGAATGAGGATTTTTATTCAGGGAGAGATGTGGGGAAGCACTACTACTATACATTAGTAGTCAGGGATATATCTTTCAAACCCATGGTTTTTTTATATTACTCATCTTCCCTTAATCAGTAATTATAGTCTTAATTCCTTATACATGTGAAATAGAATTTTTATTTTTTTTGCTATTTACTGCTTTCTAGCAAAAATTCAAAAAACCAATTGCAATGACATGTTCATCATAGCATTATTTATAATATCCAAGATTTGGGAGCAGCCAAATGCCCATCAGCAGATGAATGGATAAAAAAGCCATGGTACATTTATACGATGGACTACTACTTACCCTACTACTACTGTGTTTTAAAAAAGAAGGAAATCTTACCCTTTGTGACAATCTGGATGGACCTGGATAGCATTATGCTAAATGAAACAAGCCAGTCAGAGAAAGACAAGTTCCAGATGATTTCACTCATATGTGGAATCTAATGAACAAAATTAACTAACAAGCAAAATAGAGATCGACTCATAGATAGAGAGCAAACTGACAGCTGTTGGTGGTGGAGGTTGGGAGGCTGTATGTGTGAGAGTGGAGGGATTGAAAAAAAAGAGAAAAAACTCAGACAACAGTGTGATGATTGCCAGGGAACAGGGGTAGGAGTGGTGGAGGAGGGTATGGGGTGATAAAGAGTGATGGATGGAGACTTCACCTGGGGCGAGAGGAATGGGAAACATACAATACAGTGTACAGATGATGTGTTGTGAAATAGTGTACCTGAAACCTGTGTTAACAAGTGTTGCCTCAATAAATTAAATAAAAAGAAAAAAAACCTGAATATTTTCTGCCACTTAAAAAAAAAAAGGAAAAGAAAAAGACATGTGTGGAAAAACTGGTAAAATACAAATAAATTCTGTAATTCATTAATAGTAATTTAGTTGTAAGGTACATTTCTTCATTTTGATAGCTGTTCTATAATTATGTAAGATACATAAAAGAAGCTGGGTGAAGGATATTTAGGAATTCAATGAAATTTCAACTCTTTAAGTCTAAAAACAATGAAGTTTATAAGAATATGATGAGCACATCCTAGAATTCCTAGCACAGGAGGAGTGGAACACCAGTTGAAATCAACGTACACTCACTGGATATTGGGAAAAGTTTCTGTAAGTTCAGAGAACAAACATACCAGAGATCCTGAAGGAAAAGTGATTCAAGAGAAAAAGTGGACTCTAATTAAAACAACCATATGAGATAAATAAATAAATTACTTCCTAGGCAAAGATAGAAAAACTTAATTGCAATGACATCACAGCATTATGAGTAATTCTGACACTTTGACAAAGAGCCTAATGTTGATCATCTTGGCAGGAAAAGATAATGGTTATTAACTTAAAATATATTTTATTTGCCCAGAATGATGAAAGCACAAGCACTAATTTACAAAGCCACAATTTGTCATGATTCCTGTCTTCAATCTCAGGTCAATTTAAAAAGGAGCTCCTGTGGAACCAAGATGGCGGCATAAGGTATACACCTATACGTGCTGCCTCTCACAATCACACCAAAACTAAAACTAAAAGACAAAACAACTATCCCCCAGAACCATGGGAAAGCTGGCGAAGTGGAAGTTCTACAACTAGAAGAAAAAAGTGCAATGAGACCTGGTAGGATGTGCAGAGGTTCAGAAAGGCAGAGATACTGAGACGCATGTGAATCAGGCTGCCGTGCACTGATTTTTTTTCCAATTGGGAGGGCGTTACAAGTTCCAGACTCTCTGAACTCCAGTTTCCGGCGAGATTCTGGGACCCAGACTCATACAGGGAGAAACTGGACTGTTGGCCATTGGGTTGGAAACAGAGGGTGGTCTTCTCACAGAGGTGTGCACAGGAATCATTGTTTACTGCACTGGGGTGCAGGACGTGGGACAGGGATCAGAATGCGGAAACACAGAGACACAGAGAGGGCTGAGAGGCAGTCATCGCTGTCTGCCATGCCCTAGTCTAGTGATTTCCTGAGACACCGGCCCGCCAAATTTACAAACCCACCAAGTTGTGCCCAGCAGCTTTTGCATATGAATGGCCTGCCCTCTCACTACTTATCCTAACAAATTGCAGCGGGGTCAGACAACTCTAAAACTTCCAAACTCCAAGCAAAGAGGAGAAATTTGCAAATCTCCCTGTAGCTCCTGCTGGGTGGCCTCAGACACTAGCTGACTTGCACCTCCTTGGAGATCCAGGAACCAGAGTACCTAGAGGTCAGTGTGAGATGATACCAGATTTCAACTCCTCACATACATAAGTGACCCACTCAAGAGGCAGACTCGGTGAGCACCAAAGCCCCACTGAAACAAGTCCTACCCCATAGGGGTGTCTACAGCACAGCAGTTCTTCCATTAATAGACACAGCTAATCCTCACAGTCAGTTGGCCTGAAGGTCAATTCCTCCCAGTGTACCAATAGCAATAAAGGCTTAACTACAAGAAGACTGGGTACCCAGCCCACAAAGAGGTGCACCAAGAGCGTCCAGGTGATTGGGGAGGCAGAACTACTGGGCCATAATGGACAACTAGCACACAAAGCCACTCCATCAACACAGGGAAGCAGCCAAAATGCAGAAACAAGGAAACAGGTCATGAATGAAAAAAAATGGAGGAAAGCAAACTACTGGATATAGAGCTCAAAACCATATTTATAAGGTTACTCAAGAATCTTCTACAAACTGCTGAGAAACTTAATGAGATCGCTGTGAAACTTAGTGAGACCTTCAAGGATCTTAACGAAAATGCCAAAACAAACAAACAAACAAACAAACAAACAAAAAACAAACAGAAAAGGACCAGTCAGAAATTAAGCATACATTGTCTGAAATAAAGAATAATATACAGAAATCTAACAGCAGACTAGAGGACCCCAAGAATCAAACCAAAGATCTGAAATATGAGGAAGCAAAAAACACCCAACCATAAAAACAAAAATAAAAAAGAGTCTAAAAATATGAAGATAGTGTAAGGAGCCTCTGGGACAACTTCAAGCGTACCAACATCAGAATTATGGGGATGCCAGAAGAAGACAGAAAGCAAGATACTGAAAACCTATTTGAAGAAATAATGACTGAAAACGTTTCCCCCCTGGTGAAAGAAATGGACTTACAAGTCCAGGAAGTGCAAAGAACCCCAAACAAAAGGAATCCAAAGAGGAACACACCAAGACTCATCATAATTAAAATGCCAAGGGCAAAAGACAAAGAGAGAATCTTGAAAGCAGCAAGAGAAAAACAGTTAGTTACCTACAGGGGAGTACCCATATGACTGTCAGCTGATTTTGCAACAGAAACTATGCAGGCCAGAGGCAGTGGCAGGAAATATTCAAAGTAATGAATAGCAAGAACCTACAACCAAGATTACTCTACCCAGCAAAGCTATCATTCAAAATTGAAGGTCAGATAAAGAGCTTCACAGACAAGAAAAAGCTAAAGGAGTTCATCACCACCAAACCAGGATTATATGAAATGCTAAAGGGTATTCTTTACGAAAAGAAGAAAAGGGTAAAGAGAAAAATTATGAACAACAAAGTGATAACAAATACATACCTATCAGCAAGTGAATCTAAAAATCAAGTGAATAAAAAATCCAATGAACAGAATAAACTGGTGAATATAATAGAATCAGGGGCATAGAAAGGGAATGGACTGACAATTCTTGGGGGAAAGGTGTGAGTGGTGCAGGAAGATATTGGACAAAAATCTTAGATCTATGGATGAAGACAGTGGTGGGGAGTAAGGGCAAGGGGTGGGGAGTGGGGAATCAGGTGGAGGGGAGCTATGGGGGGGAAAAGGGACATCTGTAATAAACTGAACAATAAAGATTTAAAAAAATAAAAAGGAGCTCCCACTAAAAAAAAAAAAGGCTGCAACCAGTTTGGTTCAGTGGATAGAGCATTGGCCTGTGGACTGAAAGGTCGCAGGTTTGATTCCAGTCAAGGGCATGTATCTTAGTTGCGGGCATATCCCCAGTAGGGGATGTGCATGAGGCAGCTGATCAATGTTTCTCTCTCATCGATGTTTCTAACTCTCTATTCCTCTATCTCCCTTTCTCTCTGTAAAAAAATCAATAAAATATATTTAAAAAAAAAGGGAGCTCCCAAGAGTGAGATGCAGGGTTTTACACATATCTCAAAGTTAATAAAATAGTGATGACAAAAAGAACAACAATAATACTCTTAAATTTCATAAGGTAATGTCCACAATAGCATATTTGGTTAAAATCAAGATTTTCATACAGATGATAAATAAGGATGCAAAAATTTAAATTATTAAACAGTATAAAGAAGTACAAAATCTCACAAACTTATGAAGGTCCATTATATTTCCTAGGTAACTCCTGAGCATACACAGATGCACTATAATGGCCCAAAGCATTTGCCTATAAGAGTAAGAGTCAGCCGAGACCGGTTTGGCTCAGTGGCTAGAGCGTTGGGTTGAGGACTGAAAGGTCCCAGGTTTGATTCCGGTTGGGAGCATGTACCTTGCTTGCGGGCACATCTCCACTGTGGGGTGTGCAGGAGGCGGCGGATCGATGTCTCTCTCTCATCGATGTTTCTAACTTTCTATCTCTCTCCCTTCCTCTCTGTAAAAAATCAATAAAATATATTTTTAAAAAAAGAGTAAGAGTCACATGTAACCTAATATTCTAATAAATATTATGAGTACTATGATGATATTTAACCTGCAGAAATATTGCCAAACTATTTTGCAAGGTTGTTCTCTCTCTTGGTCTTTTCTCTATTGGATGCAGACTAGACTGGGATTACATTTGATAGGTCATGGTACTGTAGATAGAAAAGATGCTAACCAAGCTCTTCACCAGTATATTCTCTGGAAGCAGAAGAATGATAAGTGAGGGCTCTGAAATCAGGCAAAACTGGGTTCATCTTACCTATATCACTTCCTTATTGTGAGATATATTGGGCACATTTTACTTCTTAACCTCTTTATGACTTAGTTTCCTTAATTGTAAAGTGAGGATAATGACATTACTGCACAGGGTTGTTATAAGGCTTAATGCAATAAATAAGTTGGCACTGTACTTGGAACATAAATTCTCAGTATATTGTAATATTTTTCTCCTAATTATTTACTTGCTAGCTGACTTGGGTCAAGTATGGACTATTATTGGGTTCATTTGATTGCTGTGAAGGACATACTTTTGATAACTATACTGTTAAGGATAATAATGATAGAAGTAATAACTATCGTAACAACAATCATAATGTAGAATAGCAGTAGTTACCATTTGTTGAGAAATTAGGATGTGCCAAGTGTTTTTCATAGATTTTTAAAAATCCTCACAAGAATATCTTGATATCAGGTGTCATATCAATTTTAGAGTTTAGGGAACTGAAGCTAAGCATGACTTAAGAATTAATAAACTAGGATCTAAATCCAGGGCTCATCGATTTGAAAGTCTGTGTCCTTTTCATCTTTATAACTCTCAGTTACTGAATCTATAGTAGGTAGGCTGGTCACAACATGGAGTTAATAAATATGGTTTTTAATGATATAAAGATCATTTAACAATAACAAGGCGCATCAACTGATTTATGAAGGGACAAACACCTTGCTGGTGTTGGGAAATAAAGGGCAATCCCTTCTCTGCAATTAGCAAAACCGTTCCTTTAAAGATGAGACTAAGATAAAAACAGAAAACTATTATATTCTCAAAACTGTTCTTACAATGTTTTTCTACATGCACAAGAGAAATCATGTGGGCAATAACAATACTGGAGACAGAGAAGGATGCACTGATGGCCTGAAATTGGCGAACTCAGGTTATAGCACTTAGGCCAGAATCTACAACATGAGTTACAAAATGACCTTTGCCCCAAGGATTACATATGAACTACATGAAGCCAGTGAGTATTAAAAAATAATCTATATCATTTATCATCCATGTGCTAAACTTAGATTAATAGCTTAAAAAATGAAACCAAAACCAAAACATAGTATTCCTCAAAGAACAATGATAAATGCCATGCAATTTGAACACATCTGCACAGAACATAGCCCAGGCCATGCACTAGCTAACACAGCATCAGGAAGTAAGTGAGGAATACACACGTCTCATATAAAGGAGTCATCCACGAAGGAGTAGAAAAGCTAGGAATCTGTGGAAGATTAAGAGGCAGACTTGGAACTTTTGGAAGAGCTACATCGGGAAGACTGTTGGCGATATTCCTGCAAAGAAACAAACAATGGGGGAAGGGACCACCATAAGCAATAACTACAGATGACCATGTGGAAAGTTATAAGGTCAGAACAGAAGAGGCAGATGCTGTATGGGCACTAGGCAAAATACCTACTTGACAGGCTGCCACGTCTCTTGCTCAAAACCTCTGTGAATTGACTGGGCAATGGAGGACTCCATGAGATCAACGTAGCGAACAACCAAGGGCACAAAGATTTCTTGCAAGTGTTTGTGAAATTTTCCATTACATAAAAGTGCTGAAATAGTCAAGCAGAAACAGTGTTTATCAGAGAGAGAACATTAGGCATTTGGAAAATATGGGGGAAACTTTTCCTGAAGGAATCAGACACAGAATAAAATATAGATAATGGATCTTGCTCTTCCTACTGAATATCATGTCTTGAAAACTGATCAAGAAGTATAATTGACCTTCTATATATATGGATTTCAAATGTTTCTTGAAGTGGTATGTTTTTACTTTACACATGAGGCATATGACCACTTGCTGGTGAATCTCTATGCAAGGGAGCTGCTGGGTCACCTAAAGGTCTGGACACATGTAAATACAGCAATTAAACACTTTCAATCCTGTTACTATGTTGTGTATTACTAAAGAGCAAAACCTCTTCAACTCTAAGAGCTAAACTTGACTGCTTTTAAGACAAACACTTGTTAAATTCACTAAGAGGATGACTGTGGCCTTGGGAATGTCTCTTCTGATTCATGAACTTATTAGTTATTTGTGGATTTTCTTTTTAATAATTTTATTTTTTCTTTGGGTCTTTAAAAACAGTCAGCATATCACGTCACATGCAATTTTCATTTGCCCATTTGTCTTTAATGAATTGGGCATAAAACATTCTTCCTAAAGCCTTATAGTTTATGCAAGGTGTATCTACCTCTATCAGAAGATGGATGCTTTCTATGCACCATACTTTCATTAGGACATATGTCAGTGCTATAGACGGAATGTTTCTGTCACCCCCACCCAATGTGATGGTATTAGGAGATAGGGGTCTTTAGAGGGTGATTAGGTCATGAGGGCAGAACCCCAAAATGGGGTTAGTGTCTTCATAAAGGAGATCCTGGGAAGACTTTCATGATGTGAGCACAGAGCAAGAAGATGGTTGTTTATGAAGCAGGCTTTTATCAGACACCAAATTTACCTGTACCATGATCTTGGACTTCCTAGCCTCCAGAACTATGAGAAATAAATGTTTCTTGTTATAAGCCACCTAGAGTATGGTAGTCTGTTTTAACAGCCCAAACAGACTAAGACAGTTAGTATGTGCCTCCACTGAACCACGAGAAAACAGAGAATCTGTAGGAAAATACTAAGTAATATTTAACAAAGAATTTATAATGTTTCCAATGATGGTACATATTTTTTCATGTGAACATATCCTAAAACCAGTTGTGATTTTAAAAATAGCCCCCAAAGTGAGAACATGTTAATTTAGGAAAGGTATTTTTTAAGTGACGGCATTTTAGTTGCAATTAAATGACAAAGAAATCATCCATGGAAAATTTGAAGGGAAGGTTTCCAAGTAAAGAGAGTAGCTAGCACAAGAGTTTTAGGGAGGGCTAACTGGTGCTCTGCAAAGAAGTGTGGCAGGAGTAGAGTGAGGGGGAGGGAAGAAGAGTCCAAGGTGATGTCTATATTATGGGACATGGTGAGAAGTATTGGGTGCAATGGGGAGCATTAATGTTTTTATTATTACTAAGTAGAGGAACAACATAATATAATCTCTCTGGCTCTTGAGTGAAAAATGGAGTAAGTAGGTGGCCAAGAGTGGAAGCAGAGAAGGTGGTTGGTGCTCAGTTCTTTACCACACTAGACCAGGCAAAAGATGATGAGGGTGATGGTGGTGGTGCCTTGGATTAGAGTGAAGAGGTAGAAGATGAGGGAAAGTCCTTCAGCAATTTCATTCACAGATGTAAATAGCTGCATATACTTATAGTTACTAAATCTAATTACTAGCAACTCTAATAGTGTTGTCTTATTTTGACAATATATCTTTTTCTGGGCAATAACAATTTTTGTTTTTCTAATTTGGGCAAAATGTGACACTATCATAAAATGAATATGAAAATTCCTACTATATATTATCTTAATTAAGTGATTCTGAAATTTATCAGTCTGGAAAACTATAGAAACACAAAAGTGGAGTAGGAAGTAATTATAAATACAGAAGAATTTTCTCCTCTTTCTAGCTAATATGGGTTAGTATTTCTTTAAATGTGCCATAATTAATTTTAGAAAAAGAGAAAGAGAGAGATAGAAACAGTGATGAGAAACATTGATCAGCTGCCTCCTGCATGCTCCCCACTGGGTATCGAGCCTACAACCCAAGCTCATACCAGTGACGTCTTGGTCCATGGGCAACTCTCAACCATTGAGCAATACCAATGGTTGGGTGATATGGTTTAGTATTTTTTTGTGGCTAAATAATCTTTTCTGGCTTGTCTATATACTAAAAGACTTCCTATTAAAGTGGGAATAATAATTATACTTAAAGATAAATGTCTTATCTGAAAGACTAATGTTATCTTACTGATATTTTCATTAGCATTGAAAGAGGCTTTATTTATTCTTGGAGACCCAATCATGAAGCTAGAAGGTACTACAGATAATTTAATTTAGTTCCTTTTACCAAATGTCATGAGAATATGATGCTGAACACTAAGAATGAAAAGATCCTCACTCATATCATCTAAATAACTGTAGTGAGCAAACTAAAAAATACAGCCAAATCTGAACTTATTATATCTCTACCTAACAACTCTCCTCTTATTCTTCCTCTTACTCATCACTAGCATTTTTAGTGTCAAACATGGTGCTAAGTGTTTGATATGCATTATCTCATTTAATAACCAGAAAAACTATGAGGTAAACACTATAATTTTTTCAATCTTATCAATAAGGAAACTGAGGTGCAAAGAGTTTAGGACTCTTGTATAAGTGACTTAGTTATTTGACAGTAGAATAAGAATTATACCAGAGCCCCCTCTTAACTTCTACAGAACTATAATATTATCATCCCAATTTGTTACCATAATCACCTATCTGTCTATACATTCACATATCTCTCCAACCTACCATCATCACATCAGCATCTTTTAAGACATAGAATATAGTACAATAGGTGATTTTAGGTTAAATATCTTGCAAATGACCAATAAATTACATCATATCTTAGATGAATTATATGTTTTCAGAGTTAGAATTTTGAAAAACTGTTACAATATGAAAAAGACAGGAAGTTGAGCAAAACTATTACATTCAATGAATTGAAAAATGAATTAATGCTGTGAAAATAGTTAGTGTGCTTATAATACACATTGAAAGCAGGACAATTTTACATTGCTATATAGCCTAAGCCTTAATTTATATGGCCTATTAATAAAAAATATAGAACTTTTGGCTGTACATTTTGATAAGCACTGTCATTAATTTTTTACTTCTCTAAGACCAAAACACGTGCTTATGTAATAAATAATTACCTCTATAAATAAGTTCAAATGCTACTTTATTATACATTTAGAGATTAGCTATTAAGTCATACTTAGGTTGTTAAAATGAAGAAGCACATAAGGAAAATCATACTTGGTTATTAAATGTTATAAAGAGTCTAATATGAAGTAACAGTTGACTCAAATGTATTTCTAGCTACATCTTTTTATTAAACACTTGATAAACATTTAGTTTATTATCTTGTTAAATAAGTCTGCTTCTTTCTTGTATTCCTATCAAGAGAGTAGATAAGATCCACCTGATTACTATACCAGCAACTTGGAAGCTGTTTCACAAGCCTTTATTTCCCTCCCTATATCTAATTAGTAATCAAGATCTGTGTATTTTATATATTTTTAACCTTTTCCCTGCCTCTTTATCACTACTGTTATTGTACTAGTCCTGGCATTCTCATCTTTTGCCCTGATTATTGTAAGTCTCCTGTCTTTAAGCTCCTTATTTTCTCTCTGCCAATTCATCTTCTTAAAACCTCAAGCAGAGGGACATGCTAAAATATAAAACTAATAATGTCCCTCCTAAAGATTATAAACCATCAATGGACCATCATGACCAACTTCAAAAGACTTAGCATGGTTTGAAAGCCATTCTTGAGCTATCTTAAAATGACCTCTCTGACTAAATTCTATTGCTTGACCCCATCTCCTGAAGTCCAACCATAATGATTTTCATAGTTAAGTTCAAGTACACAATTTCTCTTCCAAACCTTCTTGAAACATTGTCTCTTTGTCCAATTACTCCTCTCCCTCTCTACTCTCTTTACAGGCTTCCACTGTGGTCTATGTTATAACTTTGCATTGCTTACATATCTTTCTCCCTACACGGTGCAAGGTCCTTGAGGCAGGGACCATGTCTGTATTCTTAGTAGCCAGCAAAGTCCTTCACTCAGAGCAAGTTTTCAAATGCTTGTTGAATGGATGACTATTTAGATGCAATATTAAAATTACCACATTATTATTCAGGAGACTACATAAGAACCTACTGAGGCTTGTATATCTCTTCATAGTTTGTATAAAATATATGGCATTACATAATGTTATGAGAAATCCTATATTTGACCTATATGTCTAAGATCATACTGCTAAAAATTCTACTGGATATGAATTTTGGCCACTCTGTCTCTTTTTAAATGTACACACACACACACACACACACACACACACACACACACGTGTGTGGGAGAGATAGAAACATCAATGATGAGAGAGAATCATTGATCAGTTGCCTCCTGCACAACCTACACTGGGGATTGAGACTGCAATGCAGGCATGTGCCCTGACTGGGAATCAAACCGTGACCTCCTGGTTCATAGGTCAATGCTCATCTACTGAGCCATGACAGCTGGCCTATGTCTCTTATTTTAATAAAGGCAATAAAGGGAGAATTTTCTCTGTTCAGTCATAATACTTGATAGCAAACTATTACATCTTACAAAATTAGGAAAAAAATGAAGATTTCCTATATTTCCTCAGACCTGGCACAAATGTTGACTCTGGCCAAAAGTCTGCTCATGTTTCATCATGGTGATCCTTTTTATATTTAAAATGTCAAATTATAAACCCATATTCCAAAGTTTTAGAAAACTGGCAATTGGCAGTATTATTTATTTGGTAACCAGATTTAGGAAATGCAAGAAAGAAGGGAGGCAGAGATGAAGACAGCGAGAGGGAAAGGGAGAGAGAGGAAGAGGAGAAATAAAAAGAAAATACACAGTTAGGGGGAAAGAAAAGATAAAATCCAGTTTCAAATGGCAAGCCCATAGAAATACATGCCACAGTGCACTTCTATATGTAAATGTATACTCTTTTTCTCAGTTGCCCATATGCCAGTTTGTAATTCACTCCTACCAGACACTGTCAAAGGCCCTCTAACTATGTAGCCCCAGGAATTAGAATGAGGCTTCTATCCTTTCCATATGGTTTAATAAAAATAGGCTATAATTTGGGACTGCCACCTGTTCAAATCAAGCCTTCACAAGGCACCTATTGCAACCGTTCATTGGAAGAGGTACATTCTCAATATGACCTCAACCAAGGTTGCTTCTGACACTCTATCTAAGGTGAAGTAGAAAGGACTGCTCAGATGGAATCTCAACTAGTGCTTGCAAGAACATATGCGGAGAGAGAATCCAAGATGGCGGCATAGGTAAACACCTACACTGCTGCCTCGCACAACAATTTCAAAACTACAGCTAAAAGACAGAATGGACATCATCCAAAACAACAGGAAAGCTGGCTGAGTGTAAGTTCTACAGCTAGAAGGAAAGAGAGGGGCTCACAGAAACCCAGAGGAGCTGCAAAAAGCTGAGGTACGGAGACGCGTGTGCTGAGAGAGCGGGTGCTGGAGTACCTGGCTGGCTTTCTCTGGCAAGAAGGAAACGGATACTCCCAAGGCATTGAACCCCTTATCTTATGACACTAAACCCCAGATCCAGCTGAAACTCATACGGGGGGAGTTTGGACTGTGAAAAGGGAGAGGTGCACGGAAATTTAGGGGAGTCGCAAAAGATCAGAGGTCTGGTGGCGCGCATGGCACTGCACAGAGGACAGATTGCTGATTGTGCTGCTGGCTTTCGCGAGTGTGCGGCAGACAGACCCTCCCAACTGTGCCACTTCTGACTCCACTAAGCCCCTGTTTCGGGCGAAACTCTGGAGAACTAGACTCGTGTGGTCCTGGTGCGCAGGGGAGCTGGAAAGGCAGAGGTCTAGAGGCACTGCGGGCAAGAGCACACAAGGACCACTCCAGTGATTACCCAGTCACATGAGACTGAGGGGCCGTGGAGGGCGGGGCCGACTGGAAGGCAAGGCGGTCCGTTAAGCCCTGAGACTCCACCCATCCCAAGCTCAACAGAGGCTTCTTCAGTTTTGCAAGTCTGGTATCATAGGCTGAATTCAACACAGACGTTTCCCCGGCATAGTGAAAATGCTGAGACAAGGGAAGGGATCACAAACAAAAGAAATGGATGGAAAAAACAACAACTGGATATAGAGTTCAAAACCATGCTTATAAGGTTTTTCAAGAACATGCTAGAAAAGATGGATAAATTTATCAAGTCCCAAGAGGAGATGCAAAAGGACCAATTAGAGACACTGACTGAAATAAAAAATATACAGAGTCCTAACAGCAGACTAGAGGATGGCAAGAATCAAGTAAAAAATTTGAAATATAAATAAGCAGAAAACACTCAACTGGAAAAGCAAGAAGAGAAAAGAATCCAAAAATGTGAAGATAATGTAAGGAGCCTCTGGGACAGCTTCAAGCATACCAACATCAGAATTGTGGGGGTGCCAGAAGAAGAGAGAGAGCAAGATACTGAAAACCTATTTGAATAAATAATGACTGAAAACTTCCCACATCTGGTAAAAGAAATAGACTTACAAGTCCAGGAAGCACACAGAACCCCAAATAAAAGGAATCCAAAGAGGACCACACCAAGACACGTCATAATTAAAATACCAAGAGCAAAAAACAAAGAGAGAATATTAAAAGCAGCAAGAGAAAAACAGTTCATTACCTACAAGGGAGCACCCATACGACTGTCAGCTGATTTCTCAACAGAAATGATGCAGGCCAGATGGGAGTGGCAAGAAATATTCAACATGATGAATAGCAAGAACCTACAACCAAGAATAATCTATCCAGCAAAGCTATCATTCAGAATTGAAGGGCATATAAAGAACTTCACAGAGAAGAAAAAGCTAAAGGAGTTCATCAACTCCAAACCAGTATTATATGAAATACTGAAAGGTACTCTTTTAGAAGAGGAAGAAGAAAAAGGTAAAAGACAAAAAAATTATGAACAAATACATATCTATCAACAAGTGAATCTAAAAATTAAGTGAATTTAAAATTTGATTAACAGAATAAACTGGTGAATATAACAGAATCAGGAGCACAGAAAGGGAGTGGACTGATAATTCTCAGGGGGAAAAGGGTGAGGGGTGTACAGGGAGAGACTGGACAAAAATCATATACCTATGGATGAGATCAATGGGAGGGAGGTAAGGGCAGAGGGAAGGATGGGAACTGGGTGAAGGGGTGCTATGGAGGGGAAAAAAGAGAAACAAATATAATAATCTGAATAATAAAGATTTAATTGAAAAAAGAAAAGAACATATGTGGAGGATCAGCATCTACTTTGTTGATAAAAATAATCTCCCTTCTCCCCCCCAAAAGATTCCGTGTTTCAGAATATCACTTGGTCAGAAAATACTGAAGCATCAATGACATTAAGCCCAATAGCACAATTAGAAATGACAAAAAAAAGCAAAAAGACTTAAATACAAGGTAAAGTAGAGATACAGATGTACCCAATTATTTTAAATATCCCAATATTAATAAATGAGTATTGATTATTCATATACCAAAAAGTCTTACATTTACAAAAGTCATAGGCTTTTAATAATAAGATTCCAACAGAGAATTTAAATCAAGAATCAATTAATTACAATTATTGGGATAAGATAATAATCCTCAGTAAGTGAAGGATAAGCAGATAAAAGAGTTCATGTACTGATTTTAGGGTAAAAATACAATGTTGGCTCCTAGGCCCATATAAGCATTTTACATTATGCCGCCCCCTTCTAATAAACATTAATGGATTACTAGGAAGAATGATTTTCCCTCCCTAAAATTCTAATTAGACATTTTGGAATGAAACAAGTGATCTATGATCAAATACCACCAACCACAATAAAACAACAGCCTTTGCCATAAAGTAATTATTCAAGGGACTATAAATTATATAAACTGTGAACAATGCTAGTACAATGGGCTAAGATACAAACCTAATAGGTCACTCTCCCAGTTGACAAATACTTATAATGATCCCAATCACAGGAAATATGTACACAAGCTTCAGGAGACGTTAGGAGGATCACAGCCTAGAACAGCATTAGGTAAAAGACAAACAGACAGAAAGACAAACAGACACACACACACACACACACACACACACACACACACACACACACCCTGAGATCTAAGAACAGCATTCAGCTGAGAATCCAGCATATTAAGTAAGCATTCAATAAATGTCTGTTTATTGAGCGAATCTCCATAAAAATCCATACACCCTAAAAGAAACTCTGAGAGAGTCCACTGAAGGTGAAGTAGAATAAGAAACTCATTGGGTTTTATTTTCCCTTTAGTTTAAAATTTGATAAGTATTTTATATAGTTTGGTAATATTAATTTATACTATTACTAGCATAATAATCTCCTAAAGCTGCACCAAACTCTTCCTTTCCCCTTGGGATATTTATTTAAAAAATCCACCCATCCATTGAAAATATCAAAGAATAAGACCACTGGCATTATAATGCTCATTATGTTTGGGCAACAAATCCTAGTGGAGGTCCCTTTATGCTCACGGGGCCTTTAGTAGTTACAGATGCTCCCACGAATCTGCAGTGAAAGACACATAACCATTTAGAGCAGATTATTTTCCTTAAGGCACTAATTTCTAAAAAATATATACAAAGCACATTAAAACTTTAAAAGGTCTACATGTAGTAAAGGAATAGAGTGGTACTATGAAATTTACTTGAAAAAAAAATCTAGTGACTCCTTGCTTTTGTATTTCCTTTAGTATACTGGCTGGTAAAATAAGTGCAAACATACAATTTCAAATTCAATCAACTCCAAAGACTGGAGTTAAATACACGTTCACATTTCATAGTCATTTCATCATTTGTAAAAGTGCTTACCTATAAAACTAAACTGGCCTGCAGCCCTCCCTTTACCCAGAAGTACATCCTTTCTGCTTTGTTTCTAATATGTCTGCAGATATATCTCTACAAACAGCAATTTACGAATTTCAGATGCACAGCTCTTTTAAGCACTTGAGGTAGAAGAACATGCAAGTGTCAGCACTCTATGTTTTAAAGCGTGAAGGTTAACCTAATATACAATATGGTGACCTAGCAGTTCTTCATTTGAAAGAAACTGGAAAAATCATATCTGATATAGCCTAAGTGTGAGAGCAACCAGCGGGACTTCCACCTCTTCATTTCTTAATGACTTTTTTGATAATGAGAGGGTGACTTTGCCAGTCACTCTGGGCTCTATTATGGCTAATTTGACGCCACTTCACTCTCTTTGTTAATTATTAACACTAGCCTTTTTATCCTCATGAGACACTCCGATTTTTCTTTTTTTTTTCTTTCGATTTTTATGAGCTCATCTTTATGAAGGTGAAAGTCTCAGAGAATAGGTTTTCACTTACAGTAGAACTCAGACATTTATTATTCCTCTAGGCAGAGATGCTGTGACATTGATTATATAAGCACGGGTGTTCTTCAGAATGGCTTTAATGTGCGAGCAATGTGAAAGGGCTGTTAATTAAAGAAGAAGAATCGTGGTATTTTTTCATTTGGGAATTAGTTCCCAACAGAATGGTCATTTGACACTTGCTAGCATATCTACAGATTAAAATGTGATTAGCTCTGAGGGTTTGCTTTTCCATAGTGTTGAAAGACGTGATTTGTGCCATTTGCAGATGGCTTTCATTGGTCAGAAGCGGTCACTTGCCATTTCTCTATCAACAGGACAATGGTGGGCAATAGCATGCAAGGGTAGAATCTATAATTAGCTTTATAGTCATTCAGTATCATTCAAATACCATGTTAATTGCTTTATTATAAAAACACTTATTTCCCCTTCATTCTAATACATCTCATTTCCAACACTGTTTGTTTCCTTAGATGCCATTTAAAGGGACTGCCCATCCAACTACCTCTGTTGGCGAGGAGTGGATGAGGGTGGGAGAAGGCAGGGGAAGAGAGGAAAGAGTTTGTAGCCTGTTTTGGACGGAAGTGAGAGACTGAGTATGTTTTCATCATCAGTCCTGCCCTGGTAATCAGTGGGTGAGTCTGTGAGGGGCAGGAGTGTGGGGACAGTTGCTAAAATGATAGTGCAGCTGGTATTCATCCCTTGAGAAAAACCACATTTTATCTTCAAGGGTTCCTAAGGCTTAGACTTACCCTAATCATGCCCAACTGTGAGAAAAAGACACATGACCCAGACAGAGTTCCACCCCCACCCCTTAAAATAGAAACTGAATTTTATTGCATCCCTTTCCCTAATAATAAATTCAGCTTCTGGAATTCTCATCATGGACATTTCGTGACATACATAGTAAGACATTATATAGCTTTATCTATACCCTTTAACCAATTCTTTTCCTCCATCTCCACAACTCAAGTCCTATGTATAAATATTTCCTTGGATAAAAAATAGAAAAGAGCTGAGACCAGTTTGGCTCAGTGGATAGAGCATCGGCCTGCGGACTGAAGAGTCCCAGGTTCGATTCCGGTCAAGGGCATGTACCTTGGTTGCAGGCACATCACCAGTGTGGGGTGTGCAGGAGGCGGTTGATCGATGTCTCTCTCTCGTCGATGTTTCTGACTTTCTATCCCTCTCCCTTCCTCTCTGTAAAAAATCAATAAAATATGTTTAAAAAAATAGAAAAGATTACATTATTTTATAAATGCCTCAAGAACCTGCTTTTGTCACTGCAGATCAAGACAGAACTAGAGGCCAAGTGACCAACTCTAACTCCCTCTGTGCCTGACTCCCTGTGAGCAAGCCCCTCACTAGGCATTGTGTGCTAGGAATTTCGTTTCCATGCACCTGCGGAAAAACACCTATTTTGAAATATCAAAGCATAAAGATTTTAACAAAAGTAAGATGGCAAACAACAAGTGGACTATTTAAATTAGTCATTAAAAAACAAAAATAGAGCCAGCTATGAAGATTTAGACAGCACAAGTACACATTCTAACTAACACCTTCATTAGTTGGAGACATGTTAGTAATTTTTATTTTGGAAAAGCAAACATAAGTGAGATCCTTAATAATAAGTCACAATCATTTAAAAATCTCTATGTAATCAATGGTATACCACATGTGTGATAACAGGAAGTACTGTTATTCAGCAAATTACCTCTGGTTACCACATTGGACCTTTCAAAGCGATCTGTTCTTGTTGCCCTGAGTTGGTTAAAGTTGTAATTAATTAGAATTTGGACTGTAACTTTAATGGGGTCAACTGATAAAAAGTCATGCCATGGCAATAATGTAAGGATCTTCTTATCAATGGAGGCTAAAAGGATAGAGGCTTTTGATTTTCCCATTGTCTTTCTAAAGGGACAATTTGGGGGCAGTATAAGTTGACATTTAACATTTGAACTGAATTCACTAAATCACTATGTAAACATTTCAGGAATTTAATAAAACAAACACTTAATTATTAGAAATATTCATTATTATCAAATGTGATATTAATAGCAAATAATTATGTTTTACTAATATTTGAGATCTTACTCAGTAGTCTTGTGAGTTTGGGAAGAAAGTCACTGTATTTTATTTCAATTCCCCACCACATGGTACTCCCAATGCCAAAAGGAAATAACACTGAAGAACCTTTTTATTTACCTCACTGCACAAAGGTGCTGTTTTTCTCTGACATAATTGATGTTTTTAAAAAACCTGTTAATCAACAGAAAGTCAAAGCCAAGATTTAGACTTAACGGCCCTTCCACAAATAGATTACATTCAAAAGACAAATAATTTTGTGTTTTGTTTGAGCAATGTATACCAAAATATCATAACATGATATTTTATGCATTTAATAGCAGTCAATGGTATAACAATGGTTTAAACAGGAGAGAAATATGAAACTCCTTTGAATTAAATATTTGCAAGTATAGTTAAAAATAAAAATTCTGTTATTCTCATTTTATTGTATTTTTAAAAATATAACTCTTATAAATTTATACTTGCAATGTGAGAGTTCTTTTTAAAAATAAATATTAAAAAATGTTAATCTATTGAGTTGCAGTAGAGATTCCTGAAGAAAGATTCTAAGGAATCTATATGTTTTGTTTATTCTATAAATTCTAAGATGTTGAATAAGTTAAATGATTGATCATGTTTAACAGTTTGTCAACATTAATGAATAAACTCCAAAATAAATCTAAATATGATTATTTCTTTAGGTTTTTTTTAAAAAATATTGTTTAAAGTATTACCCATAGTAGTACATATATCTCTTTCCCCCCTCTATTGACCCTCTAGTCTCCCCTACCCACTGTTGCATGCCTTCATCCCATGCCTCCCAGTGTCTTGTGTCCATTGGTTGTGCTTATATGCATGCATACAAGTCCTTCGGTTGTCTCTTTCCCCCACTCCCCAACACTCCCCAACCTTTCCGCTGTAATTTAACAGTCTGTTCGATGCTTTACTGCCTCTATATCTATCTTTTGTTCATCAGATTATGTTCCTTATTTTCCATAAATGAGTGAGATCATGTGGTATTTTTCTTTCATTGCCTGGCTTATTTCACTTGGCACAATGCTCTCCAGTTCCATCATGTTGCTGCAAATGGTAAGAATTCCTTCTTTTTTCATAGCAGTGCCGTATTCCATTGTATAGTTTTCTGATCTAGTCATCTGCTGATGGGCACTTAGGCTGTTTCCAAATGTTAGCTATGGTGAATTGTGCTGCTATGAACATAGGGGTGCATATATCCTCTCAGATTGGTGTTTCTAGTTTCTTGGGATATAGTGCTAGAAGTGGGATTACTGGGTGAAATGGGAGTTCCATTTTTAGTTTTTTGAGGAAACTCCATACTGTTTTCCACAATGGCTGTACCAGTCTGCATTTCCACCAGAAGTGAACTAAGGTACCTTTTTCTCTGCATCCTCGCCAGCACTTGTCGTTTGTTAATTTCTTGATAGCCATTCTGACAGGTGTGAGATGGTACCGCACTGTCATTTTGATTTGCATCTCTCAGATAATTAGTGCCTTTGAGCATGTTTTCATGTGTCTCTTGGCCTTCCTTCTGTCTTCTTTGGAAAAGTATCTATTTAGGTCTGTTGCCCTTTTTTTATTGGGTCATTTATCTTCTTTTTATTAAGTTGTATGAGTTTCCTGTAAATGTTGGAGATTAAACCTTTATCAGTGATAACATTTGTAAATATGTTCTCTCATACAGTGGGCTTTCTTGTTGTTTTGTTGATGGTTTCTTTTACTGTGCAAAAGCTTTTTATTTTGATGCAGTCCCATTTGTTTATTTTCTCTTTAGTTCCCATTGCCCTATGAGTGGTATCAGTGAAGAAACTGCTTTGGCATATGTCTGAGATTTCACTGCTTGTGGATTCCTCTAGTATTTTTATGGTTTCCCATCTTATTTTAAGTCTTGTATCCATTTTGAGTTTATTTTTGTGTATGGTATAAGTTGGTGGTCCAGTTTCATTTTTGTATGTATCTGTCCAATTTTCCCAACACCATTTTATTGAAGAGACTGTCTTGATTCCATTGTATGTTCATGCCTCCTTTGTCAAATATTAATTGAGCATAGTGGTTTGGGTTGATTTCTGGGTTCTCTATTCCATTGGTCTATATGTCTGTTCTTGTGCCAGTACCAGGCTGTTTTGAGAACAGTAGCTTTGTAATATAGCTTGAAATCTGGTATTGAGATCCCACCTACTTCGTTCTTCTTTCTCAGGATTGCTGTGGATATTTAGGGTCTTTTTTTATTCCAGATGAATTTTTGGAAAGTTCTTTCTTGTTCTGTGAAATATGCCATTGGTATTTTAATGGGGAGTGCATTGAATCTATAAATTGCTTTGGATAGTATGGACTTTTTAATGATGTTAATTCTACCAATCCATGAACGTGATATGTTCTTCCATTTGTTTATGTCTTCCTCTATCTCTTTTTTCAGTGTCCTGTAGTTTTCAGTGTATAGATCTCTTACCTCTTCAGTTAAGTTTATTCCTAGGTATCTTATTTTTTTTGGTGCAGTGGTACATTTATTGAGTTTTCATGCAAATGGAGAAAGCAATGTTAGAAGTAATCCTACATTAACATATTCTTATTCAGGAACTTAATGCATGACACCTGTAATCCTGTACTTTTTTTTGGAGGGGCAGCAGGTTTATTGTTATACACTTGTCTTAAGATAACATTAACTCTGACTTGTGATTTCTTAGCAGAAAATGAATGATGGTAAGAGACTGGCAATAAAAAAGGACATTCCAAGTATGCCATCTGGCAGGAGGAAAAGAATTTGGAACTTAAAAACTGGAATGAGCCCTGACCAGTTTGGCTCAGTGGATAGAACGTCGGCCTGAGGACTGAAAAGATCTCAGGTTCAATTCTAGTCAAGGGCATGTACCTTGGGTGTGGGCACATCCCCAGTAGGGGGTAAGCAGGAGGCAGCTGATCAATGTTTCTAACTCTCTATCCCTCTCCCTTTCTCTCTGTAAAAAGTCAATAAAGTATATTAAAAAAAAAAAACTGGAATGAGAAGCCATGACCTGTACGGTTCAGTGGTTAGTGTGTCAGCCCATATATCAGAGGGTTGAGAGTTCAATTCCTGGTCAAAGGCAGGTACCTGGGTTGCAGGTTCAATCCTCACACTGGTTGGGGAGCATGCTGGTGGCAACCAATCCCAATTGATGTATCTATCTCACATTGATGTCTCTCTCCTCTCTTTCTTCTCCTCCAGCCCTTCCCTCTCTCCAAAAAGCAATGGAAAAAAATATCCTCAGGTGAGGATTAACAAAACAAAACAAAACAAAACAAAAACAGACTTGGATGAGAATAATTTGCAGAATGAGTGAACCAGAGTTTGGAGCAAGCAGAACTCAATCTAGAATTGGAAGAATGTTATAGAATAGGTAATTAATGATCTCATGATTAGTACAAGTGTCAGAGCAAGCCTCCAATAGCTACCAAGGGCTAAAAGAAACTTAAAAGAATACTCCTAATATCTAAAAAGCCAGGGGCTGTCCCGAACGAAACAACCGAACTGACAATTGAACACAGGCTGCGTGGAGCGACAAGGCTGATAGGAGGGTTAGTGAGGGATGACCAAACAACTGAACAGCAGGCGATCAGGCTGGCAGAGGGGCAATTGGGGTTGACCAGGCCAGTGGGGGGGGGAGCAGTTAGGGATTGGGCCTAACTGGCAGTCGGACACCCCTTGAGGGGTCCTGGATTAGAGAGGGTGAAGACTGGGTTGAGGGGACTCCCCCCCATGCATGAATTTCATGCAGCAGGCTTCTAGTTATTATATAAAACGTAAAAAATCTGTATGTTAACAAATGACCCCCTGCCCTGTCTGAATGGCTCAGGTGGTTGGAGCGTTATCCTGTACACCAAAAGGTTGCAGGCTTGATTCCAAACTAGGGTACATACCTAGGTTGTGGGTTTGATTGCTGGTTGGGGCACATATGGGAGGCAACCGATCAGTGTTTCTCTCTCCCCTTTTCTTTCTCTATAAATTAATAAAAAGACATCCTTGGGTGAGGATTCAAAAAAAGTCCCCCTAAAACTGTGATGAAAAACTAGGTTTGTACTGATTACTAGGAGACCATATAACAAAATAACTGTGAAAGTTATATTGCTTTAGAGAATTATCTCAATAGAGAACCTTTATGATCTATTTAATTTCTAAATACTAAGAGAGCAAGCTATACCATATCCTATCACCTTTAGAATCCATTTCAGAAAACCAATATTATCACAATGCTTAGAGAAACCTTAATATGACATGATTTTTAGAACAATGACCACTTTCTAAAGTATCTTTCGGAGATCTAAGTATTCTCTAGTGCTTTAGAAATGTTAACCTTTGAAGACTTTCTGATTCATAAGGTACAATGAAAAGGCTGTCTATGTTATCCGTCCTCAAAAAAGCCAGGAGAGCAGGAATAAGAGGAACTCCAGAGGCCAGGGAGCATGGTGGGGGTTAGCTGGTCTCTCATGCCCCGGCCTGATACACGCAGAGAGGAAAACATCTGCAAGAGCTGTGTAAATGTCCTTTTCCAACATACAATATTCTCCCACCTCCCCCTACTTCATATATTACAGAAATGAAAGTGCTTACTGTCATTTCTGAGGAAATTATTAAGCAGCTGGAAAAGAGGAAAACTATCCCAGGAATCTTGTGGCTGAGCCTCCAGTGCCGTATCCATATCCACTGTGAATAAAGACCAAAACTTCTCCGCATGCTCTGCCAGTAAATCTGGCCACCAGGCAAATGCCTGTTAAAGGATAAGGAAATACTGTTAAAACAAATTACTTGTTAGAAACATACTCAAAAACTGCGTCACTTCAATACACATCATTAAAAGTGCAGTTGTAGTTGTAGCTGGTCTGGCTCAGTGGATAGAGCATCAGCCTGTGGACTGAAGGGTCATAATTTGATTCCCATCAAGTGCACGTAGCTCTGTATTAGACTTATTCCAGCCCAATGGAGGTGTATGGAGGAGGCAACCAGTCGATGTGTCTTTCTCACCTTGGTATTTTTCCCTGTGTGTCTCTCCTCCTCCCTTCCACTCTCTCTCTCTCTAAAAAAAAAAAAAAAAAAAAAAAAAATTCATGCGAAGCGCAATAAACCAGTCAGAGAAAGACAAGTATCACATGATCTCACACATATGTGGAAATCTAATGAACAAAATAAACTGATGAATAAAATAGATTCAGAGATACAGAAGCATGGGAAGAGATCAATCAAAGAACCTGTATGCATATATGCATAACTCATGGACACAGACAATAGGCTGGTGAAAGTCTGGGGTGAGGAGAGGGCTAAAAGAGGTGAATGGGGAAAAAGGAGATACATGTAATACTTTCAACAATAAAGATTTAAATTAAAAAAAAGAAACTAAAAGAAAGAAAAAAATCAATGGAAAAATACCCTTGAGTGAGGATTAATAAAAACAAAACAAAAAGTGCAGTTGCTGTAGAATGATCCCAAATGTTTTAATGTTTGCAGAAAAAAAGAAACATTGGAAATAAATACACCAAAACATTCATAGCAGTTAGTTTAAATTATGACATACGGAATTTTTATTTTATATACTTTTCAAATGTTCTAAATTAAACATGTATTTTTAAAATATAGCAATGGTGTCCATTTAATATTTTAATTTCTATTTTAGATTTCATAATTTATTCATCAACGCCAAATGTGTTTATTATTTGAGTATGCATATCTATAAAATTTCTTCTCACATTTAAAATTCATTGCTTTTTATTTGTAGTACATCTTTTATAAATCTAAGGTTTAACACTAAAACACACTTTCATACAGATTCCTCACCCTCCAATGTACAGGTCCTTTTAAATAGTCTCTCTGATACCAGGTATTTTTATTTCACAGATCTCAGCATTGCACATATGACTACATATGTGAATATTTAAAAAAATATATATTTAATTGATTTTTTACAGAGAGGAAGGGAGATAGATAGAGAGCCAGAAACATTGATGAGAGAGAAACATTGATCAGCTGTCTCCTGCACAACCCTCACTGGGGATGTGCCTGCAACCAAGCAAGTGCCCTTCACCAGAATCGAACCTGGGACCCTTTAGTCCACAGGCTGACGCTCTATCCACTGAGCCAAACCTGTTTGGCCATATGTGAATATTTTTAATGTCTGCCTCTTAAATTAAACTTTATACTCAACTAGGCATTTTCTAATGCTTTTTAGGTAATGTTTTTTTAAACCACTTTTAAAAAAATCTGTGTTTAGATAGGTAATCATAATAATCAATTATTTATTGATTTAGTTTTTAATCTTTATTGTTGAAAGTATTAATATATGTGTTTCTCCCCTCTCCTCCCTTTTCCCCAATGACCCTCTCTAGCCTTCCCCTGCTCCCTGCCCCATGCCTCTACCACATTATTGTCTGTGTCCATGGGTTATGCATATATGCATACAAGTTCTTTGATTGATCTTTTCCTATCCACCCACCCTCACCTCCCCTCTGAGATTCGACAGTCTGTTCTATGCTTATGTCTTTGGATCTATTTTGTTCATCAGTTAATTTTGTTCATTATAAAAGTTAACTTGGAAGATAATGCTGTGGTGGGAAATGGAACATAACTTTCTCTTAAAAAGTAGCTTCAGGTGACAAGATATTTTCATCAACTTGAAATTTTCATCATATTTTGCATAAGCATCTATTTATGCCTTAAAATGCATTTCTGATAATGTTATCCCTGATGGTGCAAACTTCCCAAGTAAACCAATCTGTGATGAGTGCTTATTGTTCTAAGGAAGACTAGATAAAGCTTTAAGCAATCACTGTCTTTCCAAATAAAACTCAAGAGCAGCAAGTAGTTGACAACAGAGAGTCAATTCTATACCTATCCCCTCCTCCTTTTAATCACTACCCTGGGTGACAGTCATCCAATCTGTGTTGGCAGTAAGAAGAGGGGTTGTCTAATTTCCTCCCTAAAGTCTACCTTCATGAGAGAGGCCCGAGGTTCCATAGCATCAGCCTCCACCCAGGAGGAGAAAAATCCTCTCAGAAATGCATCCATCTAAAGAACACGGATCAAAAATCATGATCATCTGGGTGAAAGCTATCTTGGCTCTAATCCTAAGTACCTCATTCATGTCAAGGAGATGGCAGAGGCAGAAGGCCATGTTTATTTTGATTACGAGGGAAACACAAAAACAAAACTTGGCTGTGATTCTTTAGCCATACCATTTCAATTAAGATTCTAACAGTAAATAAATATTGTTCAGTGAAAACAACATGTGAGGTAGGCCAGGCTGACCATGCTCAGAAAACTATGTTTACTGGTTGTGGCTAAAAACAGTGGCAGGTAAGAATGACCTCAGAAATGGAGCAGAGCACTGAGCTTTTGAACTTGGTGATGAGATGGGAGTGATCATGGGACTTCCATTTCCTCATCTGCAAACTGGCAGCAACAATACTTGCCCTAACCGTCCCCAGAGTTGTTGCTGTGAAAATTCAATGACTATAAAAATTTATTGTTACATAAAAGTAAAAAATAAAACAAAACAACACAGAAAAAAAACAAAAGCCTCAAAACTAAACATCATCAGTAATTACAAAAATGAATTGAAATTTATACAGATTTTTTCATGTAAATCTACATATTTTTAAAATAGTAATGCCCAACATAAATTGAATAGTTTCTATGTATCAAGTACTATTCTAAAGGCTTTTTATATGATTTCTGGAGGCCTGGTGTATGAAATTCGTGTACAGGGGGTATGTGTCCATCAGCCCAGCCTGCACCCTCTCCATTTTGGGACCCCTTGAGGGATGTCCGACTGCCTGTTTAGGCCTGAACACCATGAGGCAGTCGAACATCCCTCTCACAATCCAGGACTATTGGCTCTCAACTGCTCACCTGCCTGCCTTTCTGATTGTCCCTAACTTTTCTGTCTGCCAGCCTGATCACCCCCTAACCACTCCCCTGCCAGCCTGATTGATTACTAACTGCTCCCCTGCCATCCTATTTGCCTATAACTGCCCTCCCCTGCAGGCCTGGGTCCCCCAATTGCCCTTCCCTGCAGGCCTGGTCACCTCCAACTTCCGTCCTCTGCCAGCCTCATCATCCCTAACTGCCCTCCCCTGCAGGCATGATTGCCCCAACTGCCTTCCTTTGCAGGTCCGGTCCCTTCCAACTGCCCTCCCTTGATGGTCATCTTGTGGTGGCCATCTTGTGTCCACATGAGGGCAGGATCTTTGACCACATGGGGGCAGCCATCTTGTGTATTGGAGTGATGGTCAATCTGCATATTACTCTTTTATTAGGTAGGATAGAGGTCTGGTGCCTGGGTGGGGGTTTGTCCCGGATCAGGGTTGGGGTTCCCTTGGGGTGTGGGGTGGCCTGGGTGAGGGGCCTGTGGTGGTTTGCAGGCCAGATACACCCCCTAGTGACCCAAGCAGAGGCCCTGGTACTTGGGATTTATTTATTTTCTACAATTGAAACTTTGTACCCTGGAGCAGAGCCAAGCTTTCTGCTCGCTCTGTGGCAGCAGCCATTTCTGTTGGCATTTATCTCCTATAATCAAAACTTTGTAGCATTAAGTGGAGGCCAAGGCAGGCCAGAGTTGCAGAAGCTTGGCTTCCTCCATTGCTGGGGGCAACCCTAGCCTCCTGCTCTCTCCAGCTCTGCGGCTGCCACCTTTTTTGTTGGGATTTATTTTTCTATAATTGAAACTTTGTAGCCTGGAGTGGAGGCCTGGGCCAGCCAGGGAAGGTGGAAAGCTTGGCTTCCTCTATTGCTGGCGGCAAACCTAGCCTCCTTCCTGCTCTTTCTGTTGCAGCCATCTTGGTTGGGTTAATTTGCATATTTGCTCCTGATTGGCTGCCGGACATGGCTTGTGGGTATAATGGAGTAATGGTTAATTTGCATATTACTCTTTTAGTAGATAGGACTAGAGTCCCCGTGCACAAAATTTGTGCAAGGGGCTCAGCCCTTGCAGCCCTAGCTTCATCTGAAAGGTCATCCAGAAGGTCGTTCAGCCATCTGGTTTAATTAGCACATTACGCTTTTATTATTATAGATATCTTAATTCTCTATACAACACTTTCAGGTAGATGGTATAATTTTCCTCATTTTATGTTGTCAAATTCAAAGAGATAAAATAACTTACCCAAAGTCATATAGTTGATAACAGGTAACAGAGCAATAATTTGAATCCCTGTCAACTAGACTGCAGAGACCAAGCTCTTATACATCACTATATAAGGGGAAGAGCAAAAGTAGGTTTACAGTTGTCTGTATGGAAAATGATATAATAATGAAATAACAGTACAAGAATTAACTCTGTTTTGCCCAATCACAACTACAAAACTACCTTTGCCCTCCCTGTATGTATGTATATATGCATGTATCTCTATCTATCATCTATCTACCTACCTACCTACCTACTAGTATCTATCTATCTATCTATCTATCTATCTATCTATCTATCTATCTATCTAAATATCTTCTTGCACATCAGACCACTGGTGATGTTCTCTAATTTTTTTCATGTCAGGGCATCTATATGGTATGATTTCTTTGTGTCTTTTCTAATTTCTTAGAAGTCTGAGGCTTTTGATTACTTCACCTTCAAAATATAGTTAAATTTATAATTTACAACAAAAAAATAAGCAAAACCAGTGAATCTGATTTTGACATGTATTATGTGCTCCCCCCTGCCATTTTTCCTATATTTTGTAGTAGTAGATGATGCTGAAAACTCTAGAGACAGTCCAGTGTCGAAGGTACAATCCATCCCCAACATACACATATACTCGCCTCAGCATGTGCTGAGGGGCCATGTTCTAGAAATATTTATGCTGCTTTGAGGAGCCAGTTGAATGGACTAGAACCCTCAGGGTGACAAACTACTGGCAAACTAACCAAACAATTTTTACAAATTTTTTATTGATCAAAATCTCTCCATAATTGGATTCATATATGAATATAAATATTGAAATAAGCAAATGAGAGGATAAACTGAAAATACTTTAAAACATATACCAGGGTAAAGGCCTATTCTTATTACTATATATTTACACATTAGTAAGTGGTGAGCAAACATTTTGGTAGGTATTTTTATCCTTGCAATTTCATTTGACAGCTATTGTTGCAAATGGAATTGCACCTCTGTACCTTAGGCATCTGAAAGCCACTGCTGATCACCTTCTTCCAAAATGAGGTACATTTGTTGGGCCAGAGCCTAAGCCCAAACTCACGGTTAAAAACATGTTGGTTTATCTCACTGGATATCTAGTTATAAATACTATGCAATTACAATTAATTCTCTGCAAATGATTTTGGAATCAGACCAACTCACTCCCCAATATTGCTCAGAGAAAAAGATAGATCTTCTGGTAAAAAAAAAAGAAAAAGAAAGAAAGAAAGAAAGAAAGAAAGAAAGAAAGAAAGAAAACAAAAAACTCCCAAACGAACAAAACAAAAAAAAATCAAAATATTAAAATCTCAGCTGGCCCATACTTAGGTGGCTAGCAGTAATTATGTATGCAATTATTAATAAGACATAATCACAGAAATACTACAAAAAAAAAGATTAGTCTAGTCAAAGAAATAGTCTTTAATTCCAAAGAGAAGAACTAAGTTGGCTTTAAAATGAACTACTATCCAAGTGGGGGTTTATCTTATTTTCACCGAGTTATTTATTCCATGTTAGAAAAATAGCAGAAACAATTTCACGTACCTCTCTTCCCTGAGGGATTCCAAGAATTTGGAAGCATTGTGGAGTGGAAAAATGCCATAGTGTTACAAAGCATTTTGAAAAAAGATCATTATAATAGTTCTATATTTTAGCATATAGCAGAGTGATATTTATGAGTTATGATTATCTCTGTTCAATAAAGCCAACTCAATTTTTGAGGATTAGAAAATAAATAGTATTTATATTTTAATTGTGTTTGGATACATATTTCAGTAAGCATTCAGTAACTGTGTGAAATATATAACATTTATTAATTACATTTCTAAAAAGGTTATTATTTTCATTAGTGCAGGAAAATTAAATGTGATTTTTGTGAAATGTATGAGAATATTAGATATACCTGTGTAGGTGAAATATACTGCAAATGGATATCCAATCAAAAATTTTAATACTTTGATGATAATGCCATTTAACAAAAGACAAAGACAACAGGCACATATATTTTATCATATAATCACTTGCATTGTAACATAGCGGTAGTACTCGCCTAGAAAAGATCCTCCTGGGAATTCATTTCAAATCATTGAAGCAGCTGTTTCTTCAGTTTAAAATAAAATATCCATAACAAGTTCACACATGACAGATGCAAGGTAAAAACTAGACTCTACTGTGTGAGCTAAAAGCAGATGTTTTGAATGATCATATTTATAACCAGATACTATCAATCTTAGTTACCTATGGTAAGGTTTCATGAATACTCTTTTCCAAGAATTTGCTTCCAATATACTTCACGTAGTTTCTTATATTTTGAAGAACTAGCCTTTATTAAATATAAATATTCTATAAATTCTTATGTATTTGGTTATCTTTTATTCTTGCTCATTTCATGTGCTTCTTCAAGAATAAAAGTATTAGAGTGCTGGCATTTAATACATTTATTAATTCCACAGATTTTTCCCATTTAATTCCAATTCAGAAAACTCCTTTAAAAAAATATAAACTCATGACTACTAGAAAAAGTGATTCCTTTTAAGTCTTAGAATAAGCAGTTTGCCAGACGAATGACCACTCCATGTCTTTAGTGAATGCTAATATATAATTAGATCATCTAAAACATAAACAATGCAGGCTTAGTGGACATTAAAAGAAAAGTTTTATAGTAAAAGCCAAAGACTAGAGTTATAAATGCCTTCCTTTCAATGTTATCTTATAATTTAGTTTCTCACTAGCTTTCCTTTTGCACAGTGACTGACATTTCTAAACTAAAGCAATCACAGCTGCAGGAACCGCAAGTGACCTGGCATCACTGGGTGGGGTTCCTGTTCCAGGTTTGCTTCTTGCTATTTGTACATCATTAGTATACTCCATGGGCTCTCCCATGCCCGCCTCAATGAAGCTACTGTCAGGAATAGATATTAAATCTCTCTCTCACACACACACACACACACACACACACACATAATGGTACATATATACACATATGGCATTCCTTAGCGGTATGTAGGAATTGTATTTCTAGGCAATGCACTTCTGTTCTCAGTTTTCTACAGGTAAATGGCCAAGTGTGTGTCAAAGTCTATGGGAAAGCCACTTCTTCAGTATTATTCTTACTATGGCTAAGCATCACGGGTAGCATTGTACAGCAGTTAAAACAGGTCATCACCTCTGCATGATGCTCTTCATTTTGCTGTAAGACTTCTATGCAGAGCTCTGCTAGGTGAAGAACTTCCTCCAGCTTCCTAGCAGGAGTGGCCTGGCTCATGGTCTCTATATTAAAAACAAATCATAATGATGTTACCTTAAACATAAAAAGCCAAACATATTCCAAAAAAATGTGAATTCATATTTTGGAGACAGAAGAGATGCAATACATACAAACACATTGTTTACAAAAAGAAAACCAGTTCACCCAACTGCAGAAAACATTTCACCTACAAAGCAATCCCAGGGAGCTGCAAGTGCTCTGCCATTCAATATACAAGAACTAACAGGTGCATCCGCACATCAGATGCTCAATTTCTGCAATAAACAAGTTATAATTCTCCTCAAGGTCAGGGACACAAAGAAAGCAGATACCACAGACTTTTCCTTCTCTCTGCATTGTATTATCAATACAATACCATTCTTACCAGATGACTCATTCCCGGCACTGGCATTAGCAAAACCCATGCTTTTCTGTTGCTATTTAAATTCCCAGCCTGACATGTCTACAGTTCATGCTGATCTTAAATTCAACAAGTACAAAGTCACCTAAAACAACTCTGACAGCCTACAATTAACTGATTTCTTCCCCTGTTCCCTGCCTACCATCACCCCACCCCACACCCTCCTCCAGCTGGGGAGGAAGGGAAGGCGGTTTGTAAACCTGAAGGTTCTTTCAGCATTAAGGCGAACTGGTAGAAAAAGCCAGACCACAATGACATTAAGTGCAGATACTTGAAATTCAGTAACACCAATAGCAAAGTCGCTGCTTTAAGAGATACAACCAAATGGCAGGAATTACAAGTGCCCTGTGTAAAGAAACTGTTTCAAAATTGAAAGTGAACAGAATTTCCAATAAGGCCATTAAAGATGACCTTAGATTCCTAGACCCTCCTTACCCCAGTATGGTGGTTTAAGGAAGGGAAATTAAATTTGCAGGAAAAGAACTTCCTCTGTGGAATGTAAGGACTCTTCCCCCTCTCCCCCTTGCAACAGAACTTTTTTTCCCAACTTCTCCTAAAACTTCAGATTTAAATTTGGAGGAGACTTCTCCATTTGCCCTTAATTTGTTCCCAAGGGATATAAAATGAAGCAGTAAAACATGGCATACAGTGATGCTTGTTCCTTAAATATTTATTTCAAGCTTACTCTAAGTCCTGTGTGATGCACATGAGGGTTACCATTCCCCAACCCTAGAATACATCTTGCCAAACTCCCCTGCTGGAAGAAGAGCCATTGACAGGGGTCAAAAGCACTAGGATTCTTCAGGAAAATGAGACATCAGAACACCACACCCTTGAGCCAACCTACAATGTCCTTAGATTTGGGAAGAAGGAGGAAGTATAACACATGTTGCTGACGTTAAACAACTCATTTCATTAATATTTTAACATCCTCATACAAGGGCAAAGTCAAGGAGGCTCATGACTTTGCACCACAGTCTCCTCCACTGGGGGCAGCTCCATCTATCACAGCATGGGGAGGAAGACAAAACCTTTAAAAAAAGTTAGAAAACAATGTAAACCAAACATAGCAGTGCTGCAGGAATGTGAAAGTGCTGAGAGCAGGTGAATTTAGGGAAGGAATCTGGGAAGGTAAGCAGAACCTGAAGCAGGTTCTAAAAGAAGTCACAGAAAACCAGGGTAAGAAGAGGAGTTGCTAGAAATGTTTGTAAGCAGGGATGGGATGCATTTCAGAAGGTGAGGAGGACGGTGATTACAAACATTACTATTCACTGAGAACCAATTAATGTGTCAGGCAGGGCACCAGGAACTTTCCATGTGTTATCACACTAATTGTTTTAATAGCTTTAAATTGTTTGCTTTTGCATCCTTAAAACACAAAGATCAGGAAACAAGCTTGGAGAGAGAAAATGCAACAGCCTATGGGTGTTGGGGAATGGTGATAGCTGATGGAACCCGAGGCTGGATTGCCGCAGGCTTTGAGACAGACAATAAGGAGACTGGAAAACTATCCTCCAGATAACTTGGGCCAATGTTCTCAGCAGGGCACGGAATAAACTGATTTTAGGAAAATGTGTTTGGTGGTTGTACAGAACACGAAAGGCTTGGTGAGGTTATGTTATGTGGATCCTGAGGAGCAGGTCTACTCAAATGGAGATCTGTGGGAAGATGGTAGTGGGAACAGAAAAGAAAGTTCAGGGATGCTTTGAGAAAGAATTGGCAAACCCTCCTGAGTAACTAGAAGTTCCAGGCCAGAGAAGAGGATAACCCTCATGTTTGGAAGCTACAGAACTCAGAGAATGATGATGCACAGTGGGTGAAACTAGGAAATAGGTCTTCAATGCACCGGCACATATACTATGTTAGGACCAATTACTATGTATGATTAATAATAATTACAAAATCGGCAGGGAGTTAGGATATCTAACTGCTTGAAAAAGTCCTAACTCATTATCCAAGACCCAACCTTAATGCTACCTTAAATGTGGGACCTACTCCAAGTTCTGGGGCTGAGTGCTTTACTCTTCATTCTGAGTTTTCTATGACAGGCTCAGAAGCTGGTCTCATTATCTTGTGCTCCCAATATCTTAAATATGCTTTGGACCATGCAGGGTACTTAGAAATGTTTATTGAAAATGCACTAGCATAATATTTGGGGAAAGCCATGTTAAACATAAAATCAATACCCAAATGATTCCATTTAACTTTGTGTTGGACTACAAATAGCTCTTCTGTCATTAACATGCCCCGGGTAGGCTGGACAGCAGGTCCCGCAGTGAACTGCAGCTGTAGTGTGAAACCACTGCTCAAGGAGCTGATGAATGCCATGTCCTCACATTATTCAAAACTTTTTGGAAAAGTATTTTCTTTCCTTTTTTTAAAAAAATATATTTTATTGATTTTTTTTTTTTTACAGAGAGGAAAGGAGAGGGATAGAAAGTTAGAAACATCGATGTGAGAGAGACATCGATCAGCCGCCTTCTGCACACCCCCTACTGGAGATGTGCCTGCAACCAAGGTACATGCCCTTGCCTGGAATCGAACCCAGGACCCTCCAGTCCACAGACTGACGCTCTATCAACTGAGCCAAACCGGTTTCAGCTGGAAAAGTGTTTTCAAAATAATTTTTAATTCTCAAGAGCATATCACTTATATTTCTGAGTTTTTCCCTGGTTAGATTGAGGGTATTAAGGATTCTTAACTCAGGAGGTTAGGACTAGGTTTTAGGGCATCGTTGAATACCTTAAAGGTAGATACTAAATTTTGTGTACAGAGGCATTTTGTGGGAAGAGTAGGTTACAACTGTCAGATTTTCAAAGTGGTCTGTAAACCAAATGCTAAGAATTATTGAACCATATAATCTCTAAGATTCCTTCTAGCTAAGAGATTCTATGCTTCCTATAAATGTAGGTTTTATTTGTGTTGGATTATATTAGTTCAACATATTTGTATGTGCTGATATCATATATTTTTCATAGGGAGAGGCGACACAATTTAATTGGGCTTATCAAAGAAGATAAACTTATTTTTCCTATGTACTCGAGTACGTCGTTTACTGAATCTTTACAACCATTCTGTGAATTAGGGAATAACGACCCTCATGTCCACATTAGGAAAAAGTGTGTTGGAGGGGTTAGAGAGGGTGTCCAAGGTCAAACAGATACTGGCCAAGATGGCATTAAAGTTTTACCTCTGATGTCATGCAAGCGGCAATAATACAATGATTTGAATTCTTTTTCATTTTCAATTTCCTGAGTAGCAATAGCACAACACAAGCACACAATTGAATATGTATTTCAATAGGAACTTCTGAAATAGTTGAAAGCTTGAGGAGTTTATAAAGTCATTATATCCTTAGCCACATAGTAGGCAATAATGGAACAGAATTACCGAAAACTCAAAACTTAGTTCTGTTTACATGTGATTATGTCAAAACTAGCTTTTACATTTGACACTATCTTAAGAACAAACTCTGAAAGTACCCTGCATCCTATTAAAACCTAAAACAGTCTTAAGCATTTTATCCTTCCTAGAATAAATTTACTGAGAGGATTGAAACTTTGTACTTGAACATAATGGCCACTCTGATACTTAAATAAATAGCATTTTTTTTTGTCAAGTACACCATGAATGCCATCTCGTGATAGCTTCCAGGGGACCACAGCCCAGCAGTTTAATGCATTCTATAGTCAGAATGCTATTAGATAACAAGGTTATCAATAGTTCCATTAAAATTCTGAACATTGAATATTTGTGAATTCCTCTAAAATGTACACTTTCCCTCTTTTTGCAACATCTTTACAGCATTACAGATTTCTCTATATTCTTCCAGCCTCACAAGATGCTGGTTGTTGCAATACATTTCAAATAATGACATTTCAAACAAATATGCTCCCAAGCAGCAAGGTTTCTTGACAAACCACAATGCATTGTTCTTGGCTATAACTTGTCTTCATTTTGGAATATGTTTACTTTTCTCTGAACACTCCTTGGCTCCTCAAAGCCGTTCCTTTTCCTCTACTTACACGTTTACATCGAGGATGAGATCTCTCTGAAGAAAAGGTAGCAAGGTGGGAAGATGCAAAGACACCTGACTGTTTTACTTTAATTCTGCCTCAGAGATGGTGCATACTTCCAGCACTTTTTCCTTAGCTGTCTCCCTTAGCCCATGTCCTGTCAAGTCTCTACTGGTGGATACACAATGATGCCCTAGCAGTGGTCGGCAAACTGCAGCTCGGGAGCCACATGTGGCTCGTGAGCCGTGGTTTACTGCTCTGTTGACTAATGAGTTTGCCAACCACTGACCTAGACTCTCAATTCCAATATTATAGGCTATTGTTCCTTGTATTAAGCCTCCATCCCACTGGTCGGCAAACTCATTAGTCAACCTAGTCGCAGTTTGCCAACCACTGCCGTAAGGGAAAGTTATAAGGGGATATGGAGAGACCCAAGATCACTTCAATTCCTCTTTCTCCATAGGGGATGTGTAGGAATTTCTAATGTGTTTGACCATAACTTTTAATAGTCTGGTTGTGCCTGTACTTGCAGCTAAATAAGAAACAGATTTCGGGATGGTACTGGGGTGCAGGACCTGGGAATAATCTCATCACAAAGCTGCCATGTCTTCTTTTTCTTGCGTCTCTATCCTGATGCCAGCTAGAGTGCCTCAAAAAATAAGTCCTGTATATGCACTCTGGTTCCTAGCTTGGCTCTTCCACAGCCGCAGATCGTGTGGCCCTGAATTTGAGTCAACAAACATGTTATGTACTAGTAACAACTGAGGGGATAAGACAATGAACAAGGAAATATTTCTGCCTTCACAGAATTTATGTATGTCTCTCCCTAACCCAATTATAAGGTAGACGATCGCTTTTGGTTAATATGAGGAAGTTCTGTAATACATCTCTGATAGAAAGTGAATTAAGTACACTCAGTAAGCAAGAACGAGGTTACAGTAATCAAAGATACATTGCTAGGAAGGCTTTAAATGATTCATTCATAAGAGGTGGAGTTCTTCAGAATGAAATGATTCTTTTAGTGGGTGTCTGAGTTCAGAAACTCTAGATCAGAGAAAGCTAGCAGCAGTCTACATTGAAGTCTCCCACATTCTCCCTCCTCCCAGCTGAAAAAAAAGAACTCACTCTTTTGGTGCATACATGAGATGAGGAGAAAGCCCTGGCACACAGGAGATGGCTTGTAAGGCTTAATTAAGAAGGGGCTATAGGGCTAAGGAAGCAGGGGGAGGAGCAGGTCAATGGGAGAGGGCTTAGGGGAAGGACTAGAGTGGAAGCAGTAGGGAGGTTAGGACCAAGTGGCATTCCCCTGCCACACTCTCTGGAGACACAAGCCCTGAGACTTTGCCTTGCAAGGTTTACAAGAACCAAGAAATTGGGCCAAGGATACAATTTCTGATTTCTACCATCTGGAAACCCAAAATTTACCCCATGGCAAGGACTATCAGCATCCTCTTTGTGGACTGCTGGCTGGCAACAGTGACCTCAAACCCAGCTCAGAAACACTGAAATGGCTCTCTCCATTTCCTGTGCCCCCACCCCACAAAGTAGTTAGTGATCACTATTTCCACGTCCCTCATCCTACAGAAACACAGGGAAACACATCACACACATACACTGCTATGGGCGCATACACCATGTCAGGAAATGTTCCATCTGAGCCTTCTTCCACTCGCAGACCCCTGTAGGATGGCCTGGCTGGCTCATGGAGAGTCTACTGGTTTTCTGGCCTGTTCTAATTCAAACCTTAGTTCTCATCTGGTGTCAACATTCCCACCTGGTGTGATCCAGGTTGATGACTCATGTGAAGGTCTATGTTTTTATTGAAATTTTCAGACCTATCCTCTGTTCTAGGCACAGCACCAGACTCCAGCACAAGCAGTCTCCTGGGAGTTCCAGTCCAGGCCAAATCTCAACAGTAATGGCTCTCTCAACCCAAGAGGGAAGGCGCAGAGGAAATCAAAGACTTTCTTTCATGTTCTACAAAGCAACCCTGCCCCCTCTCCCCCCAAACCTGTCACTTTCTTTAGAACATGTGTTTAGATTAGATGACTCTGGGGGAACTCTCTTGACTTAGCCCCCTAGGAGGAATAGTATATAACTTGCTGGTTACTTAAACTTCCACAGAATCTAGAGGAGAGGTGGTTTCTAAAACTAAACCCCACTTCCCCAATCCTTAGGGTCAACGGGATTTACACTTACCCAGTATCTGACTCCCCAGGACCTGGCTCTGTCAGCTAATGCAAGAGCAGGATCTCATAAGCTCTCTCCTGGCTGTCTGACTGCATCCTAAGTGCTATTATCGTTCTACTAGAGGCGCAGTGCATGAAATTCCGGCCAGCCTGCACCCTATCTGGGACCCCTTGAGGGATGCCCAACTGCCTGTTTAGACTGATCCCAAATGGGCAGTCAGACATCTCTCTCACAATCCAGGACTGCTGGCTCCCAATTGCTCACCTACCTGCCTTCCTGATTGCCCTAACCAATTCTGCCTGCCAGCCTGATCATCCCTAACCAATCCCCTGCCAGCCTGATTGATGCCTAACTGCTTCCCTGACAGCCTGATTGCCTCTAATTCCTCCCTGTGGGCCTGGTCACCCTCAACTGCCCTCCCCTGTCAGTCTGTTTGCCCCTAACTGCCCTCCCCTGCAGGCCTGGTCACCTCCAACTTCCCTCCTTTGCCAGCCTGGTCACCCCTATCTGCCCTCCTGTGAAGGCCTAATCGCCCCCAACTGCCCTCCCTTGCAGGCCGGGTCCCTCCCAACTGCCCTCCCCTAATAGCCATCTTGTGTCCACTTGGGGGCAGGATCTTTGCCACATGGGGGCAGCCGTCTTGTGTGTTGGAGTGATGGTCAATCTGCATATTACTCTTTTATTAGATAAGATAGAGGCCTGGTGAATGGGTGGGGGCCAGCTAGTTTGCCCTGAAGGATGTCCTGGATCAGGGTGGGCTCCCTAGGGGCATGGGCAGCCTGGGCGAGGGGCCTGTGGTGGTTTGTAGGCTGGCTACAGTATCTGGGATTTATTTATCTTTTACAATTGAAACTTTGTAGCCTGGAGTGGAGCCAAATCTCCTGCTCACTCTGTGGTGGCAGCCATTTCTGTTGGGATTTACTTATCTTCTATAATTGAAACTTTGTAGCCTTATGCAGAGGCCAAGACAGGCCAGGGCTGCAGAAGCTTGGCTTCCCCCATTGTGAGGGACAATCCTGGCCTCCTACTCTCTCCAGCTCTGTGACTGCTGCCATTTTTGATGGGATTTATTTATCTTCTATTATTGAAACTTTGTGGCCTTGAGTGGAGGCCTTGGCCTGCCAGAGTATGTGGAAAGCTTGGCTTCCTCCATTGCCTGAGAACCCAAGGCTCCCTCCTGCTCTCTCCATAGCTGCAGCAATCTTGGTTGGGGTTAATTTGCATACTTGCTCCTGACTGACTGATGGACATAGTGGAGTGATGGTTAATTTGCATATTACTCTTTTATCAGACAGGATGAGTGCCAGAATATGCAGGGGTTTGGCCAAAACAGGATTTCAGTTGTAATACAAATAAATAAGAATACATAATAATGCATTATTATTGATAAACTGTTTCATGAACTCACAACTATAAACCTACTTTTGCCCACTCCTGTATATTGCTATATTTAATGAATGGAGTGCCTTGGTATAGGTCTGTGGTTCCACTTCAGCAGGAATCAGAATGACCTGGTGGGCTTGCGAAATACAGATTGGTTACCCTCACTCTTAGGGTTGCAGATTCAGTAGGTTCTCTGTGGGGGCCCAAGAATTCACCTTCCTAACAAGTTCCCAGTGCATGCTGAGGATGTTGGTCTGGGAAAAGCACTGTGAGGACTATCAGTGTTTATGGAAATATACTAGAGGGTCATCAAAGTTTAAGGCAAAGAACTATTTAGACTTTAGATGATTCACTCTGTTACCTGAAATCAAGCCACATCTTTGTATAAACTTCATTTGGGAAAAAAAGGTGACTTCCTGTAGAATCTGTACATATTTTACCCTCTGTAATGTTATTCTAGACAGGACAGCTTATATATTTGTACAATACTTTCTGTTATGTCCTCCTAATGGCTGCTTAAATCCGTGAGAAAACTAATGCCACAGATGTTTGAAAACAATGGGTCTGCAGCCTGCTAATACTCAGCCTCCCTTTGGGGCCAACTTGTGTAATGATCCTGTCATTTAAAGCAACAGTTCCAGTTAATACCTCCTTGCAATTAACCATGCTAAAAACATAGTTCTTTGAAATAATTGTCTTGTGGTCACTATTTCATGTTAACTACTTTACCTGGATTATCTTTCACACTAGTAAATTCATTTTTAAACAACATGGTCAGCTGTGGAACAAAAGAGAACTGGCCACTGGAGTATAGGTCAATGGCAGCCAGATTGGATTTAAACTGAGCAATCTCCTTAGCCAACAGCAAGTGGTGACCCATGAGTGACAGGTCATAAAACTCAGACACCTATGGAGGTAAACATCAGTGATGCCTTTTGTGAGACTTTATGAGGCATATTCTCCTCTTAAAATCTGAAAATAAGGTCTGGTAGTGATGGAATTACAGATAGAAGATTACTAGGTACATACACAAAATTTAATGTTCAGTTTAACATCTGTCACAGGCTTTTATAGTTATGTGATTTCTAAGAGTGGAGAAGCACAAACACCTTGAGTTGAGTTTTATTAAAGTTGTCCTTTTCACTGCTGAGACACTGGCTCTCCTTTAGTTTGTGAACCAGGAAGAGCTAAGATCTCACAGTGGAAAAATTTTTTTCATAGTGTTACTGCTGTAAGAATCATGCAAGTTTGAAAGAGAAAAAAGTTTGCTATTTTGTATATTTACTTGGCTTTGGTTAGCTCTGGCCAGAACTATGATGTCAGAGTCTAATGACAGCATAAAAATTTTCCTAAAGATTGTTTTATAGGCAGGATCTCTCTCACATATGTATATTCAGCAATTGAAATTGATAAATTCCTCCTTGATTTTATTGCATCATACCCTTTTCCTTCAATACAATCCAGATTCAGAAATTTAAAAAAACCAACACATCAGAATAATCTCAATTCTAATAACTGCCAGGCCAACACTAAATTATCATGTCATGAAGATCTAAATAGCACCTTAAATTTCATGCCTAGTCCTTCATGCATCAAATGTCTCACATCCCCCTCCTGCAACCTGAACTCCTTTTATCATTCCTTTTTTTAACTTCTAAATTTTATTTTTCAATTACAGTTTATGTTCAATATTATTTTGCTTAGTTTTGGCATAATGGTTAGACAATCATATATTTTACAAAGAGTTCCCCCTGATACTGCAAGTACCCATCTGACACCATCCTATCTAATAAAGAGGGAATATGCTAATTGAAAACCACTCTCTCTCAAATGGTGGCACCCATAGCCAATAAGGAGGGAATATGCTAATTGACTGCCATGCCCTCAAGATGGCAGTGCCCAGTCACCTCAGCACTGTTGGGGTGGCAGGCGTGTGGCATGGCCGGGCCCACCCGCAGGAAGATCTGGCCATTCTGTGCACCTGCCTCTGAAGTCCCTCAGTCTCCTCAGCCCCATAGCTGCCTAGGGCTGGCCCGAGGCACAGGCAAGCCTTGGATGGCAGCTGTCCAGTCACCCAGTGCTGCCTATGGCTCAGGTAACCAGGGCCAGCTGAGGCTTGGGCTTCCAGCAGTGGCAGCAGCAGAGGTGTGATGTGGTGGGGGGTGGGAGGGGCATCACCTTCCCCTGATAGCTGAGTTGCTTTCCACCCCTGAGGACTCCCAGACTATGAGAGGAAGCAGGCCGGGCTAAGGGACCCCCTCTCCAGTGCATGAATTTTCATGCACCAGGCCTTTAGTACATTATAATGTTATTGACTACATTCTCTATGCTGGACTTTACATCCCTGTAACTATTTCATCACTACCAATTTGTACTTATTACTCTCTTCACCTTTTTCACCTAGTTCCCCAACCCCCTCTATCCTGTCCTTGAACAGTGGAGGTCAGGCCAGGCAGACTCCAGTGAGTGGTAGGTAAAGATGACCACTGTGGAGTGGGCAATGGAGAAGATGAAACGGACCCCAGAGGCTGGTTAGCTAGGGGGCAAGCTGAAGGAGAAGGAAAGAGAAGTTTCCTGGACAAAGCAACCACAATCTGAAAGATATAATTTGCAAAGATTTAGAGCCTTGGGTCCTAAGAAATTTAGTCAAAAGCTCCTAATGTCTGTATGCATGTGTTTCCTTTGACAATAATCAATAGCTATTACATGCCTAGGGCAGCCTAGATATATATTAGTAGTGATAATATATTTAATACAAGATTTGAAGAAAGGCTCCAAGATGGACCAGGTAGGCTTAGTGACATCTTAAATATTTCTACAGTTTAAACATCCGGGGTCCGCCAGCCACTGTGAATGTGTGTGTGTGCCTCAGAGATATGCTATAGGTTTCCTTGTTTAAATAATAAGAAAAATATATCTGGCATTACAAATGCTTCCATTGGCCCTTTTAATTTCATGCTTGAAGCTATGGCCACTTAGTTATGGTGCACAGTAATGAACCCTTCCTAACTTCAAAAACTGTCCAGGCTTTGAGTACTTATAAACTCTGCTGAGAAACCAAGAGGTAGAAATCTGTCAGTTTGTATTACTCTGGTTTTGTCCAATTGGACAAACACTTCTTAATACACCTAAACTACTCTGATTTTCACGGTGCTGCAGGGGCCATACTGCTATGTCACTTGGTTTACCTGTTGACACATGTTCGCAAATAAACCAGAGGGTCATCAATCAGTTGGTTTCAAACCCTGGAGTTAGAGAATGACAAATTATACAGAATTGCTCATACAAGGAAGAAAGGTTACTATTTTGAGTCTGTGTTTATCTGTGAATCACATTCCATATAAAAGAAAAAAAAATCGCAAATACCTGACACACTGTCAAGTGAGCTGAGTAAATGCAAGACCTTTCAGGGAACAGGTGTTGAACGCTTGTAATGAGATTTCCAAGCATCTTCAGAGGAAGGAGGTAAGATTCTAGCAAGAGCTGTGTAGGGTGTTACAGATCACGGCCGAGGGAATGATTCTCAGTGAGGAGCACAGCGAAGGACACGTTACATAAAATGCTTTGTTTTCTTAGGAGGTGATTATGTTCTCACCGAGAATTTTTACAGAAGGCAAATATTCACCAAAGAGGAGCTTTGGAAGGATATAAAATCATTTTTCCAGGCCCCAAGGATTAAGTACTCCTGATGTACTTTCCTGTACGTACATGAATCTTTTGAACCTGGGCATCAAAATATGATTCAGGGAGCTTTTGTAGCATCACTTCGGAATATGTGAAATATTTGTTTTCAAGCACAAATGGTTGTCTAATAAACTAAATGGAACCAGCAACGTTTTAGAAGAAAGTTAAAACAATTTTGTCTTACCTAACATAGACATGACGTGAACTTAGGATATCATCAAGAGAAAAAGTAAAATATTAATGGGGGATAGTTATGATAAAGAGAAATGCTAAATTTATATGGCAGATATTTCCTTCTTAAAAAAATGAAGTATCTTACTTTCTCTGAGTCCATGTTTCTATAAGAGAGGAATTCAACTTATTTTTACCCATTGTGTAAGTTCATCTTTCTAACACCACCTCGCAAACAGCCCATCCTCTGCCCACTGTGTTTTGGTCTCATTTTTCTAAGGAGGAAGCATATCAGGCTCCCATATACACAGCAGGCTCTTGAGTAATATCATTTTGCTCAACGTTGCTTGTTATGTCAATGAAATTAGCTCTTGTTTATATCAATTAGCCTGTGGTAAAATGGGTTTCATTGTATATCGCTTCACATTGCAGAACCTACTGAGAACAGTAAGGAAGACTTAGTTTGCATGAGTTTCCCTGCCTTTCCATTCTGAGTACTGGCCTTATTGTGGGCCTTGGAGATTGTCTTCTACTTTGTCTTAATATCTGGCAAGACAAATCTCCACACTCTGTTCTATTCTTTCCCTTTTAAAAGTTGACTTAGTTATTCAGTACCCTTTATTGTTCCACTTAAATTCTATAGTAAACTTCTTAAGTTCTTTAATATACCTTTGGGATACTAACGGAATCTGGGAGGAGAGCTTATATATTACTAGAGGCCCGGTGTATGAAATTTGCACGGGGGTTGGGGATGTGACCCTCAGCCCAGCCTGCACCCTCTCCAATGTGAGGGATGTCCGACTGTCCGTTTAGGCCCCGGGATGGGGCATCCCTTTCACAATCCAGGACTACTGGCTCCCAACTACTTGCCTGCCTGCCTTCCTAATTGCCCCTTACCAATTCTGCTTGCCAGCCTGATCACCTCCTAAACACTTCCATGCTATCCTGATTGATGTCTAACTGCTCCCCTACCAGCCTGTTTGTCCCTAACTGCCCTCCTCTGCAGGCCTGGTCACCCCCAACTGCCTTCCCCTGCAGGCCTGGGTTCCCCTCAACTGCCCCTGCAGGTCCGGTCACCCCTAACTTACCTCCTCTGCCAGCCTGGTCACCCTAACTGCCCTCCCCTGCAGGCTTGATTGCCCCTAACTGCCCTCCCTTGCAGGCCTGGTCCCTCCAAACTGCCCTCCCCTGCTGGCCATCTTGTGTCTACATGGGAGCAGCTATCTTTGACCACAAAGGGGCAGCCATTTTGTGTGTTGGAGTGATAGTCAATTTTTTTATTTTTAAATTAAATCTTTATTATTCAGATTATTACATTTGTTTCTCTCTTTCCCCCCTCCATAGCTCTCCTCCACCCGGCTCTCAACCCTCCCTTTACCTTTACCTCCCTCCCATTGACCTCATCCATAGGTGTATGATTTTTGTCCAGTCTCTCCCTGTACACCTCTCACTCCTTTCCCCCTGAAAATGATCAGTCCACTCCCTTTCTGTGCTCCTGATTCTAGTATATTCACCAGTTTATTCTGCTGATCAAATTTTTAATTCACTTAATTTTTAGATTCCTTGTTGATAGATATGTATTTGTTGTTCATAACTTTTATCTTTTACCTTTTTCTTCTTCCTCTTCTAAGAGAGTACCTTTCAGCATTTCATATAATACTGGTTTGGAGTTGATGAACTTCTTTAGCTTTTTCTTATCTGTGAAGCTCTTTATCTGCCCTTCAATTCTGAATGACAGCTTTGCTGGATAGAGTATTCTTGGTTATAGGTTCTTGCTATTCATCACATTGAATATTTCTTGCCATTCCCATCTGGCCTGCATCATTTCTGTTGAGAAATCAGCTGACAGTCATATGGGTTCTCCCTTGTAAGTAATTAACAGTTTTTCTCTTGCTGCTTTTAATATTCTTTGTCTTTTGCTCTTGGTATTTTAATGATGATATGTCTTGGTGTAGTCCTCTTTGGATTCCTTTTATATGGGGTTCTGTGTGCTTCCTGGACTTGTAAGTCTATTTCTTTTACCAGATGTGGGAAGTTTTCAGTCATTATTTCTTTAAGTAGGTTTTCAGTATCTTGCTCTCTCTCTTCTTCTGGCACCCCCACAATTCTGATGTTGGTGCGCTTGAAATTGTCCCAGAGGCACCTTACATTACCTTCACATTTTTTGATTCTTTTCTCTTCTTGCTTTTCCAGTTGAGTGTTTTCTGATTCTTTATATTTCAAATTTTTGACTTGATTCTTGCCTTCCTCTTGTCTGCTGTTAGGTCTCTGTATAATATTTATTATTTCAGTCAGTGTATGTTTAATTTCTAGTTGGTCCTTTTTCATCTCCTCTTGGATCTCCCTAACTTTATCCAACTTTTCTAGGATATTCTTGAAAAACTTTATAAGCGTGGTTTTGAACTCTATATCCAGTCATTTCTTTTCGTCCATTTCTTTTGTTTGTGATCCCTTCCCTTGTCTCAGCATTTTCACTATGCCGGGAGAACTTCTGTGTTGGATTCAGCCTTATGATACCAGACTTGCAAAACTGCAAAAGCCTCTCTGTTGAGCTTGGGATGGGTGGAGTCTCAGGGCTTAATGGACCACCTTGCCTTCCAGTCGGCCCTGCCCTCCACCACCGCGGAGACTCACGTGACTGGGTAATCGCTGGAGTGGTCCCTTGCGTGTGCTTGCTCTCTTGCAGTGCCTCCAGACTGCTGCCTTTCCTGCTCCCCTGCAATCCGGGACCATATGAATCTGAGTCCCTAGGACTTCGCCCAAATCTGGGGTTTAGTGGAGTTAGAAGTGGCACAGTTGGGATGTTTTGTCTCCTGCCCTGTTGTGAAAGCCAGCAGCACAATCAGCAGTCGGTCTTCTGCGAGCAGTGTTGTGCACGCCGCTCAACTTCTGCCCTCCTGCGACTACCCCAATTTCCGTGCACTTCTCCCTTTTCACAGTTCAACTCCCCCCTTATGAGTTTCCACTAGACCTGAGCTTTAGTGTCATAGGATAAGGGGTTCAATGCGGTTGGGAGTCTCCCGCCAGAGAAAGCCAGCCAGGTACTCCGGCACCCGCTCTCTCCAAGCGCGCCATCTCCCTACCTCAGCTTTTTGCAGCTCGTTTGGGTCTCTGTGAGACCCTCTCTTTTCTTTTAGTTGTAGAATTTCCACTCAGCCAGCTTTCCTGTGGTTCTGGATGATGTCCGTTCTCTCTTTTATTTATTTATTTGTTTAATTAAATCTTTATTATTCAGATTATATTTGTTTCTCTTTTCTCCTCCATAGCTCCCCTCCACCCAGCTCCCACCCTTCCTTCTACGCTTACCTCTCTCCCATTAACCTCATCCATAAGTATATGATTTTTGTCCAGTGTCTCCATGTACACCCCTCACCCTTTTCTCCTGAGAATTATCAGTCCACTCCCTTTCTGTGCTCCTGATTCTAGTATATTCACCAGTTTATTCTGTTGATCAAATTTTTAATTCACTTAATTTTTAGATTCCCTTGTTGGTATTTGTTCATAATTTTTTGTCTTTTACCTTTTTCTTCTTCCTCTTCTAAAAGAGTACCTTTCAGTATTTCATATAATACTGGTTTGGAGTTGATGAACTCTTTTAGCTTTTTCTTATCTGTGAAGCTCTTTATCTGTCCTTCAATTCTGAATGATAGCTTTTCAGGATAGAGTATTCTTGGTTGTAGGTTCTTGCTATTCATCACATTGAATATTTCTTGCCACCCCTGTCTGGTCTGCATCGTTTTTGTTGAGAAATCAGCTGACAGTCATATGGATGCTCCCTTGTAGGTAATGAACTGATTTTCTCTTGCTGCTTTTAATATTCTCTCTTTGTCTTTTGCTCTTGGTATTTTAATGATGATGTGTCTTGGTGTAGTCCTCTTTGGATTCCTTTTATATGGGGTTCTGTGTGCTTCCTGGACTTGTAAGTCTATTTCTTTTACCAGATGTGGGAAGTTTTCAGCCATTATTTCCTTGAATAGGTATACAGTATCTTGCTCTCTCTCTTCTTCTGGCACCCCCACAATTCTGATGTTGGTATGCTTGAAGCTGTCCCAGAGGCTCCTTACATTATCTTCACA
>JAAGEH010000307.1:62114243-62282629 GCA_011751065.1 Lasiurus cinereus | reverse complement strand
CAGCTGATTTCTCAACACAAACGATGCAGGCCAGATGGGAGTGGCAAAAAATATTCAACGTGATGAATAGCAAGAACCTACAACCAAGAATACTCTATCCAGCAAAGCTATCATTCAGAATTGAAGAGCATATAAAGAGCTTCACAGATAAGAAAAAGCTAAAGGAGTTCATCAACTCCAAACCAGTATTATATGAAATGCTGAAAGGTACTCTTTTAGAAGAGGAAGAAGAAAAAGGTAAAAGATAAAAACTTATTAACAAATACATATCTATCAACAAGTGAATCTAAAAATTAAGTGAATTAAAAAATTGATCAACAGAATAAACTGGTAAATATACTAGAATCAGGAGCACAGAAAGGGAGTGGACTGATAATTCTCAGGGGGAAAGGAGGAAGAGGGTACAGGGAGTGCCTGGACAAAAATCATACACCTATGTACTCATCAATTGGGGGGAAAGGTAAGGGTAGAGGGGGAGGGTAGGAGCGGGGTGGAGGGGAATTATGGAGGGGAAAAACGAGAGACAAATGTAATAATCTGAATAATAAAGATTTAATTAAATAAAAAGATGGTTACAGATGGAAGGAAATATGTATAAAGAAGACAGAGGTAAAAGCCACAGTGAAACGAAGATATATAGGATGGAGTAAAATCCATCCAGGAAAACATGTGGTGAATATCACAGGCAGAAGAGCTGGCTTTGATGGGGATGACACCTCATATTTCCTGATGCTGGAGAATAGGACACAGAAATAGGCATGGAGCCAATAAGTTTCAGGAGCAGAACTAGAAAGTCAACATGGGCTTACTATGCTTACAAGGTGGAAAGGTAGCCACTGTCCTCATATACCCTGTTTATGTGTCATTTAAACTTAAGGGCCAGTGCCTATGATAGCCTGATTTGAAAAGAGAACAGTGCTCAAGATTGAATCAAGGTTTCATTTTTATATGGAATTAGCTGTGACCATCGCTGATTGAAATTGTCCTTATCTATTACAACTCGCCCTACAAAAATAAGTATTTTAAAAAAATGGGGAGAAAGGATGGATAACTCATTGACAAAGACTGTGGATCAAGGAAATGTGCCTCTTGTTTAGGTCACAGAACACATCGGCAGAGGCTGATGCCGTGCCCGAGAGGGCACTATTAGTTCCAATAATAAGATGGGAAGCCACAAGCATAGCGCAGTATGATGTGCTGCCAGAGGCTGTTTTATATGGATGAATATTTGCCCAGAATTAAACTCAGATAAAACAGAAAGGATGGTAAAAGAACACAGACTCAGAAACAATTCCAGAGGAGAGAGAACTCGGTGGCCTTAAACATCTCCATGGTTTGTCTGGAGCTGACAGAACGCCCGTCCTTTCCTTTGGACACTAAGCTATATTGCAAGCATCCCCATCATGTTGCCGCGGTATCTGAGGATGCTCCTCGTGTCCTCATTTGACTTTTCACTTATGTGGTTAGTACCTGAGTGTGCAAAGAGCTACCGAGACACTGCACAGCACACTCTCCCTGTTTTCAGCTAACTGAAGGTATACGCAGAGCTTCAACACACAGTCACATAGCAAAGTGCCTTCATTTGCCTCTTCTGTCTTTTAATGATGGACATATTATATTTGCGGTGTTATCAATACTTATGGGAATACAAAATTTCAGATCTATCATTTAGTTATTGGTCACCTGAATCCATTGTAACATACAATACTAAATTTAAAAAAATCAAATTGATAAGAAATCACAACTTTTCAGAGAAAACTGTTATCCTAGAAATATTAGTACATAATTACTCCCTAAAAAAAAAGTATTTCCATCAACTGTGCAGTATTTTTATATTCTTCCTTTTGTAAACACACGTCCTTAAGCAGGGGAATTTTATTTATTTATTATTCATTGCCACTGACAATGAGTGCTAAATTAAAATGCCACCCAGATGGCAAACACATCCTAATGACGTAAGCAAGTCGCCACAGGGCAACTTCTCCTCTCAGAGACAGCCAGCAGTAGGGCCCTCTGGGAAACCATTTCTGTCCCACTCAACTGAGACTGAACTTGAGCTCACTGAGGTTAGACCGGTAGCCTGGCAACCAGAGGCCCAGCCAGAACCTCACTGCACAGAGACTCTTTCTGTTCAATCTATGCTACCCTTTGGTTAGGGCACCTCAGAGTTCCTGGATTCACAGTTCCTAAATCTATGCAAACGATCTCAGGTCAAGGCAAGCTCTAAGTTGTGGTTCTCACCTCTTTTGTCATAAGTCACTATATGATATGTTGTTTTCAGGAAAAGATGGGACTGATATTAGATGCATTATTGTTGTTATTGTCTATAAGAAGTCCCTCAAATTAAAGAACAGATGGTTTCTTCGTTAAAAATCATAGTGAGTTTGCATCAATGGGCATGTGATTACAAAGATAATTAAGAAAATGGGAAATCAACCCAAAATGAATCTGCCTATTAAGTATGATGTTGGTTTGTCACACTATCAATCTTAGGTTATAAATAAAAAGGATCTTACTATTAAACCAATAATAGACTTCATGATAAAGTTAAACCAAAGATTTACACTCTTGTTGGTTTTGCAAGAGTGTAAATCTTAAACATTTCTTAAAATAAAAAACAAACCAACACATGAGCTTTCCAGAAATTTTATGCTCTAAAAAGAAACCTTCCTGGTAAAACACATGCAAATAGTTTGCCAAAAGGGGAAAAGGAACTTGGATAAAGTTAATTTGTTTTATTTCATCTATTTAGAAATTGTGAAATCCCTTTCTTCTGCATATGTATGCTGCCAATGGAGAATTTGGAGAATTCCCAAGGATGAAAGCAAATAACAAGTCAAAACTGAGCATCATGCTGAATTACAGACACAACTGACCAGGTTAGATGACTAGATACTGGTAATGTAACTGCAATCTACAACGTCTGGCTTCTGTGATCCTAAGTTGATGCCTCCTTGTCCCTCCCCCAAGCTACATGAAATTCTAGTGTAGTTTGTTTCCATCTTATTACTTTTTAAGTGGTTAATTTTTGCTTTACATTGTTCATTATTCAGTGATTGGTTTGAATGAACCTTCGCAAGCCAGCTTGCCAGTTTACAGGTGTTCTCTCTGCTACAAATAGTGTGATCATTCTTTATGCCATATACTCATTCATTTATACAGTAAATATTTATTGGGTACCCACTATGAGCGGGACACTTTTCTTAGGACAGGAGATATAGCAGCTATTAAAATACAAAAACTCTGCCCTTTTGGGACTAACATTCAGATGAATGAAGTATCTTACATGCTAGGTCATAAGTATGATAGAGGAAATTAAAGCGTGGAAGAGGGAGAGATACTCTGAGTTCAGGGAAGGTGGCACATTTTAGTCACTTTCCACACCTGACTAAAGATATGAGGGAAGGTGGATGAAAAGATTCAGATTCTGGAGCCCACTCTCAGCCTGTCCTGATCAATTCAGCAGCCACTTGCCACACATGGCCAATGAGACGTGAAATGGGCTACTCTGAACTGAGGTGGGGCATGAGCGTAAAACACACACGGAGTTTCTCAGACATCGTATAAAAAGGTAATGTAAGGTATCACATTAATAATGTTGTATATTGAATACATTTTAAAATAATATTGAATATACTATATTAACATTCATCTCACCTGTTTCTTTTTACCTCTTCAATGTGACTACGGAAAATTTTAAGTTACAAGTATGGCTTCTGTCATATTTCTGCAGAGACTCCCATAAAGGACTCCCTTTCAAATGTCCATGTCTCAGTTGTAACTGAGAGCAAATTTAACTTTATGCAAGCTTACCAAGAAAGGGGAGGGAGAAAGACACAGGAGAATAAGAAGATAGTGCTATGATTATGTAAGTTAGATAGTGGTTTATAGTCTTCCACTAAGCTTTGTGACTACAGCCCAGCTGGCCAAATCTCTGCTTCAGTTTCCTGAAAAAGTAATCATACTAGTAATGATATTTGTTTAAAGAGTTATAAGGAATAAAAGAATTCATGTAAAGTGCTTAGAATAGTGCCAGGCACATAAGAGTTAATTATTAAATACTAGAGGCCTGATGCACAAAATTTGTGCATGGGAGGTGTGGGTGGGAGAGCTCAGCCCGGCCTGCACCCTCTTGTAATCTGAGACCCCTCTGGGGATGTCCAGCTGCCAGTTTAAGGCCCAATCCATGCAGAGCTGTGGGGATTGGGCATAAACTGGCATTCAGACATCCCTCTCAAAATCCAGGACTGCTGGCTTCTAACTGCTTGCCTGTTTGCCTGCCTGATCATCCCTAACAGCTCGCCTCCCTAATTGCCCCTAATCACTCACCTGCCTGTCCCTAACTACCTCTACCTGCTTGCCTGATCACCCCTAACTGCCTCTACCTCCCTGCCTGATTGCCCCTAACCACCTCTGCCTCCTTTATATTGTTTATATGATGCATCACATTTATTGATTTTTGAATATTTTATCAGTCTTTCGTCCCTGGAATAAATCCCACTTGGTCATGGTGAATAATCTTTTAAATGTATTGCTGAATCTGATTTGCAAATTTTTTTTTTTTGAGAATTTTAGCATCGATGTTCATGAGAAATACTGGCCGGTAATTTTCTTTCCTTGTAGTCTGTTTATCTTGTTTTGGGATTAGGGTAACATTGGCCTCATAAAAAGAGCTTGGAAGCATTCTCTTTACTTAAATTTTTGGGCATAGTTTGAGGAACACAGATGTTAGTTCTTCTTTGAATGTTTGGTAAAACTCCTCTGTGAAATCATCTGGTCAAAGACATTTGCTGGCTGGAAGTTTTTTTATTATTATTACTTCTTCAATTTCATTAGTTAATATTAGTCTATTCAGGTTTTCTGATTCTTCCTGATTTAGTTTTGGAAGATTATATGTTCCTAGGAATTTGCCCATGTTGATGGCATATAGATGTTTGTAATATTTTCTTACAATCCTTTGTACTTCTACGTTGTCAGTTGTTACCTCACCACTTTTGTTTCTAATTTATTTAGGTTCTCTGTCTTTTTTTCTTAATAAATTTGGCTAGAGATTATTCAATCTTGATTTTTTTTCTTAGACTCTGTGTCATTTATTTCCACTCTGATCTTTATTATTTCCTTCCTTTTATTTCCTCTGGGATTTTCTTATTCTCTAATTATTTTAATTTTAGGGTTAGATAATTTATTTAAGATTTTTCTTATTTCTTAAAGTAGGCCTTATAGTGCTATGAACTTCTCAGGAATTCTTTCACTGTGTCCATAGATTTTGGGTTGTTTTGTATTCATTTTAACTTATTTCCAGGAAGTTTTAAATTTATTCCTTGATGTCATTGGTAACCCATTCATTATTTAATAACATGCTATTTTACCTCCATGTGTTTGAATATTTCTGAGTGTTTTTATTATAGCTGGTTTCTAGTTTGAAGAGTTGTTTAAGGAACTACTGACACAATGTAAATAAAAAAAATCTTTGGAGCAATAGGCAGTGGGTAGAGAACATGATGACAAGTCTTGGGCAGAATTTTACTCTTTTCTACAAACTAACAATGGATAATGATTATAATGTCCTAGAGAGTGCTGTTTGAAAGTCTTATCCAGCATTTGTGCTCTTACACATTCAACTCATATCCTCATTTTTACTCACTTTTCTATGCACCCTAACATCATTTCTAAGTAACCCTGTTAACTCACAACCAAATGCAACTGAAGGAATGTAACTACATTTCTTAAAAACCTCTCTTCTGTTACTTCAGAACATTCTTCACTTGAGATTAGCTTTCTGTTCCATCCACTTAAATTACCGAGACTACTCTCATTTTTTTTCTCTTCTCTATGCAAGTATTTAATTTTGAAAAGGCCTTTTTCCTCAGGTTAGGCTGTCCATTGTCCAGTGGAGAAGAGGTGTGTATGTTCAATGCATGTGAAGGAAAGGCTTCTGTCTGGTGGCAATGAGGTAAAAGGGGACGACAGCATATGTCCTTTTCTGGTCTCTTTAATGGGAACAGGGCCCCATCCTTCCTGAAGGTGCACTGTGACCTCCCCCTTCATATTTCACAAGGGAAGGAGCAGAGCCTGTAGGTGGGGATCAGGACACCCGACTCTCGTCCCAGGTGGCCTACTTACTTACTCTCTGGCAGTGGGAGGGCTACTAACAACCCTAGACTACTGTGTGCAAACTATAAAAACTGTGTTCACCATAGCAAGGTTGTGGGGGATAAAGTGCCACAGAGGTTTTGAAAAAGTTTGTTAAAGAGCACTGGACTGTTGCTGTCACAATGGACTGTCATGAAAGGCACTGGCAGTCTCATTCCTTTTCCTAATTCATTTTTTTCTAAAGTGCCCTTTAGCGACCATGATAGGTGTGTTCTCTTCCCTTTTCCTGGTTCTGTGTTTTGCTCCTGACTCTCCCAGAGGTCAAATACTTTAGAAAAGAAAAAAAAAGGAAGAAAAAAGAAAAATGTAGAGAGAGAAAAAAAAAGAAACAAAGCCCTTAATAGAAGACTTCAATTAAAAACAACCCAAGTAAACTTGTCTATATAATTGTGTTCAAAATTTAAGAAATAAGCAAACTAGGACTGGAAAGGTTCATTCATCACTCTTCTCTTTCTCCATTGTTTTCAGATGAAACTAACTTCTTGCCCTCTCCAAAGTATTAAGTACCTACTTCATGTTAGTAGCATAGTCCTGGATGCTGGGAATACAATAGTGACTTTGGAATATAAGTTCAGTCAGGATCCTGCCTTCATGAGGCTGAAGAGGAGATTGGTAGGATAAATAGGTAACAGCAAATGTAACTAACATAATTCTAGTCCTGGCTGAATAGCACAGTTGGTTGGAGTGTTGTCCTGATGCATCAAGGTTGTGGGTTCAAACCGCAGTCAGGGCACATACAAGAATCAACCAATCAATGCATAAACAAATGGAACAACAAATTGATGTTTCTCTCCCTCCCTTCTCTCTATTTCTCCTTCCCCTCCTCTGAGTCAATAAATAAAAATTTTTAAACATAAGAGAGTTATAACTGTGATAAGTGACACTAGAAAAAGTAACAAAACTTTCAAAATCCACTCTTTCCCAGAAATTTCTTGAGATGGGATTTCATAACCTTTGCTCCTCCCTATGATTAACAATTTTCCAAGTTAAGAGTTGCTTACTTTTTATTTAACAGTATTGGTGCTTTTCACTCTCATGTTATTTTTTAGGAGTGATAAAGGAAAGATAGTCCTCTTTTCTGGTTGAAAGAGCCCTTCAAATACTGCCAACAACTTCCAAATAAGATTAGCCTCTGTGCTTATAAAATAACGCATAACATTAATACAGGCTCAGGTGTTTTGCTTTGAATTCATATCAGAAACCAGTGCTGAATTTTTACAGAGATAAATGACCTACATGTTTCCCTACAAAGCATTCGCGATACTTCTGATAAAATCAAAGTTTTCTTCACCATCTTAATGTGATCCAATAGGAGTCCTAAAAAGGAAAGGGCTCCTCATAATATCAAAACACAGCAAGCACCACGTTAAAAATAACACGTGCATGCACAAGCATCAATTAATTACCTGTTTCCTTTTCTGCTGGGCCTAAAACATAAGAAAAGACAATTTAGGAGAGAAGCAAACTCTACCCATGCTGCTCACATAATACAGTAGGCCAATACAATCAAGAAAAGTAGCCTACTTCCTACTAACTTAGATTTGACTTTGTTCTTAGTCTGATCCTAAGCATAAAAGAAAAGCTCTTTATTTTTTAAGACACAAAACAAAGGGGGGGAGGGAGATAATAAAAAGCATAGAAGTTTTTCTCATCCAATAAGCATGCCTTTTGTTTTTTTAAAAGGAGACTGCTCAGTAGTCCTACTTGATTAGATTTCTAGGATCCATTTTCTAGAATATTCTCAGATAGAAGAAGGTAAGTTCCAGAAAGTATTAGGTAATGGTCAAAATAATGAACTAAAATAGAACAAAAATAATAAAATGGATCCAGAACAATAGAAGCATGGAACAGACTGACAAATCTCAGAGGGAAGGCTGGGGTGGGTGTGTGTGTATTGGGGAAAGACAATAGTGTGGTGAAGGAGTGGGGGTGCAGGTCTGAGGCAGAGGGGGGTAATGGGGGAAAAAAGTGGGACATCTTTAATACTTTCAACAATAAAGATAAATTCTAAAAAAGATTTTCATCTTTTTTAAAATATGATTCATAATATTTAGATAAAGCAATACTGTATTTATTCAGGTTGTCCACATTTTTCTCATTGCCAGATTTGAAAGGTTTTAATATGTCTACTTTTATATTCTTTCAATCTGTGTACACAACACACATTATTCCCAAAATATGAAAACTGAACAAATATTCAAAATGCGAAATCCAATCTGTTTATTTTCCACTTTCCCCAAATGATCTAATATTCATTGCTTGTGCTTTAACACAACATGATATCATAATTAATGATGTTAAACTGGTAACTAAGGAGGTTTCATGTTGTTACTCTTGTGATATAATAGTGGTTGCTATAGTGATGGGATGGCTTTTTTGTTAATCACTCAGGAGGTTGGTTATCACATGCTTGTTAGAAAGCTTGATCAGATTTGGAGAGAAGAAAGGATATAACACAGCCAATTATAGTAATCTTTTCCATTGTCACCATTTTGATGAAACTATTATAACAGCATATAATTAATACATTTATAATTCATCATGTAAAACTTTATATTAAAATGACTACATTATTTCTAATAATTTACTTTTATAGTTAGACATAAATATTTGACATTGCAAGCTTTTTTCATCCCTAAGTAAATGATACATGTGTTGAATAAGCTAGTTTTATAATTAGAGTAGAAAATTTAAGGTCTTTTCTATTACTTTTAATTATATCAATAAAAGGACTGTTGAGTAAAAACTGCTTGTGTGACTTGGCCACAAATTTCAACCTACTTATTTCTAAACATCTTAAATGACAGTTTCTCAATGAATAAAACCTGAAGAATGAGAAAAAAAAATGCACAGTCCTCTCAAGAGATCTAATCTTCCAATGCACAATATACTGCAAGCAATTAAAAGTTGCAAGTAATTCTATCCATTTATTTCAGCCCTCATGATAATCAACAAGTTTCCCCCTTCTCTGAGTGACACTGCAGAATAGAAAATAAGATTATGTAATACTACACTGTCACTGATCAGGAAAGAATACACTATCCATAGTTTAAATGTTAGACATACTTACAGTAATGCCAAAAAACACAACCCATGAAAACACCTCTTGGTTTCTTGCAAACTCAAAATAAGAACAAAGGACAACTTAAGCACGAATCCTGGGTCTTTCATTCAAGCAGAGTCCCAGGAGGCATATTAAAGCAATGAATAGGAAAAAGCTCTTCAGTTCACCAGCTGAGATTTTAATGAGACATTTCCCTTTGCCAGGGCACAGGTTTGTTCAGAAAAGGAAAGGGCTTCTCACAGAAAATTCAGTTAATAGGCATTGTTGGCTCTCGCTGCCACTTCGGCAATTGCTCACTGCACTGACCTTCTATTTTGGCATATTCTGTGAGTCTAGTGTAATTGATCAAGGCTGCTTTCTCCAGACATTTTCTGACCACTTTTTTCACCTCTTCTGCTGGTATGGGAGTGGCAATATCTTTCATTAAAACCTAGAGTGGGGGAGGGGGAAAGGGAGGAAGGAGGGAGGGAGGGAGGGGGAGGGGGAGAGATAGGGAGAGAGGAAGAGAGGGAGGGAAGGAGGGAGGGAGGGAGGGAGGGAGGGAGAGAGAGACAGAGAGAGAGAGAGAGAGAGAGAGAGAGAGAGAGAGAGAGAGAGAGAGAGAGAGATTGTATAAAATGCTAAAAACAAATTATACAAATTGTTCTAGACCTATTTATTAGTAGGAGGGGTCCTAGATAACACGGGGGAAGTAATTAGTCAGCACTTCACAACTGGGAAGTAATCCTCTAATCTTGGCTCCTCCTGCCGAAGCCTCATTTGTGCACATCAAAACCTCCCACAGGCCAAGCCACCATTCAGTGTGACTGTCATTCTTCCCCCTGGGACCCATGACACCATTAGAGCAGCTGTTTCAAATCAGGATTACCATCACTGAGACAAGCAATAAACAAAGTTTGTCCCCTATATCTCTTAATTTTCCTCCATATCTCTTAATTTCAAAACTCTAAATGTTTTGAGCAACATAGATAACAACAGTAACAAAACTCCATTGAGAAGAAGCATATTTTTTTTGTGTGTGCTCTATAAAAATCAAGGCCACTGCTTTCACTATTTAAACTTTAGTTACTATGATCTTCTCACAAGGGAGAAAACTTCTGTCTCAGTGAAATGTAGTATCAAGTGCTGAAGGATATGGAAACTTTTTAATTTAGAAAAAACTGATTATTCTCCATTGGGTTCCTAAATTGCGTTTTTCGACTTTTCCCTTTAAAATATTACTATTAGTAAGGGGGAAATAAAGTTATATCCATAATTCAAAATACAATGTATTTAAACACTCATTTAATGACTGATAACTTTCCTTAAAACTTTCCTAGTGATAAAACTGCTCACAATAAGTTTTGATTACACTATTAGTCAAACTATTTTTCATAAAGTTAATGGCTTTATCCTGATTTGCTTACATTCAAATTATAAAGTATATAGCAAAATGTTACTATAAAGACAACGATACTTAAGTATTCTTACTATCCTATTAGTATTTTAATGGGGAAGAAATAATGATAGAACATGAAAACACCCATTTCCTGCTTCATTATTTCGTTCTCTTTCCATAAGTCTTGGCACTAAGGATCTTATAATCTCAAATGTATTCAGTGGTTCTAGCATTGGTGATCCTGACAACGTATTTTAATTTTGTTAGGCAAAGTTTCCTTTTGAAAACAACAAATTCCATCATTTGAAAGCTTCCTCTCCATCAACTTCATTTATTCATCATACTCTCATAGTACTAATCTTTAAAACAAACACATATTTACACTATTTTGAACTGAACATTAGACTATAGTCAGAAAAATCTTTCTATTTATAGTAAAAAATGTTCAAGCATTAACAGGCACTATTATTTTTATGTGATTATTACTGAAATTTGAATATCAGATTAATTTTGTACTATAGACAGAATTATAAACTTTACCACTAGGCCTTACCATGGTAACAACCTTTTAAATAATAGAAAAAATAAGAATGATGTGAGTCCAGGGACTATTTCTTACTAAGTATCAAGAATTCACATGTAGATTTTATTTTATTTTGCTAAGGTAAGTACAGAGTCATGAAAACGAAGATAAGGCTTTTACCATTCCTCCCTCACTTCAGCAAGAAACATGATTAGTGACTACAACTGCAATAAAGGTCACTGGCCATCCTGCTCCTTGTCAGTGCAGGGCATGGGGCATCACTGCTACCACTAACTCTTCCCTGCTGGGGGTGGGGAGGGGTGGAGGGAGCTCTGCCATAGAAACCAGCTCACAGAGAGGCTGGTATCCAGGATGGGATGCAAGTCCCAAAAGTAAAGCTATCTTTTAGGATTTTATCTTATCTATGTACCTTAATGAATACGATGAGATATATCCTTTGAAAAGCCTGAGTGGCATGCAGCTCTTAATATTATAAAAATTCTAATTAAGTAGATAAACCCTACAAGAATATTTCTTTCACACAATGCACAGTAATCAAGGATAAGATAGGAATATGTAGATAAAACCAATTTATATGTGAAAGACCTAATTTTAGCCACTAGTTCTAGCCCTCATCTCCCAAGCCTTTAAATTCCTAAAATCCCTTTGGGGTTTTCATAGAGGTGCTAATAAACAATGCAATCTAGAGTTCACTGGGCTGAAAAATGGATAGGAACAAGTGTTTGAAGTTGATAAATCAGCATCAGAATAATCAAATCATGGTCCATAGATGATTCCTACATATTGTCTTTTTCTTTTTTTTAAGGAAGAGTGGAAGAGAGAGGGTAAGACAGAGAGAAACATTAATGTGAGTAAAATATATCGATTGCTTGCCTCCTGCATTAACCCCAACCAGGGCCCGGGCTGGGGTGGAGTCTGCAACCGAGGTACCTGCCCTTGGCTGGAATCAAACCCAGGACTCTTGGGTCTGTAGGCTAATGCTCTATCCACTGAGCCAAACCAGCGAGGGCATAGACATTGTCTTTTAATACTGATAAGGAATAGGAACTGGCCACACACTTACCTGTTAGCTTCCAATGAGCATATGATACTTCCCTTTCAAACCTAATCTATCACAAAAACAGGAGTGGAGAATATACTTTCACTAATAAAAAAATTTTCAGCATAGAATGAAACCTTATTTGCTATTTATTTTTTTGAGGGAAAATGAATTTCTACAATTTGTGAATTCGTTTACAGCAACACACAGATTAAATTGAAATAAATTCTGAGATGATTTTAGAATAAAAAGAATGATATGTTTGTGAATATTAAGTGATATGAGGACTATGACAGGTTCAAATAAGTCAGGGGAAATGATGAGACAACTGTGAAATCTGAAAAACAGTTCATTATACTTGATTGAAAAAAACTACCACACCTATTTCATGATGGGAGGAAAAAAGATTAAGAAACAGAAAATTACCCAAAAGATGCCATCAACTTAGCATATGAAGCCAAGCTGCTCTTCAGAAAGGCTTTGGGAGGAAGAAGCAGGGTATGGGGGAAATTTTGAAGATAGCAAGAAAACATGAGAAGTTGGTGAAACACCATGTACTCAAAGAAGAGCACATTCCTGAGGAATGAGACTGTCCACCTACACAGCTGAGACACCCAGCAATTGAAAGAGTGAATAGTATTTGTAAAGTAATGTTGAAACATACCCTTTCAAGTAAGGAAAGTGTAGCTTTCAGAGCACCTTCAGGTCGTCCAAAGGGAAAGCAGTATCTTCAAAAACAAAAGAAGAAATAAAAGTCAAACCTTTTAATATCCAAACTGTTAAACCATCCCCTCTTCTATTACCTGGCATGATAGAACAATAAGTGGTTAAAACCAGCCCATCCAGGAAACTTTTAATGCTGATGTTCGCCTGGTCCCATGATTTAAATGTCTTAATAAGGGTACAAACTATATGAAAAAGGTTCTAAAGTGTTGAATGCACATGTACATAAAGAATATGATAATCAGAAAAGAACCACTAGGGTTCTATGAGTAAAGAGATACTTAAAAAGCACTCCCTAATGGCCCAGCCAGTTTGGCTTAGTGGATAGAGCATCAGTCTGTGGACGAAAGGGTCTTGGGTTCATTTCCAGTCAAGGGCACATGTCCAGGTTGTGGGTTTGAACCCCAGTGTGGTGCATGCAGAAGGCAGCCGATAAATGATTTTCTCTCATCACTGATGTTTCTATCTCTCTTCTCTGAAATCAATAAAAATATATATTTTTAAAAATGCATTCCCTAATAATTTCTTTTCTATGATAACATTGAAATGACTTCCCCCATTTTCCCCTGTGGTTTAAGATGGAAACACACAACTGACGTAACCTTTAGGAAAAACAAGGTTCCAGCTCTCCGATCCCCTCATGTCCACACTGGTGTCTAATTTCTCCCTTCTTCCCCCCACAAAACACAAAACCCTTATGCCAGGAGAGTCATTTATCCTGAGTCCTTTAGGCCCGTGCATCCCTGATACACACCCACAATTGAAGGGCAGGTTATGCGGATGCTCTCAAGTCGGGGCTAGGGACTGGGAGCTCCAGTGAGCTCTTCAGAAGTTACTGCCACATGGTGATGAGAGGTGACTGCTCTTTACAAGGGGCGGTGGGGGACAGTGGAGCGGTGTCCCTCTTTAGGTCACTCCTGCTGGGACTCCTGGCTTTGGTGAACCCTCCCAGACCACTGCTTCAGCTCCAAGGCCAAGTGCTATGAGCAGCTGGGCTGTCCCCAGGCTGCACCTTACTCAGACTTAGAAATCTCCAAACCAACAACTTGAGAAAGTTTCCTTATTGCCATATCCTTTGCGATTATTCAGAGAGTTGGTGGACATATTATCTAAGATATAATTCACAATGAAATTCGTTTCTCACACTATCATTTGAACAGGTTTCCTAAAAGGCACCAGTGTTTTAAGTTGAATTTGTTTTATAGGACCGAATTTGAATGAAAAAGAAAAATTTCTTACAAAGCAGTAGTTAAATATAAAACCTGAGTTTTAGTTTCATGAAACTTTTGTCTTAGATAAATGCAAATAAATGTCTTGTAAATCTAATCACTCAAATTTTTCTTCAGAATACTGTTCATTTCATGGTAAAAGTTTTCTTCACTTAATCTCATTGCTTTGCAACCTATTAGCCTCTCCTACACACACAAAAAAAAACCCAGGGCCAATCTATTTTGATAGTTTTCCCTGTGTAGTGGTGCTTCTTAGAGCATTAGCAAATTAGCAAAGTGGCTTTAATCATTTTGTATACCATAAACCTTAATCCGAGTTTAAATAAAACACAAATTGAGTTCTTGTTGTCCCCTCCCCTTGCTTAAATCTTTTCAGTGTATTTGCATAATCCACTCATTGTCTTGCCTATTGTTTATTTCCATTAACCTGTGGGTGATGCATTTTATGAATGGAATGTTACTGATCCTCAGATTACATTTAGCATTGCAGGGCTCTGAGGTCCCACTGGGCATGTTCTGAATTAGCATTAGCTGCCCAGGATGTGTAAATAATTCAACACATTTATAGAGTACAAGTAATCCTGAATCAATAAAGTACAGAAAATAACAACACAGAACCTTAATTAATCTTTATAATACAAGTTTAAAAAGGGAATCGTTTTGGCCTGCCTTTCAGGATAAATATTTTGGGATTTTACCACTTTGACAGTTATATAACAACAACATGAAGTGGAAAAAAACTAAATTATCAAATAAAATTCAACCAAGTTTATTCTAGTAAGAATAAATTGAAATCCTCTTCATTCCCACTTTAGTACATTAAATACTCAGGTAAATGAGCCTGCATAGACCTGTTCTATGATTAAGATGTTCTTTTACCTAGCCACTTTTAGATGCTGTATGTAGTTTCATCAAAGTCATATGTGTACATAATCTAACAGGAAACTTCTAAAAGGTTTTTTTATGAAAAACAAAAGTCCTTTATGTCAGTTCTACCCCATTCCCCAAGTAGTTACTCTAAAAAAAAACTATTTTTAACTTTTAGCTGATTCTTTTGGCATTTAAATGTCATATATTTAACCTACCTGCTAATATTTCTAATTCTTGATGTTTCAGTTTTAGATATTCTAAATATCCCACTATGGAAGAGAAACAGCTTTAAAAAAAAGTTTTAAAGATGTGACATACAATGAACTACACGTTTAAAGCATGCAATTTGGATACAAGTCTTTTTGTGGAATATGTACTGTGCAAATATTTTCTCACATTCTGGAACTTGTCTCTTTATACCCTTAAAAATGGCTTTGGAAGATCAAAAGTTCTTAATGTTGATGAAGTTCAAGACAACATTTTTCCATTTGTGAATTTTGAAATCAGGTTTCCAATATCTACAAAATCTTTTTGGGATTTTGATTAAGATAGCATTGAATCTATAGATCAATTTGGGTTTTCCTTAATTTCTTCCAGAAAGACTTCATTTTTCAGTGAAAAGGTTTCGCACATATCTGTCAAATTGAACCATAAATATTTAGTAATTTTTGTTGCTATTGTAAATTGTATTGTTTTTAATTTCTATTTGTTGCTATCATATAGAAAAAATTGATATGTAAATACTTGAGCTCCTACAACTTCTATAAATGTAATTAATTAGAGCAGCATTTTTTTTTAGTAATTTCTATAGGAATTTCTACATAGATAATAACATCTGTGAAGAAAGGCTGTTTTACTTCTTTTCCAATCTGAATGTCTTTCTTTTACCTGCCTCATTGTATAAGCTAGAATATCACCAGTATAGTTTCAAATAGAAGTAGTAACAGCAGACTTCATGCATAATCATAACAACTGTGAAGAAAGGCTGTTTTACTTCTTTTCCAATCTGAGTATCTCTTTTATCTGCCTCATTGTATTAGCCAGAATATCATCAGTGTACTTTCAAATAGAAGTAGTAACAGCAGACTTCCTGCACTATCAAGTATGTTAGCTGTAAGTTCTCCATAGATGTCCTTAATATATGACAGAAGAGCAATAATTATTTTAACACTGTTTATTAATTTTTATCTTGTGTCATTTTCACTTTGTTGGTTGGTTTAATTCCCTTCATTAGTCATATTTTACTATTTCTTTGTCTATCTGGAAATTTTTGACTGGAACTAGAGTTTTAGGTTTTTTTTCTCTTGGGCTAAACAGGCTCCGATGGGAAGACACTTGTAACAGGCTAGGGAGGTATAAACCTACCTACCTGCCTGTCTACCAGCATTTTGGGAGTCAAGGGGATGAGCTGGTAGGAGAAGGCTGTGGTTCTCAGGTTTCAGAATAAATGTTTATTTAATCTCCATGTGTCTGCATATAATCCTAACTCCAACTGTGCCTGTAGTTTCCTCCCCTCTTCCATCCCAGTCCAAGTGCCCTCTATCTGACGCTCTTCAGAGACTGAAGCTGCGGTGCTCTGCCCAAGAATGGATTGGGTAGGGGAACACAGAGCAGTCTGAGGTGGAAAAGAGATGTAGGGATATAAGTGAGTTTTAAGCACATTTAAAACAAATTGTTCTTCATTCTTGTTTTGTAGAAGGGCTTGATATGGGCAATTCCTAAACACTTTGTGACATAAATCAGATAGCTTCTCTGTTTTCTTCACTGCCAGCTTATGATTCAGTTCTTTCTGGGTAGCTAAATTAGATACCATTCATCCCTCTGGCTTCTAAAAACTCTTTTCCTCTTTTACTTTAGTTGTCCTTGTGGGCTTGTCTTCTGAAAAATAGTGTTTTGTTATTTTAGTTAGGTCCTAGGATGAAGCTTTGTAAACATGCATCAATCTGCCATCTTTAACCAGAAGTTCCTCATTTATTGTTAATTTACTTTACCTTATTATTTTATCTATGTGTTTGAAATGCATTTCTGGAATACATAAATTTGTGGATCTAAATAAGTAAATTTCTATATGAGTTATGAATAGTACTGTGATTACTCTCTAGCCTGAATTGATAAGTAATTTATGTTCCTTCTAAATTTTAACATAAGTGACTAAGAAAGATCATTTGGTAGAATCCTTATTTTCATTGACAACATACATATTTATATATTTTCTTATGTGGATGCCTAAAATTTCTTGTTTTATTTTAGTCCCAGGTCCTGTTATTCAATATTTTATGGACTAAGAAAAAAAACCCACAGAACTGGCAAAATTTATAAAACTCTACAAACATCGAAAGTGAATATAAAAATCAGCTCAAAATGTCTAGACTGATTCTTTTTAGTTCTTGTCATCAGTGCTAAGGAGATAAAAGCTAAAAAGTATATCCTGTATATCTAAAAAGAAGATGTGCGTTTAAGAGAAACAGAGAACAAAACTGTGAGAGGGGAATAATTATGTGGACAACTGCCTTTCCCTGCCTCCCCGTACAGTTGCTGGGGACAGTGAGAGGGATTGAACTGTCCTGGTGGGGTGACCCCAATTAGGCTAATCAATCATGGTGATCCCAAACTCCTCAGTGATTGCCTGAGACACTTAGTTCCTGGCATCCCCTGGCCACCACGTTTGGTACAGGACTGCCTCGTGACCTAGTTAGGGCAAATGAGATATGAGGGGTAGGATTTGTTAGGATTGTCTAACAAAATGTCATGTTCTTAAGAGAGCATCACAGAAAGAGATGACCCCACTACTTCCTTTGAAAAATGGCATATATAGATGCGAAGCTAAGGAATTCTGTGGTCTTGCTACCATCCCACAATAGAAGGTAGTTATGTGAGAATCACCAAGAAACAGAGCCATATCTACTGATGTCAGCATGACTTGGAGTTCATCCTACCTGAGTCCAAGTGATGATGTATATTTATTTCTTTAAACCAGTTTGAGGTAGGATCTGTCACTTGTAGAGGGAAGCATTAATACAAAAACAAACAAACAAAACAACACAGATATTGAACTGAATGGCAGACAATCCCTGCCTCAATGTCAAAAAATGGAAAAGTATGTGTGACTGAGAGACACATACAACGAAGTTTAGGGTCTCTACACAACCTAAAAGACAATACTCTTAACAAATACAAATGTAGAAACATTCTCTGCAATTCAAAAGCCTTCCTCATATCTCCATTTATTTATTTTTTAAAATCAGAAGAGAATTCAGTCTTAATCCTCTAAGTTGAATTGCATTATGCTCTCAAAAATAGTGTTCCCTAATGTGTGAGTCTATTGGTCTTTTAGGCAAAACAATTCTCCAGCATGAGACTGCCCCATGTACTGCATTTCTAAACCCAGAACTAATGACTGTCCCAGTGCCTGGCTATGAATAATAAAAATCTTCCCTCATTCACTTACCTTAAGGTGATAGTACCAGCCCAGTTGAAATCAATAATGTAGGGGAACAGATGTATGGTACATTTTTTTGGGAATTTCTTCAAGATCATTAAAAAAAACAACAACACCCACAGTCTAAAGCTTTTCATATAACAAATAAGAAAATTGAGGTCCAGAGCAGCTAGGCATACACTATTCAAAGCCTATCTAATAAAAGAGTAATATGCAAATTGACCACCACGCCAACACACAAGATGGCTGCCCCTAAGTGGTCAAAGATTGCTGCTCCCATGTGGACTCAAGATGGCTGTCACAAGATGGCCGGCAGGGGAGGGCAGTTGCGGGTGATCAGGCCAGCAGGGGAGGGCAGTTGGGAGGGTCCAGGCCTACAAGGAAAGGCAGTTAGGGGCGACTAGGCATGCAGGGGAGGGCAGTTAGGGGTGACCAGGGCAGCAGGGGATGGCAGTTAGGGGCAATCGGGCTGACAAGGGAACAGTTAGATGTCAATCAGGCTGGCAGGGGAGTGGTTAGGGGTAATTAGGCAGGCGAGCAGTTGGGAGATAGCATTCCTGGATTGTGAGAGGGATGTGTGATTGCCCCATGAACATCCCTCTAGGGATCCCAGATGGAGAGGGTGCAGGCTGGGCTGAGGGACAGTCTTCAGGCTGATGCTCTATCCACTAAGCCAAACTGGTTTCGGCATATTTCTGTTTTTAACTCACTAAGTTCTATTGAGCTAACTATAATCAGGGGAAAAGAAATATCAAGATAATTATCTTTCACTCTTCAAGTGTTTCATAGTATCAGTACTTAATTTTTTGAGCAGGGAACTGTGCTAGGCACTGTGGTCCTTGGTCTCACAGAATATAAATTTAAAAGAAATAAGTGACCCAAAAGATGTGTACATATTAGAACTATGTAATCAGTGCAAAGCATAGGTAAGACTTCAGCTTTTCCAAAGAACTGAGTAAGGTTCTGTTGTGAAGGCGGAATCTGATGACATAGAGAGAGGGAGGAAGAGTCATCAGAGTTACCATGAAGAGGCTATGAAGGAAGGAGAAATGCACAAAGGAAGTGAGAGGGACTCTGGGACAGACATTGCAGGGGACAGGGCCTACTTAAATGATCAGTGGAAAGTGAATGGCAGGCTGAGAAGCAGACCAAGGACTGATGAATGTGGATAAGCTAACCCCAATTGTTGAGTAGTTGCAAAAAGTCATAAACATTTACAGACGATTGGATGGTTGAGAGAAGTAATAAAGCAAATACTTGTATTAATGAAGAGAATACATACCTGAAATGGCTTATCTGATTTTCTAAAAGGAAAGACAGTCTCTCTTTTATCTCCTCAAATCTCTCTTTTTCTTCCATTGAAACAGTTCCGATTCCATCAGGCCTGAAAAACAATCAGAATCAGTCATTCTACTTTTATGTATTTTATATCTATATCTACATCAGCACACACACATATATATTTCCCTAAAGATCCAAATAATTAAGGAAAATGCATAGCAGTCTATAGTATACATCTTACTTGTATCTATAGTGAAAATTTACTGCAGATACTTGCAGCCACTTACTTCATATTTGACCTGGAATTAATGGAATGGGATTATTCTCTCTCTTTTAGATAGCCTTCAAGGTAAAGGATTATAATACGTATTTTCCATATCTACAGAAAACAATGTCTGGTCCTTGAGAATGGCAATGAAAAGTGTTTTGTAGCGGTATCAAACATTTGACCAATTAAATGCATATCCTCTGAATGTAATTATTATTTAAAAATACTGAATGCAAGCTAAAGTGTCTTAAGGGCTTCTTTTCTTAATTAAGCTAATGTGGAGTAAGGGATTTAATTTTAACTGTTGAAAGAAATGTAGACATCTTGTTTAGTTACAAGTAGTGGTTTACTGTTCCACTCCTTTTGTTTGTTTAAATTTATGTGCTTAAAAATAAATGTTTTAATAATAATATACAAAGAGAAAAGACCATCAATGTTGCAAGATTTTTGTGTTTTAACCAATATCTCTATGGAATCAATGTGATTTTTCATTAGGATTTTTAAAAATACCTATAAGAATGAAACAGAAATCTTCTTTTACTAAGATTAGCATATTAAATATAATATATATCTAATGGCATGGATTTAGAATTTATTCTGTATCAATTTAGTTTCTGGTATATTGCAAAAATATGAAAACATAAATTTTAACTGTCTGTTAATAGAGAAAAGGTATAGTAATCTCATATACATTACAACATCTATATATTTCAACAAATCTTTTTGCATTTAATAACTAACACCAATAATTTCTTCCCCCTATTAGCTCATTTTTCTAAAAATTATATTTTAATTCTTAAAAGATTTATGCATTTCATTCCAATTTACTATTTTTTAAAAATATATTTTATTGATTTTTTTTACAGGGAGGAAGGGAGAGGGATAGAGAGTCAGAAATGTCGATGAGAAAGAAACATTGATCAGCCGCCTCTTGCACACCTCCTACTTGGAGATGTGCCCACAACCAAGATACATGTCCTTGACCGGAACTAAACCCGGGACCTTTCAGTCCGCAGGCCAACCGATGCTCTACCAAGTGAGCCAAACTAGTTAGGCCCAATTCACTAATTTTTAATGTTTTTGTGAAAATAGGTGGAAACAAGGACTATGAAAAGCAAATACTTAAAATTTCCAACAAGATTTTTATTTGATATTCCCACCATTTTCTCTCTCGGTGTGTGATGCTTATAAACTAGTCAATTAGGATAAAAAGCAATTAAATTTTAAAACTATACCTGTATCTCATTGACATAAAGACCTTTTATTTATATCAAAGCATCATTAAGTTTGGAGTTTTTTCCCAATGTAGAGTAAATAATTTATTTCAGAAACTCATGTGCAGCTAAGATTTATGCTTTGAAAATATTTCTTACAATTATACTTTGCTCCTAAGTAAGGAAAGATAAACTATTTCACTACATAATCAGAGTAATACATCACATTTTCCCCATCAGAATGCATTTAAATGTTGACTAAAGAAGAACTAATGGCAAAATATTGGCCTCTCAAATATTTGTAGGGAGAAGAAAGTCTGGTTTATAAATTATAAAGCAATTAACTATGAGCAAGCGCTAATGTTTTATCATTTAATAATGGAATTTTTTTCACATATTACTTCAGAGCCAATTCTCATGGAGCAAATAACACAAAACCCAGACTGCAACCTATGAATGAATACATATTGACAATGATGACAAAAGTTCAACTGGAGAGTTCTATTTTACTCATCAATCTGGGAATTTTGACATTCCAACAAAAACCATAACTACATTATGCTATCTAATATATAATAATAAAAACACATTCCACAAAGTTGCAGGTGATTATTTCACTAAACACACTTATGCAAACTTGATAGAAAACAGCAAAGAACTCGTTCTGATCACTGACATGCCCTTTGGTTTTGCTCTCTGCGAGTGCCATTCTATCAGAGTGAATTCTGCTGTTCTGCTCGTTTCAACTGTCGACTAGTGATAGAGCACGTCGTCCTGTCACTGAGAACACAGTGCACATGGCCTACCTGGAGTGGAGCCGGGGCTTCAGGCAATGAAAAGCAAAAAAGGTAAGTAGAGGGAGCGCCACTTATGTCCATCTTCACTAAGATAAAGACCATTATATACAGTGAAGGGTCATCATTTTACTCAATTTATTACTAAATTAGGTACATATCTGACAGATTAAATACATCATTTAATGCTGTGGAATTGCTCTTATTCTGAATATTAGGTATAGGAATTGGTGTTCTGTATCTAAATTGTTGGGAATAAATGGTAACTTCGTTGCAGTCAAGCCTGAAGATAACAGGTCCTTCTCTAAAATGAGTCTTCCCAATAAATGCAAATACTTTGTGTCAATCATTATTTTCCTATTTTTCCTATCATTATCATCATCATCATTATCATCATCAAAACAAACATGGTAATTATCAATTACAAACTTTTAAATATGAGGTTGGTACTGTGCTGTTTTATATGCAGAACAACACAAAATGCTCACAGCAACCCTTTCTGTAGTCTCCAAGGAAGGAGGCAAGGAGGCTTCTAGGGTCCAGGGAGGTTAGGCTACTTCCCCAAGGTCATACAGCTGGATGCCAAAGCATGGACTCTTGCATTTCAAAGCCAGTGCTCTTAATGTCCATGACTTATTTCCCCCTCCTCCATTTTCACAGAAAATAATAAAGTGCAATTTTTAAAGACCCATTAGAAATGAAAGCTTTATCTGAGAAGCAATAATGGTGGCACTATTTTAAATACATGTAATTTAGACATATTCTATGTTATGTGTATTAAAAGCCAAAGAACTTAAAAATTAATACAATTTTAAATACCTATCATTGAATCATTGAGTCAATTAAAAAAGACCATAAAAAGGAAGTCCTAGAAGGTGCTCTTTCTGACACTACAAAATATGTTATTGCAGAAGCCTTGAGGAAAACTTAAACTAGTTATATGAGTGTTTATCAAGTAGACTCAGGGTAATAAGGGTAAAATAACAGGTTTATAAACTCAGTTTTAAAGTAATTTCTATCAGCTGTACCTTCAAGTCATATTCAGAACCTGACCACCCCTCACCACTTCCATGGCTTCCCCTCTGGTTCCAGCCATCAGCTCTCTCCTGAGAACGATGCCAGCAGCCTCTTTGGTCTCTCCTCTAGTCTCTTGTTTGAGTATTGGCAACACACTATTGTGAATCCTTTTCAAGCACAAGTCATATCTCTGGAATGGTGGCAGTCATTTTAAAAGCCGAAGCCCTTATCATGGTCCTCCTACCCCACACTGATTCTCTGACCTTTTCCCCTTCCGGCAAGTCCTGTCACTCTCAGTAGCCTGGCCTCCTTCCTGTTTGCACACATATGAAGCGTGCTCTGCCTCGGGGACTCTTCATGTACTGTCTCCACTGCCTGGGAGCTCTTTCCCTAGGCACACACACATCTTGCTTGCTCCCGTCTCATCTCTACCGATTTGACTCAGGATTAGCGAGGTTATCTCTAACCCTCCTGATATAAAGGTATAGGCTCTCTCATTCCCATAGGCCTCTTTTCCCTTACCAAAAAATGGCTTTTTTGCTTGCTATTTTACCTAAGGCCATCATCCAACATGTGGCATATTTATGTGTTTATAGTCTGCATCCTTCATGCTATATCTCTTGTGCTTAGAACATCTTGATGTTCAATACTACATAACTGCCAAAGAAATGAGTAACATATAGACCATAAAAATATCAATTATATAAGATTATGAGAATTTATGAAGTAGTACTATCACAAATATTGCTTATTAGTGTTAAATGGCTTAAATTATTTGGAACATTTTTTATGTAGCAGTAAATAAAATAGGATTTTTTGTGTGTGAAAAGCAAACAGAGGCAAGTATTTATAGTTAAGTATTCTGGGTAAAAATATCTCTTACAAAAGTTAGCATGTATTTACACAGCAGAAAATTTTCAGTGTTTACCTGGCATTTTAGTTATTAGTAAAATGATTTACTTTAAATCTCAAGGATAAACTTTTTTCCCTGCAATAATAAAAGTGAAAAGAACAATGCTTCTTTGACAATGATTAAAAGACTCTGAAAATGTGGTTACTGAAAATTCTAATGTAAGAGACCAATTTTCTTATTTGAATGTTAATTTGGGTTTAACTCTATACTTATAATTAAATATTAAAGTTGTTCTGATAAGAAAAAAAGTATTCTCATATCTTAAGATTTAATATTTTTTCCCTTAGGGCCTATAGTTATTGAAACTACATGATTTAATAATAGCAGGGTATTCTCTGAAAGAAGTTCAAGATATGAACAAATTATAAAACACAGTATAACAGTAGATACATACCTTTTAATTATATATATTGTCAAATAAGTAATGACATGGAACTTCCTGCTGGCATTACACAAGCAGCTGAACGTCAAATGCAGTTGTGTCTATGTTAATTATATTTCAAAGATTCTTCAAAAACAGAATTCATACAATAGTACCTTCTGCAAGTATCACTTAATAGGTTTGATCTTACATCTGCCTATGGGTCACATTCTGTTTTATGAGAAACTATCACACTTTGATTGAACACACACAGTATCATTTTTTGAAAGCCAGATTCATCCAAAAAACAGTTGCCACATATACTAAGGCCTATACAAATTAATTTCATTAAATTTCTCCATGATGTAAAGGATTTTATCATTTGTGTTATTTGTCAATCTGACAAATTAGGCATTTTAAAATAACAGAATCCTTTATGTATACTGGACATCTTGGCATGGTTACCAATTCCTTCAGTAATGAGGACAACTTAAGCTCTAAAGGGACAAAGATTTTATTTTATTTTTTTAAAGACAACTAAAAAAAACAAAAACCAAAAAAAAAAACAACAAAAACCAAGAGGGATAAACAATGTAAATGATCCATTTACTATGATCTCCGTGGCTTTAGGGATAGTTCAGATGAGAAATTAGTTTCTATGAAGTTAAAGGATGACTAGACTATAGTTCAAGAAAGATCTAAGATAAAAGGGTATAAAACTGGATAACAGTCAGGCACTTGAGCACAAGACAAATGATCAATGAGGGAATCTTCCATATTCAGATATGTACTAATCCGGTAGCTTCACTTCCCTTAGTTGAACTGTTTACAGTTCACACATTTTATAGACTTTTTTTTTTCCAACCTAACACCAAATTTCAGAGATTCTTAAGGCCAATAAAAATGAATTTTAGTATGTTTTATATCCTTTTATCTGCATAAGCTGGAGTAAAGAGACCTTACTGGCGGTGGACATGTTTTCATAAACAGTGGTCCTTTGATAAGCTCCAATTAAAAGGGTTAAATCACCCAAGCAATTTGTGAACAATACAAATTGTAAGACCTTGGAGGATCATAGTACAGTCAAGGTATATTAAAGAGTCTGAGAAGTAAAGAAATCTGTTTAACTTCATTTGTTTTTAAATATATATTTTTATTGACTTCAGAGAAGAAGGGAGAGGGAGAATTAGAAACATCATTGAGAGAATCATTGATCAGCTGCCTCCTACATGCCCCCTACTGGAGATTAAGCTTGCAACCCGGGCATGTGCCCTTGATCGGAATCAAACCTAGAACCCAGGACCCTTTAGTCTGCAGGCAGATGCTTTGAGCCAAATTGGCTAGGGCAAAAATCTGTTTAACTTTAAAGAACTTGTCCCAAAGTTATTTAGTCATGGGATCTCCTCAAAATTCCCACTTTAGTGTTAATGAGCAGTTTGTGTTTGTTTGTTTTTTAATTAAAACTATAACATCATCTATGGTTATTTTCTTAATCATTTTCCTCAGCTAAGTAGGTTCTAGATGCTTGGGAGTAAATGTGACCTTGTCTTTATCATTTCTAGGAGTCTGCATATTGCCTGGAACAGAGTGCTCAGGAAGCCAGTGAGTTGAATAAATATACCAGAATTACCAATGTACAAAAAAGCCTAGGAAATTGATGAGGCAGATTTTCTTCCCCCTCCTGCACCTACCCGCTCCTTTTCCAAGCCATCAGGTAAGTCTGCTTGTCCTGGCAGTTTGGTATTTGTGGTTAAAAACATTTTGCAAGCAAGCAGACAAATGACTAAGTTTATGGTGCTTTTGGGTTTCTTATAGGGCTCTTTTCAAACCTGCCCTCTCCTATGAGGGATGTATGACATCATTGCTTCCTAAGAGATGAGAAGAGGAGAGATACCTAGAGTGTGGTATTTCTGAATTGTCAATTCTGCCTGCAGCACAGCAGGTAAAAGTCACTTTTGCACTTGGTGTATTTCCCACCAATATCCATTTGTGAACAGAATAAAAAAAGAGAGGAACGCACAGCATGAGAATAAGAAATGATGGAAAAGAGGAAGGAGAAAAACCTCTTATTTTTGTTTCCCCAAATTTTAACACCTCCTATTGTTTCAAATATAATGATACATTATTTAGATGGTCATATATTACATAATCAGATTCCTTTTATTTCCCTGAAATTTTACCTATCTAGAGAAGACATTAATTTGACCCCTTCATATTTACTGAGGTAGAAGAAATAGTTTTTCTATGAGAAAATATTTTTAGGACAATTTTAAAATCATTCTTCTCTTTTTCCAAACACTCTTCCCTCTGATGCCTTTCCTTTTTGGATTTCTTACCACATTCTATTTTTTTTGGAGGTTTTTAAAGAGTAGACATTTCCACAGAGAAAGTAAGAACCTGACAATATGAAGGTATGTGATTTTGTGATGTAGTTTTTGTGTGCAGTGGTTCTCAAGCTTTCTAATGCCGCGACCCTTTAATACAGTTCATGTTATGGTGAGCCCCAACCATAAAATTATTTTCATTGCTACTTCACAACTGTAACTTTGTTACTGTTATGAATCACAATGTAAATATCTGTGTTTTCCGATGGTCTTGGGTGACCCTGCTAGCGGTTCTCAACCCACAGGAATTGAACCTAGAAACCAGGACCCTTCAGTCCTCAGGCAGATGCTCTGAGCCAAACTGCCTAGGGCAAAAATCTGTTTAACTTTAAAGAACACATCCCAAAGTTACTTAGTTATGAGATGGCCTCAAAATTCCCACTTCAGTGCTAAGAAGAAGTTTTTTTTGTTTTGTTCTGTTTTGTTTTTAATGAAAACTATAACATCTTCTTTGGTTATTTTCTCAATCACTTTCCTCAGCTGAGTAGGTTCTAGATGCCACAGATTGAGAACTGCTAGCAGGGTTGCCTAAGACCATCGGAAAACACAGATATTTATACAGTATTATGATTCATTCACAGTAGCAAAATTACAGTTATGAAGTAGCAACGAAAATAATTTTTGGTTTGGGGTCACCACAACATGAGGAACTGTATTAAAGGGTTGCGACATTAGAAAGGTTGAGAAACACTTTGTTAAGATAACGAACGATATGCCGAGGACAGTTACAAAAGATGTTTGATAGCTGACCTGATCTGCAACCAAACTCATAAACATTCCTGGACTAATCCAAATGAAAATCACTGCCGCACACAGCTCTAAAATTCAGGGGAAACAAAATACCAAGAGACTGTATGCTAAAAATAAAAAGTATTAATGTTAGCGAGTGTGTTCTCTGATGCCAACATACGTAGCATTAGTATTTTTTCTTAAAAGACATGTTTTTTAATTAAAGCACTACATACAAACTATAATGTGGATGGAGGAATTCAGAAAAACACAGACACAAAAATTAAAATTTCCTATAAATGCCTCAACGATAAATAACTCGCAGTACCATTTTGTAAATATAATTCTAGTTTCCATTCTATAATTCTATGGATAGTCTTGTACATTCTGATTTAGAAGGAATTCTTTTAATGAACTGTAAATATTTTTTACATTATTTAAATATTCTAACATTATCTTTTTAGTGGAAGGATGTTATTTCATAATTTATTAACAGAATACTCCATTAGTAAAAATCTAGACATTTTCCCCCTTTATTTTTCCTACCATAAATTCTGCTGCAATAACAAATCTTACACATACATATAATCTTTATTATTGAAAGTATTACAGATCTCCCCTTTTTAAGAGATTAACCAAGGAATTTATATGCACAACCTATGGACACAAACAATACTATATATTTTTAACCCACCTCTAATTGTTTCCGTGGGATATATATCTGAAAAAAATATATTTAATATATTTTTATTGATTTCTATATATATAGAGAGAGACTGAAACATCAATCTGCTGCCTCTTAATGCCCACTCCTAAGGTTTGGCATGTGCAAAGTTGCCTGCAAGTTGGGCATGTGCTCTGACTGGGAATAGAACCAGTGACCTCTTGGTACATGGGTCCATCAACCACTAAACTGCACTCTGAAAGTATATTGCTAGGTTGAATGGTGCTATGAATTGAATTGTATCCCTCCTTCAAATTCATACCTTGAAGTCCTAACTATCAATGTAACTGCATTTGGAGATAAGGCTTTAATGAGGTAAGTAAGGTTAAATGAGGTCATAAGGGTGAAGCCCTAAGCTGATAGGATTGGTGGTTTTATAAAAGGTGAAGAGTGAGATCTCTCTTCTATTATATGAGGACAAGAGAGAAGGCAATCAACTGCAAGCCAGGAAGATAGTCTTCCCCAGAACCTTACCATTCTGATATCCTGATCTCAGATTGTGAGTCTCCAGAACTAAGAGAAAATAAATTTCTGTTGTTTAATTTATGATATTTTGGTATGGCTAAAATAACCAATACAAATGGAATATTATTGGGCATTTGATACATATTACAAAGGTGCTTTTTTAAGAAAGCACTTATTAGCTTATACTCTGACCTATACATGAAATTATTAATTTCTCTGCCACTTCATCACCCATGGTCTTTTATCATTTGTTATGATAATTTTCAACTTTATACATAAAAAGACTATTTCATTATTTTAATACATTAATTTCTATGGTACAAAATGACACAATTTTGCTGGTTATATAGGGTCTTTCTGCAGGCCATAAAAACAATTGCATTTAATTAAGAACATTTAATTGTGAACTCTGCTTATGAAGTGTCCCAGCATGTCACTTATAAAATTTGTAAACAGATGGCCAATGTCATTTTTTTACTTACCGAACAAGTATGTATTGAGAACCTAGTTAGGTCCTGGGGATACAATATAAGCACAACAGAAATGATCCTTATTCTAATAGAGTTTAAAGTAAGGAAAGGCATAAAAAAGAAAAATCAAACCATAAACGTACAATTACATGTAAGAAGGGCAAAAGTACACAGACCTGATGTGGCTTAGATTTTTAAGGGATGATTCATTTTGGGAACGATTTAATCTGGTGGAACCTGCAGCAGAGTGGTCCTAGGAGGTTTTCCATAGAGATGTCTAATTTTTCCAAAATGCAAATTTCATCATGTGACTTCTGCTCCTAATATAGTCAACTTGTTACTCTCCAAGTCCCTCTTCACTACAAAATACATAAACACTGAATAAATTATAGCAGGCACACTGTTAAATATTGTACTATACTTATAACAAGAAAAAAGAAGTTATCCAAAAGGCAGGAAAACAAAAATTGAATCAGGAGCTAAAACCAAAGTAGGAGTGAAAGTGACCACCAGAGCTGCCTTGGAAGCAAATGCTGACACCAAGGACTCTTGACAGCTATGCTCCAAGGACTCGACCACCAGGTCAGAGATCTAATGTACATGGGCCACTAACCCTGAGCTGTCTGTGAATAACAGGACCTTCGAGTAGGCTGTGCTATCAGTGAAAGGATGGCTAGAAAAATAAAAAATCTTACAAAGGGAGGCAACAAGAAAATCTGCCTATATCCACCACATTTATAGATTGAGTGAAAGAGTCTTTCCTGAGAATATGCATCATAGGCCTGACCTCACTGTATTGAGTACTATTGTGCAGTCAAGGGGTCTCCAAAATGAGAGAGTATAGTAGCTCTAGTAGCACCTCTATCACCAAGTAAAGCAAGAGCAATCCTCTTTGGAGGAAAGCATTTTCAAAGAGGCCTTACAGAACTCCCACAGATTCATTTCAAAGATATGTGTTTAGTACAAAAAATGCTAGCTGAATAAGACAATGGTGACCATAGCTTAAACATCGGCAGAAATAGTAGATATAAATAACTAAAATACTGGACAACATAAATATGTCAGCAAGGAAGAGACTGATTAGAGTGAAATGTTCTAACTTCTATAGGAAGGGGGGAAATTTTATGATTAGTATAAGACTTTAAAATATACATATAGCCTGGCGGGAACCAAGAAGTCAGAGTATTATTCCTGGTCAGAGCACATGCTGAGGTTGCAGTCTCGAGGCACCTAATGGATGATATTTCTCTCTTATTAATGTTTCTATCTCTTTATATCTCTTCTTTCCCCTCTCTATAAAAATCAATAAACACATATATTAAAAAAAGACAAAAAACATACATATGACAAAAATCTCAAATGTTGGACTATGTAAACTACTAAAGAAAGAAAGAAAGAAGAAGAAAAAAAGCTTACAAAGATGAGCCAAAAAAGGAAATCCAAAAATAGCATAAATGAATTTGCTTATATAAATACACATGAAACTGTAAATGGACTAAATTGATTAAAAATGGCATGTTGGAAATTAAATCAGAATCTAGTTAGCTATTTATAAGATCCACTAAAATACAAGAATATAGAAAAGCTAAAAGTATGAATAAACACATATCAGACAAATACTCACCAAAAGGCTAACATTAATAACTATCTAAATAAACTTTAATGAAAAATACATTATTAGTCATAAAGAGGGCCACTAAATAATAATTTCTGTTAACTAGGAAGATTAAATAATTGTAAACAAGTGCAGTGATTAAATAGCTTCAAACTCTAAGACGTAAAATTTGGCAGAAGTAAAAGGAAGAAGCCAATGGCAATGGCAGTTTCCATTCACTTTGGTCCCAATCCCACAGATCAAACTGACAAATAATTAAGAAGAGTTTAGCAGATCTGAACCACGCAAATCCTGCTTGCCCTACTAAGCTACAGAGTAGACTTTTTTCAGACAACATGAAACATTTACAATATTTGGCAAATATTTGGCCAGAAAAAAAGTCTCTCAGCAAGCTATGAAGAATCAGTATCACACAGGTTACATTCTATGAACAGAAATAAATTAGGTTAGATATCAGTTCTCATGGAAAAAACAAAAAAGGTTCTTTAAATTTCTTAGAAATTTAAAACTACACTTATAAATAGCCCTTTGTCAAACAGAAATTATAATGACAGATTAGAATTACTTAAGAGTGAATATTAGTCAAATATTACATATAAAAATTTATATATGTAGTAAAAGCAGTAATTGGTGGGAATCTTCAATGCTTATGTTATAAAAGAAGAAAAACTAGTAACATCAAACAGGAAGTTAGCAAAAAAAATAAAGGAAAGTAGAAGAAAGAAATAATTAAATAAAGTATTTAATAAAATGACTGACTAAAAAAAGGGGTAAACAGAGAAATTTATAGGGTGATGGAATTGTTTAGAATGACACTAGTGAATATATGACTCTGTGTTTGTCAAAACCCATAGAACTATAAGAACTGGCCAGCACAAAATGTGAGCTCTACTGAATACAAACTTAAAGAAAACAAACCACACTGTACCAAACAAGATGCTGAAGGATCTCAGGATGAAATGCATATTGTGACAAATGACACTAACTGTACTGTATGACATAACCTCACTAAAGAGAGTGGGAGAGAACAAAAGTTGTCCTACTGAAGTGTTTGGACCGAAAACTATAAAGCTACTGACTAAAAGACCTGTATACAAAAACTGAACTCTAAATAAGTAGATGGTAGCTGCTAGAAGCCAGATTTCTCACTACTAAAGAAAGAAGCTACAGACAAGCAAGAAAGGAAGGATAACCTGGGCCTTGTGGTATTGGACTAGAGTTAGAGACATCAGGATGAACTAATGGGTTAGTAAATGAACATCTACAGCCCAGCTCTGTCCAGTGAGAAGGCCTGGAAGCAATGACAACCCAGTAGCAATGAGCATATCCATCATCCTGATCTTGTTTTCTAAATACCATCAGCAATAATAAAAATGTAATATGCTAATTAGACCAGAGTCCTTCCAGATGACCTTCTGGATGAAACTGGGGCTGAGAGGGAAGCCTGGGTACCAGGTGCCAAAGGGAAGCTGGTGCCGGCAGCTGGGGGAAGAAAGGCCTACTCTTGCATGAATTTTGTGCACTGGGCCTCTAATTCTTTAATAAAAGGAATTAGGACTCCTTGGAGAAATGAATGATTCTAGGGTAGAGGCAAGAAAAATATAAGATGTGCTTGGGGCATGTTTTAGTACAAGAAAGAAAGAAAATGCTCAAAATGTCCAGTCATTAATCATTAAAGAGATGCAAGTTAATGGGACAATGAGATATCATCTTACACTTGTCAGAAATCATCAACAAATCAACAAACAATAAGGTTGATGAGGATGTGGAGAAAAGGGAATGCAGACTGGTGTAGCCACTGTGGAAAACAGTATGGAGTTTCCTCAAGAAGTTAAAAATGGAATTTCCATATGACTCAGTAATCCCACTTCTAGGAAAATATCCTAAGAAACCTGAAGCACCAATCAGAAAGAATACATGCACCCCTATGTTCATGGTAGCACAATTTACAATAGCTAAGATTTGGGAACAGGCCAAGTGTCCATCTACAGATGAGTGGATAAAAAGGCTGTGGTATATTTTCACAACGGAATACAACACAGCTGTGGAAAAGAAATAACTCTTAGCAGCATGGATGGACCTGAAGAGTATTATGCTAAGTGAAATAAGACAGTCAGTGAAAGACAAGTATCACATGATCTCATTCATATATGGAATCTACTGAACAAAATAAACTGATGAAAAAGACAGGGCCAGAGATATAGAAGCATGGAACAGACTGACGATTACAGAGGGAAGGTTGGGGAGGGTGGGATGGGAGTGGTTAACCGGGAAACTTCTATGCACACTAGAGGCCTGATGCACAAAGATTCATGTAAGAATGGGCCTTCCTTCTCCTGGCTGCCAGCAATGCCTCTGCTCCAGCCTGGAGCCACCTTTCCACCTTCCCACACTGCCCAGAGGCCTGGAGTGGCTAGGGTGATGTGGAATGCAGGCCCCCAGCTGCTCGGCGCCTGTGTATGCAAATTAACCTGTCTTGGGTTAATTTGCACACTCACTCCTGATTGGCTGGTGGGTGTCGTGAAGGTACAGTCTATTTGCATCTTTCTCTTTTATTAGTGTAGATATCCATAGCCTGTGGACATAGACGATAGAGTGGTGAAGGCTGGGAGCAGTGAATGTGGGGAGGAGAGGGTCAATGGGAAAGAAAAAACAAAGGGGACATCAGTAATACTTTTCAACCAAAAAGATTAAAAATAAAAAAAATGCTCAAAAAAACACACAAAAAAACACCACAAAATTCAACAAACCCCAAAAGGATGGGGCACATCATAGGAAGTCAGTCAGAAAGACCTCTCACTAGCTCAAGCCAGAACAATTTGAACAACAGAGCAAATACATCATTATTGGATTATAACCCAAAGTGTAAAAAAAATAATATATGAAACCACATTGATATAAATGGTAGAGCAAATCATTAGAGAAGAGAGAAATCTTCCTCACAGAAGATTATTTCATAATGTATGTAGCTAGTCCAAGGAACTGGAAGGACTAGCTACATAGTTAGTTATATGTATATATTTAAAATACATTTAATTTGACAACAATTTCAAAACTACAACTAAAAGACAGAATGGACATCATCCAGAACCACAGGAAAGTTGGCTGAGTGGAAATTCTACAACTAGAAGAAAAGAGAGGGGCTCACAGAAACCCAGAGGAGCTGCAAAATGCTGAGGTACGGAGATGCGAGCATGGAGAGAGCGGGTGCCGGAAACCTGGCTGGCTTTCTCTGGCGGGAGACTCCCAACAGCATTGAACCCCTTTTCCTACGACACTAAACCACAGGTCCAGCCGAAACTGGGGCAATTTGGATTTTGAAAAGGGAGAAGTGCACGGAAATTGGGAGAGTTGCAGGAGGGCAGAAGTTAGGCGGCGTGCATAAGACTGCGCGTAGAAGATCGACTGCTGATTGTGCTGCTGGCTTTCACAAGTGGGCAGGAGACAAAGCATCCCAACTGCACCACTTCTAACTCCACTAAACCCCAGATTTGGGCGAAGTCCTAGGGACCCAGAATCATATGGTCCCGGAGTGCAGGGGAGCAGGAAAGGCAGCAGTCTAGAGTCACTGTGAGAGAGCACGCACACACAGGGACCACTCCAGTGATTACCCAGTCACGTGAGACTCAGGGGCTGTGGAGGGCGGGGCCGACTGGAAGGCATTGCGGTCCCTTAAGCCCTGAGACTCCAACCATTCCAAGCTCAACAGAGAGGCTTTTGCAGTTTTGCAAGTCTGGTATCATAAGGCTGAATCCAACACAAAAGTTCTCTCGGCATAGTGAAAATGCCGAGACAAGAGAAGAGATCACAAACAAAAGAAATGGAGGAAAACAAACAATTGGATATAGAGTTGAAAATCATGCTTAAAGGTTTTTCAAGAATATCCTAGAAAAGTTGGATAAAGTTAGCGAGACCAAAGAGGAGATGAAAAAGAACCAACTAGAGATGGAAAAGGTCCAACTAGAAATTAAACATACACTGACTGAAATAAAAAATATTATACAGAGACCTAACAGCAGACTAGAGGAAGGCAAGAATCAAGTCAAAAATGTGAAATATAAAGAATCAGAAAACACTCAACTGGAAAAGCAAGAAGAAAAAAGAACCTAAAAATGTGAAGATAATGTAAGGAGCCTCTGGGTCAGTTTCAAGCGTACCAACATCAGAATTGTGGGGGTGCCAGAAGAAGATACTGAACAAGATACTGAAAACCTACTTAAAGAAATAATGACGGAAAACTTCCAACATCTGGTAAAAGAAATAGACTTATAAGTCCAGGAAGCACACAGAACCCCATATAAAAGGAATCCAAAGAGGACTACACCAAGACACATCATAATTAAAATACCAGGAACAAAAGAAAGAGAGAGAATATTAAAAGCAGCAAGAGAAAAACAGTTAATTACCTACAAGGGAGCACCCATATGACCTCAGGTGATTTCTTAATAGAAACGATGCAGGCCAGACGGGAATGGCAAGAAATATTCAACGTGATGAAATAGCAAGAACCTACAACCAAGAATACTCTATCCAGCAAAGCTATCATTCAGAATGGAAGGGCAGATAAAGAGCTTCACAGATAAGAAAAAGCTAAAGAAGTTCATCAACTCCAAACCAGTATTATATGAAATGCTAAAAGATACTCTTCAAGAAGTGGAAGAAGAAAAAGGTAAAAGATAAAAAAATTATGAACAACAAATACATATCTATCAACAAGTGAATCTAAAAATTAAATGAATTAAAAATTTGATCAACAGAATAAATTGGTGAATATAATAGAATCAGGAGCACAGAAAGAGAGTGGACTGATAATTCTCAGGGGGAAAGGAGTGAGGGATGTACAGGGAGAGACTGACAAAAATCATACACCTATGGATGAAGTCAACGGGAGGGAGGTAAGGGTAGAGGGATGGTTGGGAGCTGGGTGGAGGGGAGCTATGGAGGAGAAAAAAGAGAAACAAATGTAATAATCTGAATAATAAATCTTTAATTAAAAAAATAAAATAAAATACATTTAATTCCTCTCTCCCCCTGTGCATGAACTGTGCTTATCCACTTGCTTCCTAGTAGTATAAAGAAAGCAAAATACCTTCACAGTGGAGAAACCTGGCAAACACCACCTTAACCAAGTGATCAAGGTGAACACGGCCAGTGATATCCTGTGGGTATCATAACTCCTTGACAGAAACAGAAGAAAAGTATTTCCTCTCTTCAAAATCCCATAAACACAGTTTAGTCATGAAAATGTCAGAGGAATCAAATTGAGGAATGTTTGACAAAATACTTGACCAGTACTCTTCAAAACTGTCAAGGCCATAACAAACAAGGAAAGGCTGAGAAACTGCCACAGATCAGAGAAGACATGACAACAACATGCAATGTGGTATCCTAAGTTGAATTCTGGAACATAAAAATGGACATTAATTTAAAAAATGGACTGATGATTAGCCTACAGTAATGTACCAATGTTGGTCTCTTAGTATTAACAACTCTACCAATCTTAGAGGAAACTGAGATACAAAAACTCTTTATGTGATCTTTTCAGCTTTTCTGCAAATCTAAATTTACTCTAAAATAAAAACTTTACTTTAAAAAAATTCATGAAATGGAAAACAAAGAAACAAGTGAGCTCAACAAAGCCAAAGTTGTAATCTTTGAAAAGAGTTTATAAAAGTTTACAAACTTCTGGTAGGATGAAGAAAAAGAGAGGAAGGGGGGAAAAAGAATCTGAAATGCACTATTTCCTAGAAAATTATAACCTGATAAACTAACTGAAGAAATAAATGAGAAGCCTGAATCATTCTTTAACTACAAAAGAAACGATGGAGAGTTAAATATCTCTCACAATAAGTCCCCAACACTGAGATGATTTTAAATACTTTTTTAAATGTAATTTTGCTATTGACACTATTACAGATGTCCCCCATATTCCACCTCTTTGTCAATCTCCTGCAAGGACCCCTCTCCCCTGCCCTTCAAAGATGATTTCTTGATCAACTTAAAAAACAAAAACAAAAAACCAAACAAGTTATTTGCCTGGCTGGAGTAGTTGAGCATTGTCGCATGAACCAAAGTATCATTGATTCTATTCCTGGTCAGGGCACATGGCAGGTTTGTGGGCTTGATCCCCAGTAGGGGTTGTGCAGGAGACAACAGATTAATGTATTTCTCACCCTCTCCCTTCCTCTCTGTCTAAATCAACAAAAACATATAAAAAAAGAAGAAAAAAAACCACACAAGTTCTTTAAATATCATCCAGAACAAGCGGGAAAGCTACCCAACTCATTTTATATGGCTGCAATAACCTGTATACCAAACTCTGACACAAATAGCATGATAAACAAAAATCACAGGCCAATCTTGAGTATCAACATAGAACTGAAAATCCCAAATTGATGGGAAACAGTAATAATAAATACCACACACACACATACACACACACACACACACACACACACACACACACACAGCTTTTTGTTTATTTTTAAGTAACAGCATTACATATGTACTATGTTCTTTAAAAACTTTAGTATGTTAGCAAACTCCATGGAAAGCCAACTCAAGAATCCAAATTCTTTACCCCTCCTGACGATGCTAAGAAGGCTCTGGAGATCTTAAGTTCAAGACAAGCAAACCAGAGGAGTCGCCTTGCTTTTCTGCTCCTTGTTAACCTGGCCTATATTCGAACACATACTGACTCATTCCCTTTCCTTTTTCTCATCCTCAGCGATTCACCTTCAGCAGGCTCTTTTATGCACTGTTTCAGAAAAACCCAGGAGTTGTTTGCTGTGAATGAATGGTGTGAAGGGAAAACAGAGGAGAGTGATTAAGTAACCCCAGTAAACTATTCCCCAAGATCTGGTCTGGCAACTGCTTACCTTGCACAATGGGGTTCTTTACTCCTGTTCTGACTGACTGTTGGCCATGCCCATATTAGGCCCACAGTATTTTGCAGCAGCATGGGGGTGGGGTGAGGGTGAAATAGCCTCACCAGGGCTTCTCCAACTTATCATGGACAGCATATGAGGTGAAGCATCTACTCAATGCTTCCCAGTTGCATCCTCCTACTTGACACTTGTTGAGAATATGCTGCTGTAACAATGACACCCTCAAAGTTCACCTCTGCACTGTCGGGTCTTCTACACAACAACTCCCCAAAGCTTACTTAACTACCGTATTGTACGTAAAGTATCACCAACTTGATACTTAAACGCTATTTCATCATTTACAAAGTGTTTACATGATTTATGTGACATATTTAGGAACCAGGTAAAGGTAGATAGCATTAATATTATTAATCACAATGAAGCAATGAGAAACTGAGGCAAAGACCATTTGAGTAAAATGAAACAGCTCCTAAGTAGAACTACCAGGAGAGGAAGACAGATGGTCTGACTCCTAGCTCACTGCTATTTCCAAGGTACCAAGTTTCTCCCCATATCATCCATTGTGTTCTATTTGTGTCTGTCTTGTCTTGAAAGGCATAATTATCTTGCTTGAGTACTGAACTCAAGGTTGGTTAGAAGAGATATTACTGTTGGGAAAGTTTGAGGCAGATCTGCAGTTGTTCTAGGTTTCTGATATTAAAAAAAGAACCCTCTCTGTGATAACCTACCTTCAACCTTTGCACACATAGCATACAGAAGGTAATATGTCAGATTGGCCACACTGCATGAGGATAACCTTGCTTTGATTTTTTATCTGATTGTTCAATTATCCCAGAAGTAAGTCTCCAGATTTAGGATTTGTATAGCATTTATGCTTAATTTCTCTATGCCATCTATCCAAGACTAGAATTAATAAGTCATAATGACTTCCCCTGGCACAGTAGCTCAGCTGGTTAAAACATTGGTTGCCAACCTTTTGGACCTCATGGACCATGGGTTGGCGACCGCTAGGTTAGAGCATCATCCCAAAATACCAAGGTTACATGTTTAATCCCCAGTCAGGGCACATACAAGAATCAACCAAATGCATAAATAAAAGGAAAAACAAGTTTATTCTCTCTCTCTCTCTGTCTCTCTGTCTCTGTCTCTCTCTCTCCCCTTCCTCTAAAATCAATAAATAAAAAATGAAAAAAAGTAGTAATGTAGTAATGAGGGGGGTGAGAGCTGGTTGCAGTGGGCAAAGGGGGGTAAAAATAGAAACATCTGTAATAGAGTCAATGATAAATATAAAGTAAAAACATGTGGTGATGAGTATTCTTAATGATCCTACTTGATGTGATTATATATGATTTTGCTAAAAATGCACCAATCTCTAAAATTAGAAGGAAGAAGATGAAGCATCATTTCTGAGGTGATAGGTAAAAAGATGGAGGTTTTGTGATATGATTAGACCGATGCCCATAAAGATTTCCCACCACTCTGTGCTGTGACCCGGAACTCACAGAAAACAGGGACGCCTTTCTGCTACAGCCTGTACTGGGAGCTGGCACGTCTGAGCCGCCCCTTCACTGTTCACGGAGTCAGTGAACATACCGTGGATCTTACATTACATGGAAACACAAAAGCCATTTTGTGTCACTGCTGTCGTTTCTCCACCCTCAGCCTGACTTACAAAAACAAGATGTATAACTAACTACACAGATCAATCTAGAACTTTGCCCCCCCACCCCCCCATGCATTGTCTCTGCAAGTCTTTTTCTCCTTCCTGTCGGTCCTTGGGGGCATTGTGGCTGAGCGAGTGGCTGTTGTTATTCACGATGTGTGTGGCTGTCATCCCAACAAGTGTGTCTGTTTCTGTCCTTGACTCACTTTTTCTCTGTCCCTTTCTTTTTATTCTCTCTTTCTCAGTCCCAGTACCAGCCAGACCTTTTCTGTTGAGCTCTATTCTTTTATTCCCAAGACACTCAGAGTGCTATTCAAAGATGTGTCTGCACAGAACGCACACACCCAGAGCACTCAATGCCGGGGAGGAAGATGTGCTTCCGAGAAACTTCCCTGCCAGACAGCACTGCTGTCCTTCACATCAGTCACGAACAAAAGGCAATCTTTTTTCCTGTCCATTGTTTGCTAGAGGTAGTTCAGGCAATGAACGAAATGACTCTCTCCATGTGTGATTTGACAGATGTAAAAATGATCATAAAAGTAGACGATGGCAAACTCTGACTGGAAAGCCAGACTTGACATTGACAGTATTTCTAATGAAAATCTGTGTAAGTATCAGAGGCTGCAGGCATGGCTAAGAGATGCTAGTTTTCACAAGGACAGGTTGCTCAAACCCGAATATTCTATCAGCGAAGGAATTATCATTATATACACACTGGGATATTTCCATTTAGCATGAGATATAAACTACCAATTTTTCATGTTTTTCCTCCTCTCACAATTTACATTCTTGCCTCTGAGTAACAAAGAGAAGCATATCTGAATAATAACTAATTAGTACAGACATAGCATATTATAATTATCCAGTATCTACACATTAGTATTTCCCCCTTTACATATGAACTCTGAGTTTCAGAAAGGATAAATGGCTTGCCCGACAGAGATCAGTTTGCAAATTTCAGAGCCGAGATTCAAGTAGAGATCTGCCTCTTTATATTCTTTCATAGCGACAGCGTGGCATCTGTTTAACTCTAAAAATTACAGACACCATCATACCTTTTAGTTTACCTTGTATAATGTCTAGCCTACACTGAGGTTCAATTTCTTTTTCTTAAACCTGCACTTCTTGCTTTCTTTTTAAAAATATTTTTTAAGAAACTGATTTCAGAGAGAAAGGGAGAGGGAGAGAGATAGAAGCATCAATGATGAGAGAGAATCATTGCTTGGCTGCCTCCTGCACAACCCACTGAGAATCGAGCCTGCAACCCAGGCATGTGACCTCCAGGTTCATAGGTAGACTCTCAATCATTGGGCCATGCCAGATGAGCCTTGCTTTCTTTTACTTAAGCTACATGTGACCTAAATGTTGATTCAGAGACTGACTCAAATTTTATTCTAAAACATACCCAGAGATACCTGCATATGTACATATTTTAATTTGGAAAATGGATTTAATATGTACTATTATCATATGCACGAACATATAAACAGACCTTAAATTTCACTTTACAGTGTGCCATGACAAAGAAAACTACTTTTACAGAATACAAGTAACTATGGCAACCTATAGATTCCAATCAGGCTGCATCCCAGGCAATGGCAGCAACTCCTGGCTGCCTAAATAACTTTCCATTAAAATGTGTCTCAAATGCATAGAGTTTGGGGGCGCATTAGCCGAATTTCCTACTTAATGTTTTCAATTTAATGTTACTTTTCTGTGTTAAGGACAAAATAACCCTATCATACATTTGCTGGGTATGTCTGTTTCATTGCATCCATGTTAGCTTCTTGCTTCTTGAAGTGCTGCTTAACACTGGAGGCCTGCCCTCTGATAGCCATTGGTCAGGGGGAATAAGGATAGAGCCAGAAGATAAGACGAGGTGTAGTAAAAGAGCCCCCATGCTAGTTATCAATGGTTAGCCATCCTGACTATATCTGCTCCTCTCACTCCCCGTCCTCCTAAAGTTTGCTGAGTGCAGATGGTTTCATTCGAGGTGATGTGAAAAGCAACCACAACCTGCAATATCCCCCTGATTTCCACGAAAGGCTGAGTTCCCATGAGGTCAAAGCCTGAGCAGGTTCTGAGACTAGGATTGCTTTTATTTCATTTTGGGATGAGAAATGGCAACTGCAATTCAACAGGTATTTATTATGCCCCCACAATATGTAAGGCACTGTGGTAAGGCCTTCAGAGGATAATAGATGAGCGAGACTAGTTTTTGCCTTCAAAATATGATCTAGTAGAATTGAAGCGGATGCGTGTGTGTGTTTATAGCATATAAGTATACAAGATACATTTCATAAGAAAGCTACAGAAAAAAGGCAATTAGTGTTTGAACAAGTTAAGTCTTAAAGGAGTTTTGTGATTCTAACTATTATAACACTTGGAAGCAGAAACATTACAGTGAAAATACATAGGCTATCTGGGAGGTAAAGATCATGTGTAGACTTCATACTAAGTAGAGAGAATAGATGATAATATTGAGAAAACCCAAACATTATAGCATGGGATCCATTTTTAATTTAATAACCAAATGAGAATCACTGAAGTGCAGAGACACACCGATTCAGAAGTGTGCCCTACCTCACATAGTGCATGAGTAGCAGCTGGAAGCCAGGGAGTCTGACTTCAGAACATCCTGACAAATCTGTTACATGGTGAGGCTAGATGAAGCTCAGACAGGCTTGTGGGAAGAAAGGAAAGGAAAGGAAATGAGGTATCACTACCCCATCCTCTTATTGACTTGCTTCCACCAGTATGCAATCAAGAGGGAGAGATGGCATACTGGTGGAAACAAGTTAAGAAGGGGAGTAGCAATACCTCATTTATGGAGGAGCCCCCAGTTCCCTGAAACAGGATTAAGAAAAGACAGGTGGAGTGACATGGAGAGGTTTTTAGCTGAGAGGTACACATATTGGGGAGTCTGCATTAAGTGATTTCTTGCTCTTCTAGTAAAGCAAGAGAAGAGATAACTGCAGTGCTAAGGGTAGATTAGGGAAGGGGCTGGGAGAAGACACTACATAACCTCCACTGTTTATGTTGCCTTATCAATGAAAGCTTATTCCACAGTGGAAAAGCCAGGATTATTAGGAATACAAAAACCTCTCAGCACAATCTGTCCAAACACACATTTGCATCACAACAGAAATATCGATGACACTCAAGCTGTACAGACCTTGGTCCAAGGTGATATCTAATCCCAGATATGCTCTCATTATCTCTTTTCCAAGCAGCTTCAACGGCCAAAAGGACCATTAACATGCAGTGCACCTAAATCAACAGCATATTGATGTACATTTTTCCTTTGTGGGATTTTGTTGTGTTTTTTTTTTCCTCTTTTTCTCCGAAGAAGTGTTTGCTATTTAAAATCTGTTACTAGGTGATACTGGCAAAGCACACTTTTCACTCTTCCCAAGTCCACCCAAACCTTTCATTGTGTGTTTGCAAGTTAAAATACCTGTTGCCGTGCACATGAGAGGCACAGAATGCAAAGCTGTAATGGAGCAGGGTTGGGTCAATGACAGCACCGTTCTCTGAGTGTTCCATCAGCTCTGCAAGGTAGCAGAGGTGTCTGTGGCAGCCTCGTACACCATACCGGGCACAGTACTCATCCAACACAAAAACCTGGCCAGGGCTAAACCAACCCTACAAAAAAAAAAAAAGATCCCCCCGCCCCACGGTTACTGAGATCTGCTTTTCTGAAAGCACTGTTATGCATCATAAAGAAAAGTTGAATTAAAGTGTCTTTTTTAAAATATATTTTTATCAGTTTCACAAGGGAAGGGTGAGGAAGAGAGAGAAACATTAATGATGAGAGGGAATTATTGACTTGTTGCCTCCTGCTGGGGATTGAGCCCGAAATCAGAGCATGTACCCTTGACTGGAATCGAATCTGGGACCCTTCAATCTATAGGGTCGACACTCTATCCACTGAATCAAACCAGTGAGGGCTAAAGTGTCTTGGGACATTTTTTCATTAATGGTATGTTTCTGGTTATTTTCAGAATATTGAATGCCACCAGTTTTTGAACTGATTTGGACACTGGAAACCTAAAAACATTATCTCTTTATAGCCATGGAATGAGCAACCTGTTCTTCATAACTGAAGGAATTCAAATGATCTTCTGAGGGTTAGATGAGACTAAAGTTTCCCTGTTAAATAGATAGCCCCTGCCCTATTTATCCCACTGTTTCTTTCCCCTGTTAATAACATTGTCTTTCTAGGAACAAAAGAGAGAATCGAAAAATATATCAACCTTTGATGAACAGAATTTAAACCTTACAATGTCTGGACAGGTGTTAGTAAATCCTGTCACAGAGGTGTTTTTTTTTTTATCATCATTAAAGCCTTCTATTTTCATTCGACCTTCTCCAGAGGGACTGATAAGCTATAGCTCAGGGTATGCCTAAGTCTATTCTCCTATCTATTGAGTGGCACAGCAGTGGTCTTCAAGTGTATAATTTTCAAATTGGGAAGCAATCGATTGGAATCCTTCACCCCTAACTCCAACTACAGTTATTAAACAAGTCAGGAATAAAATGCCGCTTCATAACAAGTATTTCTCACTTTTAAACCACTTGAATTCTAACCTGTGGGGAACCAGACAAAAAGACTTGTACTCACCAAGCAAGAATAGGAATCATTCAGTCTGTGATCCAAAGTCTGCCTCTGGAGTACTCTGAAAAGGGAGGCGTGGTCAAGCTTGCAAGGGTTTGCAGAAATAAATTCATCCATACCATGTTTCTGAAAACGGTCTGCATCTGTGAATTCAGAAAAGCATGTATAATACAATTTATATTTCTGATTTAATAATGGGTAAATGGATTTAAAAAAATTTGCAAGTCATTTGAAATAAGGTGACAAAATCTTATTTTCTTTCAAAGCTACTTCTAATACGCATCACAGAAATAACAGTACTTTTCAATTTTAGGGAAAATTGATGTATTTTAAGTATATATTGACTGATAAATGACTGGAAAAGAACCAAAGTCTATTCATAAAAAACTGCAATGATGGCTAGAAGCCTGCTTCCCAAATGGCAAACTAGGACAGAAATGAACACACAAGCTTTAGCTGGATCACTTCCAGTCCTTTTTTTATTTTTATTTTTTGTATGGAGCCTTTAATGGGACCAACCTTAATGCAGAAATGGCAATGAATGCTCTCAAGCTTCAAGTTTAAGAGACATGAAAAAGGGAGCATCATGTTTGTGCAAATATGCAGACAAAGCCTAAAGTCTCACATGGCACTTCAATCAAAAGCCCAAGTTCATTGTTCTTTGCAGATTGCATCTTTCAACGCCTGTAGACCCCGCGGGTGTATCAAAAGGCAAGCTTTTAAGATTGCGTTCATTAATGCCATGTTTTGTCAAAGTCTTCAATATGAGTTATTTACTAAGGATAGAGAGAAAGAGCTACACACCACCCCAAAGAAGTGCTGGGTGTTACTACATTAGCTCTGTTAGAAATGGTGCGCATATTGGTCAAGCAATCAGTTATCAAGATAAAAGGGGACTATCCTCATAATGGTAGAGCTGAAGCTCCATTGTTCCTTAAAATTCAGATAGACTTCGTTTCTGGTCATTACAAGAAGCAGAGCCCTAAATGCAAGCTAAATGTGGTTTTTAAAACCTACATGGTGCAATCCTAAAGTTGCAGAGGAAAGGAGACAAAAGTTTATTGATTAAACACAATTATAGAGTCAGGCTCATAATAAAACTCAATATTGATCTGTGGACATGATGCTAACATAATCAGTCACATTTAGATATTTAGCGCAGATCATATTGACCCATGTCAACTTCAACTTTCAGCCATATTTATGGATGGAAGAATTACATAATTCAAACTGAAGGGTCTTCAGAATCACATTAAAAAATATACAAACTAATATATATCTTACAAATCAAAAAATGAGTGTCCATTTATAGATGATGAAAGGTAGGGGGTTATAATCCATGGAAAAGTATCCCTTTCATGTAGTACTCACCTGGATGGTTAAATATAGTACACGTGGTACATTAGTATTAATTAGGTGAATACTAAACTAAACTCCTTTTTCTGAACTCTGAAATGAGATGATTCAACTTCCAATGTATTTTATTCTTATGTGTGATACTTTTAATATAAAATTAAATGTAATGATAGTGCAAAATAATATCAGATGAGAGTGAGGCAGACTGTTGAAAACTGTAAGAAACATATAAACCCAGAAGATTATGTTTTATTTTTTTTAAATTATCTTAGAATCTTTATTTCTGCATTTAGCTGAGTACAAAATCTTTGAGTATTACCTTTATGAAATTAAATTACTAGTTTTATAAAACATCTGCTGAATTTGATTCATTATTTTTTTCACCAGAGAAGGTCATAACAGGAAGTTAAAAATAACACCCACTAATGGCTTATCTGTTGAGAATAGGCTATGTAATAGAGAAAAAAAAATCACAATTCTCAATTAACTATAAAAGTTTGTAGAAGAAAATTTCTATTTTAAAACAATAGGTATACAGTTCTTAAATTAAATATACAAGTTCCTGGAAATAAACAAACCTATGGTTCATTTCTATAATTAATCATATTTTCAAAAATAAATACTTTATGAGGCATTTTCTTCATGAAAATATAACTCTAAACCATAAATGTGACAAGGCTTTCTGAGTCACATACATAAAGGGATAATTACTTTTCCCACCAATTGCCATTAGTGATAAAAATAATATTCATGATAGAAATTTAAGTCACACATATAAATTCTATAGTGACAGCGAGAAAACAAACACACTAAAAATTCTCTAAAAAAATCCCACATAACCCTTCATGGTTATAATTCTATGAAAGTAAAATGTACTCTTAGGGATTATCCCATCTTTAAAACATAGGCTGTAAAGACCAAGCTCCTCGACTTCTTCCTTTCTATGTCTGAAAGCAAAATTCAAAATATTTTATGCAAACACACTTCACTGTGTACAATTACACTGAGAAGGAGAAGAGGTGGCCATTCACTAGCATTGAGACTACTCAAGTGTCCAGACCTAGGACTTCAGTACCAAAAGGACTCAGAAAATGGTGCTACTAGTTAATGGTCATCTCCTCTGCAAAACCCTCAGCTGATCTAAGCGGCCATGAACAATTTCAAATACAGTAACTTAAGTTTAAAGTTGTACTATGTTTAGGAGCTGGCCTGGAGCTGCATTTACTGCTACTCACACCTAATCATACTTCCCTTTTCATTCAAACTCCCATTGAGCTTGAAAAATTTGCAGGGAGTTAAAAGTGGCAAAGAGAAGTACACACCACTTCTCCTTATAGCACTCCTAGAGTGCTAATAGGAAGAGCTTGATGTTAAAAGTTTAAGTAGATTCCTTCTGAGACCCGACAATCTCAGAGGAAAGTAAGGATGGGAACAGAGAGATAAATTAAAGAACGCATATACATATAAACAATATCCATGGAGACAGATAACAGTGCTGTATGCCTGGGGGAGGGGGATGTGCAGGGTGGAAGGGGTCAATGGGGGCAAAAAGGGACATCTGTAATACTTTCAACAATAAAGATAGATTTAAAAATTTTTCAGTAGATCATTCTGGTGGTATGTTTGTATTTTATGTATAGATGTTTTATGCTGAGATCCAAGAGAAATGGTTGACAGATACATTAACTAGAAGTTTGTTCACACCTCTATTATTGACCCAAATGATTTCCAAGCTTGTTTTTGTTAAACTGATTAAAAGCTGATGTATGGATTTACACATCTTGCTTTCTGCAGCAAATAACATATAATATTTTCACATGATGACAATTTTAATCAACACATACAGACCTAGAATCATAGGCCAAGTACACCAATATTAAACATTTAGTTAAAATAACATATTCAATGAAAAGCAGGACATATTTTGCCTTATGTGTGAAATTTAACTTATTAGATTAATCAGGAAAATTAGCTTATATAATTAAATGTAAATTTATACTCTGATTTAAGATTAAAAATTGGCTTAAAGTAAAAAAGAAGGTAACTTTTCTGTTTAATTTTTGACATTAATTTATGACTGGCAGCTCACTAGCACTGTGTCAGATTCTATATTATTTAACATACACACTGTCTTATGCTACATACATGAGTTAAAACATAAAATGAAAAATAAGGTGCTTGCATATTAGTTTGATTGGAGACAGCAAAGAAGGATAGTTTAACCAAAGAATGTTCTGTAAGTCAGGCTAAAGGCAGTGTCCAACCTATTTCAGAATTCCTATATATCCTGAGAGTCAAGGAAATAGAGAAGAATAGATTCTCTTATCAGAGCAATGTATAAGAACATGCCATTATTTATATCCTAAAAATATAATGAAGTTGTCTTCTAATAAGCTAGATTTTATTAGTTGTTATTTTGTTTTGACTATCCCTAAATATCTGATATGCTTAGTTTTGAAAACAAGCTTTCTTTTTTAAAGTTATAACACAGAAAATTCAGGAGAACAAATGAATTAGCAACTAGTCCTTCCACTTAAATTCACCCACTGTGAATATTTTAGGTATAATTCTACCTGTATTTAAAAATTTTTTTACTTAGTGAAAATAATATCAGATACATAATTTAGCATTTTCCCATTTAACCTTATTGAACATTTTTTTGCATGCTGTTTTATCACATTAATAGCCATTACCTTTATACCACATGAATAATAGGTTGTTTCTACTTTTGTATTGGACAAAAATAGACATTGTTTCATAAATGGTAAAGTTAACCTAAATATTTAGGCTTACCTAAAAAAAAAAGGAGACTGACATTGTAAACAACATCATGATATTCCTTTAAAAATCGTGTCATTACCAAATTTTTATAATGAAGCGAAAAACAAACAAAAACCCATGAAAATACTTACCCTTACCAGCTATCAGTCAGCAAAAATATTAAAAAGCAAAGCATCTTTAAGTGTGTTAGGAACATTTTTTTTCTATAACTAGTCATGCTAATTTTATTATTTTCCTGTTGTCTATGAATGACTCTAAGAATTGTCCTCTAAGAGAGCAACACTAGGGCAGGACTTTCTGCAGTGGCCCACTGGCATCAGCATTCTCATTCGCATGAGGTAGAAACACATTTTTCTCCTTTCCTTCTGTTATTTACTTTTCCTCTTTAAAGAAAGATAAAACAGCAGAGTCTGCTCTAATGGGAAACTTTACTACAATCCTACAATACAAAAAAGCTGTAATTAACCCAACTGAAACAGTTTGGCTTTTTAGAACAATATTAGCTTTTCCAGAAGTTAATCAAGTTCCAATTAGCCTGATCAACAGTGCCTTCACAGCACACATCTAACAGTAGAAGGTTTAGCCACAGAGAGATTGCATGGTGCTCTCTGAATCAATTGATCATTAGAGCCTTAATTCATTAATTATGTATAGTTATGGCCTTAATTTTCTAGGCTAGTGGTTCCTGACCACATTTTTTGCCTCTCTGTGCAAGATGGGTGATATCCATGAGCTCAGAAGTCCTTGGGTATTCCTTGCACTCAGGATGTCAACAAAAGTGAATGAGTGAAATATTTTTACAAAAATAATTTTCAAGTTATTGTAACTCACTGGTTCTCAAATGGGGATAATTCTTTCCCATTGGAACCCTGCCCTCTTGAACATTTGGAAATGTATAGAGATATTCTGGTTGTCAGACCTAAGTGGGGGTTGGGAGGGCGTACTCCTGGCATCTAGTGGTAGATGCCAGGAAAAGTGCTAAACATCCTATAATACACAGGACAGATCTTCCCTAAGCTCAGAAACAAAGAATTATCTGGCCCAGAATGTTAATAGTGCCAAGGCTGAGAAATCTTGTTCTAACTTACAAGAAATAATCACTATACTTCTTCCTGTAGGATGGTATAGTTAAAAACAGATTTACCCACGCTACTTGAAAGAACTAAAAATTAAGGAAAAAAACCCCACAAAACTGTTCTCAAAACATTGGGCATCAGGCAAAATAGGAGAGAGATTCTTAAGCAACGGGGAACATGAGGTGAGCCCTGTGGTTCCCGTCCTCTCCCTTTAGGATTCAGTTGAACCCTGATCACCTCAACCAGTGAGGCAATAACCAGAGGCCAAGGACAGAACCATTCTAAAGGATTAGAGGGGATAGTGCCCACCCTCACACAGAGCTTGGAACTGCTCTTGTTCCCAACAGTCCGAATATAAAACCTCAAAATTCAGGGCTCACCAGTTGAGTCATTAAGAAGAATCTTGGTCCATGAGTGGGGGAAATTAACCTTGGATTAGACCCTGTTTGGTTCCACCTACCAAAACTTAAAAGCAAAACCTGAGAGGCTCCAACGATTTCCAAAGAACTTAATTTTAACTGTGTCTTAGAGTAAAGGTCAAGAACATTTTCATGAAGAAAACCATACCAAGGAATATCATAACCAAACTACTCAAAACCGATACAAAGAGAAAAATTTTAAAGCAGCCAGAGGAAAAATATACACATTATGTACAAAGGAACAAACAAAAAAGATAGCACACTTCTCATGGAGGGTGGTGGTGGGAGAAGCATCTTAGTTGAGAGTAGAACAAAATCTGTGAAGTACTGAAAGAAAAAGGTCTTTCAAAACAACGGTAAAAACTTTTTCATATATAAAACAGTTCATCACTTTCAGATATGCACTGCAAGAAAAGTCAAAGGAAGGCCTTCAAGAAGAAATAAAATATCTATCTGAAAGAATGAGGAGCACCAGAAGTGGGTAAGTAAATACCATTTTCCCTTATTATTTAAATTTCTTTAGAAGGTAACTGTTTAAAGCAATAATGCTAATAGCAATGCATTGTGGGATTTCCCACAGAGGTGTAAGTTAAATGTATGACCAGATTAGCTCAGAGGCCAGGAGGGAAGAAATGAAGTCTACTCCTGTAGGGTCCACATACTATGCACCAAGTGATATCACATGATGAAATGTGGTAAATTTAAAGGTATATCATTCAATCCCAAAGCACAAAAGTGATTGGAGTTCATATTTCACCTGTAATTACTTGACTAAAGTGCCTTTAAGATGTCCAGATGTGACACTCAAGGGTGCCAAAAAGGAAAAGGAGTAGTTATTTGAAGCATAACTAGTAGGAAAAGAAAATGCATGTCAAGATGTTACTCCTCTAGGAAGAATCTTGAGAGTAAAAGGTCTTATTGAAAAGTCACCATTTGAGCTTAAATTTATAGACAAATGGGTTTATTTCAGGAGAAACTAGAGAAGTTTAACAAAGGACATAACAAATGAGAATATTTTGCCTAATGATTATAAAATCCATGCTTGAAAATGTTTCTATCATTACATAATTTGGTATTAATCACTTATAAATTCAAGTGACAAATATATTCCTTGTTTTATTTATTTTTAGAGAGATAAAGAGAAATATTGATTTGTTGTTCCACTTATATTGTATTCATTGGTTGATTCTTATATGAGCTTTGACCTGGGATCAAACCTGAAGCCTTGGCACATCAAGACAATGCTCCAATTAACTGAGCAACCCCACCAGGCAAAAAATATAATTCTTAATAATTTAAATTAGCATTCAAAAATTGACCTAAATATTAAGATATTTAGAAAAAGAAAGTTGGCTTGCTGACTTATTCTTTTTTATCAATCTACAACAGAAAATAGCCCTGTTATCCTCTGAGTTATGAAGAAAAAATCTAGAAAGTAATAGTTCATTATTTTGGTTTTTGGAAATCCTATCAATGCCAATTTCATTTTGCAATACTTTCTTATTTCTATAAGACACAGTTAAAATTTCTATAGGACACATAAGTATTTAAAACTAAAAAAGTTAAAATAAAATTTCTTTGAGAAGTTTTGGAAAATGTTCTTATATGCTGTTGCAATTCCCAGAGATACTCCAATGCTTGGCAAATTCATGATTGGAAACCATTTACTTTAGATCTGTGTGAAAAATTAGATAACTAATTCTATGATTATTTTTATTCAACTAGGAATCAGTTCATGATGTAAACTATAATACTGAACGAATTTGCCTCAGATGATTTTATATCTCATTAAGGTTATTAATTGATAATCAAATTATTTTTTAATAAAACTTACAAAGCTGAGCATCTGCTTGAAGAGTTCCTCCTTTAGGATTCAGCTTCTGGGTTTGAATTGCAGGAATGGGTTTATAAGATTGACCTGTGGCCCTATACATGGCTTGAACCCATAATATTCTATCCTGTTCATCATCACTAGCAAATATAACAGCGTCTCCTTCTTTAACAGCATTGAAGAACATGCGACCACCTTGAAGGCCTGTGGAGGGAAAAAGACATCATTGAAAAGTCACACAATTGACAGATTGTAATCTTGCTCACTAAATGATCTGATGGAAAGGAATCGATTTGATACTAGGTGCTCAGTGCTTTAGTTGAGGATCAAACCCATGATTCAAGAATTGTAGGAGAGACAATAAGAGAAAGGATTAAATCTCCATATTGCTTTGCAAATTAAAAATAACTTAGGGAAATAAATAGTTCATTTCATGGTAGCATTGTGCAAGACATACAAGCCTACCCTATAGAAATGCATACTATAGTCTGACATTTCATGTCAGAGAAGTGCTTATCTGTAGGTATGCTTTGTATTCTTTATGCAGAATTATGTGATGAGTTTAGCTGGAAAAAAAATACAGATAGACAAAAAAAATGATACTTTCATTATAAGGTATTCTATCTTTTGCAAAATTTTTCCACATATATTTTTCATTTTTTAAAGAATGCAAAATTAGTGCATGTGATCACAGATTTCTATTTTTAATCTTTAAATATTAATTTTTCAATCTATATTTATTTACATTTTTTTAAATATCACTTTACTAATTTCACCAATCTCCACATGTTGTTTCGTTCCCTCACTCCCTCACCAGCTTTAGTGACCAAGAGTCTAGTACTGGACCTAGTGTTAATATGGAGGGAAGGAAGAGAAGCACAAGAATGTGGTGCTGGGGATAAAATTGGTAGAACATATAATAATTCATTTGCCATTTCTTTCCCTATTTTGTCTCTTATACGTTTTGCTTTTCAATAAAGAAGTTTAAGTAAACATTGATGCTATTTCTCATCTAATTTTTCTGTTAACAGTAACTTTCATATATTTCATACTCGTACAAAGACAGAGATTTTCAACTGGTGTGCTGCATGAATGTTTAAAACATCAATACCTGACTACTGAATCAAAGGCACACTGACCTTTTTTCTCTGAGACTGTAGCATAAAAACACGACAATAGCCAACACAACAGCAGCCATCCTGAGGGAAGCACATCTACTTTTTTTTTTTTTGGTCAGAATGGCAAAATAAAATTGTTTTTAGTGTCCCGTAGAATTTTAGTAAGTAGTTTATGTGTGCTGTGAGATGAAAAAGATTGAAAATCTCTGTACAAAGATAACAGAGATGATGAGTATGGCTACAGTGAAGTAGCCGTCAAAAAGATAAAGTTTGATTTTCATAAATCCTGTTCAGGAATATAAGTGAAATATGCACCCCAGTCATTGAGTGGATATTATAGAACAGAGAAAGGATGTTTATGAGAACTTGATTAATATGTGAATGGCTGGGAAAGTGATTCAACTGAGAATTACCTGGGTGAGGATCTGTATAATCCACAGTGTATCCTTCAAGCTGCATTAATTCTTGTGGCTCAGACTTTTTTTCTCTATAGCTGCACATAGCAAAGGTATACTGGCTAACCTGCATGAGAAAGAAGTTTGCAGAATGGTTGCATGAAATTTGTCTTTTAGATGTTTCTGACTCTTTGCCTAAATAGGACATAACATTATTTTCCTATAGAGTATTAAATGTTAGCGTGTTTCAAAACCAATCTCCAAGAGGAAGGCGCCTTTCATCTGTCAGCTTGCAGTTGTACCTTCCACGCCGTGGCCTGGCATTTCCAAGTCAGTGAGCCACTAGTCAGGATTCTGGGATGCTAATAGAACATCATAAAAAAAGTATTCATGTTAAAAACAAGTGTGGAATGGAATCACTGGGTTAAACAAAGATAAGCAGGCTTCTCTCACCACAGGTTTTATATTCTTTAATAAGTTAACCTATGCAGTGAATCTCTATGAGTGGGATATATTAGGAGCATTCACAAACTTCTATGATAATGGAACTTCAGTTTCAAGTGTACTTCCTTCAAAACTTTCAAGTGAAAAAGATCTCAATAAAAGTTGGGAATTTACAGACCTGCCTACAAAACCCACAGGAAGGTCTTGGGTGCAATAAGTATTAGTTAGCAGTGAACTGGCAGGGCCGAGACCTGCTCTCTCTCTCTGCATTCTGCTATTCCGGTCAACTGGCTTCTGGCTATGCTGTCTGGCGGAAGTAGACCATGCTGTGGGCAGCTCTGCACACCTCCCTGACTGCGTCCAGCTGGGTTCACAGGCCCTATCTGGACCAACCCTGCAGCCAAGCGGGGACAAATGTACAAGTGTTAGCCCTGTTTGGGTCAAGCGCTCACATGCTACAATAGGCAGGCCCTTAGAAGTCCCCGTCCCTCCCCTTCCCCCACAAAATAGGGGAGGTGCTGTTTCCCAGCAAGAGAAAAGAATATGGTGGATCAGTAAAATCTAAATTGCAGAATACCCTACAACCAGGATTCCACGGAAAACAGTTTGGTTATTGTGAATCCTATCTCTTTCCACTTTGAATCATGACATGAAACTAAGGAAACATAAGACCATCTCTCACAGACATTACTTCAAAAGGATTCCAAAGACCTAATTATAACAGAAGAAGTGATGACATGGAGTACAGTAGAATTTAGAAACTGTCCTTATTAAAGGACACCATGAAGAAAGTAAAAAGGCAAACTCTGAGGTTACCAAAGAGAGCATTCTGCAGCATACACTCCTGCCTGAGTTTCCAGCCTCTGGGCTGGCCTGTCTGGAGAGTCCTGATTGATACCTGACTATTTACCATGTATTCCCTTTAGTCCAGCAAATCATCTAAAACCATCTCCCAAGGAAACAAATGGACAAGTATTCAAAGACTAGAGGCCCGATATATGAAGATTTATGCAAAAATGGGCCTTCCTTTCCCTGGCTGCTGGCACCTCTTTCGCTCTGGCCAGAGCCACCTTTTTGCTCCACCCAGAGCCACCTTTCTGCCTTCTCATGCTGCCCAGAGGTTTGAAGCAGCTGGGTTGGTGCAGAACGCCTGTATCTTTGCCATGGAACGATACAAGGGTCCCACCCCACCCATGGCCATTCTGCACCTGTGCATGCAAATTAACCTGGCAGCTTGTTGGGTTAATTTGCATACTCACTCCTGATTGGCTGGTGGGTATCACAAAGGTATAGTCAATTAGCATGTTTCTCTTTTATTAGTGTAGATGCTTGTGCAATGTGTTCATTGCAACCTTGCATATAAGAAATGACAACAGTGGTTCAAATGCCTTATGGCGCACACAGTACAATGCTCCATAGCCATTAAAGAGATATGACAGATTTTATTTTTCTGGAAATTAAACTATTTCTAAGATATCTTATAAAGAGCAGGTTAAAAACAAAAATACAGAGTGTAATTTCACAGTAAACACTATACATACATATAAATAGAAAGAATATAACAAAATATTAATAATGGTAATTATTGGGTGGAGACATTATAGGTTATTATAAATTACTAGAGGTCTGGTGAATGAATTCATGGGTCCCTCAGCCTGGCTAGCGATCAGGGCTGATGGGAGGGTGGGGTGAGGGGCTGGCCAGCTGGCCTGGGGGAGGGACCAGAGGAGGTTGGCCAGCCACAGGACTTTGGCCCTGAGAGCACACTAACCACCACAAGGCAGCTCCTGCATTGAGCATGTGCCCCCTGGTGGTCAGTGTGCAGTGCATCATAGCAACTGGTCAACCAGTCGTTCATTTAGGTTTTTATATATTTAGATTTTTTTCAGTGTTTTGAGTTTTTTCCCCCCAGAGATTATGAATTACTTTTGAATTTGTAAAAAGTATAGGTATTTGCACTTTGGAAAATAAGCAAACAAATAAATCTGTTTTTGGAAAGAGTGAGGTCAATAACTTGAGACACTTGTAGTTTCTGCTACTCTGAAGGTTTTTTCTTTTCTTTTTCCACCTCACAGACTGTTGATGAACTTACTTTTCACCTGTCTATGTCTAAGGCTTGCAGATGAAACTCAGTGTTTCACACAGTGGTTTGTTATTAAAGAAGGCTTCATTTTTCTTACGAACAAAGGTCTGATTGTGAGGTTTTTCTTGGGGGATGGTGTTGAGCAGTAAACAATAACATTGTATTCTATTACTTATTCTAAAAAGAAGGTCATTCTCTTACTTAAGAACAGTAACTAGTCCAAAGTCCCACTAGTCTTCCATAAAGAGATTTAATGAAGTATTATCTTTAAAACAAGATCAGATAATTCAAACGTAAACAGAAGTATAATAATATTCTAACATGTATATATACCTCACCCATTTTTTAAAAAAATCATAACTTTTTGTGTACTTATAACCTCTAAGTTTAAAAAAAAATTTTTTTTTAATAAAGAGAGGAAGGGAGAAGGAGAGGAAGAGAAACATCGATATGAGAGGGAAGCAGCTATTGCATCCTGTACGCACCCTGACTAGGAATTGGAATCAAGCCGTGACCTCTTGGTTCATAGGTCAACACTCAACCACTGAGCCATGGCCAGCTGGACTAAAGAAGTTTCAATTTCATTCTTATTTTTCTTCAGATGAGGTAGTTTGAGTGATTTGGTTTTTTCAAAGAGAGTGTTTAGCATAAGATGAGCTAATGACAGAGCTATTTTTAGAGAAAGGGATGCCGGTCTTTCCTATACTATTCTTTATGTCCGATACCTCTGTTCTTTGGTTTATTTATTGGCTTAAACAATAGAAACTTATGGTCTTGTAATTCTGAGGGCTGAAAGTTTAAAATCAATGTTTCTGCATGGTTGATTCCTTCTGATAACTAGGGAGAATCTGTTCTGTGTCCCACTCCTGCCATCCAGCGGTTTGCTGTCAGTTTGGGGCATTCCTCGGCTTGTAGAAGCATCATTTCCACCTTTTGAATCTATCTCCCCTGGCCTTCTCCCTGTATGCATGTCTGTGCCCCAATTCCCTCTATTTATGAGAAACCAGCCAGGCCTTGATTAGGGGCCCAGGTTTCTCACCTTAATCACACCTACAACAACACTATTTTCAAATAAGGTTACATTCTGAGGTACTAGGAGGTGGGACTACAACATAAGAGGGTTTTACTTTTTAGTCTAGTTTTGTGGATTTGAAAAATATATATTTATTCAATAAAGTCCATTTCCCAGTTAGAAATTGATTTTTGATGAATAGGTTTAAAATTTTTTATTACTTTCCCTTTCTTTTCTCTTTAAACCTAATTGTTTAGTGGCATCTTCCTTATGCTTTGTTTTTACTCTTCTTTTGTGCTTTTCCTTCAATTTTTTGTTTCTATAGTCTGTCACCTTTATTTATTTCATCCTATCTTTTCTCTTGTTCTCTATCTTTGGCTGCAAACAGTATATATTTAATATTTGTTGTCATTTAAAATATGCTTAGTATAAGTGTTGGCAGTGGAAATGCGGCCCTTTCATATTTCTGGGCACCCATACATGAAAGAATGAGGTTTAGTGGTAAGATTTATTGGGGTTGAAATGACAGGTGAATATTGTAGCCTTTTTTTTATTAATTGCAAAGAAGCATGATAGTGTGATGAACATGATTTTGAAGTATAATACTTACTTCCTAAGAATAAAATTCCAACCCAGCTGGTGTTGCTCAGTGGATGAGTGTCAATGTATGAACCAGGAGTTCATAGTTCAATTTTGGTCAGGGCACATGCCCTGGTTGCGGCCTTTCTCATCATTGATGTTTCTATCTTTCTCTCCCTCTCTCTTCCTCTCCAAAATTAATAAAAATATGTTAAAAAAATAAAATTCTGTTGGGGAAGAGTCATGGAAATAATTCATAGAGAAAAAGCAAGTAATATTCAATCACAACGTGTAGTTTCCTTTGGACATATTTATGATTGATTCAATATTTTTGTTTTAGAACTTGCATCCATTGCAACTATTTAAATTTATGATGAAAATTTTACAAAGACCTACAATTGTACACAATTATTTTAAGGGACATATTAGCAAATAGTTTAAAATGATGAAGTGAGTGCTCTTTCCTGTCTGGTGTTTTAGGAAGACACATCTGGTCTTTTCTATTTATCCTTTAGAGATATGGAATTACGCCTTTATTGCTTACTAGCCAGAATGGTAAATAGCTGACTTTAGTTTCATGTTCATTTACTATTTTCATATCTTCCTCTGTGTTTTTGTGGGTATTTTCCTCTCTTTCTTATTCATTAATTCAATAAATATTTACTGAGCGTCTACAGTGATATTTTCTAGGCCTTGAGGCTATAACAGTACCACCTGCATCAGAATCAGAAACATCAATGAAAACAATAGAAAGGAAAAGAATTAATCTCACAAAGTGAGAATGGAGAAGATTGAATTACAAAATAAAAAGGTATCTAAAAACAATTTTGGGTGGTGGGTTGTTTTGAAGAAAAACGAAGCACAGTAAAGAGAATTACACTGATGGGGGTCTAGATCAATAGAAAAGGGCTCTCTGAAGAAAATTGTAGTAAGATATTTCATTGGAAGTGAAGGGGGATATAACAGATTTAACAAAAGCATCTGCCCTTTCAAATGCAGGTACCACTTTCATTCTCTCCCCCTATCCACCCTCCAATTACTTACCTGTATTCTTTCAACTTATCTTTGGCAAGAACTATCTACTTCATTTAGATTTTCTGTGGCATAGAGACAACAGTAATGTACCTTACCAGGTTTGAGAGAATTAGAGATAATGGACATGGAGCACCTAGCACAATGCTTGCCTACTATGCAGTAGTCTCCCAATAATCCAAACCCAGTTGTCAGGGGTCCATCCTTTTCTCACCCTATTCTCTGTGTCTTCCAAGAGTCATTCATTTCCTTTTGGGTTAGAAATGCAGTTTGTTGCTGTAACACAGTGAAGGCACCTGACTGATTTGGGGAGTGAACTGATGGTCCGGCCATATGCTTTTTTGCTATGAATGACTGGGGACTGGTTTCTTTCATGTCTTGACCTTCTGTCTCCCAGCCTCACCTGGTTCTCTCCCTTTCTCTTTCTCCCCACTTATCGTTTGTCTCTTTATATGAAGAACACAGTGACTATGTTATGGAAGATACTTGTTGAATGAATACATAGATGAAAAAGAAACGGAGGGAGAAAGAAGTAGGGATGCTGCTAAATGTAATTTTTTTATTTAATAAATCACTAAATTTAGATTATTACATTGTTCCTCTTTTTTTCCCCCATAGCTCCCCTACACCTGGCTTCTACTCCTACCTCTTCCTTTGCCTCCCTCCCCATTGTCCTCATCCATAGGTGTATGATTTTTGTCCAGTCTCTCCCTGCACACCCTCCCTCACAAATTTCCCGCTGAGAATTTTCAGTCCACTCCCTTACTATGCCCCTGATTCTATTATTTTCACCAGTTTATTTTGTTCATCAGATTTTTTATTCACTTGATTTTTATTCACTTGTTGATAGTTATGTATTTGTTCATAATTTTTATCTTTACCTTTTTATTCTTCCTCCTCTTCTTAAAGAGTACCTTTCAGCATTTCGTATAATACTGGTTTGATGTTGATGAACTTTAGTTTTTTCTTATCTGTGAAGCTCTTTATCTGACCTTTAATTCTGAATGATAGCTTTGCTGGGTAGAGTAATCTTGGTTGTAAGTTCATGCTATTCATCGCTTTCAATATTTCTTGCTGCTCCCATCTGGCCTGAATAGTTTCTGTTGAGAAATCAGCTGACAACTATATGGGTGCTTCCTTTCATGTAATTAACTTTTTCTCTTGCTGCTTTTAATACTATCTCTTTGTCTTTTGCTCTTGGCATTTTAATTATGATGTGTCTTGGTGTGGTCCTCTTTGGATTCCTTTTGTTTGGAGTTCTGTGTGCTTCCTGGACTTGTAAGTCTATTTTTTTCACCAGGTGGGGGAAGTTTTCAGTCATTTCTTTCAAATAGGTGTTCAGTATCTTGCTCTCTCTCTTCTTCTGGCACCCCATAATTCTTATGTTGGTACACTTGAAGTTGTCCCAGAGGCTCCTTACACTATCTTCACATTTTGGATTCTTTTTTTTCTTTTTTCTTTTCCAGTTGAGTGTTTCCTGCTTCTTTGTATTTCACATCTTTGACTTGATTCTTGCTTCCTCTAATCTGCTGTTAGGTCTCTGCATAATATTTTTTATTTCAGTCAGTGTATGTTTAATTTCTAGTTGGCTGTTTTTCATCTCCTCTTGGGTCTCGCTAAATTTATCCATCTTTTCTAGGAAATTCTTGCAAAACCTTATAATCGTGGTTTTGAACTCTATATCCAGTCCTTTGTTTTCCTCCATTTCTTTTGTTTGTGATCTGTACCTTTGTTTTTGCATTTTCACTGCTTCCCTGAGTTGGTAGAGTAGTTTTGTGTGCTAAGTATCCTATATGGCATAGTGGCTCCCCCTCCCCAGTTACCTGAGGTAGGCTCTCCTGGTGCACCTCTTTGTGGACTGTGTGTATAGCCTTCTTGTAGTTAAGTCTTGATTGTTGTTGGTATCCCTGGGGGGAATTGATTGTGAGGATCAGCTGTGTCTACGATGAGAGAACTTCTGTACTGGAGTCAGCCTTATGATACAAGATTTGCAAAGTTGCAAAAGCCTCTGTGTTCAGTTTAGATGGGGTGGAGTCTCAGAGCTGAGCAGATAGCCTTGGCTTCTCATCAGCCCTGCCCAAGTGGCCCCTGGGTCTCAGTGTCCTTCGGTAATCGCTGCAGCCCTCTGTGTGCACACTCGTACTTGCACGCCTCTAGACCTCTGCCTTTCAAGGCTCCCCTGAGTTTCCACGTGCTCTGGAGATCTGTATGAGTCTGGGTCTCCAGGATCTCGCCCAAAACTGGGTTTCAGTGCAGTCGGATCTGGATTTAAGCACAGTTGGGAGGTTCTGTCTTCCTCCTGCTAGAGAAAGCCAGCAGCACAATCAGCAGTCTATTCTCTCTGCACGCACTTGCATGCGCCTCCAGAACTCTGCCTTTCATGGCTTCCCTAAGTTTCCATGCACTCCTCCCTTTTCACAACAGTCCAGATTTCCCCCGTATGAGTCTCACCAGTGCAGTCGGAACTGGGGTTCAGTGCAGTCAGGAGTTTCTGTCTCCTTCCTGCTAGAGGAAACCAGCCAGGCACTCCACTGCCCATCTGCTCCATGCACGTGTCTCTGTACCTCAGCTTGTTGCAGCTCCTCGGAGTCTCCATGAGCCCCTCTGTTTGCTTCTAGTTGTAGAATTTCCACTCAGCCAGCTTTCCTGTGGTTCTGGATGATGTCCTGTCTTTTAGTTGTAGTTTTGAAATTGTTGTGCGAGGCAGCAGTTTAGGTATTCATCTATGCCTTAGTTTCTCTCATAAATGTAGTTTTCTATGTTACCCCCTCTATTTCTAAAGAACATGATCTTGAATATATATTTCAATGTATATATTTAAAATTATTGTTCTGTAAAAAATAATTGATCTCTAAAGCTCTTTACATAAATCATGTTCTTATATTATCATGCATTAAAGAATCTACACTTGATAGGTGTAACCCACCAAAAATGCTAAAAATTTGCTTGCTGTTTAAGATCTAGCCTTAAAAATTCCATGTCAAAGGCTACTTGTCTTTTTACATGCAGTGTAAAATGCATACATCAATGCTGCCTTTTTTTTTATATACCACTAACTTAAAAAGAAGGTCCAGTTTGCTATGTTATGCTTCAGATTTAAGTATGGTATTTTGAACTAGTTTTAAATAATACAATTGTTTCTTAACATAATGGATAAAATTTTAAGACCAATTTCAAAATCTTTAGAGGTACTACATAAGAACCCCCCCCAAAAAAAAACCAGTAGCTTTAGAGGAAATACCTACTTTCTGAAAACATGTTGATTTAAATGATGAAGTATTAAGTAATCATTTTATTTCATTCTACTTTTAATATCCTGTTAATTTTAATATCTCAAAAATCACCAGACAGATCCCAAATCTGTCACAGATACCTGGGCCTCGAGTTTAATGAGGAGTGCAGCTGGGAAGAGGAACAAAACACCAACGACTAGCAAAGCTGTCAATGGCAATTAAGAAATCTGACCCCAGAGACAAATGAACACGTGCAGTTTGGCTTTCAAATACATTGGTTCCAGAAGCAACTACCTATTTCCAGAAAATGATGCTGCTTTTGTGCTTCTTTGGATTCCTCTAGTGTCTCTAATGACGCTCACTTGTGCCCTTCTCTTTTGCAAGGCCATGCTAAATCACATTTCTGAGGCAAAGCCCATACCCAGTCTGCAGGGCCAACTCAAGCAAACCATCGGAATAGCGCTGATACCTTGCAGCTACCCCTTGGCAGGCAGTATCCCGATGAAGGGTAATATGGAGAAGTTATACTCTGAAAAAAATGTAAACATCGGTTGGCACTAACAGTTAAACGAAGCTGCTGAAGCCAAAACAACAGGGACCAGGGGGTCACCCTGCCCACTGTGCTACGAGCTAGAGGCAGTCTGCAGCCCTCCCTCTGCCCCATCACCACATGCCTGGAAGTGAAAGAGTAACAGGTGGTCTGACCTATTCTGATTTAGTATTTGTTTTCTCCTCTAAGCTTTCTAGTATATAACTAAACAAAGCTTATATAATATACTACATTGCAATGAAAAATGCTTTCAGCAAAAGACAGAGCAATGTCCTTAACCCAATCCACTCTTAACTCCAAAAATAATGGATTTGTTGAGAACTGGGGGATTTAAACCAACTTAAATCTAAGGGCAGTAGCGTTAAAGCAGGCTCTGACATCACGACCTATGACAGATCACTGTAACTAAAGGGGCTCATGTCCCATGAGGTGTCTGCACCTGCTCTGGACAAGCTCCCATTTTGTTTTCAATTGCCAACCTGTTCGACACCTGCCATGTCCACATGGTTAAGGGCTAACTATGCATTTTTAGAGACCACAGCATTCAGATTAGTAGGCTGTATTCCTACTGCAGGGATCATGTTAACAGCTGGCAGCTTAGCAACTGCCACCATCTAATTTCAGTGAAGATTAAGGCTTAAAAATGCTCCTGGCCAAAGGTACTGGTAGCATTTTTTTTTAATCTCATAGCTTAATTTAATAAAAGCCAATGAATATATCTTCAAGAGCATGATGGATTTAGGGGAACTATATATTTATTATCTTGACTGAATGGCATAAAAAGACTTAGCAATTAGTGTATATAAATTAGAAAGAGAAAAGGTAGTCTTTTATTTTTTTATTTTTTATTTTTTTTTAATATATTTTATTGATTTTTTACAGAGGGGAAAGGAGAGGGATAGAGAACCAGAAACATCGATGAGAGACATCGATCAGCTGCCTCCTGCACGCCCCCTACTGGGGAAGTGCCCACAACCAAGGTACATGTCCTCGACCAGAATCGAACCTGGGACCTTTCAGTCTGCAGGCCGATGCTCTATCCACTGAGCCAAACCGGTTTCGGCATTAAAGGTAGTCTTTTAAAAACAATGTTCAGAGCTATTTAGATATATTCATTTATTTAACAAATACTTAATTTTTACTCATAGTAGCTTATAAGAAAGACAATGTCCTTTGTTTCATGGAGCATCTATTCTAGCAAAGGTTAAATAGATAATAAAAAATGAATATGGAAGTAAAAAATAATTTTGATTAGAGATAAATGCTCTGAGAAATATAATGTGATAGGAGTGAGTTGAGGGGTGATCTAGATTGGGAGGACAGAAGATGACCATTTGAAGTGGCATGTAACCTGATCCCTAAAATGGGAAGGCAGAATGAGCCATCATGGAGAAAATGCAAGATAGCTAGCCAAGCTTCAACTGGTTTAAACAACAACAACAAACAACAACAGGGAACTTAATTCAAAGGCATATCTGCATAAAAATCACATTAAACAAGCACACCCATATTATACATTTAGTTGAGGTATCTTTAGAGAGCAGAGCTGATGACTTGGAGGTGTTAAACTTTAATTATTAACATTTATCTGGGCACAGAATATTACAAGTTAAAGGTGCTGATCAGTGACAGGGAGGATCCATCAAAGAGGAAACTAGGGTCCAGAATATGCAGGACTTTCTCTAGATGATAGTCAGAGGTATTCTAAGATAAGGGGAAGTCATGGAAGGATTTAAGCAGCAACTTGGCAAAATAAGAGTTATGTTCAAGTAGATTATTCTGGCAATGAAAAGATTATAAGGCGAATGGCAGAAAGTGGAAGCAGAGAGAACTTGGGAATTCATATGAAGAATGTAGGGGTCCCGTTGTATGGGAGAGCAGATTAAGAGTTAATTTCCAAAATATATAAGTAACTCATACAACTTAACAATAGGAAGACTAAGAGTCCAATTTAAAAATGGCAAGAGGACCTGAGTAGACATTTCTCCAAAGAAGATAAACAACATCCCCAGGACTGATCTAATAAAGCCTAATTTTCATATTAAAGCAATCAGTATATTAGAAATGCTTTCGCCTGTTGTCAGTTAACCAATCTCCAATAAGTATATGTCGTAATTGAGCTCCTTGGTATTTACCCAAAGAGTTGAAAACTTATATCCACACAAAAAATCTGCACATGGATGTCTAAAGTAACTTTATTCATAATTGCTAAAACTTGGAAACAAACAAGATGTCCTTCAGTAGTTGAATAGGTAAACTGTAGTTCAACCAGACAATGAAATATTATTCAACACTTTTAAAAAGTGAAAAAGTGCCGAAACCGGTTTGGCTCAGTGGATAGAGCGTCGGCCTGCGGACTGAAGGATCCCAGGTTCGATTCCGGTCAAGGGCATATATCTTGGTTGCGGGCACATCCCCATTGGGGGGCGTGCAGGAGGCGGCTGATCGATGTCTCTCTCTCATCGATGTTTCTGGCTCTCTATCCCTTCTCCCTTCCTCTCTGTAAAAAATCAAATAAAATATATATATTTTTAAAAAGTGAGCTTTTAAGCCATGGGAAAACCTTAAATGCATATTACTAAGGGAAAAAAACTCAATCTGAAAAGTCTACATATTATCTGACTCCCAACAATATGACATTCTAGAAAAGGCAAACTATGGAAACAGTAAAAAAGACCAGTGGTTGCCCGGTGAAGACGAAGGATGCACAGGCAGAGCACAGAAGATTTGTAGGGCAGTGGAAACTTCTGCATGGTATTATAATGATGGATACATGTCATTTTACATTTATCCAAATATACATAATGCACAATACCAAGAGTAAACTGTAATGTAAACTATGGACTTAGGAAAATCATGGATGTGTCAATCAATATCAGTTCATCCTTGGTAATGATATTGATAATAGGAGAGACTATGCATGGATGGGGGCAGGCGTTATATGGGAAATCTCTGTACCTTTCAATTTTTTTCCTAAAGGTGCTCTTAAAAAGTAAGTCTTACATAAAAAAAGGAAAAAATTTAAAAAAAGTTTTTTTTAAAAAAAAAACTTGTAAAACTCTATGCTTATTAAGAATCAGCTGTGTGTGTTTATGCCAGTAACCTAAGGTATTGAAATTATGGAGTTAGGCTTCTAAATAAATGTATAAATAAATCTATAAAAAAGAAGCTGCTGTTTTGATGAAAAAATCAGTTGAATGCTTTAGAAAGACTTGATAAAGACAAATCACCAACACAAACTTGTCAAATTAGATGTGAGCAAGACATCTATAGCTGGGAATAAAATAAAAATGTCCAGAAAGGTCTGCACTCAAAACTGCTTGGTAAATGCATTTTAGTTCTTTTGCCAACATAAAGAAATTAAATCTCTAAACCAAAGAACATGATTTACAGGTGGGGTTTTAGAAGACAGATCACCAAGAACTTCAAACAGTGCCCTTACTCAAAGAAAATGCTTGGGCTTCTTATCAAAAGATTGACAATGTGTGTGCACATGTGTGTACACCTCTGATTGAATTAATTGAAGGGTTAATGCGAGGAGGGGGGAGGGGACATATATAATACTTTCAACAAATAAAGATTAAAAAAATACATAAATGTACAACTAAATAAATCATATTAAAACCAATGGCAATACATACTAAAAAAAAATACTGTTTCTAATCACACAAGAAAAGTTTACATTTTAGCCATTAAAAATAAAAGATAGACTGCCTGTTTGCAATGTAGATAAAACTACTTCTAAGTTTTTATTTTTATTTTTCATGAAATTTCTATGCCATATGGCAAATAATTTATTTAGCAATTGATAGTGGACATATTGTTAGAAGATAGCAAATGACAGTTTTCTTTCCTTGGCATTTCATCATATTATTCTGATTTAGATCATATAAGCTTGCTTACTGTGTGGGTAGGAATTAATTATTTTTGTGTTGTTTTATGTTAAGAATTTAAAAAATGAGTTTTTAATGTATTCCCATTGGAAATAAAATACCTTTGGCTTATCACAGAATAAAATGACAACTACTTAGAAAGTTATTCTTTAATGCAAATTTAACTTATTGAATACGTATATTCTCAGAGCAAATGTTGTCCATGATTCAAAAAGAACAAAACATAAATCCACAAAACCAAAGTGTCAGCCAAACTATATATTCTAGTAATGAATGGTCTACATTCAGAATCCTATCACAAACAGCCTACAAGTCTAGTGATTCAAAGACATAACTATGTGAGTAAGTGACATATATGGCACATCTGTATAAAATGAGTGCTTTTATGTATATTTACCTTTAAAATACCAAAATGATACACTTGTACTCAAGATATCATTTGACAATCCAGAAAACCTTCCAAATCTTTTCAGGGGATCTATGAGGTCAAAACTATTTTTATAATATTCAGGCATCCTCTGCCTTTTTCACAGCTATTCTCTTATGAGGGTACAGTGGAGTTTTCTAGAGGCTAAATTGGACCCAATATTCAACAGATCGAATGTAGGAGCTGATATAAAAAATTCAGATGCTTTCTATTAAAGCAGACACTAAGGAGATGTATAAAAGTATGAAGGCCACTCTTGTGACTAAATAGTTGGGTTTGGAAAATAGCCTTTGTATATAAAAATGTTATTTGTGTTAGCTAGTAATGAACTTACTACTTTTATTTTAAAATAAATACTTAAACTTTATTTCAATTTTAATTTTTAATGTAGTGAATATTGGTAGATATAATTCACAAAAAGAAAAGTTTGAGAGCTACTCTCTTAGAGCAATTAAGTAACAGGAAGGAGTTTACTAACCTGAACAAGAACAAAGTAACGTTTTTTCCATCTTTTCCAAACCTTCTGTCCAAGGGCATACAGATACCTGGTAAAAAACAAACAAACAATCAAAGCGTACTTTATATGTGTAATCATATTCCTCCCACCGGTTTTTTTCCTTGAGACCAGCCTGCTAAAGCCAAAGTCTAGTTAATTTGGAATCTGAGACATTCGCAGTTTTGATATTACAAAATGACTGAGCTTATCCTAGGTTCCTGAAAGGCAACTGATTTATGTAGTTTACCAATTTGTTAGTTCACACCACAAATTGAATGAAGTTGGAGTTAGAAAGGATAATCAGGGAACCAGCAGGAACTTTATCCTTATACATACTTCTCAGGAGAGACAAAGGCTAGGGATTAAGAATAAAGTACTAAATGTTTCAGCTGCCAATGTGGCCTGTGAGGAACCAGATGTAGAGTAAAAACGCAGGGTAAAGGGAAGGGTCATTGTCCAGCAGAGTGACCCAGAAAGGTGCCTGCACCAATCTCAGCATCCATCAATGTCCTCAACTAACAAATGAAAGGATGGGAGTTGCTGATTTCTAAGGTCTGGGTCAGCCCAATAATTTGGGTGTTTACCTGATTTTCAGGATCATCTTGCTGCAAATTTCCCTAACTACGAAATTCTGGTAACAATGAAGGTGACATGGTGTAATTTAACATAGTTTTAATCAAGGCTTTTGTTTAACTCTGCAATACTATTAGCAATGTGAATTAAAATGATTAAAGTAGTCAATCATTTGAAAATAGAACTTGTGTTCTTACTGAATATACAGATGTAAGCTTATGTATCAAGGAAAAAGAAGAAATTACAAATTAATCAAGGGAGAGAATGTCTTGGAGAGCTATTTTAAAATTATACCACAAAACTCCACACACACCTCCTATAAAACTAGAAACATTGTTAAAAGTTAAAATATGACTAATAGAAGTTTAATTTTTAAGTTAAAGTAATCTTTTTCAATATTTTATCACCATCTCTTTTTCTGGAGTGAAGATTTAACATTGTAGATGCTGTTCAAATGAACTCAATTTATATACAGAAAAGCACTGCAGCTAATAGTTTATTTAAGGGCTTAGAGTCTCTAGACTTATACAATTTTTAGAACTGAGATTGTGGCGTCAACGTTTAGTTTCTGTCTTGTGAAAAGAATTATCTTGTGCAAAACAAAGCAAATGTACTGCTATCCCCTTTTTGCAATGTAATAGGGGCTGTTGGCTAAGGTGTGTTGAAATGGACAGGCACTCGCATTCACTGTTAACACAGTGCAACATGAGATCACCTTTCCGCAGGCTAGCATGGCAATATGTAGGCACAGCCCCAGCCTTTCATCCTGGAACTTATTGTGGAAATAATTAGTATGCTACATGGGTACACAGAACAGTGTTGTTTACATTACTGGAAACACCACAACTAAAGTGTCCAACAGTAGGTGAGTCATTTAAGAAAAATGGCATATACATAGAAATATCACGCTGCCACTGAGATTATGTTTTTAATAAAATTAGCAACATAAAAACTATCTTACCGTAGAACGTTTTGTAAAAAGCAGATTCAAAACGACAAGTGTAGGTAATGATTTGGAAATCATAAAACATATATAATGAAAGAAATATTTGAAAATATTAGTATTAGTTATCTTTGAGTGGTAGAATCAGATGATTCAAGTTTCCTTTTTTAGTCTCTGTAATTTATAAATTTTCAGAATCAAACATACAAAAAGGGATGACGCTATTAAAAGTCAAAATAAAAACTAGGCTCCTGCACTGGAAAGCATCCCCCACACTCCCAAATTAATTAGATATTTCCTCCCAGATGCATCAGAAGTGCTTGGTAAACTTGTATTTGGCTCTCACAATACCCTTAATACTGTATCATCTGCACTTGTGCATGTAATGGGAACTCAGTTACTGACAGAGACAACTACCGCTACTGTTCTCACCTGCACACTCTGGTCTCCAGAGGTCCCGGAAACCCTTGGCCCCACCTTTGCTCTACCTTCTGATTTCTTTCCTATGAGTCTGGTGAAAGGTGTTGAGCTGCTCTCTTTCTGGCTTTCCTGTTATTCCCCGCTGCTTAAATGCACATATCCAACCTCTTGTTACAGGGTTAACAAGCAATGACCTTGGGAGCTACATATTGTGGACACAACAGATGCCCTCTATAAAAGTGCAGTAGCAAGATGTGCACCAAATAGCTGCCCTGGAGCCACAGAGGGTCATTTGGAATGACCTATGCCTGTGACTCAGCTTCTTCAAAGCATTTCACTTAGCATATTGCGGGCAACTGGGTCATACATAAGTGAAAGTGAATATTGATACACAGACCATCAACACCATAAGCAAGTCAAGGATAAGCCTTGCTGACAGTGAAGGTACTGTAGAAGGAATAATACTGTCAGCTGCAACATCATTTAAAATGATGGCTCAACAAATCTAGAATGAAAATGGATGGTTTTTCTGAAGACACGAAGCAGAGAATGGGCGCATAAATGTGCACACTAGAAGATGTTCCAAGGTAGAATAAAAGACAGCTTGAGACTGGAAGCAGGGTAAGCATTTGAATGTTGGGCTTTGGGGTATTTTGGGCTGTGGAACTATAAAAAAAGTGCTCAACTGAACATAAACAGAAGTCGTAATGGACCAAATGTATCTAGAAAGCAACTGGTCAAAAGAGTTTTAGTCTCCACATAAGAAATTACATTCAATAAAGATTAACTGCATAAAGGAAATGTTAGTTTCTGTCCTTTAGTTTTCATTTTAGCCAGACAAAAATTTAATGTACAAAAATTGGAGTGAATAAAATACACCAGAAAAGATAACTATACTGAATAAAAACACATCAAATTTTAGTATTTTAACTAACTTGATGAATTCTGGAATTAGGTACCAAGTACCACTGTTTAGCTGTGTGCCCCCGGATCCCCCGCCACTGGTATCAAAGCAGATTCTTGGCATAATAGACACATTTATAATTGAGCGAAAAATAAAGAAAAAAAGATGTTCATTAATATTGTTTAAGAGCAAAACCTCAAAACCATCAAAGAATCAAACAGTAAGAAATGATAAGCCTGTCATGAAAAGTGATGCCAAAAAAGAATATGAAAAAAAGAATGATATGGAATTATTAAGTTAAAAAAAAGCAGTTGTATTTGGTGTAAATTGGTGGTCCAGTTTCATTTTTTTGCATGTATCTGTCCAATTTCCCCAACACCATTTATTGAAGAGGCTATCTTGGCTCCATTGTATGTTCATGTCTTCCTTTGTCAAATATTAGTTGAGCATAGTGGTTTGGGTGGATTATCTAGGTTCTCTGTTCTATTCCATTGGTCTATATGTCTGTTCTTGTGCCAGTACCAGGCTGTTTTGAGAACAGTTGCTTTGTAATATAGCTTGAAATCTGGTATTGAGATCCCACCTACTTTATTCTTCTTTCTCAGAATTGCTGTGGCTATTCATGGTCTTTTTTTGTTCCAGATGAATCTATGAAGAATTCTTTCTAGGTCTGTGAAATATGTTGTTGGTATTTTAATGGGTAGTGCATTGAATCTATAGATTACATGAGCTTATAGTATATGTATGGAAAAATACCTCAAAAGATGTAGCAAAATAAACTTGAAAAATATTTAATAATAGAAGTATAAAAAATAATACAAAATAATTTGGCTGGTGAGATTAAATAAAAGTTTCATATTCATTATGCCTTTTTACATTTCCACATTTCTACATTGAGCATGTCTTCTAATTTTTTAAAACTAAAGTTTACTGGTATAGTTTATATGAAGTAAAATTCACCCATTTTAGGTCTATAATTTGATGAGTCATGTAATCAGCACTACAATGAATTTTCAGAACATTTCCATCCCTCGAAGGTTGCTTTATGCCCTTTTATGAACAATCTCCTACTCAGATTTCTTACCTTTCAGATTTTTTTCCTAGAATCTCATATAAGCAGAATTAGTTTGTAGCCCTTTGTGTCTGCCTCCTTTCACTTAATATAAAGCTTCTGAGTCATTCACCCTGTGTTCTATATCAGGAGTCCCTATTTATTGCTGAATATTATGTTTCATTGTATGAATTTACTTCAATGTATTCATCCATTTACCTACTGGCTATCATAAATAAAGTTGCTATAAACAATCATGTACTGGTCTTTGTGTGGGCACATATTTTCATTTCTCCCAAGTAATATCGAGGAGTTGAGTTAAACTGAAGATTGAATGTTTAACTTTCTAAGAAACTGCCAAATTGTTTTCCAAAGTGGCTATAAAATTTTGCATTCCTTGTAGCAATGTATGAGAATATATATCCTATTTTATAATCAGAAAAATTACGATTATTAAGGATCTAGGGAATGTAGTCATTATGGCTCCATAAAGAATATTTGTGGTCTAAGTTGAATATCTATAGACCAAAGTTAAGGATTTTTGTCCCTTTATCTTGAGCACCATGGAGGACTCATAAGCTTTAATGGTTAAAGTGTTTTTCTGTTTTAAGGCTATTCTCAAGTTCTAGAATCTGGAGCAGTTGAAATTCTCTGTAGGTGAATGGTCTCATCAGCTTTGGGAATGCTGAAGTGTGGAGGGTAAGGGAAAAGGAGCCAGAATAACTTAAAATGTGTTTGCAATCCAATGACTCATTCATTAGAAAGCATCTGTAAAGAAATCACAATGCTTCCCCCTATCCTATCTTTATTGCTGTTGAATCACAGTTCTTTTGTTTGTTTGTTTTTTAAAAATGTTCAAAGCTAGGTCACAAATGATCACTTTTATAGATAAAAATCCAATATTTTTTATTTTAGAAAAAAATACACTAAAGTTACATTTAACTGACTATGTTCTACTTGGCAATAGATTCTGTTCATTACACTTACATAGTGATGTACCAGCACTCTTAATTACTGAAAAATGAGTTGCTTTATACAGAGACTGTATTTATCTATAACAAATTTTTAAAGAATTTGTACACAATATGTTGATTTGACTTCAAATAGTCATAAAATATAATTTGATCTTTCTTTAATGATTTAGAAATGACTATAACATCTCAGGGACATTATTATGAACATCAATTAAAAGTACATACTTCCATAAAAGGAGACATGAAATCTAACTATTTGACATACAATGGCAATAGCATCAATCCTTGAAACCTTTGTTTCATAAAAAGTTTGGATATTTAAAATTTATCGGGGTGACATCATATATAATAAGAGAGGAATATGCTAATTATCTGTTACGCCATGAGGCACAAAAACTGACTGCCCAACAACCAGATCAGGATCTGCAGGAGGGTGGGGCAGTGAACTACAAGTGGGCAGTAGAGAGCTACAGGAGGGGGCAGGGAAGCCAGCTATTTTTTTTGGGGGGAGGGGGCGTGAGGGACACAAGGGGAGCTACAGGAGGGCAGGCAGGGCAGCAGGCAGAGAGCTACAGGAGAGCAGTAGAGAGCTACTGGCACACAGATTGTATTGTGTGTTCACCACACCAAGTCGTCTCCTTCTATCACCCATTTATTCCACCTTTAAAATAGTTGAGAATTATAAAAAGTTTATTATAAATTCAGCCTGGCCTGCCTCCTCTCACAGGCCAGGAGCCCTCAGGGGCAGCAAGAGACCCAGGGATCAGGGGAAGGCGACATCCCCATCACACCTCTGCTGCTGCCACTGCCAGCAGCACCAGCTTCAGCTGGCCTTGTTACCTGAGCCTTGGGAGGCCCTGAGTGGCTGGGCAGCTGCCATTCTAGGCTTGTCAGTGCCTCGGACCAGCCCTGGGCAGCTGGACAGCTGACATCTGAGACTTGCCTGCCTCTTGGGCATCAGCTAGGTAGCTGCCATTGGAGGCTTGCATGTGCCTAGGGCCAGCCCTGGGCGGCTGGGGGACTGAGGAGCTCCAGGGCAGATGCATGCCAAGGCCTGCCACCTTGATGGTGCTGAAGGTACTGGGCACTGCCATCTTGTGGGTGCTGCCATATTTGAGGGAGGGCAGTCAATTAACATCATTTCCTCCTTATTGGCTGTGGGTGCCATCATCTCTGCAATGGTGTGAGGGTTAATTAGCATATTCCTTCTTTATTAGATAGGATTATTCTTACCATCTTAATTCAGGACAAACTATTTTTTTTTTACTACTTCATGAAATCTGATTTTACCCAATAAAGACATAGAAAACAAGAAGTGCATTTGTCATCCTGGAGAGAGAGTACCACTATAGTATGTTATAGATCTGTTGGTGGATCTGCTCTGCAGCTGTATTCTTTCTGGAAAAACAAAACAAAACAAAACAAAACATAAACACTAAATGCCCAGTGCATGAAATTCATGCATGGGGTGTGTGTCCCTCAGGCCAGCCTGCACCCTCTCCAATCTGGGACCCCTTGAGGGATGTCCAGCTGCCTGTTTAGGCCCGATCCTACCTGGGCAGCCGGACATCCCTCTCATAATCCAGGACTACTGGCTCCCAACTGCTTGCCTACTTGCCTTTCTGATTTCCCCTAACCGATTCTGCCTGCCAGCCTGATCACCCCCTAACCACTCCCCTGCCAGCCTGATTGATGCCTAACTGTTCCCCTGCCAGCCTGTTTGCCCTAACTGCCCTCCCCTTCAGGCCTGGTCACCCATAACTGCCCTCCCCTACAGGCCTGATTGTCCCCAACTACCTTCCCTTGCAGGCCTGGTCCCTCCCAATTGCCCTCACCTGCTGGCCTGATCACCCACAACTGTCTTCTCTGGCAGGCCTAATCCTTCCCAATGGCCCTCCTCTGCTGGCCACCTTGTGGGAGCCATCTTGTGTCCACATGGGGAGAGCCATCTTGTGTATTGGAATAATGGTCAATTTGCATATTTCTCTTTTATTAGACGAATAGAGGCCCGGTGCATGGGTGGGAGCTAGTTGGTTTGCCCTGAAGGGTGTTCAAGATCAGGGTGGGGGTTCCCTTGGGGCATGGGGAAGCCTGGGTGAGGGACCTGTGGTGGTTTTCAGGCCAGTCATGCCCCCCAGCAACCCAAGCAGAGGCCCTGGTATTTGGGATTTATTTATCTTCTATAATTGAAACTTCGTAGCTTTGAGTGGAGGCCAGGGTTGGCCAGAAAGTTTGGCTTCTTCCATCACCAAGGAAACCCAAGCCTCCTGCTTGCTCCATGGCCAAAGCCATCTTGGATGGGTTAATTTGCATACTCACTCCTGATTGGCTGGTGGGCATAGCTTGTAGGTGTAGCAGAGGTACAGTCTATTTCCATACTAGCCTTTTATTAGATAGGATATATATATATTGCCAAGTGTCTGTCCTTTCCTCCAACGGGTAGATATGATACTCAATAATCACCAGGGGGCAGACACTCAACACAGGAACTGCCATGATGCAAACTGTAAAATTATATATATATATATATAAAACATATATATCCTATTAAATAAAAGGCTAGTATGCAAATTGACTGAACGGCAGAACATCTGGTCATTATGACGTGCACTGACCACCAGGGGGCAGGTGTTCAATGCAGGATCTACCTCCTGGTGGTCAGTGTCTTCCCATAGGGGAGCGCCATTCAGTCAGAAGCCAGGCTTACAGCTGGTGAGTACAGCAGTGGTGGTGGGAGTGGGTCTAAGCCAGGGGGGTACTGGACTGCGAGAGAGCACAGGCAAGGCTAAGGAATGCTCCCCCCCACCTTCCCAGTGCACGAATGTTGTGCACCGTGCCTCTAGTGTATACATATTTATTATTCCTCACCCAATAATATTTTTCCATTGATTTTTAGGGAAATTAGAAGAGAGAGGAAAAGACAGAGAGAAACATCAATGTGAGAGAAACCCATCAATTGGTTGCCTCCTGCACAAACCCAGACTAGGGCCTGGGCCAGGGAGGAGCCTGAAACTAAAGTACATGCCTTTGACTGGAATCAAACCTGGGACCGTTTGATCTGCCAGCTGACACTCTATCCACTGAGCCAAGCTGACTAGGGCTGAATATATATATTAGAGCCCCAGTGCATGAAATTCATGCACTTGTAGAGAAGGGAGTTCCATTAGCTGGTGCTGCTCCCTCTCTTGCCTGGGAGTCCTCAGGAGATGTCCAACTGAAGGCTTAGGCCCGTTCCCTACAGGGAGAGGCTCCTGCCACTGCTGTTGCACTTGCCAGCCATGAACCCAGCTTCTGGTTGAGCAGGGATCCCCCCTTGGGTGTGCACTGACCACCAAGGGTCAGCTTCTTCATTGAACACCTGCACCCTGGAGGTCAGTTCACATCATAGTGACTAGTTGTTCCACCATTTGGTCAATTTGCATATTAGCCTTTTATTATATAGGATATTCAGCCCTCTTGATTGGATGATTAACTTAAATAAAAACAACAGTTTGCCCTGGTCAGTGTTTCTCAACAGAGTTTCAGTCAAATACCAAAGGGTCTCAGATTTGATTTCTGGTCAAGGGCATCTATCTTGGTTGCAGGTTCAATCCTGGGCCCCAGAGGTAAGTGTGAGAGGCAAATGTTCTATCTGTCTCTCACATCAATGTTTCTCTCCCTCTTACTTCTCTCTCTCCTGCCTCCCAATCCACTCTCTCCAAAAATTAAAGGAAAAAAAATATCCTTAGGTGAGGATTAACACCCCAAAAATAAGGTTTTTCAAGTCTATGTAAATCAGAGTTGTGAAATACCAATCAATTTGGACCACACATTTAACTGAGTTTTATGTGACAATTTATAATGTTATCCAATAAAATAAATATTTATCACATGGCATGAGAGCAACAGTATCTCATGGGCATTGGGAATCTTTTTCATCTTATTTTAAAGAGGAAAACAGGTTTTTTATTTTTTGTGGTGGGTGGTTCAACATTATTCATTTTCATTATCCTAAAGAATTTGGTTCTAAACACAGCATTTTTTCTCATCCTTGTCAAATTATCTCAGTAAAGTACAAATGGATGAAAAATTAAGGAACAATCTTAGTTTTACTATATTTTCCACTAATCTATTTGAGTATGGTCCTAAAAGAACAAAAAAATCCTTAAAGTTATATTGGGTCAAGAATTATTATTTGACTAAAGTAAAAGAGATATTCTGTTATACATAACACGTTCCAAAAGCACATATTTCCAATGCTAATTTGTATTAAGTATAACACTTTTCCATTGAAATATTTCCAATGTATCACAATACTAATGTAACTATAGTATTTTAAGTTATTTAAAAATAATTGTTCCAATACTATTTAAAAGTGTTTGCTTTCATCAGCACATCCAACTTAAGTAAGGTATTAAGAAGTTGTTCCCTTTGAACAACAACAACAAAAATGCCTGCTTAACTTTAAAATCTTCTCTTCTTACACAGGATTAGGTAACAAAGAAATTAGCAGCACTGACACAAAGCTCAGATTTAGCACAGAAGAGCAAAGCCGTAAAGCATTTGGTTTTATAAATCAGTACAAACACAGCAATAATCTTAAAGTATTAATCCCTCTTCTAGGGTTGTTTCTAATGGAGAGCACTATTTGCTCCAAAGAAACATAGGAACCAATGCTAGAAATCAGGCACAAAATCAGCTGAATGTGTATCAAAGTTTCATCTGCCTGTGATTATCTCTTTAGCATTTCTAACTATTCCTAGGTCATGCTCTATCCTCAAGTATCAAAGTTATGGGAAACTAAATTTTAAGATATTTGATTACATATTTAAAATACAATATGAATGAATAGATCAGATATGATGCTGTTAGGAAAGAAGAGAAGAGAGAAGAGAAAGAGAAAAACAAAATAATTGTGCTATGGCCAAACTTCAAGCCAATATAGTTACTATTGACAAGGCAAACAGGGAATTTATTTTCATTTTCTATATCAAGAGTTATATATGGCCTTAGAGTATCTCAAAACTTACACTAAAAAGTGTACAATCTCTGCGGGATCAGCATGATTCTTAAAAGAGTTATGTTAACTTAATAAGCCATAATTACTTTAAAAAGTTTTCACTTGTGCAAAAACAAAAGCAGAGTCCTTATGAAATGTGCAAGAACATTCTGACAAGAATAAAAACTTTTCTTTAGATACAAGTTGATCCTTACAATTATGCATTATTCTAATAAAATATCAAAAATAGATTTACTGAGTAAAATAAAATTAGGCAAAAATAAATTCAGCGAAACAAAAATCAGAAAAAAATGACTTTGCTTGTTTTTGTTAAATTTCAAAAGATTGCATAACATGTTCACACTGCAATCCTTATAAAATTATTTTGAGTGCTTATTTTACACAGCACCTCTTTCTTTTTAAAAAAAAATATAGATTCACATGTAACATGCTGTGATTTGTCTTACTTTAAGCCTAAGAACTCAGAAATTAGTTTTACTAACAAATTAAGACATTTTTCTATAAATACTATATAGTCACAAAAGTTAATGAAATTTCATTTTCTGATTAGTTTTAAAAATTGAGATTTAACTCATTTTTATAATACAATATATTGGGACTAAAATATATCCCACATATTCTTTATTTATGCCATATCTGAAATTATATTAATAGCATTTTTAAAACATTTCTAACTTGAAGACTGTTCAAAGAATACTTCCACAACAAAGACCATGACTTCTTGAAGAACAGGATTGCTTGTGACTAGGACCCTAGCCTCACCACCATGCAATATGGTTTCAGATGCAAGCTGGGACCTCACAACCACTAGGACAAAGACCTGCACACCCACAGACACCAAGACTCTAGACATCCTGGCTGCAGATTACTGTGTCACAGAGTCCATCCCTCTCCCTTCTGGCCCGCTATGGCAGCATAGGAACTGCCAGATCCGCTTTGTGTGAGCAGGCTTCTTACTTACACAAGGCAGTTGTGTGATTTAACTTTGACTCTGGGCACAGTGTGCACATGGGATTCTGTTCCCCACTGTGTAGGAGTGGGGAACAGATACCTGCTGATACAAGGTAGCTGTGCAACCCAGCTCTTAAGGAGATGGGGGACACTGATTCTCCATGCAAGAGGCAGCACTGAAACCAGTGACTTGACTCTCAGAACATAAACGTGGGGACTCTGTTTCTCCTCGTGTGTGCATGGGATCCCTGATTCTCAGTTCATACACACTGAGGACCTGTGATTGCAATTCTCGGTGCATGTGCACACAGGAACCCTGATTCATGACACAAGAACTCACCAAGCTAAAGCGACTCCGAAACTTGATGCTTAGCGAATGTACATAGGGTCTCTGACTCTTGGCATGCGCTAGGAAACTCTGATTTTTGGCATACACCCGTGGGGACTCTGTTTCAATGTGGCACATATGGGAGTCCCTGATTCTAGGTGCACACATGAGGCTGCACTGAATGCTGGTGACTCTGAATCTCGGGGTATGTGGCTCCCTCCAACCCACAGCAGCCACGTCTTGGTGTTGTAGCTCTTCAGTGACACTCGGGTGGTGTGACACTCCCACTGCACACAGGTCAGGCCCCCGCAACTCGGCATTTGGATCTTCTGGTGATAGTTAGAATTGGGAAGACAACAAAAAAATCCCCAGAGGAAAGAAAAAGAGGAATCGCTAAGAAAGGAAATAAGTGAAACTGTGGCATGCAATATGACAGAAAAAGAATACAGAGAAATGATCATACAGTTCATAAATCAGATGGATGAAAAAAATCAACAACCTATGCAAAAATCAGGAAGCAATCAAAAGTGATAATGCTATAATAAAAAACACCATTGAAGGTTTCAACAGTAGGCTAGAAGAAGTAGAGGACCGAATTAGTGAGTTACAAGATAAGGTAGAGAAAAAAGCTCAATCTGAACAGCAACTGGAGAAAAAAATTAAAAAGCAGGAGAGTCTAAGGGAACTTTGGGACAATGCAAAATGAAGTAACATGTGTATAATAGCACTACCAGAAGGACAAGAAGAGCAACAAGGATTAGAGAATCTATTTGAAGAAATAATGACAGATAAAAACATGGGGAAGAAAAAAGTTGCACAAGTACACAGAGTCCCAAGCAAGATAAATTCCAAAAGAACCATGCAAAGACACATCATAATTACAATGGCAAATGTCAACAAAAAAGAGAAAATTGTAAAGGTTGCAAGAGAGAGACAAAGAGTTACCTACAAAGGATCCCCCATCAGATTATCAAATTATTTCTCAACAGAAACACACCAAGCTAGAAGGGAATGGATTGAAATATACAAAGTGATGCAAAGCAAAGGACTGAATCCAAGTCTACTCTATCCAGTAAGACAATCAATCAAAACTGAAGGGAAAATCAGGAGCTTCACAAACAAAAAATGCTAAGGGAGTTTATCATGACCAAACCAGCAATGCAAGTGGTTCTAAAGAGAATGCTATAAAAAGAAAAAACTAGAAAGGAAGGAAGGAACACAGGCACATGCACAGAAATGGCTGCAAACAAGTATCTATCAATAAAAACATTAAACGTAAATGGATTAAATGCCCCAATCAAAAGACATCGAGTTACTCAATTAATAAGAAAACATGACCCACATATACGCTGTCTATAGGAGACCCACCTCAGAACAAGGGAATCACACAGACTGAAAGTGAAGAGATAGAAAAATATCAGGCATATGGAAAAGAAAAAAAAAAAAAGCTGGGGTAGCAATACTTATATCTGACAAAATAGACCTAAAAGTAAAGACTGTAACAAGAGACAAGGAAGGCCACTTCATAATTCTAAAGTGATTGATACAATAAGAGGATATAACTCTGGTGAACATATATGCACCCAATGCAGGAGCCCTGAAATACATAAAACAAAACCACACAAAACAAAAAAAACTTCTGGAAGATGTCAGGGAAGAGATTGACAATACAATCATAGTAAGAGACTTTAATACACCATTAACATCACTGGATAAATCCTCTAGATAAAAAATTACCAAAGAAACAACAATCCTAAAAGACTTACTAAATCAGATGGACTTAATATCTTTAGAACACTCCACCTCAAAACTACAGTGCACATCAGGCATTTTCAAAGATAGACCACATATTGGGACACAGGCAAAGTCTCTCAAGAAGATTGAAATCATATCAAGCATCTTACCAGACCACAATGGCATAAAATTAGAAATCAACTACAATAAAAACAATCACAAAAATACAAACACTTGGAGGCTGAATAACATACTATTAAACAATGAGTGGGTTACCAATAAGATCAAAGAAGAAATAACAAACATCCTGGAAACAAATGACAATGAAAACACAACAATCCAAAATCTTTGGGACACAGTGAAAGCAGTCCTGAGAGGGAAGTTCAGAACATTATAGGCCTACCTCAAAAAACAAAAATGATAATAAATTATCTAAATCTGCAACTGAAGAATTAGAGAGAGCAACAAAAAAAGCCCAGAGTGAGCAGAAGGAAGGAAATAATAAAGATCAGAGCAGAAATAAATGACATAGAGACAAAAAAAAAATCCAAAAAACAAACAAATGGACAACAATACAAAAGATAAATGACACCAAAAGCTGGTTCTTTGAAAGGATAAACAAGATTGATGAACCTCTAGCCAGGTTCACCAAAAAGCAAAGAGAGAGGACCCAAATAAACATCAGAAAAGAAAGAGGCAAAATAACAACAGACCCCACAGAAATATGAAGAATTGTAAAAAAAATACTATAAGCAACTCTATTCCAACAAACTGGTCAACCTAGAAGAAATGAACATATTCCCAGAAAAATACGACCTTCCAAAACTCAACCAGAAGGAATAAGAAAATCTAAATTGGTTGATATCTATGGAGGATATTGAACCAGTAATAAAAAAAACTTCCAACAAACAAAAGCTCTGGACCTAACGGCTTCACAGTGGAGTTTTATCAAACATTCAAAAAAAGAAATAAAACCTATCTTTTTCAGACTATTCCAAAAAACTCAAGAGGAAGAAACATTTCCAAGCTCTTTCTACGAAGTCAGCATTAACCTAATCCCCAAACCAGATAAAGACAATACAAAGAAAGAGAAGTATAGGCCAAAATTCTGAACAAAATTCTAGCAAATCCAATCCAGCAATACATTAGAAAGATCATACACCATGACCAAGTGGGGATGCAAGGATGGTACAGTATCCACAAATCAATAAACCTGATACACTACATAAACAAATTGAGAGATAAAAACCATGTAATCATATCCATTGATGCAGAAAAAGGATTTGACAAAATCCAACACCCTTTCTTGATAAAAACTCTCAGCAAGATGGGAACAGAAGAATCATACCTCAACATAATAGAAACCATATATGACAAACCAACAACCAACATCATACTCAATGGGCAAAAACTACAACCATTTTCCATAGAACAGGAACAAGACAGGGATGCCCACTTCCACTACTTCTGTTTGACATAGTTTTGGAAGTACTAGCCATTGCAATCAGACAAGAAGAAGAAATAAAAGACATTCAAATTGGAAAAGAAGAAGTAAAACTGTCCTTATTTGTACAGAGAAAACCCCAAAGACTCCATAAAAAAAACGATTAAACTTAATAAATGAATTCAGCAATGTAGCAGGATACAAAATCAATACTCAGAAGTCAATGGCTTTTCTATGCACCAATAATGAACTCACAGAAAGTTAAATTAAAAAAGCAATCCCATTTACCATTGCAACAAACAGTAAAATACCTTGCAATAAATTTAACCAAGGAGATAAAGAACTTGTACTCAGAAAATTTCAGGGTGCTTAAAAAATAGAAGGCATGAACAAATGGAAGAACACACCATATTCATAGATTGGTAGAATCAACATCATTAAAATGGTCATACTACCCAAAGTAATCTATAAATTCAATGCAATCCCCATTAAAATACCAACAACATACTTCAAAGACCTAGAACAAACTCTCCAAAAATTTATCTGGAATAAAAAAAAGACCCCAATAGCTGCAGCAATCTTGAGAAAGAAGAACAATGTTGGAGGGATCACAATACCAGATATCAAACTATACTACAAAGCCACTGTTCTCAAAACCTCCTGGTACTGGCACAAGAACAGACATAGAGACCAGAGGAACAGAACAGAGAATCCAGAAATCAACCCAAGCCATTATGCTCAATTAATATTTGAAAAGGGAGGCAAGAGCATACAATGGAGTCAAGACAGCCTCTTCAATAAATGGTGTTGGGAAAACTGGACAGATACTTGCAAAAAAATGAAACTATACCACCAACTTACACCATACACAAAAATAAACTCAAAATGGGTAAAGGACTTAAATGTATGATGGGAAACCATAGAAACCTTAGAAGAAGCCATAGGCACCAAAATAGCAGACATTTGTAATAGCAATATCTTTACCAAAATACAGCTCCTAGGGCAATGGAAACTAAGGAGAAAATAAACAAATGGACTTCATAAAAATAAAAAACTCCTGCACAGCAAAAGAAATCATCAACAAAACAAGAAAGCCCACTGTATAGGAGAACATATTTGCCAATGTCATCTCCAATAAGTGTTTAATCTCCAACATTTACAGGGAACTCATACAACTTAACAAAAGGAAGATAAACAATTCAATAAAAAAATGGGCAAAGGACCTAAAATAGACACTTTTTGAAAGAGGACATACAGAAGGCCAAGAGACATATGAAAACATGCTCAAAGTCACTAATCACCCAAGACATGCAAATCAAAACAACACTGAGGTACCATCTCACACCTATCATGGCTATCACAAATCAACATGTCGAAACCAGTTTGGCTCAGTGGATGGAGCGTCAGCCTGTGGATTGAAGAGTCTCAGCTTTGCTTCCGGTTAAGGGCATATCTCTGGTGGGAGGTGTGCAGGAGGCGGCTGATCGATGTTTCTCTCTCATTGATGTTTCTGACTCTTTATCTCTCTCCCTTCCAATCTGTAAAAATCAATAAAATACACACACATATATATATAAACAAATCAACAAACGACAAGTGCTTGAGAGGATGCGGAGAAAAGGGAACCCTCCTTTATTGCTAGTGGGAATGCAAACTGGTGCAGCCACTGTGGAAAACAGTATGGAGTTTCCTCAAAAAATTAAAAATGGAATTGCCATTTTTATTAAGTGGTATTATTGTCCCAGTAATACCACTTCTAGGAATACCAATATATCCCAAGAAAACAGAAATACAATTAGAAAGGACATATGCACCCCTATGTTCATAGCAGCGCAATTTACAATAGGCAATTTGGAAACAGCCTAAATGCCCATCAGCAGATAAGTGGATTAGAAAATTGTGGTACATCTACACAATGGAATACTACACTTCTATTTAAAAAAAGAAGAAAAAGGAATTCTTACAATTTGCAACAGCATGGATGGAACTGGAGAGTATTATGCCAAGTGGAATAAGCCAGTCATTGAAAGAAAAATACCACATGATCTCACTCATTTGTGGGTAATAAAGAACATTATAAACTGATGAACAAAAATAGATACAGAGACAAAGAAGCATCAAACAGACTGTCAAATATAGCGGAAATACCAGGGAAGTAAGAGATCAACCAAAGGACTTTTATGCATGCATATAAGCATAACCAATGGATGCAAGACATTGGGAATGGGGAAGGGGGTGGTGAGGGCATGTGCTGGGGGTAGGTCAATGGGGGGAAAATGGAGACATATGTACTACTATTTGTAATACTTTAAACAATAAAAAAAGAATACTTTCACACAACAAAAATTTGCAAGCATATTACTAAATATTATAGTTTAGTTGTCATTAGAGTGGTGGCCTACACTTCTAATAGGAAAGAGAGTATGACGATTTATTTGCACCAAGTACATGCTGTGAGAGTTCATGGTTTTACTTTATGATGAAAAATCATCACTAATGAATATTTGAAAAACATAACTGTATACAGAATAGGGGAACTATTCAGTGTTTGAAAAAAGGACTATTACTTTTGGCAGATCACTTATGAGTCTACCTTTTAATTCAAAGAACTGGAATGATTAATCTACATGTTGAATGATAAAGCCTTTTCTCCTACAAGCCTTCATTTCTCAAGGAAAAATACAGAAAGAAAAAAAAATATCAATATATAGAGTAGTTAAGTCCTGGAAAGGGCTTTCTTAAAGAGAAACCTCAGTCAAGGTTGAAAGAGCAATTAATGCAGGCTCAAGAATCTGGGCCATTCTGATAGAGTTCAGTTAACATGTGGCAGAAGTAATCATCCACTTGTGAAAATGATTTTCGGTTCATTCGAAAACACCTTTCAGACACTCATGATCCCATTTAACTGACAACAATACAGGCTATCTGCAGGCACCACTGCATTGGATGTGAAAACCTATAGGGACCAAATGCCCTCAGGCACTTTCAGTCATCCCTGCAGTCCTCCACTGCTTGCATGAAGAGACTCTTCCTTTCACTACCTTCTCTTTTTTATTTAACCCCATAACATTAAGACATTTTTGTTTGTTTTTGTTTTCAGCTAAGGATGAGAAAAAGAAACTGATTCCAGACAACAGTGCAACATGGGCATTAAGAAACCTAGAAGTAAATACTTTGCAATTGGCTTTTTCCACTTCCCGAATTCTTAGAGGTGGGCAGGCAAGGATAGGATCATCACCAAACAAACTATATACTGCTTGAGGGAAATTATGAATGAAGAAAATTCAGAAGCTCCTATTGTTGAACAAGAAGTTAAAATGTGTGTGCTGTATAAAGAGGAAATTTATAAAAGCAAACTTCAATAAAATGTAGAGTTCTCCACTCATTTTTTTATATCTTTGTTGACTCAATAATATAAACATTGTTGACTCAATAATATAAACATTGTCACCCCTCCTTTTTCTAAATCCCATCATCTGCTAGTTTAATCTGAGTTAAATCTCAGATTAAGTGTAACAGTCTAAGGTGTAAAAGCGCCTTTAAAACCTGGCTTGCACTGTACAATTTAAAGTATGAATAGAGGTAAACTGCTAAGCTGAGAAGGCTATAAACCCCCATTCCACCCCAGAACAGACAGCGAGAACTACAACTGGTCCTTCTTAAAGGGGGAGTTCTAAAGTCCAAAGCACTGTCACCTAGAAACAAAACTGAAGTGGGAACCATGGAAGTGGTTCTATGAAAAGCTAAACACAAGCCAAACAATCCAACTAAATCAAACTTTACAGAGAACTCTCTTATTAAAATGAAGTTATTCCCACATTTTGCTTTGACAACTGATCAACCTTCTTTCACATCTCGTTTGGCAGAAAATGTGCCCTAATATATACTTTGTAATGGTTCATGATCTCATCTACACTGGTGTTTGCAAAGTTATACAACTATGTAGGATATCTAATTTTATAAAGCATGGTTTCATGTGTCTCCTCAGTTAAAATGTTCTTCAAAATATAGTTGGTAATACTTTTTTTGAATCTACAAAAGCTTCACTGCTTTATTAAAAGGTCATGAAAGTTAGTGGACTTTCCAAACTAATTATGAAATATTTCAGAAGAGGATAAGCAGGAAGAATATCCCAAGAATACATTAAACAATAGACCCCAACCAGGAAAACCTGCGTAGAGTCAAGTCTATGCTGCATTCCCTAGGAAGATGAGAGAGAGGCTGCACAGATCTGAATCCCTGGGGTTCATTCAGGTTCTGATACTCTTCAAAGGGAAGGATACTCCACTCCACTTTACAAAAGCTCTAAAGCACCGTAAAGATTTAAACGGAAATAATTCACTTACACAATCCTAGATATTTGTGTAAGATATTTCATTATGCTTTTCTCTTCCTGAAAATGTAAATGGGCTAGTAGTGACAAATAAAAGTTTCAGCAAAAGATTTTATATATGTATCCAAGCATATAATACTGACTATAGAAATACTTCCCTTTGGGACACAATATTCCCAAGCAAGAGCAAAACGATCAAACATTGTTAAACATTATATGTAACATAGGTAATCCTGAGTTAACACAAATAATTTAGACCGCAGTTTCCTTATTTGTTAATAGAGATACTATTATGCCATCTTCCTATTTAGGATAAATTCAAGAGAAATATATACATAAAATGCCCATTTTATAAACTATATCTACACTAAAAAGAAAATCATTTGAGAAGGTAATTTGAGATTCAATGTTGTTCACTGTGTGTCTTGGAACATCTGGATACAAGGAAGTATTCGGAAGAAAAAGAAAGTGATTGGTGGGCAAATGTGAAAAATATTGAGCTAACCCTATGTGAGGACTTGCAAGAACCTATAAAAGATCTGAATAAGAAGCTGCTGAGGAGTAGGGGTGAGTAGGGAGAATAGTGTATATAGTGTGTCCAAAATCATAGAATCTTTTCACAGAAGGTCTTATAGGAACAATGTCTTCTACCATACACTTCAGGCAATTAGCAAGATTAGATGACTACTAATGAGTCTTTAGGCAATAAAATTATATGACTGAGTTTTTACATTCTGCTAGGAATTAACTAACACTCTAACCATAATTAAATATCTTCTTCACTTCTCACTTCATTTCACTAAGAATCTATAAAGATTGATGTTTGTAAAAAAAAGCTTTTTTTTTTTTTTTTTGTAAAATCTGAGTTCTAATCTTCATGGATAATGTATGATTCTGGAAAGGCCTCTGTAATGCCCCTCTCTGATCTTAGTTAACAAGAGCATTTTTGGAGGGTGCTGAGATTTAGAAAACAAACAGGTTAGCCCACATTTAAAGTAACTATTTTCTTCTGAGTTATTTTCCAAGGTATTTGAATTTCTCCTGATGACTAGCAAGTTTCACAGATTCTCTTCCCTAACAGCCTTCTTCTACCTGAACTGTCATTTGAACACTCAATGTTATGCTTCGTATGAATCTTGTCTGTATTCAAGGAGGGTGGAGATCTGGTCGAAGGCTCCAGGGACTGAGCAGTGAGTTCCCCTTGCCATCATTACAGCTCTGACCTTCCACTTTGGCCTCTGTGTCTCTGTCCCTGCCCTTCACCCCTTTATAAGTATTCCAGTGGCTGTTTTGCTGAGCACCCAATACGCCGGGCTGAAGATCCAGCTTTGCTCTTGTTCTTGCTAATCTTTCTCTGGTACCCTGTTCTCAAATTTTGGACATGTTCGTTGGTCACAGGCATTTTTTTGATTGCTCACATTTGTAAACATTGCCTGTGCTAAGATCCCGGTACTTTTCTTGGCTTACTTTGACACCAAGCATTCCTTTACAGAAATACCTGTACACAGACTTCTCACAGCTTTTCTAATTGTTGGTGTATTGTCTACCTTACCCCATTGGTCCCTCACATCTTACAATTTCATCCTTTTCAGGCAAGTTAAATTTAATACTTGAACCACACATTTTCAATTTCTTCCTTTCTCAGAGAAGCCCTCTCTGACATCCCCAATAAGAACACATTTCCTTATTACATGTATTGAGTAAGATGTGGACATTTCTCCAGAGTCACGGGCTATGGCGTGGCATTGTGGACTAATATCTAACTCAGCACAAGGCCCTAGGATCTGTGAAGGCAATTGCCTCAGTTGAGTCACCACTCACTCTGGCACAGTACCTTTAGAAAGCAGATATTCCACAAACATTTTTTGGAATGACTAAGTGGCTGTTCCTAGTTTTGTCATTAGGAATAATCATAATAAAAACCTGATGAAGAAGGTAAACTCTAGCAAAAATGTATATACTCTATATAAAAGTAAAAGCAAAAACCTTGTATACACTTCAGATTTTCCATAAAGTTGGTATAAGGGCATGCGACAGGGTGTAGGGGAGGCTGTGGGAAGGTCAATGAGGGGAAAAAAGGAGATATATGTACTACTATATGTAATACTTTAAACAGTAAAAAATAAAAAGAATATTCAAATAGTTTTGGCAACAGAATTATATCTTAAAATTTAACTTAAAATGAGAGGAGTGGCTCCTACAAAAGCAGGAACAGGTAGATGTTAGGAGTCCAAGCCACCCACCATCCCAAGCAGCACTTTAGATGAGACCCTTTGTCCCAGAGCTGAAAATAGCCCCAAGGTCACAGTAGTACAAGGGCCTTTTAAGTCCAAAAGAAATGGGATATAATCTATATCTAAAGGTATCAAAATGCCACCAGATATTATAATTCTCACTAACATTAATTTTTTAAAAAAACTTTCTGACATGCCCTGGCTGGTTTTGCTCAGTGGATAGAGCTTTGGCCTGTGGACTGAAGGGTCCCAAGTTTGATTCCAGTCAAGGGCACATGTCTGGGTTGCGGTTGTGGGCTTGATCCTGTGGGGGGCGTGGAAGCAGCAGGAGGTAGTTGATCAATAATTCTCATAATTGATGTTCTTATATCTCTTTCCCTCTCCCTTCCTCTCTAAAATATAAATCAGTAAAAATATAAAAAGCAAATAAACAAAAAAACCCTTTCTGACATATAGACATTGTTGGAATCTCTGAGGAGGCCCAAAACTTTATGACCTCTTTTCTCTACCTAAGTTCTAAACAGTTAACAAGAGGCTAAAACATCCTATAAAGAGGCTAAAACATTCTGGACAATTGGGACTGGGCGAGATAGGCCGGACATATCCTGGAGCCCTCCTGCGATCCCTCCCCTGGCCTGATCATGCACTGGTGGGGTCCCTCTGCCTGGCCTGTGCTCTCTTGCAATTTGGAACCCTTCGGGGGATGTCAGAGAGCCAGTTTTGGCCTGATCCCCACAGGCCAGGGCAAGGAACCCCACCAGTGCAATGGGTCTCTAGTTACCTTATAAAGATAATACTAAAGAGTGTTTCTTTCTATAAGGAGGAGGCTCCTTTACCTGGGTCAGTATTATCATTAGACATACTTTCCCCACTCCAGTCACAGACAGGGCCAGATAGGATCGGCTTGCCCACGTGGAGGCCTTATTGTTGAGGCTTAGATGCAAGGCAAAGCAGAGAGCTGGTGCTTTCTATGGACAACTCACTTCCGAAGGACAAACAGAGAGGAAAGGACTGACCTATGCATGCCTAATTCCTGTCTCAAGCTAACCAATCAGATATGTTAAAAAAAAAAAGGAGGGGGGGAGGTGGAGGGCAGAGGAGGGAGAGAAGCCAGGTGTATTACTGTCCTTCCACATGAAAGCATATACTGGAAGTGCAGAATAAGTACTTTTCCAAAACAGAGATACAGAGATGAAATAGTGAAAGTGATGGGGGTGGGGTGGGGAGGAGGAGCGGAGGAGGAAGAGAACAAGAAAAACAAAGAACAAGAACACAAAGGAATGATTCTCTTGAATCCCTTTAACTTTTAGTAACTGCTATGTACCCAATGTGGCTTTCACATTTTTCATCTATAAAATCGGAATAGCAATATTTGCTCAGACTATAATACACAGTGTCATTACAAAAATCTACTGAAATGATATATGTGGAAGACTCTTTGGAACTATAAAGCACAATATATATCAGGGCATCATTACCATCATCATCATCATTATATTAGTAGTGTAATATTCCAGAAATATTTCAATCCAACAATTTTAAAAGACTCTTTGAAAAGCTTAGAGTGGCAGTAATTTTTCAACTTTGTCCATGTAGAAAAAAGAACATTCCAAACCATGGGGCAAAACTTTGAGGGTATCTTTTTCTAAAATAAGCATAACTATGATAACACAGTTACAACTAGTTCTTTTCATTCATCAGATAAAAATAGTATTTCTATCAAGTATACATTTTATGCTTCCCAGCTACTAAGTTTCTTCGGTTCTTAAGAAATTACTACTTACCAACCAGGCAAAAATTCTAGACTACTACAGACAGAAAGTGTACTTTGATGATCAGTTTCTTTTTCTCACACATTTACTTATTTGAAGGAGAATGAATAGCAAAATACATATAGGCAAAAATAATAAGGGGAACACAATCAGGTTGGAATTCTTTAGGTTTATAAAATGTTTCTCTCTCCTTTAACTTAAAGATTAAGGATGAGGGAATGGGGGAAAGGGAGAAAAATGGGAGATATTTGTAATACTACTATCAACAATAAAAATATATTAAAAAATAATCTGTAATTTTAAATCCCAATTATAATCACTGTTGGTGTTAAAAAAAGAATTCTATTTATTTATTTATTAAACTATATTCAAAATGCTTCTGCCTATAAATTCAGGACACAAAGAAAAATGAAACCAAAGTAATCAACAGAAATAACCATCATTTACAAAACACATTCAGAATTTCAAGTCTCAGACAGTTTTAGTTAAAATTGACAGTAGTGATATATCTTTGATTATTCATATATTACTAAACATTGAAGTTTTCCTGCATTAATTTGATAAAATGTCTTGATAAGTTTGATCTGTGCAATATTACTTCACTTTCTTTTAACCTCTTCTTACATTTCTTCCAAAAGAAAATGTCTTTAAGATTACTTACTACTGCTTAAACAGTGCTACCTTTATTACCAAGTTCTCTACTTTCTTTAATCCAGACAACAGTATTTTCTATTTTCAGGGAATGCTTGCGCCATCTACTGGAGAAATATATTACCACTTTTGTCAAACAAGAACTATAATAACTGCAACTGGAAAACAAAATCAGGCCCTTTGCTTTCTTCCATTTTAAGGCATGTGTCAGTATAGGAAAAAACATTTTCCTGGACGTAACTCAAGGAAATAACTCAATATTCCCATCTTCATGGAATAATTTGACAGTTATACATTCACAGGCAAAAATAAAGTGAAAGAGAAGCGCAAATGGAGAAAAGGAGGTAAGTAACCATTTTGCACCGAAGTTTCTAAAGCAAGAACAAACAGAGGCCCTCTCCCATTTAATCATAAAGTTAAGGCTAAAGATTAGAGTTCTGTCATGTGAATATGTAAAATATAAGGATTATTTCACAGAAAGGAATTAAAACCATTCTGAAGGCATCTCTGAATTCCCCCCATCCCCTTTTCTAAAGCACTCACTGTTTATTAACTGGCCAGGTTATAAAAATAACCATGATAAAAAAAAAAATAACCATCTTAGTCCATCCTCTAATAAGTCCATTGAGCTGATCTTCCCTGTTTTCAGCATTTCCACCTTCCACAAAATGAATGGTCTTTTTTTCATTCTAAGTCTTGGAAGATAATTTGAAGGGCCACAGGAGGCTGTTTGCTTCTGTGAAGCATTTTACAATGGTATAGATCTCACGAGTCAGATTTTCCATGCAGATGATGATGTATTTACCAAAAGATTGAGTAATCGATGTGTTCTGTTGGGGCAATTCATTTGTTGATTTTACCATAATCAAATGAAGATCAATACATTTACTGACATGGTTTCCCAAACCTCCGCATGTTCATTTAAGTCTTGTGGAGCCTAACAAAGGTGCCACTGGAGATCTGGCAAAGGTGCAACCAGCATCTTTCCAACCTCTGGGCTCACAGCACTGATCCCACTGATCCCACTGACCCTGAGGACAAAATCCAATCAGCGTTCCACAGGTAATAAAAGTTGCCAGGTTTCTTGACATCCTAATCTCAGTGGTGTACATCTGCCTATATTCCTTGTGACAGTGTTTTAGCTCTTCTTTTTTTGTGTGTGTGTGTGTGTGTCCTCACTGGAGGACACGTTCATTGATTTTTAGAGACAGGGGGGAGAAGGAGGGAGGGCTAGAGAAAGAGGGAGGGAGAACGAGAGAGAGAGAGATGGAGGAAAGGAGAGAGGGAAGGAGAGAGAAACAAAGATGTAAGAGAACACAGACTGGTTGCCTCCCATATGCAGCTGATCAGGGATCAACCTGCAACCTAGGTATGTGCCCTTATAAAGAATCCAACCACGACCTTTCAGTGTACCAGATGAAGCTCTAATCAACTGACCCTACTGCTCAGGGCTAGCTTTTTCATAACCTTCGCCCTTGCCTTTTGAAGCAGCTTTTGGGCAAATTTGTTTCTCAGGTGCTTGACGTTCAGCTCTGCCAAGTAAATTCCTTTGCTTTTTCTTAAGGGTTTCTGGCGTAGCAGAAACCTTCTTTTCTTCTCTTCTGTCTCTCTATGGTTGCAGCCAGAAAATGCACTCCGAATTTTTCTTAATAAGTAACCACAATAATAAGATGGAGCATAAAAAAAAATCAGTACATAGAAGACAGTAACCTGTAAATATATATTTGTTTCAATTCTCTTTATGGTGGCACCTCCAAAACAGCAGAAGAACGAAGAGAAGTTTGAGATCTGTTCATTTGCAATTAAGGAGTACTATTTTTTCCTAGGAAGAAAATGGGGAATCCTGCTTGCAGATCCGAATCATAATTATATCCTTGGGTAGGGTACATACATATCCATGTTTCAGTGAAATGCATGAATTACTAGAATGTTATAAATCATACTGTAACTGGCTAGAATCTGATCATTTTCAATTTATCAGAGAGCTGTTTCCCACTTTGTTTACTCCACAATTAGAGGAAAATAGACAAGAAAAACTTACTTTACAGACTGTAAGACATATGGTGGAGACAGTGCTCTTCAGTGATATTTACTTAATATTTACTTGGTGCCGTTTAGGACAGAAGATATACTAACCATTAACACAAAGTAGAAAATGATGAAAAGTGAAGATAAACTACCAAGGAAGTCAGAGAGTCTCACATGGATGATCATAAGCAAATAAATGATTCTTAAGAATCAAATAAAAGTAAAACATATTTACGGACTCTACTCTAGAAAGCAATATAAAATTCTAGTAAATATTAAGCAATTTTCAACAACTTAATTTAAAATATAAAAATATTTCCAGTGAGACTTATTCAGTTAGCATTCAAGTTAATTAACCTTTTAATTCAATCTAAAAATTTAAGATGACAGATTATAATAGAATACAGTATATTCTGTCATAGCATCCATTCTATACTGATAGTTTTCAAATAACTATTCCCAGTACATTTCATCATATTTTTCCTTATAACAGGTTACATTAAAGATTTACTGAATTCTAGCCATTTTATTTTATACTTTATATATGACAATTAATATAACAACCTATAAGGTAGATATAGCTATTTTTATAAAACTACCATAAATATAGTCTATAACTTCTGATAGTTTTAACACTACATATTTATACTTCAACTTTGTCCTCAGATTTACTTCACAGTTATAATTAACTAGAGGCCCGATGCACAAAATTCATGCATAGGAAGGGAGTCCCTCAGCCCAGCCTGTACCCTCTTGCAATCTGGGATCACTGGCTCCTAACCACTCACCTGCCTGCCTGATCATCCCTAACTACTGTGCTTGCCTGATGCCTCCAACCGCTCCTCTACCTAATTGTACCTAATTGCCTCTGCCTGCTTGCTTGATTGCCCCTAACTGCTCCCCTCCCAGCATGATCTCTCCTAACTGCCCACACCTGCTGGCCTGATCTCCCTAACTGATTTCACCTGCCAGCTTGAGCCTCCTAACTGCTCTCCCCTGCCAGTCTGATCCCCCTAACAGCTCTCCCCTGCTGGCCTGATCGCTCCTAACTGCCTCTGCCCTGCCACCGTGTCCTTGTCTGGAAGGACGTCCAGAATGTCAACCATAAGATGTCTAGTCTAATTAGTATATTACCCTTTTATTATATAGATTGTAAAGAAATGGCCACCAACTAAACCTATATAATAAAAGGCTAATATGCAAACAGACTGAATGGTAGAACTGGACGCTATAACACACATTGACCACCAGGGGGCAGATGCTCAACGCAGGAGCTGCCCCCTAGTGGTCAGTGCACTCACGGCCGGCGAGTGCAGCAGTGGATCCTGGACTGCGAAAGGACGCAGGCTGGGCTGAGGGAAACCCCCACGCACCAAGTGCATACATTTTGTGAATCAGACCTCTAGTGTGTACATAAAACACTCACTTTCATGTAAGATTTTAGCCCTTATATATGGAGAAAGTGGCCTTGATCTCAGAATAATCAGACAAGACCATTTCTTGCATATTGGTAGGATGCATACTGGACTAGTTGTGACTTAGTTGTTAATGAAAAACAGGATACCTATACACAGGAGGCTATTCCCTGCTGGGTGGCTGTTAGAGTAAGAGTCTTCATTTGGAGAGAAGACTAAGAGCAAAATCCCAGGGCACCTTTGTGAAGTGCCATCTAAATCAGGCCAGCCTTTGGGTAGAGCACGACAGCGATAAATAGTCAGAATCCACCAGGCTGATGGCAAGCTTTACTGGTGTTTCTTTTTTCTTTTAATCTTTACTGTTGAAAGTATTACATAGGTCCTCCCTTTCTTTAATAGCTCATGTCTTTCCTTCTCCCCTCAGGCTCTCACCACCTCCTGGTCTGTGTCCATGGTTTATGGATATATGCATACAATCTCATTGGTTGATCTCTTCCCACCCACCCTCCCCTGTCTTCCCTCTGAAGTTCAACAGTCTGTTCATGCTCCTATGTCTCTGGGTCTATTTTTGAGCATCAGTTTGTCTGGTTCATTAGATTCCACATATGAGTGAGATCATGTGATGCTTGTCTTTCTCTGACTGGCTTATTCTCTGCAGTGACTTTATTTGTTCCTCCTCAGCATAAAGGCTTTGGAAGTTCTAACTATGGTAACTGGCAAAAGAAAAACAAGGATGGAGAGTCCAGAAGGAAGAAAAAGAAAATGAGGGATAGGCAGGGCATATCTGAGTCCTGGTCTGGTAGGAAGGAAGGATGTGAGAGAATACCTCCAGGGAGGGAAACCCACATCCCAGAGTATTCTCTCTCTTAACTAACACATTAGAGGTTTATGGTTCTTTTACAGGCAGCATGATTTTCTCCCAGCAGTTCTCACTAACTCTCAGGAACAGGGAAACAAAGTTAACCACTTATTAAAAAGGAAATTAGTATAGTCTGTATCTGAATATTGCACTTAGAATTCTAAAACCGGTTTCAGTTTTTCCTGTCAACAGAGGCAATGATTGGTTTCCTAATTGCCTCAAAGAATTATTCCAAGGATCAGATGACCCAGTAGATATAAGAACTCTTTAATGAGCATAAAGATATTATAGAGACTGAAAGAAACACCGTTAGCAGTACTAGGTTGAAATCTAGGCCATGTATTTACATCGTCACAAGGAGTTATATTTCAGAAATTATTACTTGGCTGACTTATCTATATGATAGAAAACAAATGACTTAGCTTAAGTTTCACTTGATTGAAAATTGGGGGGTGAAAGTGACTAATCAACCAACTGCTCTGACTCATCTGACCCTGGTTGTATAATCATGGTGGGGAGAGGGGGAGAGTTTTATTCTTCAGACTCATTTATTTTTCATGTAGGAAAAGAACCTTTCCTAAGAACTACATTTTCACAATATTTCAAGCCCATTTGATCATTTTTAACCTAATAATTTTTTAACAGTTAGAAGCTTTAAAAGTATGTCAAAATCCAACTATTCCAATTCAGTGGTTCTCCAATGTTAGGAAGCGCTGAAGCTTGCAGAGGGCTGGGGGAAACCATACTGCTGAGCTCCACACCCTGATTTCTGATTTGGAGCAACCTGAGGACCTGCCTTTCCTACAGGCTTCCAGGGGATGTTGGGGGTCCCAGTCCAGAGACCACATGCTAACCACAGATCAGTCTATACCGACTGCAACTCCAACAAACACAAACAAAAATGTCAGCCATATGTACCTTTAAAAAGCTATGTTACCTAAAAGTACACAATTAGAGTTTCCCCACAGTAATACTGAAGTAAACTAAACAAAAGAAAATCATCTTTTCTCTTTCCTTCTTATACAAGGGTGGAGAAAAGTAGGTTTATGGTTGTTCAGATTGGAAACAATACAAATAAATTATACATTAATTAATAATACAAGAATAAACTCTTGCTGACTTGCAACTGTGAACCTACTTTTGACCACCCTGTAATGATCATAGTGCCCCCATGTGGATGGAAATATTACTGACAAGAAAGAAATTAGAACAATTCTCAAGAGGATGAAGTCACTGTAAATTTATCATTTACTTGCCAGAATGCTCAACATGGTGCTTTGTCCAGATACACCCAGAACAGGTTCATGGAATCAATACCCACACATACTTTAGAAAGGCTATAACCACTCTTACCCTCAGTGTTTTATGTAAAAACACTAATGTGTTTTGCCAAGAATTGCAAAATCTCTTTTAGCTCTTCACTTCTATGCTGGAATGAAGTAATCCTATTTAGAATACAGTAGAATATATATTAGTCTCTCTCTCTCTCTCCTCCCCGTCTCTAATGTAATGCCCCTCTATGGTTGCAGCCAGAAAAGCAGGAAGTAACAAGGAGACCAATGCTATTCTATGCTCTCCATTCTCACTATCATTAAGTTCCTCAAAGCTGAGATGACATCTGTATATATATAAAAGCCTAATACGCAAATTGTCCCTGTGGGAGTTTGACCAGGAGGACAACCACTTGCTATGATATGTGCTGTCCACCAGGGGGTGGCGCAGGATGAAGGAAGGCCCCAGCCAGCAGCCAGAAGGTCCTGGTCAGCCCTGATCACCTGCCAGGCCCAGGGACCCTACCCGTGCGCAAATTTCATACACTGGGTCTCTAGTTGTAATAACAACTCACACTGGGTCTCTAGTTGTAATAACAACTCATTTAGAGGTTAGAAAGAAAATCATTCATGCTTAATGACTGTAAGGCAAGGTGGTTACATGTATTTTGGCTAAACTTTTTTCTCCAATGCAGGATTACTGGCAATCATCTATCTGTGCCATAGGAATTCTTTAGGATAAAATCAAGTTTTTCCTAGGTGTAATCAATAATACCTTTACACTCCATTCCACAGAAATGTGTATAATATTTTGTGGTACTATACCTAAAAACTAGCAGCTGAATATACTTTTTACTTTGATGGAGATATATGGAATCAATACACAAAGCAGCCTTAGTCAATGTCAAAAATGAATACTATTGATATCTCAAAATTATTTAATATAATTTTTAACATCATTGTAAAGAGGCTTGGAGCTTAAAGGCTTGATACTGACAATCTTTTTCTTAATAATTTCCTTACACTTACATATGTGTCTTTCGCCTATTTCCCCTCCTACTTACTAGCATTTATATACATATATCTTCTTCACTTTTCATCATTCTCTCACCTTCATACATATTTGAAATGTATATTCACATTTACCATGTTTTTTTTGTTTTTTGTTTTTTTTGGTAATTTTGGTGATCACTCAACTCAACAATCTCCTCTGGTATAATAAAGGAAAGACATTCGCAGGACAGAATCACATAATTTGCTGGCACCACACAGTGGTACTGTAAATGCTAACGGGGGCTAATGAATACATTTACCACTTAGCCTTTTCCTTAGCTTCTTTAAGCACATATGAAACACTCAGAAAAGCCTCATGTTATTTCATGCCAATTAACAAATTGCTAACATGTCATGTTAATAAAAAAAGCAATTGACCTAAGTAGAAGGGCTAATTAAATGGAGTAAGATAATTAAATGGTTCTCAATATGTAATCAAAAATTATGGCTGGAAGTGTTTCACAATGTTGTCTTTTTGTTTTCAAGTATCTATCCGCAAAATTCTAATCAGTGTATCCATATGCATAAACGGCAGATCTAGTGCAGATGTTAATTTGTTGCATGATGGAAATCAGGTGTTCAATTACAAATAATGGGGTGTATGAGAGAACCGCCAAGATTTCCATTTAGCTGAACACATGCATCTCAACCGACAAATGATTGCAAAGCATTCATATCAGAATTAGCTACTAATATGCACCAGAGGCACATCACATTTCACTCCTTTATTATCCTCATTATATAATATTCACATCTCTAGCCCTGTGTGTTCCCTAATGTGTGTGCCACTGACATAGAAGTTTGAATATGTGGTAGTATAAATTACATTTACGGTATCTAAATTATTTTAAAAGAATTATTTCGATTTTAATCTAAATTCCAGGGCACTTTACCATGAGAAATTTTGTTTCCTAATCTTACATTTCAATAATCAACATAATTTGCTTTTGTACGGAGGCAAATTCCTTAAATTAGGACCATTATACACATTTAACAGTTAAAGCTTATTTCAAACAAAGCCCTCCCACTATATTGTCTAAATGTTATTTTAGCAAAATAACTACACAGAAGCTATCAAAAGTACTCACGTGGACAAAAGACATTATTATGCACAGTTGCTTTTTATATAAATTACTACAAAGACACAGGCTTAAATGTATTTATGGCCCAGCCAGTGTGGCTCAATGGCTGAGCACTGACCCATGCACCAAGAGGTTGCTGGTTCAATTCCTGGTCAGGACACATGTCTGGGTTGTAGGCCTGATCCCTGGGGGAGGGGACATGCAGGAGGCAGCTGATCCATGTTTCTCTCTCATTGATATTTCTAATCTCTCCCTTCCTTTTTCTCTAAAATCAGTAAAAACATATATTGAAAATATATTTATGAATTAAGATAGTTACCATGCCAAGCCTGTAGTCTGATACAATTCTGAGAGGATGAATTAATATCAGACTGATACTGAATTCTACATCCTATCTTAAGACCCAAAATTTAGAGTTTGAAAATTAGTTATTCAATAACTAACAAGGCTATACCTCACAAACCTTAATGTCAGATAACTACAGAGGAGATGATAGGAAGGATCATTGTGTCAGATGGCAGAGTAATAGCAATGTACACTCTTGGGACTTAATTAATTAAAACAAGAAAGTACATTTTAAGAAAGAAAAATATTCTTTTTATTCTTATTTCAATGAAATCAATTTCAAAATATGTAACTATGGTCCTTTACTCATTAAGAAAATAAATAAATGCTACTTCTGAATGTGTGGCAACTAGTAAAGCCTCAAATATTATTTGAAGGTAAAAATAAAGAGGCATAATTTCTATAAACAAAGATGAAAATATGGTGAATTTATGGGTCAAGTCTGGCCTGTAGATGTGCTTCGAAAGCACAGTATTAAATATATATATTTATATTTTGAGTTTCTTTTCATGTCCTCTTGATTCTCATAATGCTGATTATTCCACTCTTCATGACTTTAATCACTTCACACATTTATGTAGTGTGCCTTGCCTTTGGTAGCATTTGAGTTTTATGAGCTCCTAGCATAATCACTTGAAAACAATGTTGTGTACTATTAGACAGTGTTGCCTAGTAGTTTAGGAATAAGCTCTGGAATCTGACAAACTGAGGTTTAAATCATGGTTACTTACTAGTTGTATGATCGGTCAAATTTCTTAACCTCTTTATGTCACAGTAATCTCTCAGTAAATTGGTATAAAAGTAATCTCAATTATATCACACAAATATATAATTATATAAATACATCACAGAGTTGTGAGAACTAATTAAAATGATATATATTTAAAGTACTTAGCTACTTTAAATATATTTAAAGCAATCACTCTGCTTTATTTTGATGTCACAGCTATAGGAAGTCATACCCATCATCAGCTTGCTAATTAACAGAATAACAGATGATCACATTGGGGTGATAGTCTCCTAGATAATGAATGCAGAGCCCGCTTTAAAAATTGCTGCTGTTAAGGCATCGTTCCATTATATTCACATGACTTCTACAGAAAGGGCACAACTACTGAAGTTATCCTATTTACATTGGCCACATACTCCTTTAAGAGCTAATGGAAACCATCACTGTAAAACTAATGAGGACACTTACATATATTTGAAACTTCAACAAGAAACTCACGTCAAGCAGATTTTGTTTTAAGGCTAATGGTAAAGTTGCAGGTTAATGGAATGTTATATCAAGGCCATCATCAGAAAAAGTGACTCATATGCACTTTGAGGCCTCTTCGAACTTTTCAAAAAATTCTACCATGTAAATTTAAGTCTTACTTTTACTTTTCCAATTGTACTTGAAGATCAGAGAGAACAATAAGACCTTAGAAGAAACCCCAAACTAAATCTCACTGCTCAGGAGAAGGAGAACATCTATAACAGGACAAGTTGCCTTCACTGAAATCACCTCTGGAATTGGGTTTTTCCAAACCCAAATTGTGTCATAATATCATCGCCATAGAACAGTGTAGAAGACACAAGACAATGCTAGATTTTAAAGAATGACCTTTTGCATTTATGAATAATCAATAGTTAGAGGTTATAGTTGTAGAACAGCAAATAAAGCAGACTCCACAAATGGAGCTTTTTATGGTTATAATCGTCAATTAGATACTTATCCTTTGTAAAACAGTGCATTAAGAATTCAATGAGGAATTAAAAGATGAAATATACACAGATCATGGACAGAGGGCTCTTACAAGTAAGGCAACTAAGGCATTTTCAGACATAGTTAAAATATGCAGTAGAAAGCTCTATGGGATTCAAGGAAGAAAACTAATTCTTCTATCAATTGAGCATGTTGAAAAATCCAAATTACTTCCCACTTTAAATAGAAACCATATTTATGAAGATCAATAAGCAGAAAAGGTACCCAAATCCAATACATTTTTAAAATGGAAGTTTACTGGGGAAGAAAAATCAACACACTTAATCAGGTGAGACCATTTACTGACAAGGGTTAGAAATGGTAGAGTGACATTTCTACACAGATGGATCTTATGGCAAACAATCTTTTCATGTGAGTGGGGCAGAGGAAAAGAAAAGGGGGTCTGGAAAACGTTTTCAGTTATAGTATTCACAGCACTTTAAGATTAAAAAAAAGAAAAGGCCTTAACTATTGGATCAGAAATATGGAAGGGGTGCCAATGAAGATTAAGGGAAGGGAGACCAAACCAAGCCTCCCACGTTATTAGCTGGTCAGACTTGGTCATCTCTGGTTAGACCCAATAATTCATCCATAGGAGTAATGAAAAGTTAAAATGGATGAGCTGCATATCTGAGAAGACTTTCATGAAGCATATACAGTATTCAAATATTTATCTAAGAAACATGTACAACTATCTGTCCTAGGAAGTTTGCACAAATATCTGTGAATGGCAATTAAAAACAAAGAACTAAATGCTTCTGAGAGTATAGAAACAATGATTGTTTCTATACTCTCAGAAGCATTTAGTTCTTTGTTCAGAAAATTCTGAAAAAAAATTATGAAGTATAATACAATAACTAAGAAGAATCACATTTATGCCAATACAGAACACAATTAAAGATAAAACTAGGTAAGAAAAATAAAGGATCACTATAAATAGAAAAAGTAGCTCTTTCAATATGAAAAAAAGACTTCCTGAAAAAATGGGGGAAAATCTAACTCGATAGAATAAAACAAATAAAATAAAATCAAACCCAAATTAAAAAAAACAGTCAAGGTTAAAAAGTCAAGGTCAGTGTAGCTCTATTGGTTTGGCATCATTCTATGCACCAAAAGGTTGCTGGTTCAATTCTCAGTGAGGCACATGCCCAGTTTGAAGGCTCAATCCCTCAGAGGTGGTTGTGTAGGAGGCAGCCGATAGATGTTCACACTCTCATAGATGTCTCTCTCTCTCTTAGTCTCAAACTCTCTCTCCCTCTCCCTTTCTCTCTAAAAACAAACAAAAAACATAAAACAAAACACCCCCCCAAAAAAAGCAACAACCAATAAAATCTTTTTTTTTAAAGTCAAGTTTATTAGAATATAAAAAAATAGAGGAAAAATGAGCTGAATTCAACTCAAGAGGTTAGAAAAAGCACAACATAACAAAACTAGAGAAAAAAAAGGAAATACAGATTTGAGCAAAAATCATTGTAATAGAGCGTTAGTCGATTTGGCTCAGTGAATAGAGCATCGGCCTGGGAACTGAAAGGCCCCAAGTTCAATTCCAGTCAAGAGCATGTATCTGGGTTGCGGGCAAATCTCCAGGAGGAGGTGTGCAGGAGGCAGCTGATTGATGTTTCTAACTCTCTATTCCTCTCCCTTCCTCTCTGTAAAAATGCAATAAAATATATTTTAAAAATTCAATGAAACAGAAATAAAAAACTTAAAAATTAACACAATCAAGTGTGTTAAAATAAACAAACCTCTTCAGGAATAATAAAAATTGAACAGAGAAATATAGAAACTATTTTAAATGAGAAAAAATGGAAAAAGGACAGCTATAGACACAATAAAATATTTTTAAATGTTAAAATATCAATATGTTTTTAGATATAAAGGAAAATTGATGCAAGATGTACTACAAAATTTAAACAGACTAAGTCACACTAAAATTTTTGAAATGGCTATCAAAGACATCCCTTTAACTGCCAACTGAAGCTTCCATTCCAGACAACATTACAAATACAGTAAAATTAAGAGGAAGATACAATCAACCCCTTTATGTATGGGGAATACATTCCAAAACTCCCAGTGGATTCCTAAAACAGTGGATACCTATATTTACTATTAGAGAATTGGCACACAAAATTCATGCATGGGTACCATCCCTAGACCTGGTCTGCAATCAGGGCCATCTCCCCTCCACTCCCCGCCACCACCCACCCATGGTTCCCCATCCGAGACCGGGCGATCGGAGACAGAGGCTGCTGGTCAGGAGGAGGGACCTAGAGGTTGGCCATTCCCGCCTGCTCACTGACCCTGCCCCCTGCCGCCACCCACACCATGTTCCTCATTTGCCATCAGGTAATCGGAGCCTGCCAGCTGGGCGGAGGGACTGAGAGGTTGGCCGTTCACACCCTCTTGCCAGACCTGTCCTCCCGCCCGCCCCCCGGCTGCTGTCTGCCCTGTGTGTGTGGGTTGACTGGTGGGACAGGGGTGTTGACCTGGCACCATCCATGTCTGCCGCCACCCACCCCCAGTTCCCCATTCCCTATAGAGCTATCAGAGCCTGCCAGCTGGGGGAAGGGACCAAGAGGTTGGCCAGCAGGCTCCCATTGGGCTATCGGCTCCGGGCAGCTCCTACATTGAGCGTCTGCACCCTGGTGGTCAGTGCACATCATATCAACTGGTCATTCCACTGTTCAGTCTATTTGCATATACCCTTTTATTATATAGGATTATTATATACAATGCTATGCATTGTTTTTCTTGTAAGTACATACATATAAAGTTTAACTTATAAATTATGCACAGTAAGAGATTAACAATAAAATTGAAAAATTATAACAATATACTGTAATAAAAGTTATATGAATGTGCCCTCCCTCCCTCGCCCCCCCCTCTAACTGATCTCAAATAACCAAGATGGTGACTAATAGATGGATGGGTAGCTTATACAGCATAGATATGCTGAACCAAGGAATGATTGTACAGGGTAGGATGGAGTGGGAGGTCAAGAGTTTTCATAGGGGCTTGCAATTTAAAAATTAGCATTACTTATGGCATTTCCCATTTAATATTTTTGGAGATTTCCTTTACAATCCCTGTCCCCATGAAGGTAAACATTCAGCATCAGTGAGGTATATTTGTTACAACTGATGACTTTACATCTACAAATCGTAATCACCCGAAGTTCAGAGTTTACATTTTGGTTAAATCTCGATGTTGTACATTATACATGTATTTGGACAAATGTATAATGATACATATCCATCATTACGGTGTCATTCAGAATATTTTCGCTGCCTTAAAAATTCTCTGTACCCCCCTCCATGACTGGCAACTATAGATTTTTTTACTATCGTCATAATTTTTCATTTTGCAGAATGTCATGTAGTTGAAACATACAGCAGATAGCCTTTTGAAAAATATTAGCTTCTTGTACTTAGTAATATGTATTTAAGATACCTACATGTCTTTTCATGTAGCTCATTTTCATTTGATAGCTCATTTCTTTGCAGCAAAAATAATTCAATTTTTAATTTTTTTAAATATATAGTTATTGATTTCAGAAAGGGAAAGGAAGATAGAAACATCAATGATGAGAGAGAAATATCGATCGACTGCTTCCTGAATGTGTCTCTGTTCCTCTCCCTCTGACAATGGGGACTGAGCCAGCAATCCAAGCATGTGCCCTTGACTGGAATTGAACATGGGACTCTTCAGTCTGTAGGCTGATGCTCTAACCACTGAGCAAAACTGGCTAGGGCTAATTCCATTTTTTAAAACATACCACAGTTTATTTATCCATTCACCTATTGAAGGCCATCTTGGTTGCTTCCAAGTTCTGGCAATTATGAATAAAGCTGCTATAAACATCCATGTGCAAGTTTTGTATGAACATAAGCTTTCAACTCCTTTGGGTAAATACCAAGAAGCATAACTGCTGGATCAAATGGTAAAAATATAATTAGCTTTGTAAGAAACTGCCAAACTGTCTTCCAAAGTGGCTGTGTCATTTTGCATTCCCAACAGTGATGAAAGAATTTCTGTTGCTCCATATTCTTGCCAGCATTTGTTGTCAGTGTTCCAGATTTTGGGCATTCTAAACCAACTTTCAATAACAGAAAACCTTACACAAGTTGTTCTAGTAAAAAGGTTTTAAAAAACAGATAAAATGAAAGAAAATTAACAAAAACAGAATAAAGCTGATCAACTGATATAATGAGATCACTATAACTTTTTTTAAAAATATATTTTATTGATTTTTCACAGAGGAAGGGAGAAGGATAGAAAGTCAGAAACATCGATGAGAGACAGACATCGATCAGCCGCCTCCTGCACGCCCCACACTGGAGATGTGCCTGCAAGCAAGGTACATGCCCCCGACCAGAATCGAACCCGGGACCTTTCAGTCCGCAGGCCAACGCTCTATCCACTGAGCCAAACCGGTCTCAGCTATAACTTTTATTTCCAAACTTCAAACTAGATGATAACCTTAAAAGAAAAAAAAAACATGTTGGTGAATTTCACCTATAAAACATAGATGAGAAATTTGGCACTGGAGATGACCATATGAATTTACAGAAAGAAGAGCTCAGGTAGTTAAAAGCAATGAAAACTTACTCAAATTCAACAGACAAACTGAGGAGAATATTTCACTTATTTAATTATTAATAACTTTTATAAAACATTGTGTTCCATGAATGTAAGGGTTATTTAACATCAGAAAAACCGCCAAATGTATATCACTATATTGATGGTTTAATGGTGAAAAATAATATTGGTACTGTAATAAGTACAGAGAAAAAAGCATTTGATAATTTTTGAAATACATATTTTTATTCATTTCAGAGAGGAAGGCAGAGGGTGATAGAAACATCAATGATGAGAGAGAATCACTGATCAGCTGGCTCCTGCACGCCCCCCACTGGGGACCAAGCCCGCAACTCAGGCATGTGCTCTTGACGAGAATCAAACCTGGGACCCTTCAGTTCGTAGGCCAATACTCTATCCACTGAGTCAAACCAGCTAGGACCAGTTCACCAATTTTTGCTTTAATAAATAATATAGTAAAGATGTGTACTAAAAACATAAAACAAATATTATTAATAATAAAATAAATTTTAGGTATTATGATGGTTAATGTTATGTGTCACTAGATATTTGTTAAATATTTTGGGTGTTTCTATGAGGATGTTTTAGATGAAATTAACATTTAAATCAATAGACTTAGTAGAGTAAATTGCCTTTCCTAATGTGGGAGGATCTCATCCAATTAGCCTGAATAAAACAAAAAGCTGTTCTTCCCACAAGTGAGAGAGAATTCTCCTGACAGCCTTCTAAGTGAAACATCAACTCTTTTTGGTTTCCAGTAGCTTCTGGCCTTCAGACTCAAATTCAACTGGGAACACTGGCTCTGCAGATTTTGGATTTGCCAGACTCTCTAATCATATGAGTCAATTCTTTATTCTAAATCTCCTCTCTCTCTCTCACACACACACACACACACACATACACACACACACAGGCATATGTATCCTATTGCTTTTGTTTCTCTGGATAAACTTGGCAAATTCAGATTTAGTTTTAAGACTAGGAAAAGGCAAGAATGCCTATTGTCACTTCCAACTAACATAGCACTAGAGGCCCTGGACCATTGTATAACACAAGAAAAAGAAAAAGAGTAAAGACAATAAATTAAAAGGAAAAACTTCTTTTACTTGCAGATGACATAATCACCTACAAAGCAAAATATAACAATATCAAGCCAATTTCTAATAGTTAGCACTATGCTTTCACATGCAAAAGCAGAGGGGGAAGAATGGATTGCCATCCACATGAAAATGTGGAAAAACTGGCTTTTAAGAAAACAAAGGTGGAGGCTTTCCTTATACTATATCTATAGCATTAAAGGTCTACTTTAAGGAGCAAGAAAAATACCAAATTAATAATCTAACCCTACAAATAAAAGAATTAGAAAAAGAATCACAAACAAAACCTTGAGGAAAGGAAATAATAAAGATCAGATAGGATATAAATGACACAGAGACTTAAACAATACAAAAGATTAATGAAACCAAGAACACAAACAAGACTGGACTAGCTGGGTCATTCAATTGGTTGGAGCATCGTCCAGGACACCAAAAAGGTTATGGATTTGATTCTTGGTCAGGGCACAATTCTATATTGTGGCTTCAATCTCTGGTCGGGGAGCTTGTAGGAAACAACTGATTGATGTTTCACATTACTCTCTCATATAAATGTTTCTCTCTCTCTCTCTCTCTCTCTCTCTCTCTCCCCCACCCTTTCTCTCTCTCTTTCTCTCTCTCAAATCAACATCCTTGAGGATTTAAAAAATAATCATCATCATCAAGACCGATGAACCTGTAATCAGACTCACACACACACACAAAAAGGACCCAAATAAGTAAAAGAAGACATGAGAGAGGGAAAAGTAACAACTGATGGCAAAGAAATACATACGATTGTTAGAAAATACTATGAACTATATACCAATAAATTGGACAACCTGGAAGAAATGGAAAAAAATTCCTAGAAACATATAATATTCCAAAACTAAATAAGAAGAGTAAAAAATTAACTGAATAGACCAATTACAACTAATAAAATCAAAGCAGCAATCAAACAGCTCCCAGCAAACAAGAGTCCTGGGGATAGAAACTTTTACTAAAACATTCGAAGAAGAATTAATACACATCCTTCTCAAAAGATTCCATAAATTTTAAGAGTAGGGAAGACTTACAAATTCTTTTTATGAAGCATTTTCTAGTCCCAATACCAGATAAGGACACTACAAAGAGAAAATTATAGGCCAATATCCCTGTTTAACACTAGTGTTAAAATCTTCAATAAACTATTAGCAAACAAGATTCATCAATACATTAAAAGATCATATACCATGATCAAATGGGATTTGTTCAGGGGATGCATGGTTGGTATAATATTTACAAATCAATAAACATGATACATCACATAAAATGAAGGATAAAAATCACATGATCAAATCAGTAGATGCAGAAAAAACCTTTGATAAAGTCCAGAACCCATCCTATCTAATAAAATAGTAATATACAAATTGACCGTTACTCCAAGACACAAGATGGCTGCCCCCATGTGGACACAAGATGGCCGTCACAAGATGACCTGCAGGAGAAGGCAATTGTGGGCAGTTAGGGGTGACCAGGCCAGCAGAGGAGAGCAGTTGGGGCAGACCAGGCCAGTAAAGGAAGGCAGTTGGGGTGGAGACTCAGGCCTGCAGATAAGGTCAGTTGAGGGTGACCAGGCCTGCAGGGGAGAATAGTTAGGGACAACCAGACTGGCAGGAGAGGGCAGTTAGGGCAATCAGGCCAGGAGAAGAGGCAGTTAGGGACAATTGGGCTGACAGGGGAGCAGCTAGGCATTGATCATGCTGGCAGGGGAGTGGTTAGGGGGTGATCAGGCTGGCAGGAAGAAGTGGTTAGGGGCAATCAGGCAGAGGCAGGTGAGCAGTTGGGAGCCAGCAGTCCTGGATTGTGAGAGAGATGTCCAACTGCCCGTTTAGTGGGACTGGGCTTAAATGGGTGGTTGGACATCCCCCAAGTGGTCCCAGATTGGATAGGATGCAGGCTGGGCTGAGGGACAACCCATCCCCGTGCCCCCCGCCCCCCACCATGCATGAATTTCATGCACCAGGCCTCTAGTTTATGATTAAAGACTCTCAACAAAATGAGAATAGAGGGATTATACTTAAATATAATAAAGACTATATATGACAAATCTACAGCCAATATTATACTCAAAGAGCAAACACAAAAAGTGTTTCTTTCAAGATTAGAAACAAGACAGGGATGCCCACTTTCACCACTCTTATTCAACAACAATTAGACAAGAAGAAGAAATAAAAGGAATCAAAATTGAAAGGAGGAAGTAAAACTGTCATTATTCATGGAAGACATGATATTGTACTTAGAAAACCCTAAAGACTTCATAAAAAAAAACTACAGGATTTAATAAATGAATTTAGCAGGCTATTAAATTAATATTCAGAAACCAGTCACATTTTTATGCACCAATGATGAACTATCAGAAAGATAAATTAAGGACACAATCCCATTACTGTTGCAACAGCAACAAAAAAATAAGGTACGTAGGAATAAATTTAACTAAGGAAGTAAAAGAGAAAGAGAAAATTATAGGACACTGAAGAAAGAAACTGAAGAAGATACAAACAACTGGAAGCATATTCAGTGTTCATATATTTGAAGAATTAACATCATTAGAATGTCCATACTGCCAAAAGCAATCTATCCTATCTAATAAGAGTAATATGCAAATTGACCATACCTCTGCTACACCTACAAGCCATGCCCACCAGCCACACCCACCAGCCAATCAGAGAGTATGCAAATTAACTCAACCAAGATGGTTACGGCCACAGAGAGAGCAGGAGAGAGGCTTGGGTTGCCCCTGTGGATGGAGGAAGCCAAGCTTTCTGCACACCCTGGCCCACCCAGACCTCCGCTTAAGGAAACAAAATTTCAATGGCTATGTGAGCAGAAGGCTTGGCTCCACTCCAGGCTACAGTTTCAATTGCAGAAGATAAATAAGTCCCAGATACCAGGGCCTCTGCTTGGGTCCCTGGGTGGTGTGGCTGGCCTACAAACCACCTTGCCCAGGCCACCCCATGCCCCAAGGGAACACCCACCCTGATTCAGGCCACCCTTCAGGGCAAACCAGCTGGCCCTCACCCGTGCACCAGACCTCTATCCTATCTAATAAAAGAGTAATATGAAGATTGACCATCACTCCAACACACAAGATGACTGCCCCTATGTGGTCAAAAGATCTTGGGAACACAAGATGGCCACCACAAGATGGCCAGCAGGGGAAGGCAGTTGGCAGGGACCAGGCCTGCAAGGGAGGGCAGTGGGGGTGACCAGACTGGCAGAGGAGGAAAGTTGGGGGTGACCGGCCTGCAGGGAAGGGCAGTTGGGGGGGACTCAGGCCTGCAGGGGAGGGCGGTTAGGGGTGATCAAGCCCACAAGGGAGGGTAGTTAGTGGCAATCAGGCTGGCAGGGGAGTAATAGGGGGTGATCAGGCTGGCAGGCAGAAGCAGTTAGGGGCAATCAGGAAGGCAGGCAGGCGAGCAGTTGGGAGCTAGCAGTCCTGGATTGTGAGAGGGATGTCCAACATCCCTCAAGGGGTCCCAGATTGGAGAGGGTGCAGGTTGGGCTGAACGACACCACCACCCCCCACCACGTGCACGAATTTCGTACACCAGGACTCTAGGTGGTTCAATAAAATTCCTATCAAGATACCAGTGGCATATTTCACAGCATTAGAAAAAATATTCCAAATATTGAGATGGAACCCCCCAAAAAAAGACCCTGAAGAGCCACAGCAATCTTGAGAAAGAAGAACAGAGTTGGAGGGATCACAATACCAGATGGATATCAAACTATAGTACAAGGCTATTGTAATCATAAGTTTGGTAGTGGCAAAAACACATGCATACAGACCAATGGAACAGAACAAAGAGCCCAGAAACAAGAGCATATAATGGAGTAAAGATAGTCTATTCAAAAAGTGGCGTTGGAGAAACTGAACAAAAAAATTGCAAAACGAAATAATGAAACTAGACCACCAACTTATACCATACATAAGACTAAACAAAATGGATGAAAGACTTACATCTCTCATAGCAATATTTTTGCCAATATGTCTCCAAGGGCAATAGAAACACAGGATAAAATAAACAAATAGGACTACATCAAGCCAAAAAGCTTTTGCACCACAAAAGAAACCATTAATAAAATGAAAAGACAACCTACTGAATGGGAGAACATATTTGCCAATGATACATCTGATAAGGGGTTGATTTTCAAGACAAAGAACATATACAATTCCACATCAGAAGACAAACAATCCAATTAAAAATTGGGCAAAGGATCTAAATAGATACTCCTCCAAAGAGGACATACAGTGACCAATAGACATATGAAAAAAAACAAAACTCAACATCACTAATCATCAGAGAATTGGAAATTAAAACCACAATGAGATATCACCTCACACATGCCAGAATTGTTATCTCCAAAAAATCAACATGCAACAGTGCTGGTGAGGATGTGCAGAAAAGAGAGCCCCTGTGTACTCTTAGTATGAATGTATACTGGTGCAGCTACTGTGGAAAGCAGTATTGAGTTTCCTCAAAAAATTGGAACTGTCTTTTGACCCAGAGATCACACTTCTGGAAATACATCCTAAGAATCCCAAAACATGAACTCAAGAGAATATATGCATCCCTATGTTCATAGCAGCATTATTTACAAAAGCCGAGATATGGAAACACCCCATGTGCCCATTAGCAGATTAGTGGATAAAAAAAAAAGCTGTGGTACATTTACTGTATGGAATACTACATCACCATAAAAAAATGGAGGAAATCTTATCTTTTGTGACAGCATGGATGGATCTAGAGATTATTATGCTGAGTGAAATAAGCCAGTCAAGAGAAAGACAAATAACATGTATCTCACATATATGCGGTATCTAATGAATGAAATAAACTAAAAAAGTAGAAACAGAGGTATGGATGCATGGAACAGACTAACAGATGTCAGAGGGGAAGGAGTGGAGGACTGAATGAAACAAGATGAAGGGATTAGTCAAAGAAGGTATATGCATAACACATAGACAAAGACAACAGTGTGGTGATAGCTAGAGGGGAAGGGGACTGGGGCTAGGTGGAGGTGACTAAAGGGGGGTATAATGGGGATAGAAGGAGACTTTGCCTGGGGTGATGCGCACAGGATGCAATAAGCAGAGGATGTTTTATGGAATTGTATGAAACCTGAATGGTTTTGTGAACCAATTTCATTCCAACAAATTTAATTAATAAAAATAAATAAATAAAATGAAAAACTAAAATACTGTGAGTTCCATTCTTTCAAGCTCAATAATCCAATAAAAAATCAAATTGTACCAAATTAAAAAATGATTTTAAATTTTATGATTGTTAACCTCTCTTAAAAGACCATACATTTTAACAAAATATGCTCCTGAATTTGGAATTTATATTTTAGCTCTGACCTATATTCAAACTAATTATTTCAAACTGAATGTAAATGACATTGTAATTAGTAATGTGTCTCCTGGCAATTAAGATTCTCTTTCAGCAATTAAAATGGCAAGGCATATTATTAAAGTCCCATGACTCTTCATACCTCTTCCTGACAATTACCATGAAAAACACTAAAGGCAAGATTATAGCTATAATCCATTCACTGAATATTGGTTAGCAGGATAAACACTTTCTCCTCCTTGCCTAGTAAATTTTCATTTCATACGTATTACCTATCAATCATTAATGTAATTAAATGTCACAAAGTTCAATTTTTCATTTTTATAACTTATTACAATCAATTGATTTTGTAGAAATATAAGTTGTAAGGATAATTTTAATTAAGAAATAATTTTAACCCATTTATTTATATGACTTTAATGGTTAGAATATTAAATAAAAAGTGGTTGATTCTAGCAGAAAGTTCTAGTGCTGAAAATGTCAGATATCTAAAATTATTGTAAATTAAATATATTAATATAACAAGAATATATGCACAAAATTGTTTATACTGCTTACGGGTGTTAAAGAATAAAGGAAGCACTTTCATTTTTAACTTCTAAATATCTATTTTGTTAAAAAGGGTATTATGAAATTACTTTCATATTCTTTGAGTTATCACTGTAATAGAAAAACATCTCAACATTACATGGAACATATGACATATCAAAATACTATATCATAAATTTAAAACATACTATATATTTGTAAATCAATTTGAATAACCTACTGTTTATGAATAGGTAAAATATATTGTGTTAACTATTTTCCTAATAAACAATAGTTAATAACCCTCACAACAATCTTTTTTTTTTTTAATCCTATCAAGAGGATATTTTTTCCATTTATTTTTAGAAAGAGTAGAAGTGGGGCAGGGAGAGAAAGAAACATGGGTGTGGGAGAGACACACTGATGCATTGGCGCCTGCACGTGCCCCAACCAGGGCCTGAGATTGAACTGAAACCTAGGTATATGTCCTTGACCGGGAACTGAACCCATAACCATTTGGTGTGCAGGTCAATATGCTACCACTGAGTCATACCAGCCAGGGTTCTCATTATCATAAGCGTATTACACTCTAATTGGTTGAACGACCAAACAGCTGACCAGACACTTAGCATATTAGGCTTTTATTATATAAGAAGATGCATATCTGTACCCAAAATTAAGAAATCAATATTTTAAACATTTTGCTGGTTTTCCTCTTAAGGCCTTCTTCTTTTTGGCATCTTAAGGAGTTCTTGTTTTCTCCACTGTCTGATCAGGCACTCAGTGGGAGGAGGCCCAAACTGTCTCTCTGCAGCTCTATTTCCATGCTCTTTTGCACAGGTGATTACATTCAGTTTAAATTTTGCAGAGTAAGATAATTGCTTGCCGGTATTTAGTATCTTTTTATTTTTTGACATCTTTATGGGCTCAGAATGCTCTGGTCCCTGTTACATCTGAGCACTCTTCACCTCTACCTCCAAGTACGGCATCAGCTGACATCAGTAACAATAAGGCTACTGATTGGAGGAAGCCTGTTTGACAAGGTATGGGCAGCTGGGCACTCATGTGGTTCCCTCCTTGGCTGACTTTCATGTATAAGATGATTATATATTAAAGTTGATTTTTCAGTCTGATGATTTTAGAAAAAAATAGCATTGTATATATAGAAATATACAGTAATAAAGTTAGAGTCAGTATCGCTGTCTTCAGGAGACAACAACATAGCTATATATATAAGACACACACATCTGCCCTGACCAATTTGGCTCAGTGGATAGAGTGTTGGCCTGCAGACTCAAGGGTCCCAGGTTCAATTCTGGTCAAGGGCATGTACCATTGTTGCGGGCATACACCCAGTAAGGTGTGTGCAGGAGGCAAATGATTGATGTTTCTCTATCATCAATGTTTCTAACTCTCTATCCCTCTCCCTTCCTCTCTGTAAAAAATCAATAAAATATACTAAAAAAAAAAAAAGACACACACACATCAGAAAACAGAAGAAAGATCAAAAGAAGACAGTTTCTGGAGAACATTATGTTAAGTGAAATAAGCGAGTCAGAAAAAGACAAGTGCCATATGACTTCACTCATATATTGAATTTAATGAACAAACTGAACCTCCAAGAAAAAAAGAGACACTCATAGAGAACAGGCAGAAAGCTCTGGTTGGGGGATGTGCTGAGGTATGTGAAAAGACTAAGTGAAAAAAAAGAACTTACGGACATGGACAACAGTGTGGTGACTTCCAGGGTAGAGAGGAAGAGAGAGGTAGAAAAGGGTGTGGGGTATAATTGGTGATGGAAATAAAAAAGCTGTGCTTTTCCTCTCTGAATTGAATAATATACCATCCTTAAGGCTATAAATGTTTCCAGGATAAATGATTAGAAATTTTAATACTTTAAAAACCCTTAGCTCTTTCTGCTCAGGTCATCAATACTGGAATTAATTAAAATTAGTGAAAATTGTGATTATGATTCTTTTTATAATCAGGACACACATTCATCCAGCTAAAATTCATTTGCTATCGTCCCCATTAGGAACTTACAATGATTTACACTCATTTCAAATATAATCTAGATACGGAACTGTGGTTGACTGTTATATTCTGTTTCCCATGCCCCGTTCTGCTAAACTCTAGCTATGATCATAAGAGAGAGGATCAGGAAATAGCCCTTATGACAATAGGTTATCATTTTTGAAAAGAATGCCAGAATTAAATGTATTGTTAAACATTGGGATTACTTCTGGAGAAATGTAATAGTTTCTGTATTTTCAGACACTAGTCTACCTGCCAGTATTTTGCACTAACACCCTTTTTTCCTTGTGGACCCCTGTCAGATCCCTCTATGCTATCTTTATGCCTCCTTTTGTCAGGACTTTCAAATGAGGTGAGCTTGGCTGCCACGTGTGTTGATCAGGTTCTTCTGCTCCTGCTGCCCTTCTCTATTGCTATGCTTCATGCCCTTTTCTAGTTTATGTAATCCTCGGCCTCCTACATTTCTCCCTCATTTTGACCCTCATCCATGCGCTGACTCTCTGAAATCTTTACAAATCCTAGAGCAGTCAGCCCATCCTTTTGCTTCCTCCAGCTTCTCTCTCATTTACAGGCCCACAACTTGACCTTTTTCAAGTTGTGGGCCTGTAAATGAGACAAGAACCAGATGATTTTACTCATATGTGAGATCAAATGAATAAAATGAACTAACAAGCAAAATAGTGACAGACTCATAGATAGATAGCAGATTGACAGCTGGGGGTGGGGGGAAAGAGGGGCAGAGGCACTGCGTTTTGAGAGGATTGAGCCAAAAAGAAAATAAAGAGAAAAAGAACTCATGGACATGGACGACAGTGTGGTGATAGCTGGGGAGAGGCAGGGCGGGGGAGGGGAGGTGGATAGGGTATCCTATCTAATAAAAGAGTAATATGCAAATAAGATGGCCGCCACAAGATGGCCAGCAGGGGAGGGCAGTTAGAGATGATCAATTCAATAAAAAAGAAAAAAAAATTATCTTCGTTTTGCTTTGTCAGCTGTTGGAACATGTTCATTAAGTGTCATGAAGTGTTCTGTGCCTATCTAAAATGGAATAAAGTGTTCATCAACTAGAACTGACAGAACAAATTCTGAAATAAATATGACTATTACAAATCAGCAATCACAATAGGAGAAAGTAAATTACTTTTGATTCCACAAAAATGTATGTAAAAAGCTCAATCTAGTTCTCTTTTTTGCCTTTAATAAGTATTGGTTACATATTAGCAAAACATCATTCTTATAAACAAACCCTGAGATATACTTTTACCCACAGGAAAAGTTGCTAAAACTTTCTCCTACCTTTCAATCATATATAATAGGAATGGTTTAACTATAAATGTTGACATAATAGATAATATTAGAAATCTATTTTATCATATTTATACAAAAAGTCATGAAAAAAGGAAGCCTCACTATAAAAAATAATGACTTTAAATTTAAAGGTTTTAGACAAGGATACATTTTTTTGCATAGTATTATCTTTAGATTTCTAGTAATATAGCAAATTTTAGAATAATGAAACACTGTCATTCATTTGGGGGCAATAAAATTTTGAAACATACTCCGACAAACTATCATTCCAATATCACCAATTAGATAATGACCTAACATGAGGCTTCTATCCAAACGATCAACCCAACACTTATTTAAAATACTTAAAAACTTGTGACACAAGTTGTTTTTTCTTTATAAAAGAAAACATTTATTCATTTGTTCATTCAACAAATATTTATTGAGCTTCCACTAAGTGGTAGGCAATTTTCTAAAAAGTGGGTTTGAAAAGAGCAGTGAAAAGACAAGGTTCCTATCCTCTTGAAGGTAGATTAGGTTGGAGACCTAGTCACCAGCAAGTTACCTAAATGGAGAACACAATTTTAGTTGGTGGAACAGTCAATAAACAATAGCCAATCAATGTAATATCAGCTACTCATAAGAGCTTACAAAGAATGAAGCAGGTTAAAAAGAATGCTGGCAGTAAGGAGAGAGAGCCATGACTCTATGGAGCATGGTCAGGATGGGCCTCTCTGTAGGATGTCATCTGATCAGGACCTGACAGAGTGAGGGCAGTGGGTGTGGGGAAGGGCATTCTCTAACAATGTCAGCAACTGCCAAGGTCCTGTCATCCTCGGAACCAGCTGGGAATGTCCAAGCAGCATAACCCGCATCTCAACCATACCAACATCTCCCAATGATTATTTTCATAAAACATTAACATACATAATTAGACTAATTATTCAATTACATGAATGTCTTGGGTGCTATGGTAACAACAAAATAACTGTCTTTGAGCTAGTTAGTATTAAGTAAGCTTATCAATCCTATCTTAAATTAAACATGTATAAGCTATAATTAAAACACATAAAAACAGCTAATCTGAAGTTAAAACTAATGTATTTGGAAATAAAAATTACATTGGGAAATAAAAATTAAGACCAATAATTTACCAAAAAGTGGACAAATTTTAATACTAGCAAAACCTAATAGACTGTTTAGAGCTATGTAGAGTCAAGTACTATTTGTCTAATGATGCAGATAAGAAAATTAAAGTAAAACTAGCAATTGCACTAAACATACCAAAGACACTACACTACTAGTTATTTAAAATATTCTTTGAAAGCATTTGCCTTTTCTTTCTTTCTTTCATCTCAGAGAGGGGAAGGGAGAGAGAGAAATAGAAACATCAATGACGGGAGAGAATCATAGATCAGCTGCCTCCTGCATGCCCCCTACTGGAGACTGAGCCTGCAACAAGGGCATGTGCCCTGACTGAGAATTGAACTGTGACCTCTTGGTTCATGGGTCTACACTCAACCACTGAACCACATCAGTCAAGCAGTATTTGACATTCTTAATATGTTATACTGCATTGGCTGAAATAAAGGGAGAAGTTCTATCTTATTCTTCTCACTTGATATGAAATATCCTTCTTTTATATAATGTCAACTTATTTTATCAGATAAATCAGTCAAGTCAGCTCTTCAGGCACAGTAGAGAGCTCTTGTGTAATACTGGTGAGCTGATGCACGAAATTCATACACATTAAAAAGGAATTAATTAGATGGAATATTTTAATATTGCTATTTGCCCTGTCTATAATGGAAGTGTCAAGGATTAAAGAAAATTAGTAAAATGTATATAAAAATCTCCCTCCTGTCAGAGTCTGAGGCACACAGTGGGATTCAGAGTCAAGTTCCTGCCCACCTGATTGCACCTCAAAATTCCGTGAGACCCAGACCCAACTGGCCCCAACCATCAAGCCCCACAGGGCGGGGGGGCACAGCCCCAAGGTCCCTGCCAATCCCCGCCAGATGGGTGGGTGCAGTCTCAGGTCTCAAGCCCTGCAGAGCAGGGAGTGTAGCCTAAGGTTCCTTGTCAAGCCCCGCTGGGGTGGGGGGGTGGCCTCCAGTCCCCTGGTGGAGCCTCTGGTCCCCCGGCCTGGACTCAGGTCCACCATTCCCAGCGTGAAGGCATGAGGGTGTGAGGGCATGATGACCATTTGCATATTAGCTCTTTAATATATAAGATTTCTAGTTTTTCTAACTTTGGACATAGAGAAGACAAAAGAAAGCTAGCAGCAAAAAATACACAGGCACACAAAGTGAAATAAAATACCACTACCAACATCTACATTCATAATAGCTGTGAAATAAAAATATAAATAAAAGCCAACAATTAAACAGAAGGCCCTAATGAAGGATATAATATACTCTCCAGGAATTACTGAGGACTTGTACACTTCTTTTTTTTTTTAATATATATTTTATTAATTTTTTTACAGAGAGGAAGGGAGAGGGATAGAAAATCAGAAACATCGATGAGAGAGAGACATCAATCAGCCGCCTCCTGCACGCCCCACACTGGAGATGTGCCCGCAACCAAGGTACATGCCCCCGAACGGAATCGAACCTGGGACCTTTCAGTCCCCAGGCCGACGCTCTATCCACTGAGCCAAACCGGTCTCGGCGAGGACTTGTACACTTCTATTTCCCCATCTAACTCTGAACATTTTCTTCTGAATAAAATCAATTGACATGGTTAAAACCAGGTTTTATTATAGCTCATGGGAGTATTTTTATTTTAATAACAATTGTCACTAGTTAATTGAGCACTTATTATGTAACAAGCACTGAGCTACATGCTTTATGCGTATATTTAATTTCATGCGCAGGGCAATCTAACTTTATGGTTGAGAAAAGTGAGGCTGTATGAGGGATTAAATAGCTTGACCAATCTTGCATAAAAATGATAGGGCTAGAATTTGAAACCAGGTCTGTTTTAACTCCAAAGCCTGTATTCTTAACCACATTGTATCTTGCTTCCTGATTATGAAGATGTCCTTAAAGAGAATAAGGTGGCTTGTAAGTAATTTTTTTTTCATCCTGTCCAAGAATACGAACATGTCCACCTTTCCTTTAGAGCAGCGGTTCTCAACCTGTAGGTCGAGACCCCTTTGGGGGTCGAATGACCCTTTCACAGGGGTCGCCTAAGACCATCAGAAAACACATATTTCCCATGGTCTTAGGAACCAACAGACCGCTCCTCGGTGTAGCAAAGTGTAGCAATGTAGTTTACTGTTGTTATATGAAGACTGTTACCCATGCTACACCATGATACAAGACAAAAAATTTCATTTATTTGTAATTAGAAATGAATATTTCACAATATATAATTATATATTGTTTTTGTGATTAATCACTATGCTTTAATTATGTTCAATTTGTAACAACGAAAATACATCCTGCATATCAGATATTTACATTACAGTTCATAACAGTAGCAAAATTACCGTTATGAAGTAGCAATGGAAATAATTTTATGGTTGGGGTCACCACCACATGAGGAGATATCTTAAAGGGTCGCGGCATTAGGAAGGTTGAGAACCACTGCTTTAGAGAGATTTAAATTTAGGTTTAAAATAGAGCATGAAAATAAAGAGACTTCAGAGCTGAGAGAAACCTAAAGAAAGATGAAGAAATGAAGAAAGCACATGGCTACAGACCCAGAAAGCAACTTGCCTGCAGAATGGGCTACAGCCCAGGTCTCTCAGTCTCCTGAATGCTTGAGAAAGACAGAGAAAGGGATCGGAGATGAGGGGATGTGTGTGCTATATTATTAATAACATGGTTTTTGCTGTTTCACAGCATAAATGTTTATTTTTCCTTCTTTTACTAGAGTATCAACTCAAAGGTATACTTTTTTAAGGTTTTTATCAATGACTGAAACATACTGCATACTTCTGTGAGAAAACAAGAAAGCCATGAAGTCTGGTTCCAGTGCTCAAGTTCCTATTCTGTGCTGCTCCTTTAAAGACTGGGTGGACAACAGTCTTTCTTCAAGGCTCACGTTAAGGAATCCTCTCAAATGAATTTCCCTAATAATCAAATTTGGGGCAAATAAAAATTAACTATTTTTTTTAAAAAAAAACTATTTGCTTTTTTACAATTTAGTGTGATAACTGAATTCTTTCATAATAAGAGTACTATAACTATATCATAGAAAATCTGGAAACTAGAAAATTTTACCCAGAGTTGTGTTTTTCTATGTAGTATGTTTAGTATACTTATTTCTTTTTTTAATTTAATAAATCATTACTGTTCAGATTATTACAATTGTTTTTCTTTTTCACCCCAATTGTTTCTCCCCTCCACCTAGTTCCCACCTCACCCTCTGCCCTTACATCCCCCACATAATCCTCATCCATAGGTGTATGATTTTTTTTCCAGTCTTTTCCCACACCCCTCTCACCTCTTTCCCCCTGAGAATTATCAGTCCACTCCCTTTCTATGCCCAATTCTATTATATTCATCAGGTTTTTTATTCACTTGATTTTTAGATTCACTTGTTGGTAGACATGTATTTGTTGTTCATAATTTTTATCTTTACTTTTTTCTTCCTCTTCTTAAAGAGTACCTTTTAGCATTTCATATAATATTGTTTGGCTGTTGATGAACTCCTTTCGTTTTTTCTTATCTTTGAAGCTCTTTATCTGCCCTTCAATTCTGAATGATAGCTTTACTGGGTAGAGGAATCTTGGTTGTTGTAGGTTCTTGCTATTCATCACTTTGAATATTTGCCACTTCTGTCTGGCCTGCACAGTTTCTGTTGAGAAATCAGCTGACAATCGTATGGGTGCTCCCTTGTCGGTAATTAACTATTTTTCTCTTGCTGCTTTTAATATTCTCTGTCTTTTGCTCTTGGCATTTTAATTATGATGTGTCTTGGTGTGGTCCTCTTTGGATCTTTTATTTGGGATTCTGTGCACTTCCTGGACTTGTAAGTCTATTTCTTTCCCCAGGTGGGGGAAGTTTTCAGTCAATATTTCTTCAAGCAGGTTTTTAGTACCTTGCTCTCTCCCTCCTTCTGGCACCCCCATAATTCTGATGTTGGTACGCTTAAAGTTATCCCAGGGGCTCCTTATACCATCTTCAAGTTTTTGGATTCTTTTTTTTTTTCTTTTCCAGTGGAGAGTTTTTTGCTTCTTTGTATTTAAAGTCTTTGACTGGATCCTTGCGCTCCTCTAGTCTGCTGTTAAGTCTCTGTATAATATTTTTTATTTCAGTCAGTGTATGTTTAATTTCTAGTTGGTCCTTCTTCATATCTTCGAGGGTCTCATTAAATTTATCCATCTTTTCTAGGAAATTCTTGAAAAACCTTATAACTGTGGTTTTGAACTCTATATCCAGTCATTTGTTTTCCTCCATTTCTTTCATTTGTGATCTGTTCCTTTGTGTTCCCATTTTCACTGCTTCCCTGAGTTGGTAGAGTAGATTTGTGTGCTAGATGTCCTATATGGCCCTGTAGCTCCGCCTCCCCAGTTACTGGAGGTAGACACTCGTGGTGCACCCCTTTGTGGACTGTGTGTACAGCCTTGTTGTAGTTAAGTCTTAATTGCTGTTGGTATCACTGTGGGGGAACTGACCTCCAGGCCAATTGGCTGTGAGGATTAGCTGTGTCTATACAGGGAGAACTTCTGTGCTGGAGACAGCTTTATGAGATAAGACTTGCAAAATTACAAAAGCCTCTGTGCTGGACTTGGATAGGGCAGAGTCTCAGACCTGAGCAGACAGACTTGGCTTCCATCAGCCCTGCCCTATAAGGCCCTTGAGTCTCAGTCTCTGTCAGTAATTGCTGTATCCTTTCTGGGTGAACTCGCATGCACATGCCTCCAGACCTCTGCCTTTCTGGCTCCCCTGAGTTTCCATGTGCTCCTGGGACCTGTATGAGTCTGGGTCTCCAGGGTCTCACCCAAAACTGGGATTCAGTGTAGTCAGAACTGGGGTTCAGTGCAATTGGGAGGTTCCATCTTCTTCCCGCTAGAGAAAGCCAACAGTACACTCAGAAGTCAGTCATCTCTGCGTGCACTTGTGTGTGTGCCTCCAGACCTCTGCTTTTTGGGGCTCCCCTGAGTTTCTGTGCACTTCTCCCTTTTCCCTGACAGTCCATACTCCTCCGTATGAGTCTTGCCTGGAACTAGGGTTCAGTGCTGTGGAAACTGGGGTTCATGCAGTTGGGAGTTTCCATATCCCTCCCGTTAGAGGAAGCCAGTCAGGCACTCGTCAGCTGCCCATCCTCTGTTACCTCAGCTTTTTGCAGCTCCTGACTCTCTGTGAGCCCCTCTCTCTCCTTCTAGGTGTAGAATTTCCACTCAGCCATCTTTCCTGTGGTTCTGGATGATGTCCATTCTGTTTTTTAGCTGTAGTTTTGAAATTTTTGTGCAAGACAGCAGTTTAGGTGTTCACCTATGCAACCATCTTGGTTTCTCCCAAGAATACTTATTTCTTTCTGAATTTTTATATGCATTTTTTAAATACTATCAGAGTGTAAACAAACCTATGTGTATTTTTCAAGTTAATGTTACATAAAGCATATTGTTTCAGTCAGTCTTTATACTTTCTTTTCTTGCCTGCAGAAAATTTGAATAAATCATGTCATCTCTCTCCATGTTGCCCCTACTTCTCCCAAAACTCCGTACATGTGTACCTGTAGGAAATGCCATGGAAGGGTGTGTGTGTGTGTGTGTGCACGTGTGCTCATGGAGGGCTAAGGGAGAAAATGATTTGCTAAGTCATGAGTTCCCAGGGAGCTTAGGAGCCATTCACATTTTTCTAGTCTAATGTCGCCTTTAGCAACTGATGAAACTGAGGCCAAAAAAGATGCAGTGACTTACCAAGGTAGTGGAAAAAATCGAGACCTAAATACAAGTGTCTTGGCTCTTAAATAGTGCTTATTCAACATAACTATTACTTCACAGTCTCCACCTGGGCTCTTAGGACGGAAGGGCAATACAATCCTTAATGGCCATTTGTAAGCTTTCCGCCACAGGAGAACAAAGGACCAAGAAAAATTCGCGAAACTCAGAAGTCAGACCATATACAGAAGAGAAACTGTCCTGAAGGCACGTGATCGCCCACCTGCATTCCTCATCTACCAGTGTAGCCCCCAGACCCACTGCTGACAAGAGTTTCAGGCCAGTGATTCCATATGGGGATGAAACTCCAGCTCCTGAGTGTTTCCCAATGGTCCCTTGACTTAGTGCTGTGTAGCCCTTCTATTTGGATATCCCATCTCCTATCCCCTTTCCTTAAATAAACTGCTTTTTTAATCACCATCTGAGATGGCTATTTAGCCTGCCCATATGCAACATGTTCACTTCTTAAACTCTCACATCTCTTTGCCTGGCTCCTTTAGGCTAAGACCAAACATGGGCCATAATTCAGCTACATTTATCAGAGGAATTAATGAGGAATTGACAACTTTAAATAATTTCCAATTTTTCTTGATCTTCTGAAGTGCTTGAGCATTCATCAAGCCCAAGATTTGTGCTTGTTAACTCAGTGTTAAGATTTTAAAACTTCTGGATATGTGCAAAAGAATAAAAAGTATCACTGTGTCAGTACATACTACAAAAATTTTATAGTAAGGCATGGATTAAGAAAATGAAACTATTCTATAATTGTATATATAAAGTCATTATAAAATTGTGCAATGCTTTTGAATAGTTTCCACCATAAATTTTTAAAAAGTACTCCAACTTAATTAAGATAAGCTATGATATGGTCTGTGGTTTCTGAAAGAAAATAAAGAAAAAAGGACCTCCTATTCTCTCTTTGATTTTTTGTCCTAATGTACCTTTAAGATGCTCAGATGTGGCATTTAAGCGTGTTTAAAATCAAAAGAAAGCAGTAATTTGAGGCATGGAAAGTAAAGAAGAAATTAATGTATATTAAAATGTTACTACCCTGGAGAAAATCTTGAGAGTAAAAGGGTGCTGAATGGAGAGCCACATTTCAAGTTAACTGAGGGCTAATTTATTACGGGAATAATCAAAGAAGTTCTGCAAAGGAATAAAGTTTGAAAATGTTTCTATCATTATTGCATAATTTATTAATCACTAGTAAATTAAAATGAAAAACAGAGTTCTTAATGACTTAAGTCAGCATACAGATAATGACCTAAATATGAAGGTATTGGGAAAAAGAAAGTTGGCTTTTTGACTTCCTCTTTATATCATTCTACAGTGACCAAGTACCACAGATGGACTTCTCTTCTGAAGAGAAGTTGTATTTGCAAAAAAAATCAATTATGTATGAAGAACCTAGCAAACACTTTGTCAGAAGTTTTGGCAAGGCAACAAGAAGTGGGGTTTCTATGAAATCAGGATAAGTCAAAATGAAGGAAATTAAAACTGGGAATGCAACAGCCCTAAGCATAGGTTCAGGTTAAGGACTAATGCCAATATATGGTTATTTCAGAGAAGAATGTTTGGGGAAGTCATTCTAAAAGGTTGATTCTCAATGAGGAAACCATTTCCCTGGGAAAAAAGCAGATTTGTCTTTCCTATAAGGCCTGGACCCTCCAGGCAAATGCCACCCTGAAAAAAATAAGATTTTCCTTCCCTCCGTCATCAGACTATCCCTTAAATGAGTTGCAGATCACAAACCTTAAATCATAAATAAAACACTGCAACTTTATTAGCATGCAGTGATTTCACTTTAGGAGCAAATGCCTTGTCTGAATTTTAAGTATGTGACTAAACGTGTCCTCGGGCATGACAGCCCAGTTGGAAACGCCAGGCTCTGGGAGAGCAGGATAAAGAAATACAGCCCGCTTGGTGCTTGCCCAATTCTCCCTGCTGGAAGCTGAACTGCTGTCCCTCCCTTACAGCAAGAGGTGGGCCCAATGCCTTTTATAACCTTGTGATATAACTTAAATGGAGACTTCATATATGACAATTTCAAAGAATTTCAATACTTTTTTAATTTATAATGTTTATGGATCTACATAAAAAGAAAAAGGAAATTTATATGACAGTGATAAAACTACAATTTTATCCTATCAATTCTTAACTGCATAACTATTCTACAATTATATAGTCATGAAGTTTCATTCAATTTTAACTGTAAGATAACCAGTTGCTTACAGATTTCTGATCAGTCATGGTCAAAATGTCTCCACATATTTGTGATGGCCAATTTAATTTTCTCCCTCCTTTGCAATTGCAGATGTAATAGTTCTCTCAGTCATTTGTTTTATTAGTTATACTGTATTTTGCCTTTCTTTAGGTTTAGAAAATATCATTTGAATTAGGAAAATGTTATTTAATAAAACCGAGAGAGTATTTCTGAGATTTAAGTTAATACTGTTACTTAGCCACTAGGCTATGCTAAAGGATAGCCCATTTGTTCAAGAACACGGATGTCTTCCAGCTAAGAAGGCAGGCAAATTAATTTAAAAGCTGGATATGAATTATTTAACCATTCAAAATCTAGCTGGTAATTCATTTAACAGATTTATGTGAGTTAGTTTATATAATTACTTTATACGACGTACTCCAAAATAAATGAACCCTTTTTTAAATTTGTTTTATCAAGTATGTCTTGTGGTAATATCTAATTAGATTTTACAATAATGAAATCATAATTATGCTTATCTTATCCAAATTAAATATCTACTTTTATTTGCATATAGTTAATTCTATTTTTAAAAACTATAATGTACACAGTCATGGACTGATTAGTTATCAGAAACCTGAGATTTAAATCAGATATATATTTTTTCTGCTTCAAAAAAAGGTCATGTTAAAATGTAAACAGCTGAGAGCCAAACATCATTTATTTCACTTACCTTACACATTTTTCACATTAAAATTATACTCTATTCTGTATAAATTATGCTTAGAACTCTTTCAGTTTCAGCTTACTCCCATTCTCACTACTTTTCCCTAAAAATTCTACAGAGCACACTGCTTTTCTGTTCATCATCATTATTCACATCTGTCCTTGATCGCACACTGTGGAGGCACTGGGGCTCAGACAGAACTGAGAAACTCAGTCTACCTGGGAACACATATACAAATATAGGTAACACTGATAAAAAATTTTTTTAGGGACAATACAGGGGCCACATAGGATAAGTGAGTAAAACATAGAATGACTGTTAAAACTGTTCACATGAGAAAGATGTACTTGTGTCTGCCTTATTAAAACAGAAAATAGGTTTCATGACTAAAGCCCAAAAGGATTTCAAAAGCTACTTCTGAAACGCTCTGAAGATAAAGTTCCATAACCTTCCTATTTAATCTACTTGATAACTCTTATCTTGTAAGAGTTTGCCATATTTTAAAGGTATATTAATTTTAACTTGAGTTGTCTCTTTTTCAATTATTCATTATGCATCTCTTAATTATTCATTATAAGATGAATTATTGACAGAATACAGTTCTGTCAGAAAGCAAAGTGCTATTAATCTACTATGTACTCCTATTCAATTATTGCTGAGACATGCAATAGAGCACTTGGGGAAAAAGATTATAGTTAAGTTTCCCTTCTTAAATGTAATTAAGTTCAGTAAAATCTATTTATGAAGCACCTTAGAAAATATGAATACAGTGATATGTAGGTCAAGTTATGTTTTCTCATATACAACTGTACACAAGGGTGATATTACAAATATTTAAAACTTACCACACAGGCACTGAGAGGTGGTGATGCACTGTACTGTCCCCGGCCACAGGGATAAATTCTATTACAGCAATGCTGGAAGCTTTCAATTTGGTTGATCATTATCATTATGCCCAAACACTGGTATTAATTTATGAATGACCATTACAAACTATAATTAAGAATATTAAGAAAACTGTAATATTCTTAATTATGCCACATCTTTAGAGAAGTAGTAAAACTCCCTAATCTCAAATTTGCATCAAACTTGTCATTATCATCCGCAACTCCCACCCATGTACATGCTTTGTCATGTGACTGGAATGCCTGTCCTCCCCACTGCTCATCTGCTGAATTAACAGGTCAGAGTTCATCTCAAAGGCTAGCTGTCTTATGAGATTTTCAGGACTAACTGCAGCTGGAACCACAAAGATGTCTCCCAACTCTCAGTCCTCCCTTACCACACTATGACTTAGTGTTAGAATTATTTGTGGATTAGTTTGAACTCCTGACAAGCCAGTTCTTGTAGGCCTCGCTGGTATCTCACTGAGGTCTGCTCTGGTTTCAACAGAGTAAGTGCTAAAGATACACTGCTGCCTCCATCGTTGGTGAGCAGGCAGATGGGTGAGTGAAAGAATTCCAAATATTAAATCCCAGGAATTACATCTGCATTATGAGCTGAGCTTTAGTCTTTGCTTTGCATTATACTTTGAAGAGGCCACAGTGAGCTACCCAGATTACTGTTGCCCTCTGTGAGATTAGTTCTGATTCTACATACATTGCCCAACCATTTAAAAAAAATGGTCACATTCTTTCCTAATGGCTAATACCCCTATGTTGGGATTTGGTTGTAGTGAGTCCTGAAATGTTAACCTGAGAAAGATCTGGGTTTTTGAAAAATCTGTTTTTTATTATACTCATGCATTCACACCTGTTACCTCACCAGCAACAAGGGAGAGCGAGCCCCAGCTGAAACGACTGTCCCATGGCAACCCCAAAAGGCAGCCCCTGCCCTTCTGATTACTCTATGGATCTGTTTTTCAAGCTCACGTTGGATCTCACCTATCAAAATATATACAAGCTCCTGAGTTATACCTGAACCACATTTTAGATTTAATATATTCATGTAAGTTTATTCCTGGAGATCTGAATGTGAAGCTTGTCTCAACTAGTATTGTATCTTGAGAAATATTACTTAGACATTATCTCCATATATCACTGTTCTTTATCAATATAAGTGATGTAATACCAATGCAATCAAGTGCCAATATTATGTTAGCAATGCAAACAGTTGTATTGACTAAATAACCATATACTTGGCTCTGAAGATGTCCACAGGTTTAAAAAATTAAGTTAACCTATATATGTCATTGGTGAGAGGTTGAGGGAAGAAATCCATTTAAAAGCCTGATATCCCGCTCTTTCAGTAAATTGTCAAAAGTGATACACTGAAATGAAATCCAATAATTCAACAGAAAAAAATCAAGTACACACTCACCCACTATGTTTCATATGTGGTGGTTTATCCATTCGCACTGCCAATTTGATTTTTAAGTCAGAATCCTGGCTATTTTTTGGAACTATCATTCGGTGAAACTCAGCTGACTTGGAGCTATTGGAAGTTGGGTACAATATCACCTGTAGGAGACAAAAAAGAAAACATTTAAGTGTATAATACAAAGTGTCTAAGGGTTGGAACTGAAGTCTTTCTTGTAGTTTTCCTGTTTGAAAAGCAGTTGCATGCCAAACCTGCCTAATATACCATTTGAATTCTAAAGAATTCAGACTCATTTATCTCCTTGACAAATAAGTGTTTTCATATCACATAAGTTTTCTTCTTTTCCTGGCCAGGTGTCTCAATTGGTTGGAGCGTTTGCTGGTTCAAATCCTGGTTAGAGCACATTACTAGATTGTGGATTCCATCCCAGGTTGGAGTGCAAACGGGAGATGGCCCATTAATATTTTTCTCTCTCATATTGGTGTTTCCCTTTACCTCTCCACCTTTCATCTCTCTCTAAAAATCAATAAAAACATATCCTCAGGTGAGAATTAAAAACAAAACAAAACACAAGTTTTCTTCCTGTATCACTTCATAATGAATTATTAGCACCATGAAAACAGTTGAATTGACAGTTGAAAAATACTTAATAGTCACCAATAATTTCAAGAACACTCTAAATTCCTCAGGGCTAAAAAGTTCAGAAAGAAATATGCTTTGAAATTATAGGTAGCATATTTAAAAAGAAAAACCAATTATTTTAAGCAGCAAAAATACTCCTGTTTTAATGTTTTCACTGTGAAACAGTATTAAAGAAAATCAACTCAATTAGAGATAGAAGAGACTGAGCATAGCACATTTTCTGCTCTAGGTCAATATCAAAGAGGAATTCTCTCCCCTGACTACATGTTTTCAAAACTATAAAGATGATGTTATAATGACTAAAACAAAGTAATTATTTTTTATAAAACTGCCAAATTACCAAGTGATTATTCACAACACCACAGGTCCACAAAGTCACCCCAAGAAGGAAAAGCTTCCTCTTCAGATGTGAGGCGCTGAACAGATTCAACAATGCCTTTCCCCCTTTTAAGTCAGTCATGACATCATTTAGACACAGCCAATACCCAAGTCTTTAGGGATATTTTAAAATGGGAACATTAATTTCTGAAAGAAAAAAACAATGACACGACACGCAGTGCACTGTATTTTAAATAATTTTTACTTTAAACCAATGTGAAAAGTTAAAAAGCCTGAAATTTCTATGTGGATGGAAGAATTCTAACATGCTTAGATATGGCACTATGGTGCTAAAGTACAACCTGACAGTTGACTTTGATGTGCTCTGCCAAGAAAAAAAAAATCTTCATTTTTCTGTATAAGTGGAATATTTACTGAGAAATCTTCAAGGGAGGCTTTTTTTCTTTCTAGGAAAGACAACACAGTCCAAAAAGATTCTCAAACTATTCTCAACTTCCAAGTTGTTAAATGTACCTACTATTTTGAGACTTTTCTTAAGCCTGTTCTAAAAGCCACAGCTAAATTGAATCCAGCATATTTGTACCCTTGTGCATATAAAGGCACATCCAAGAACAGATTACATGGCAATTGTGATGTTTTGAAAAATTATGATCACATTCTAGAATACGTTCTTTTTTGACTGCTAAAATATCCGATGTAATATTTTACAGATTCCTTCTTAAATAACAGCAAATGAAAGTAAGTTGAAACTTTTTGGCTCAAATCAGTAGACAAAGGGATATCATTATCAGTTTAGAAGATAAGTCCTAAAAAGAATCAAAGAATAAGATCTGGATATCTTCTGGAGCTGTTGTTGCTACTAGCCCCAGCCATTCCAGAAAGCTCCCTCCCCTCCCCTCCTCTCCCTCCTCTCCCTCCTCTTCCTCCCTTCCCTCTCTTCCCTCCCTCCCTCCTTTCCTCCCTAATATTTTCACATGAGACTTTGTTCCTTATAATTCTCTCTTCTATTTTTATACAAAAGTTGGTTTTGTTCCAAACTCTAAAAGTCTTCTATAGGCAGGGAATATTTAAATTAAAACCTCTGACAATTTCTCATCCTCTAAATGCCAATGATGGATTAACTAAACAAGGTCTCAAAGTAACTAATTGCCGCTGAACTGCTAATGAAGGATCATCCCAGGATTGAATGCCATCATTTCTGCCACATTTCAGCTCTCTGATGGGTAATTCTAAATGAAGTCAGAGGAAGATATTTCTGTTCAAATAAACAAACATGCAAGTGCTCATGCTGTAGAGACACACAAAGATGAAAAAAATATAAATGGCTCAGTCCCTCAAAGAGCTCACATACCATTCTTATCAGATCTAAGAGCTCAGGTATTATTATCTTATAATATTACTTCCTCCTATTGCCCTTCTGTCCTTAGGGGTTATAGTGTTTTGATTTGTTTGCCTTCTCTGTTCTATCACCTGTATAGCTAATTCCTGTGTTAAATTTTCTCCATTGGAAAGAGAAAATTGTCTCGTTTTTCTGGACAGTCTCTGATTGATAAAGCTATAAACACTGGCACATGTAACAGAGGTTCACAGATACAAATTATTCCTGTATATCACAGATCTATCATTGCTAGTGTTTCTAAATCCACTGTTTCAAAAGAACTGAAATGGCAAATAAACCCCAAATGTAGCCTTAAATATGTCCTGTAAACTAGTTTTCAGGTTCCCAAATGGTCATAGTCCTTTTACATGATGTAGCCATGGGTGATAATAGATCAAGGAAGAAGTTCTCATTGTAGGTAGCCCAAAGGTCAAGGAGAATAAAAGACAAAGGAGTTCTTTAATCAAGTGAACATGAATACTGACTGCCAGGGTGTCCTCACAGTGCCTGCCATGACAGGTTTTCACTGTTGTCACTGACAGTTATCCCTATGTATTTTCCACTTCACCATTTTTCAAACAGGAGCCTTAAATGTCACTCTCCTGCCCCTGCCTCACTGCGGTGTATTGGATTTGTGCTGGGACAGGTGTGGAGGAAAGGTGGAGTCATGGGCGGTTAACTTGAACTTCAGTGCATAGGTCAGGAGGCTGCAAAGAGCCCACAGCTGGACCCAAGGGAGATGTTGGACTTTGGACTGGATTTAAGAACAGCATGAGACTTTGGGTTGTTTCCCTTGAGTTGAGGCAAACATATGTGTAGGAGGAAAGGGTAACACAATCATTATCCTTGGCTGCAGGGATGAACGATGGCAGGTCATCTAACTGGCTACCAGGACTCATGCTTCCACTAGTATAGAACTGCTGCTGGGAAGCACAGAGTCAGCCAAGGACCATATTCTACAGCTCCCCTTGCATCTATCTAAGTAGGGACATGGTTCTAGCTAATGAAAGCTAAACAGAATTGGTAAGTGTCCCTTTAAAGAAAAATGATTAAGATATAGACATGCCCTTATTTGCAGATGACATGTTACTGTACATAAAAAACCTGAAGGACTCCATCCTAAAACTAATTGACTTAATAAATGAATTCGGCAATGTAGCAGGATACAAAATTAATGCCAAGAAATCTATGGCATTTTTACACACTGATAGTGAAATTATAGAAAGAGAGACTAAAAAAGCAATCCCATTTATCATCACAACAAAAAAATTATGATACCTAGAATAAAGCTAACTAAGGAAGTAAAAGACCTATCGCAGAAAACTACAGGGCACTGAAAAAGAGAGATAGAGGAAGCCATAAACAGAAGGAAAAGCATACCATGCTTATGGATTGGGAGAATCAACATCATTAAAATGTCCATACTACCAAAGCAATCTATAGATTGAATGCACTACCCATTAAAATACCAACAACATATTTCACAGACCTAGAAAGAACTCTCTAAAGATTCATCTGGAACAAAAAAAGACCCCAAATAGCCACAGCAATCCTGAGAAAGAAGAATAAAGTAGGTGGGATCTCAATACCAGATTTCAAGCTATATTATAAAGCAACTGTTCTCAAAACAGCCTGGTACTGGCACAAGAACAGACACATAGACCAATGGAATAGAACAGAGAATCCAGATATCCACCCAAACCACCATGCTCAATTGATATTTGACAAAGGAGGCATGAATATACAATAGAGTCAAGACAGCCTCTTCAATAAATAGTGTTGGGAAAATTGGACAGATGCATGCAAAAAAAAAAATGTAACTAGGCCACCAACGTACAACATACACAAAAATAAACTCCAAATGGATACAGGACTTAAACATAAGATGGAAACCATAAAAATACTAGAGGAATCCACAGGCACCACAATCTCAGACATATGCCAAAAGAAGTTCTTCACTGATACTGCTCCAAGGGCAATGGAAGCTAAAGAAAAAATATACAAATGAGACTACATCAAAATAAAAAGCTTTTGCAAAGCAAAAGAAACCATCAACAAAACAACAAGAAAGCCCACTGTATGGGAGAACATATTTGCAAATGTTATCACTGATAAAGATTTAATCTCTAACATCTACAGCCAACTTATACAACTTAATAAAAGGAAGATAAGTGATCCAATAAAAAAATGGGCAACGGACTTAAATAGAACGTTTTCGAAAGATGACAGAAGGAAGACCAAGAGACACATGAAAACATGCTCAAAGTCACTAATTATCCAAGAGATGCAAATCAAAACGACAATGTGATACCATCTCACACCTGTCAAAATAGCAATCATCAACAAATCAACAAACGACAAGTGTTGGCGAGGATGCGGAGAAAAAGGAACCCTCGTGCACTGCTGGTGGGAATGCAGAATGCTGCAGCCACTGTGGAGAACAGTATGGAATTTCCTCAAAAAATTAAAAATGGAACTCCCATTTGACCCAGCAATCCCACTCTTAGGAATATATCCTAAGATACTAGAAACACCAATCAGAAAGGATTTATGCACCCCTATGTTCATAGCAGCACAATTTACAATAGCTACAATTTGGAAACAGCCTAGGTGCCCATCAGCAGATGAGTGGATCAGAAAACCATGGTACATCTACACAATGGAATTCTATGCTGCAATAAAAAAGAAGGAATTTTTGCCATTTGCAGCAACCTGGATGGAATTGGAGAGCATTATGCTAAGTGAAATAAGCCAGTCAATGAAGGAGAAGCACCACATGATCTTACTCATTTGTGGATAATAAAGAACATTATAAACTGATGAACAAAAAGATAGATACAGAGGCAATAAAGCATCAAACAGACTCTCAAATTATAGTAGGGAGAGGTGGAATAAATAAGAGATTAACCAAAGGACTTGTATGCATGCATATAAGCATAAACAATGAATACAAACACTGGGGGGTTAGGGTATGCCTGGGAATGGGGGGGGGGGAAAGGAGGCAATGGGAAGATATGTATACATGAATACATTAATAAAAAAAATTTACAAAAAATTTCTTCAGCCTTCTTTACTAAACTGCTAGCCAAATGCAGAGGAGTCTAACACTCTAGGAAATGAGAGAGCCATAAAATGGAAAAGCAGAGCCCTGGGTCACTCACCATGTGAAGGAAATCTACCCATCTAGCAGTAACACCCTTACTAATCTGTTAAGTAGGTGCTATTGTTTTAAATGACTGAAATGATGCCATTTGTTTGTTATAGCATTTGGCAGAATCTTCACTAGTACATTAACAGAGTTTTGCTTCATAAATCTTTTACAAGTAAATAAGTGCTTGAAGAATTTTATTTCACGATAAATAGTTCGGTTTCATAGGACTTTGTTCATGTTCAGAGAGTTGTGTCTGATGTTGACTGTACAATTAAAATATTTAAAATATAAAAATTTGCTAAGAATTCTCCTGTATTGTAAATTTGCATCTAAATTAAATTACATCTCTGAACAAAATAGTTAGCTTCTTATATTACTTAGCAACATAGGTTTTTTTTTTCCTATCCTTTTAACTTAACCTTTCTATTCACACTTAGTCTACTATTTTATTTTTGTCAGCAATACTTTAAATGTCTTGTCACTTAGCATGACAACACATTTTATGATTTCTTATCTTAAATTGAGAGCCAATGTATCTTCTTCATAATAAAATGTCAACATTGCTTGTCATCTTTGCTAAGGTGTAATAAAAAATATGAAATGGGTTTTTAGATTTTGTTTAAAATTCTGTCAAATTTGATTTACAAGGCGAAAAAAACTTAAAAATGAAGTGTGAGTATACGTATACTCATAATATTTAGAGCATATGGGGTCCAGAAAGATCTCTTAAAAGGAGACTTATGTAATACATTAAACAATAAAGAATTTAAATTTATGTTGTTCATTATATTCCACAAATGTGTGAGATCACGTGACATTTATCTTTCTCTGAGTAGTTTATTCCACTTAGCATAATGCTCTCTAGTTCCATCCATGCTGTTGCAAATAGTAAGAATTTTATTTTACAGCAGCATAGTATTCCATTGTGTAGATGTACCAGTTTTATTCATTTTTTTACTTTAAAAAAAAATTTTTTTATTGTGTTACATATCTTCCCATTCACCCCTCCACCCCCGCTCCCAGCAATACTCCAACCCCCCCCAGTGTCTTGTGTTCATTGGTTATACTTATATGCATGCATACAAGTCCTTTGGTTGATCTCTTATCTACTCCACCTCTCCTTAATTTTCCTGCTGTAATTGGACAGTCTGTTTGATGCTTTACTGCCTTTGTATCTATCCTTTTCTTCATCAGTTTATAATGTTCTTTATTATCCACAAATGAGTGATATCATGTGGTGTTTCTCCTGTGGTGTTTCTCCTTCATTGACTGGCTTATTTCACTTAGCATATGTACCACAGTTTTCTAATCCACTCATCTGCCGATGGGCACTTAGGCTGTTTCCAAATCTTAACTATTGTAAATTGTGCTGCTATGAACATAGGGGTGCATATATCCTTTCTGATTGATGTTTCTGTTTTCTTGGGATATATTCCTAGAAGTGGCATTAATGGGGTAATAGAAGTTCCATTTTTAAATTTTTGAGGAAAGTCCTACTGTTCTCCACAGTGGCTGCACCAGTCTGCATTCCCACCAGCAGTACAAGAGGGTTCCTTTTCCTCTGAATACTCGCCAGGCTATGCTTTGTTGATTTGTTGATGCTAGCCATTCTGACAGGAGTGAGATGGTACTTCATTGATGAACAAAAATAGAACCAGAGACATAGAAGCATTTAACAGACTGTTCAACAGAAGGCAGGGGTTAATAAGGTAAGAGATCAACCAAAGGACTTGTATGCATGCATATGGACACAGACAGTAGGAGGGTGAGGGCTTGTGCTTGGGGATGGGGGTAACCGAGGAATGGTCAGTGGGGGAAAAAGAAGACTCATCTAATACTTTAAACAATAAAGAATTTAAATGAAAATTTAAAAAATGAAGTTGTTACATTATAAAAAAAAAGAATTTAAATAAATAAATAAAGTGGGGTGAAGTAAAAAATAAAATATACTTGCACAAGCAGGCACCTCTCCATTGTTTTCCTTCCTATTTAGATAAATTACTTAAAGCCAAACCACAAGCATTTGTGTGGATATAAAAGCAATTAAACTTTGTGACATATAAATACATGTCTTTCTAAATTATTTAACAATGACTTGAAAAACTAAAAAACTAGAGGGATAATCTAGAAGAACTGAGAGGGGCTAGATAAGTTCTAGGGGTTGGTAAACTATTCTCTGCGTTTTCCCATAAGCAGCCTAGAGGAAGCAAAATAGTTGCACTGTAGTCTTAAAATAATAGAGAAACACATCTGGGAAAATTATATGTCAAAGATGAGTACGATGAGCAATTCTTTAAGGAATCAGGACAGACTCACAAAGAAGAATGATTGTTTCATTTGGGAACCTAAAAGAACACGTAAGATTTACAAATCCAAACACATGGGAAGGGACTGAGACATAAATGCATGAGGCCATTGCAACAGAACCATTCTAAAAGTGGGATTCTAGAAAAGGGTACACCACCCTGAGGCTATTCTAACCATTACCTTTAGTTCTCAAAGCCTTCCTCTAAGCCAGACAGGTCAGCTCTTTCTTTTTTTTCCCCTGTGCAGATCCTCATCAGTTTCCACTGTTTGCCAAGAAAAGAACTTGAACCAATACAAATGCTCATTAAATTTTCTGCCATGCCAATTCTATATCTCATCAAAAGGTAAGGAGAGAGAATCCTGTGGAACATAACTTTTAAGGATTAGGATAAGGAAAAGAACTTTGTAAGTGAGACCACAGGTCAAGGCAGCAGATGAAAAACAGGGAGGTTGTGGTACATTATATACAAGGTTGGCTGTGTTTCAGGGAGTAGAAACTGGCCAAATGGTCAAGCACAGTCAGAGTGGGAAGGCTATTGCTTGGCTGAAAAGAGAAGTCACGAGAGATCTCCAGCAAGAGAAAATTTAGGTGAGGTCAGACTGTAATGGCTTGATGAAGAAATCTGTCTTGAAGAATAGTGGAAGGCTTCACTTAATTCTTACATGAGCAAGATTGGGCAAGATGGACAAGATCACTTTAGCTAAAAAGAAGGAACCTTGTGTTCAAAGGCAGAGCAGAATGAAGATATGATCAGGTAGCTTGAAGAGGTTAAGGAAATGAGAAGGTTGGATGAGACCAATAAAGAAGTCTAGGAATAGACTATAAAAGAATGTGTTTAGTTAAGGAGTTTGGATGGCATCCCATAACATGCAGTCAAAAGATGCTTTCAAGCCAATAAATGAAAATCAAATTTTCATACTTTAAAGTAAAGAATAATGCCCTTCTACTGAGCTGTGGGAATCATAAGACTCAGTGAGTGGTCAGAGATTCTAACATTCAAATAATAAATTAATTGGCATTAAAAATAAATCCTTAAAATGAAGTAAAAAGGAACTAATGATGTTATTAGCTGGAATCCTGTTTCAATATGTGATTAAAAATCATTTTTGCTGATAAGCGGATATCCTTGATACACAGGGTATTTTAAAGAAATGGCCACGAGAACATCTCTCCAGATGAGTATAAATATTTCTATGAGAAACCTTGATTCAGTTTACATCTTTCTCTTTCTCATTCAACTGACAAGAGTTTTTATAGTTTAGCAAAGATTCACAGTGACTATTTCTTTTTTTTAAATATATTTTACTGATTTTTTAAAGAGAGGAAGGGAGAGAGAGAGAAAGTGAGAAACATTGATGAGAGAGAGACATCGATCAGCCGCATCCTGCACGCCCCACAGTGGAGATGTGCCCGCAAGCAAGGTACATGCCCCCGACTGGAATCGAACCTGGGACGTTTCAGTCCTCAAGCCGACGCTCTATCCACTGAGACAAACAGGTCTCAGGACAGTGACTATTTCTTATTAACCTTTCAAGTACCTCCTTGAGAGTTAGGTCCTTGAGAGAGTGTGTGTTGTGAAAGGACTAACTGAATTTACTTCATGTCAGGAAATTTTTATTTAGCACACTAAAGGCCTGATGCACAAAATTCTTGCAAGGGTAGACCTTCACAGCCCCTCGCCCACTGGGCATTCTTGAAGGTAGTTCTGCTGTCCAGTCTAATTAGCATATTAGCTCTTTATAATATAGGGTATTATATAGGATGTTAAAACCTAGCAAATATTTTCTCCACTATCAAAGCCCTATATTTTCAGTGTGTGGAAAAGATGAATTGGATGATTTTTCTGAGAGAAATCTGCAGCCCTTTTAGTAACATTTTCCAGTGTTCAATACACTTGAGGCTGCTTAAATATTACTTCTTCTTTGATTTAATATCAACGCTCCCTGTCCTACTTATTTGAAACAAAGAACACCTGCTCACTCTCACTAACACAATGCTTTTTTGTATACTGAAAGATTAGCAATAAGTCTTCTGTCAACCCTATTGTCAGTGGGCTAAATTCAGTTTCCTTTATTTTGAAAGAGGGGAAGAATCCTGGAATTTACAATATGAAATTGATCAAACTTCCAACCCCTTAATGTTTTCCTGACCTGACAGAACCACACAAAGTACATAGTACACTTTTTTATAAGATATTTTACAAAAAAAAAAAGAAAGAAAAGAAAAAGAAACTCAGTAAAAAGGAAAGTATTGTCTTAATTATATACTTTTTTCTGGCATTAGCTTATTAAAAGACAGAGATGAAAAGTTTTGTTAGTTGTATGATGGGGACTGAGGAAAGGCCATGGAAAAGAAAAACCAAGGTGTTAAAATTTTTCCCAAATCATTTTGACATCTCTACTTAAAAATGAATCATCGTATAAAGGGGCTCTTGGAATGCATTTAGCAGAGTATGTTACTTAGGGCAGAAGCTATTTTGTGGCTCATAAAGTCATTTAAACCAGTATCTTTAATTAAGCCTTTTTTTCCCACCAGGGTTCCCTTCATATATTATAATAGACATATTTTTTGTTTGCTTGGTTACTTGACTGACTGAATGGATGGGTATGTAGAGAAATTAGAAATAAAAATGCAAATGTAAAATTTTTGTTTCCCTGAAGTAAAAAGAGAAAAATACCTGCCAACTAAAGTAATGCTAAAATTTGGAAAATGACAGTAATAAATGCAATAATTTGGATGCCATTTACTTACCTGTCTCTAAAAATTTATGAACTTCTCATCTTTCCATTTCTGAATTGTGATTAGTAGCATAAGTCTCCCAAAGATGCCTATGTCCTAATTTTCAGAACCTGTGAATATGTTGCTTGACCTGAGGGGAACTGAGGTAGCTGATGTAATTAAGGTTGCTAATTAGCTGAAGATTATCCTAGATTTTCCTGGTGGGCCCAATCCAACCACCAGGTTCTTAGGTATTGAAAAGGAAGGCAGAAGAGTGAGTGTTGGAATGATTGTGGGAAATATTGAACATTGCTAAGCTTTGGAAACAGAAAGGGGCTAGGAGCCAAGGAATACTGCCAACTTCTAGAAACTGAAAACGGTAAAAATTGCACTATCTTAGATCTTCCAGAAAGAAAGACAACCCTGCCAACTCCTTGACTTTAGCCCACTGAGATTAATTTTGGACTTCTGATCTCTATGACTGTCAGATAATAAATTTGCATTACGGTAAGCCACCAGGTTTTTAGTAACTTGTTAAAGTTCAATAGGAAACTAATACATAAAAAATAAAAGCTAAAACTACATCATAAAAGAACACTAAAAGCTGAGATTTGATAATAAAAAACACTAAATTTACCTTTAAGATACTTCCACTAAATTAGTAATTCAAAGAAATATTTACATATACATCTCTATTATTAGCTTTGTCTGATTACTTTAATGAAAGGTTTTATGCTTGTATTTACATGTATGTGAGATGATTTCTCTCACATTCCTAAAGCATTATGCTTCTATGAAATCTTTTGAAAAAAAATTTTTTTCTCACGTTGTTTTTTCACTTAGTTAAACAATGTTTTTAATTTCCTTATCATGAATCAAAAAAATCTTTAAATAGATAAACAATGAGGCTGAACAGTTTGGTTATTAGAATGAACACAACCATGCATATATTTCTAACAAATTCCATATACCCAAATAATCAAGAATTATTTCTTCTATATCAAAGTCTTCCCTTGAAGATTTTCAAAGACATATTCAGGTTTGTCATTGTATTTTTGTCATGACTCAATTAAAGTATTAGCCTTTATTCATCTTTACATATTTGTTTTATTGCTTGTAAAGTATCAATTTCATATTTCTCCTTGGATGCAACATATATTCCATCACAGCTATACCTATATTTTTAAAGACTTATCTATACAGGAAAGCCTATTTATTATTATTGATTACTCTCAAACATAAATTAAAAATAGCAATAACCTTCGTATTTCCTTACCAAAACAGTTTCTATGAGCGCACTGCACAAGTAACTTTATCATGTTTCTTTTTATTACTTGTATTAGAATGCATGGTATTTACGGAGCACCTTTCAAATGAGTGTCTTGGAATATTTTTCAAAATTTAAGTTAATTTTCCATCAGCCTTAAAAGTAGGCATTACTCTTGTTATGTAAATGAAGTTAAATTAATACCTATAAGAAAAATTACTTCAAGTTAATGACACTTTCTTTAAAATTTTTTATTAATGTATTACATGTATACATATCTTGTCATTGCCCTCCCCACTCCCATGCATACCCTAACCCCCCAGAGTCTTGTGTCCATTGATTATGCTTATATGCATACATACAAGTCCTTCAGTCGATCTCTTATCTACCCCATCTCTCCCTGTAATTTGACAGTCACAACAGACACTTCCAATTTTACATCCCCTCCCTAACCCCACACATTATTCCATTAGTTGTTTCATAAGCATTAGGTTAACTAAATTGACATTGTTCTTACTCTTTGGTCATTAAGTACCATAAGAATTCTTAAAGCAAGTCAATTTTATTTCTGTCAATCTGTAATACATGATGGAAAAATGGAAAGGAGGAAGTTATGTACAGTATCTAAATTTTAATAACTTCAGCTGCATCCTAAAACTGAAGAACATGAACTAGCCAATTTTATAGCAAAATGTTTTAGGATTGACTAATTTATGGATAAGTATTGTTATTTATATTAAAAACCAACTACCACCCTGAAAGTAAAATGAATTCTTATTCTTCATTTGAAAAAGAAATTTATGGACCTTATAATAATCATAGCCTAACAATTTGCCAAAATGATAAGACTCAGGAAAAACCTTCCAATTTGCAATTACATATGTAGCAAACTAGTCAGTAATCATTTAAATCATGAAAAAGGAAAACAGAAAGAAGAGTATGAGGTTGAGAACTATTGGTGATACATTTCACATGCTCCAAAAAACTGAATGAATTCAGAAAATATGCAATAAGATGGAAGAGTGGTGGGGAATAAAGGTCAGGGCCGAGGGAGAGAGATTAAGTGACTTGTTCATGCCCTTATGGCTTTTGCAGCAGAGCCACAAGAAAGAGGTTTCAAGCTTTTTAGTTTGTGATACTCAACAGCCAGCTAATTAGAATCCGGTGCCTTTAACCTAAGGGCTTTATTTTTGGGGTTGATAAATCATAAGCAATAAAAACTAGCAGAAAATAAAAGTAGAGAGCTTTTAGGTACAGGTGCTAAAAACAATAAAGGTGGATATTCTTTTTTTAAAATTCAATTTTTTGGAGTGACATTGGTTTCATGGTATTATATAGAGAGAACCCTAAAGATTCCACCAAAAAATACTAAAACTGATCAATGAATTCAGTAAAGTAGCAGGATACAAAATAAATATCCATAAATCAGTTGCATTTTTATACACCAATGATAAACTATCAGAAAGGAAAACTTAAAAAAACCAATACCATTCACAATTGCTTCAAAAAAAAAAACCTAGGTATAAGTTTAACCAATGATGTAAAAGAGCTGTACTCAGAAAATTCAGTGTCTAAGTAAGACACTGAGGAAAGAAGTTGAGGAAGACTGATTCATGATAAGGAAGAATTACCATGATTAAAATGTCCATACTACCCAAGTCAATCTACAAATTCAACACAATTCCTTTCAAGATAACAATGGACCATTTCACAAAACTAGAACAAATGTTTCAAAAATTTTTATAGAACCACAAAAGACCCAGAATACAGTAGCAACAGCAATCTTTAGAAAGAACAAATTTGAAGGAATCTCTCTATCTGATATCAAATTAATATTTAAGTCTTTAACCCATTTTGAGTTTATTTTTTGGGTGCTGTGGAAGAAGGTGGTCTAGTTTCATTTTTTTGCATGTATATGTTCTATTTTCCCAGCACCTTTTATTGAATAGACTATTGAATATCAAACTATACTACATGGCCATAGTAATGAAAATAGTATGGAACTGGCATAAAAAATAGACATAGAGATAAATGGAACAGAATAGAGAGCCCAAGAATAAATCCATGCCTTACATAGTCGATCAATATTTGACAAAGGAGGCAAAAATATACCATGGACTAAAAATAGTCTATTCAACAAAAGGTGCTGGGAAAATTGAACATATATGTGCAAAAAAATGAAACTAGACCACCTTCTTCCACAGCACCCAAAAAATAAACTCAAAATGGGTTAAAGACTTAAATATTAAGACTCAACACCATTAAAATCCTAGTATAAAACATAGACAGTAACATCTCAGACATCTCTTATGGCAATATTTTCTCTGATATACCTCCTCAGGCAAAGAAAACAAAAGAAAAAATAAACAAATGAGACTAATCAAACTAAAGAGCTTTTGCATATCAAAGGAAACCATTGTCAAAATGAAAAGACAACCCACTGAATGGGAGAACATATTTGCCAATGATACATCTGATAAGAGATTAGTATCCAAAATTTATAAAGAACTTACATAGCTCAATGACAACAAAAAACAAGCAATCCAATTTAAAAAATGGGGAAAATGACCAGAATAGAAACTTCTCTAAAGGGGACATACAGCTGGCCATTAGACATATAGAAGATGCTTAACATCCCTAAACCACAATGAGATATCACTTTAGTCCTGCTAGAGTGGCTACCATCAATAAATCAACAAACAATAAGTGTTGGCGAGGATGTGGAGAACAGGGAACTCTCATGCACTATTGATAGGAATGCAGACTGTGGACTGCCACTGTGGAAAGCAGTATGGAGTTACCTCAAAAAATTGAAAATGGAACTGTCTTTTGATCCAGCAATTCCATTTCTGGGAATTTAACCAAAGAATCCCAAAACACTAATTTGAAAGAAATTATATGTACCCTTATATTCATTGGAGCATTATTTACAATTAGTGACCAGGTGTATAAAATTTGTGCACATTAAAAGGGAATTAATTAGAAGAAATATTTTAATATTGCTATTTGCTCTTTCTCTATAATAGAAGTGTCAGAGATGAAAGAAAATCAGTAAAATGTATATGGAAATCTTCCTCCTGTCAAGAGTCTGGGGCACACCACAGAAACCAGAGTCAAGTCTTTGTGCACCTTGAAATCACGAGAGACTCAGACCCAGCCTGCCCCACTCTCATTGGGCTAGATTCAGACCTGGTTGGCCCTTCCCTGGTAAAGCCCTGCCTGGTGGAGGGCATGCCTTAGGTCGCCTGGCCTGGTGCCAGGGTGGCGGATGCAGCCTCAGGTCCCCTGGCCCAATGCCAGGGCAGGGGGAATGGCATGAGGTCCCCTGTCAAGCCCCACCAGGCGAGGGCTGCAGCCTCAGATCCCTGCTGATTGCTTGTTAAGGTCCTTATAGGAACTCGGCCTCCACTATGGGTGCAGCTATTGTGTTATGGCATGATGGTCAATTTGCATACGCCCTCTTTATTAGATAGGATAGCCAATATTTGGAAGCCAGCCTATATGTCCATCAGTAGATGAGTGGATAAAAAAGCTGTGGTACACTCTATATGAAGGAATACTACCCTGTTGCAAAACAAGTAATTTTTTACCCTTTGCTATAACATGGATGGACCTGGAGAAATTATGATAAGTGAAATAAGCCAATCAGAGAAAGACAAGTACTATATGATTTCATGCATATGTGAAATTAAAAACAAACAACACACAGCTTTGTGCAGTGACAATATCGTAGTCAATGAGGTGTAACAAAAAACAAAAAACAAAACAAAACAGAAAACCCTGAACTATGGAGCAAAATAGACAGATTCCTATATAGAATGCAGGCAGACTGCTTTTTGTGGGAGGGTGTTGGGTGGAGGTTGGAGGGACTGAGCAAAAAAGAAGAAGTGAGAGAACTAGTGGACATGGACAACAGTGTGGTGATTCTAGGGAGTAGGGATGGGTGGAGGTGGAAGAACAGGTGAAGGATCAGAGATAATTGGTACATGGTGCATGTTTTTTTTAAAGATTTTTTTCTAGTGGCAATTAATTATGTCTGGCTCATACTGTGAAGTGTTAGAGGAGGCTACTTATCATTCTAAGTCTGATTTTCAAGGAAAGGAGACCTTGACAACCTACATCAGTTCCCCAGAGAGAGTTGGTCACTGACATTTTCTTAACTTTCTCACTACTAAAGAAGGGCAAGCAAGTTATAAATAACAAACCTTCATGGTGGTTCTGTGTGGGTGATTATAGAAGTTGATATTTCAGTTTTCTCAGCACAATAGATGGAACAAATGTTGGACATATATATTCTGTATTAACCAATCCTTTATTTCTAATAAGTGTGTTATAATGTTTCTTTATGATTTTAATGTTTACTTCTCCATTAGCTGGTACTGATCATTTTGAACATATTTTTGCATGCTTATTTTCATCTGTACATCTTTGTTGAAAAATCTGTTCACACATTTTCCCCGAGTTTCACTTATTCTTAAGTTTGGAAAAACCATAATATATTGTTTACATAACCTTTATCAGATGTACAATTTTTAAATATTTTTCTCCTACTTTCCTGCTTATTTTTTTTATTTTGTTAACAGTATGTTTCAAAGAGTTTGTTTTTAATTTTATAATCAATTTTTTTTTCATGGCTTGTGCTTTTGGTGCCATGTCTTAGATATCTAAGACATCTTTGCCTGACTCAAGGTCAGAATTAACCTTTGTTTTCTTCTTAAAGCCTTATAGTTTTAGATTTTTACATTTACATATTTGATCCATTTTTTGGTTCATTTTTATATCTTGACCTACATGAAGATCAAAGTTCACTTTTTTATATATGAATATTCAGTTTTCTCATACCATGTATTGGAAAGGCTTTCTTCACTGAATTCCCTTTGCAGTTTTGTTGAAAATAGATTGTCTATATATCTGTGCGTCTATTTCTGCACTCTCTATTCTGTTCCATTGATCTATTTTCCTATCTCAGTGCCATTAGCTTATCATCATGATTACCTTAACTTTTTCATAAGTCTATTATATTTAGTGATCATTCTTTAACTGTTTTGTTCTTCCTTCTTCCACCACCAACCTCCAACTAGTTTAGTCTATTGTAGGCCCTATAAATATTAAAATCAGTTTGTGGGTTTCTAAAAAAAACAAAAAACAAAACAACAAAAAAACCCACCCAGTATGATTTTGATTGTGATTGCATTGAATGTGCAGATCAACTTGGGAATTGATCAATACTATTGAGTTTTTCAACTTATGATCACAGTACAGGGGTGGGCAAAATTAGGATTACAGTTGTTTGTTTGGAAAAAGACAAACTGTTCTTTGTTTACGCACAGCTTTAAACCTACTTTTGCCCATCTTATCTATCCCTCGATTATTTAGGTCTGATTTCATTCCTTGTAGCAATGCCTTCTAGTTTCCAGTGTACAAGTTTTGCATTTCCTTTGTTACATCTATCACTGAGTATTTCATGTTTCGGATGCTATTCTAAATGGTATTATTTTGTTAGCTCATGTTAGTATATTGAACTAAAGTTGATTTTTCTGTATTGATCATATATCCTCCCAACCTTGCTAAACCCACTAAATATAGTAACAATTTTGCAGATTGATTTTTTTTCATAAGTAATATTGTCTACAAATACAGTTTTCCTTTTTCCTTTCTTAATCTAGATGCTTTATTTTTGTTGCCTTATTGTGTTTCCTAGAACCTCCAATGGTATGTTGAATAAAAGTGGTGAAGGTGGAGATCCTTTTATTGTTGGTCTTATGGGAAAAGCATCTAGTCTTTCAATGTCATGTTTGTTATTAGCTGCAGGTCGTTGGTAGGTCCCTTTCATATAGCCATTTCTTGTCACCCACTTGCCTTCTGAGATAAAGCAACAAACTCTTGTCAGAAATGGTTACATGATAGGATTAGAGGAAGGAGACCTTTTCTGTGATTTTTACTGTCAGAAATGTTTTACCACTTGCTAGAACTACAAAAATAAAAGTCTACTGTGTATGGCAGGCTAAATGAGACATAAATGAAATGCAAATGAATTTCCATTCTGTTTTGTAGCAAATTATATTAATTTACTGATGAAAATGGCAATCATCTGGTGCTGGCCATTTCAATAAAATTAGATCTTAAAGTTTGCTTTAAAATTGAAGAAAAATATCTATGATTTCACTGTAGTTTCTATAATCCTTTTTTTAAAATTCATTTGTCAATAAATCACATTCATAAAATACTGAAAACTTTTTATTATAATCTCAAATATAAACTTTGTTTCAGTTAAGAAAAGTCTTAGATAATTTATATGAATTTAACTGTTTCACTATGTGTGAAAAATAGGATGGTTAATTATTCAATAAAAGATCTTACCTATTATTTTATATGTTGAAATTAGAAGTTCTACAATGACTGCCTATATAAACAGGCAATCAGATACATGTTTTTAACTCTATGGCTCCTATACAATTATATGTATGGGATATTCAGTTAAATATGCTGAATTTGGGTAAAGTAATTCATGTACTCCTAAAAATTTTAACAAAAATGAGAATTACTTTAAAGAGAATTCAACTTAAACTAGAACCATATAAATGAGAATAAACAAAAAAGACATAGTTCAGAAACACAAGAGGGGCAAGAAAAAGAAAATTATATTGGCCAGTGAATTAGACTTCCTAAGATAGTTTCTCAAACCTCCCATGACAAATATTTGAACGCTCCACTATATCACTTCTCGTCAAGTTTCAGAAGCAAAAATTATTCTTATTCTGATAACACTTCAGGTGACTCTCCTTTGATGCTTAATAAAGCAAAAAGAAGAAACAGCTTGATGAAAAAAGGCAAAGGAGCCGAGACTGGTTTGGCTCAATGGATAGAGCGTCGGCCTGCGGACTGAAAGGTCCGGGGTTCGATTCCAGTCGGGGGGATGTACCTTGCTTGCGGGCACATCTCCAGTGTAGGGTGTGCAGGAGGCGGCTGATCGATGTCTCTCTCTCATCGATGTTTCTGACTTTCTATCCCTCTCCCTTCCCCTCTGTGAAAAATCAATAAAATATATTTTTTAAAAAAGGCAAAGGTATGGGCTAACTATTACTTACTAAATTAAGATGTAACAAGCTGCTGGAAAGATAGTAATTCACTTTAATGGAACAATAAATTCAGCAAGGCTAATTTATATTAACATTAAAAATGTATCTGAAATTAACCACTACCTTCTGCTTCCAGGTAGTATGTAATTTGTAAAATAAGCATAATGACTGTCCCTTTCAATTTTAAGGTAATATCTCCAGGTTAAGATATGTTGAATAGAAGTATAGATATTCAAAAGGAAAAAGACAAGCAAAATACATAAAATGAAAGCCTTAGTTTCATGAATATTACTACTCTATCTAGAGATGAACAAACTTTTAGCTTTTTGCTATCTTGAAATATTAATCAAATTAGAAAAGAGTGTATGTCCTGGCTCCTCTCACTGTAAAAAAAAAAAAAAATTCTCTGATTTGCATGCTTCTCCATCCTCAAGGAGGCAGAAGAACAGCCTCCTACTGGTTGTGCTGAGGTGGTACCAAGGCCATGAACTCAGAGTGTATGAACAGACAACAGGTAATTTTTCTAACAACTGGCAGAAAGAATGTCTTAATAGCAACACTTTTAAAAGTAAAAAGTTATTTGGGAAGAAAGTTCAAAAATTCATTTTGTACTTAAGAATACCTTTTGGCAAGTTAAATATCGACCAGGGAGTACAATTCATTCTGAAATTCTCAATGGAAAATTCCCTTGCTCGCAAATAGATGTCCTGTGGGATCATTTTAAAATTTCGTATGGCTATGTTAGGATCGCTAAACTTGCTTTTCAAGGTTTCTGGGACAAAATTATCTTGATTATGATAAACCTTAGAATCTTGGGTGCTTGATTGGTGAGCTGCTAACTTGGTAGAACAACCCCATAATATAAAATATTCCCTGTTCTGCCTCCAGGTATTCCCTTAGTACCTGGTGGAGGGTTGGCGACCAATTCAGATGAAAAATCTCCATATGTCACTTCCATTTCCATAAATAAGTATTGGCATCTGCCATCTACAGACATAATCTGTATTTCAAGCACTTGCCAAAAAACACAACCTTCCACGGTCGAGCTCTAATTTTGAGCTACCATTTTACAAAACTATACGCTATGATAGGTTTTTTCTTATCCTTTTTAATTACTAGTTCTAAACCATGGCTACACATTAGTATCAGTGTACAGCAATTCTCAACCCTAAATGTGCATTGGTATCTCCTAAGAAGTGCTTAAAATACTCCTTCCTGAGTTCACCCAAACCAACTAAAAAATAAGTGTGGGCCCAGAAATTGCTTCTTTTTCAATACTCCCCAAAGTGGCTCTTATCTGCACACAGAACTGAGAGACACTCACAGGAATAAAAAGACACTGGCAGCCATGGAGAACCCTAATAAGATTCAAATCATTGTATGAAATGATGTAAAGTATATTAAATTGCTATGCATAAAACAACTTTAGCTTAAATAATATTTGGTTCCTGCTTTAAGTCATAAAATTAAACTGGCCTACACTCACAACATGATTTCTAAAACACTATCAAATTTCCTCATTTTATCAAGTGTCATCCTATCTAATAAAAGAGTAATATGCAAATTAACCATCACTCCACTACACCCACAAGCCACACCCACCAGCCAATCAGGAGTATGCAAATTAACCCCAACCAAGATGGTACAGCCATGGAGTGAGCAGGAGGGAAGCTTGGGTTTCCCTGGTGATGGAGGAAGCCAAGCTTTCCACACACTGGCAGGCCCAGGCCTCCACTCAATGCTACAAAGTTTCAATTATAGAAGATAAATAAATCCCAACAAAAACAGCAGCAGCCACTGAGCTGGAGAGAGCAGGAGGCAAGGATTGCCCCCGGCGATGGAAGAAGCCAGCTTCTGCAGCCCTGGCCTATCTTGGTCCTCGCCTAAGGCTACAAAGTTTTAATTATAGAAGATAAATAAATCCCAACAGAAATGGCTACCACCATGGGCAAGCTGGAGGCTTGCCTTCGCTCCACGCTACAAGGTTTCAATTGTAAAAGATAAACAAATCCCAGATACCAGGGCCTCTGCTTGGGACACTGAGGGGCATGGCCAACCTGCAAACCATCACAGGCCCCTTGCCCAGGCCACCCCACATCCCAAGGACACATCTCAGGGCAAATCAGCTGGCTCCCACCTGTGCCCCAGGCCTCTATCCTATCTAATAAAAGAATAATATGCAGATTGACCATCACTCCAACACAGAAGATGGCTGCCTGCATGTGGTCAAAGATCCTGCCCCCACATGGACACAAGATGGCTACCACAAGCTGGCCACCAGGAGAGGGTAGTTGGGAGGGACCAGGCCTGAAAGGGAGGGCAGTTGGGGGTGATCAAACCTGCAGGGGAGGGCAGTTAGGGGTGACCAGGCTGGCAGAGGATGGAAGTTGGGGATGAAGTGTGTCCACCTCACTCAGTCCTTATCAGCAGGAAAGGGCATTTGGGGGGGGGGGGACCCAGGCCTACAGGGGAGAGCAGTTGGGAGGGACTACACCTGCAGAGGAGGGCAGTTAGGAGTGGTTAGGTCTGCAATGGAGGGCAGTTAGTGGCAAACAGCTGGCAGGGGGGGGCAGTTATGCATCAATCAGGCTGGCAGGGGAGTGGTTAGGGGGTAATCAGACTGGCAGGCAAAAGTAGTTAGGGGTAATCAGGAAGGCAGGCAGGCGAGCAGTTGGGAGCCAGCAGTCCTGGATTGTGAGAGGGATGTTCGACTGCCCTTTTAGGCCCAATCCCAGCCTAAATGGGCCGTTGGACATCCCTCAAGGGGTCCCAGATTGGAGAGGCTGCAGGTTGGGCTAAGGGAAACTCTCCCCCTTGTGCACAAATTTCATGCCTCTAGTGTTTATAATTGTTTTAGAATGCAGACTTTGGAGTCAGGTAAGTTGAGTTCCAATCCTGACTCTTGCACTTACAGAGTGGTCTTAACCTCTCCAATTCTCATTTTCCTTATCTAAACACTAGAGGCCTAGTGCACAAAATTTGTACACTTGTGGGGGTGGTCCCTTAGCCCAGCCTGCACCCTCTCACAGTCTTGGAGCCCTCAGGGGATGTCCAACTGCCGCAGAGGCGGGAGAGGCCAGCCGTGAGCTTGTATTCTGGCTGAGTGGCGTTCCCCCTCTGGGAACACACTAACCACAAGGGGGCAGCTCCTACAACAAGTGAGATTGGGCCAAAACCCAAGGGGTCCCAGATTGCGAAGAGCACAGACCAGGCCAATGGACCCCACCGGTACATGATTGGGACCAGTGAGGGATGTTAGAGGTTGGCCAGCCAGCAAGAGAGGACTCCAAAGTGTGTCCACCTTACTCAGTCCTGATCAGCCAGACCCCAGCAACAAACTAACCTACTGTTCGGAGTGTCTGTCCCCTGGTGGTCAGTGCACATCATAGTGAGTGGTTGAGCAGCCTTAGCATCATTAGCATATTATACTTAGATTGGTTGAATGGATGACCAGATGACCAGACACTTAGCACATTAGGCTTTTATTATATAGGATAGAATGTTACTACCAGCCTTAAAGAGGATTAAATGAGGTTCAGTTTCAATGGTAAGTAGTAATGATAATCAGTAAACCAATACAATGATAGATAACTGGAAACAGCAATGACAACCGAGCTTTTATTTCACCTTTCTCAATTTACAAACAAGGGGTCGAGATCCAGAGAAGCAATATCTCCAGATGACAGTTAAAAGCTGAGTGGAGTAAAACATCCTCAGTAGGGAAAAACTGATTAAATAAGCCTGTTTATTGCTCAGATGAAAACTATTATCTGATATATCTGTTGACGAAAATCCTCATAATAACTAAACTTGCAATTTCTTTATTAATTTTCACTCACTAGATTATTAATAAGTTTTATTATCTTGCATTACATTGGGTGACTTTTGAAACAGCAATTAGACATATACCTTTACTGAAATATATTCTATGGGCAAAAAAAATTTGCAAAGAAATGCTGACCTTTACTTTGTAAGCTTGTTATTGACTCTGGTACTGTTGTGATTTTCCTGAAAGGATTTTGAATGTATTCTAAGAGAGAAAATGAGTACGTATATTGATACTGTGGGGAACCAGGAAACTCAGGATATATATATATATATATATATATATATATATATATATTTTTTTTTTTTCTCTTTACCAGTACTGATGATACATACAATGTTGGTTTTTAAATTCCATCATTAGTAAAAGAAACCAGTGCTGATTTCAGGCTGAAGACAGGGAGGATATAGGCTGAATCTGTTAACTCAAGTGCTAGAAAACAAAGACTAATGTCCATCAATATCAAAATAATCTTCCATTATCTTACTCCAGATATGACACAATTAAAATGAAAAGCACAAAACATCACAAATTTAGTGCTTTTCCCAAAAAATACTAACCTGAATCTAATGATGAAAAAATATTAATAAAACAAGTGCTGAATAAAAAGCATTCTATAAAATTAGTTCAAACTCTTCAAAAATTTCATCATCATGAAAAAGAGAAAGAGAGAGAAAGAGAGATAGATAGATAGAGGCAGGCATTATAAAGTAAAGGAGACTAAATAGTCATAACATCCAATATAATACATGGTGTGACCCTGATTGTAATCGGGATGAGAAGGAATCTAGCTTTTCTAGAATATTGGGATAGTTAGAGAACTCTGAATGTTGACTAGCACATATTACTGAATAAATATTAAATTTCCTAGGTGTGATAAAGGAATTGAAGTGTCAGAAAATACCTGTTCCTTAGAATATATAAAGTGTTTTGAAAAATATTTTAATAACATTTAATTTTAAATCCTCGTTTCTTTAAAACCAAGCTTTGAATTCTGAAATAATTTTTTACAGAAAAGTTGCAAAGATGGTATTGAAAGTTCTGGTATACCTCTGACAATTCCCTCCTAATTAACAACATACATCATGGTACATTTGTTTTTTGTTTTGTGTTTTTTTACACATATATTTATTATTTCTGTTCTTTGTTGTTATTGTTAATCCTCAACTGAGGATATTTTTCCACTGATTTTTTTTTTATAGTAGAAGGGAAGGGGAGACACACATTGATATGAGACAGATACATTGGTTAGTTGCTTCCCACACAAGCCCCAACCAGGTTGGTGGATCAAGCTTGCAACTGAGATATGTGCCCTGACGGAATTTAATCTGTGACCCTTTAGTCTGAAGGCTTATGCTCTAACCACTGAGAAAACTGGTGAGAGTGAGATAAAAGAGAGAAAATGCATGTATGAGAGTTATGTAATTAGTCTAACTGTAATAAACATAAAGAGCAGATTACTTCAAATACAAAGATGATGCCTTTAATCCAAGGACAGAATGAGAATGACCTTTTACCAAGAAGTACAGACTTGTGCTAGAAGAATGAGCCAAATTAGTGACTATGATCTTATATGTACCCCTTATCACAACACTATGTTATTAACAATTATGTTTAATAAATTAGAGCTGCAAGCTGGGCTCCTGGAGAAGGACTGAATAAAAAGAAGTCAAAATTGTATGACCTCGCACACAAAGAGCTCATTGCAACTCACCCTTCCCAGTTCTTTGTCTTCAAGGGCCAGGACGCCAGTGCTTTCCGTGAAGAGTTTCACTTTGACCACGGGCCTGGGATGGGTAGTAGTGAAATCTCCTTGAGTTCCCCATCTGCAAAGAAGTAAAACAATTTCCTTTGAAATGCAGCATTATTTTTCTTCCCAGATAAATGTGCCTCCTTAGAAGACATATTAAGCAATACAAATCTTTGGTGGCTCAATGAGATTCTTATCTTTGCTTTTATGTCTGACAGATGGCTCAATCAAGAAGAAAAATAACAATAAGCTTCACAGCTTGTGATAATTATTCAGCCCTTCCGAAAATAAGTACACAATACAAAACCAGTGTGTGATAAGAATTTAGGTTAAGGTACAGCAGAGCAGATGCAGCTATTAAAATCTATTATTTGGTTAATTCAACACCATTATTTATGTATGGTGGGGGGAAAATGCTAAGGGTTTGTTCAGGTAAGAGGCTATTTCTCAGAAAACTGATTTTGCATACTGAGGACTTTACCCCATTTCTTCTTGAAAAGTCTTTAGTAGATATTTTATTTATATTTTAAAAAGTGAAGTTAATTATCACAAGCCCATTACTTTACCTGATTTTTTAAAGCTCTGGCCAAAGAGAAAGAAACATAACGAGTGTTTTTCTGTTAATTTCCCAGTACAGTTTCCTAAGAATGGGATAAGTCTGCCAACAGCTGGCTTTTCGAATCAGCATCATAAAAAATATGTTTTCTTGGCTTATCTTTTAATTAATAGCATTTCATCTTTACCGCACACCAATTCATTCTAGTATATTTACCAATTTAACTGGCACATAGCTGATATTAAAAAAATCGTATCAATAACTCTCAGAGTTCACAGGCATGAGATTCGGTACAGCATGAAGAAAATGCCATTGAGAAAAATATACATAGGAGAAAGAAAAAGTGAGATTTAACAAAGTAAAACTTTCTGTTCAAATAAGCACCTAACGAAAAGTATCAATGGTGTTTATGTGGTCTAAAAAACAAATAATTTAGCATTTTTATGGAACTATCTAAATTTACTTTATAAACTTTATTCAGAAAGCTAGAGAAACACAGAAAACTGAGAAGTATAAAAAAACTTTAACAAATAATTGCGGTGACTTACTCTCCATTGCAATTATATCACAATGTATGTACAGTAAACCCAAGGCCATTTCAATGACTGAAGAAACTAGCATCCAGGTAACAGTTTGATGTTTTTATACTAGCATCAGATGCCAGAGGGGAGAGAGATTCCTTGAGGATGGGAAAGCAGCTTAATTTCCACTTCAGACTTCTAGAATTAGCAAAGATTCTTTTGCCGTTTCATAGAATTAAGATGGTCTGCGAAAAGTAGAGCTACATAGGAGTAAAAATAAATTTCTCAATTTAGTGTGTAGAATCTGAAGCCTTGAATATAGCCAAGCAATCTGGATGAGACTCAAGTAGATTCCCATGACATATCCTTCTTTCTTTGGTATTATGTGGTGAAATTATATAATTCCAAAATGTGTGTGTATGTGCATTCACATGCACGTGCACATCTTTCCATGAGTATTGCGGGGGCGGGGGGGAATGTATTCTCCATTGTGAGTTCAATGTTGTATGTATGGCCGGCCATAAGACCAGGCTTATGAACTCTGCTGTTTATATCTCTACTTTATCCTTACTGATTTTTGGTGTCCTTTATATAGCAAGATGAACTATTACAATCTTCCATCAAGAGAGATTTTGTTAATTTCCCTTTATATTTTTTTCAACTTTTTTGTCTATTTGGTGATGTAAAAATGTTCAATAGCAACCATGTCCTTTGCATAAGAACTGTTTCCCCTTTCCAATCCCAGAGCCATAGTTATTTTTCAATAACTGGACCTGTGTAAAACTAAAGAACTAACACTATGCTAGGAAGGGTGAAATTAGAGTCATATGTCAGAGTTACAGACCAACTTAGTAAGTCACACAAATAACCTATTCCACACATTGCAAATATAGGCAGTTATGTATTAGAAAACAAAGAGTGGGCTAAAATTTCTAAGAAGTCATCAGTAATGTAGGACCTGGAAGGGAGTCCAGGATATCCATTCTCCAAACCAATATGCCGATGAAGGCAGGAAACAGGTGCATATCAAAGAACCCAGTAGATACTCTTAATAGTCTGTCTACCTCCAAGGTCTGGAACCTCTGAGTCAAGAGCATGCAATACAAATGACCAGCTCCTGTGGGAAAGGCCTCAGTCACGTGCTTTCAGATGGGGCTATGTTAGGTACAGGTACTGGCAGATTTGAGCTGAACAGACTAAGCTTTTACTGACATTTGACAAAAATGTGCAGTTTTAAAGGGGCACATACACTGAGTGGCCAGATTATTATGATCTCTGAACGCATAATAATCTGACCACTCAGTGTGTGTGTGTGTGTGTGTCTCAGAGGCCTGGTGCATGAATTCGTGCATAAGTGGGGTCCAGCCAGTCTGGCCAAGGGGAGTGTACATGGGCAGTTGGCCGGCCTGCCTGCTGGTTGAACTCCTGGTCGAGGGGACAATTTGTATATTAGCCTTTTATTATATAGGATAAACACTGAGTGGCCAGATTATTTGTGTTTAGACATCATAATAATCTGGCCACTCAGTGTAAATATAAATATAGTGGTAATTCAGTCTTTGTAAACATTCCAGGCTACAAACTTAAACTGACACCACTTTGACAGTTTCTCCTATGAAAAATAAAAGTTAAAATGTATTAGCTATAAAATGCTTGTGAATTCTATAATGAATGAGTTAAAAAGCCAAAGCCCTTTCTCCATCCACCCCCAAAAAAAGGCAAGGGAAGGAGGGAAGAAGATGACATGTCTATCTTCAGTATCCGCCATCATCTTTCCTTGTTTTCTACCTAATTGGCATGTTTACACACTTTTAGGAATTCATACCAGCAATTATCTTCCTACACTTTTTTCTGTATTATGTAATAAAAGAATACATTACCCTTGCTGTCAATTTTCTTTGACTCAAAATACAGTTGCCTTTTTCTAGTTCTATTTATGTATTATTTATGAGGGTTCAGACTTCCACCTCTACATTTCAGATGAATAAAATATCTACAAAGTACCCTGATGAGGACAGCAGGACTTCCTGGCTATGACAACACAGGGAAGGTTCATATGCCAAATGAAATAACTGATGGTAATTATGTGTTGGATTAAATAAAGTATATTGGACATTTGTATCAGGAGGCAAAATGTATGTTCATGTCTATTGATCCAGTAAGACCATATGTAGAAATTTATCCTAACAAAATAATTCCGAGTATTGAAAAGACGGTAAGCAGAAACATACTCACTTTAGCACTGTGTTTAATAACAGCAAAAGCAAGCAACTGATTGTAAGGGAATGTTTATGTAAATTATGTGGCATATAATGAAATATTTTGCTGCTACTTATGATGATGGCTGTAAAGGTGATGTGAAACCATATGTGATGTAACATGAAAAAAAATAAAGAGGGCACAATGCTGGATGTGGACCTTTTATTCTTTCAAAAAAAAAAAAAAGCTGTTAACCTTCTTGTGTGCCAGTCATCATTAATCTAGAGCCGGGACCACACTCTATCGTCTTGGGATGTATATTCTAATACTAGATTCGAGATAATAATTTTATTATTATACACTGTAATATACCTCCTACTCTGGCCTTGCATTCTATTTTGTTCCTTTTAGCAGTTTATTTTCTCTCATCACTGCTGCTTCCCCCACATCATACATCATAAATAAAGCCTGATTAATAGGCTTCATTTCCCTTGTTCTTTAACAGCTGGATATTTCCCAGGTCTCTCAGAATATCTAGAGAACTAGATTTAAATTGCAACCTGAAAGGATTTTCAAAAATTACTAGCATATTTGTTTGAAAATCATGCACAGTAAAAAAAAGTTATGTCAAAAAACATGCAAATCCCTTTTCAAAATTCTTCTTGTGAACACATAATGTACCCATGACTACAGAAGCTAAAACAGGAAAAAAAAAAACATGCCGAACCTACATTCCTTATCTGTGACCAGCTCTGGAAATTAAATAAGGCATAAATTATTTCATCCATCTCTAAATCCTTTTATCCACCCAACTGTATGACCAGCACTGGGAAAGGATGGGTATTTTAAAAAATCAAGATGACGGATCCTGCACTAAATGTGCTCAGACTGTAGGGAAGACAGTAATGTAAGTTCATAAATATACAAAATAAATCATATACAGAATTGAAGAGGGTTATAAATTGCAGTTCCTAATTACTTCTGAGATGGGGAACTTTTTCTTTACTAGTCATCTGCATTTCTCTTATGACTTGCCTTTTTATTACCATTGTCAATTATCTATTAGTAGACTCTTTTAATCAGTGATTTAACAGAACTCTTTATAAGATGAAGACATTTACTGTGTGTGATACATCTTGTAAATACTGTCACAACTGGTTACTTTCTAGTTAACTCTTGTTTATGGCTTTTGAAAATGCATAGTTAAAAATATTAGGTAGCACAGTTCTATCAATTTGATTTATAGGGTTTGATTTTGACATCCTCAAGAGTCTCTCCTTAACCAAAAATTATATGAATATTAATGGATATTTCTTACACATTCCCATAGTTTAGATCTTAGTTTTCTAAAAGTTAACACAGTGTGGACAGATCACGAGAATTCTTGTTCATATTACACATTGTTTTACAAAGTATTATACTTTAAAAAGATACTAGCTTGTAAGAACATGTAATAAATAACTTCAAATGCAATGAGTATTTAATTTTAAAGTGTGCCTTTAACCTTAATGTAAAATGTTTTTTGTACTTGTTCAATAGAAACTTATCTGGCCACTGGGTAAAGCTAGCAGTAAAACTACTGGTCTGCGATATGTTAATAGTGATATTAAATGGTAGTTTCATTTAATTCTTCATCCATACCAATCTCGTGGTTTAGAAGTCAAATGTTTTATAAAATTATCTTACAAACTTGGGTTTGGTTTTGAATTTTCTGTCGGTAAAGATTTATCTCCTGAGCTGTGCTATACTGTTTGAATTATTATAGTATTATTAGAACACAAAAGAAATAGTTATTTTATTTTGAACTCATTATATGCCTTTTCTTAAAAAAAAACATTTTTATTGATTTCAGAGAGGAAGGTTGAGGGAAAGAGAAATAGAAACATCAATAATGAGAGAGAACCATTGATTGGCTACCTCCTGCACGCCCATACTGAGGATTGAGTCTGCAAGCCAGGCAGGTGTCCTGACTGGGAATCGAATCATAACCTCCTGGTCATAGGTCAATGCTCAGCCAACTGGGCTAAAGTTACTTGTATTTCTATTTAAAAAAAAAGTGAGACCTACCTACTTATTAGAATCTGTTCTAACATTCCTTGATTAGGTCTTAAACGTTTTTCTTCTTCTAGGTAGGTCTTACACATTCTATGTTAAATTCATTTTATCGTATTTTATATTTGGGAATTCTAAGTAATTTATGCTTTATATTGTCTGACTACTGCTGGTATGCAAGAAAGTTATAAGCTCTCTTCTTTTGTCATATGATAGTTTTGCCTTATCTCCAATTTAGTAATTGCTTTTTTAAATGATGCTTTATCAAATTATCATAATTCTATTAGAAAGATGGAGTTATTAAAATAATCAAATAACAGTGACATATAATTCTAAATACATCACTCATTTTGTAACAGAAAATATGAAATAAGGAGATCTAACTATAGGGGCAGAAATAAAAGTTTTTGAAGAATTATACATAATAAAAAAATTAAGAGCAGAGCTATCATATGACCTAGCATTCCATCTCCTAAGTATATACCTGAAAAACTCAAAAACATGTATTTGCAAAGATATATGCATCACTATGTTCACTACAGCATTATTCACAGTGGCCAAAGCATGGAAATAACCAAAGTGTCTCACCATAGAGGACTGGATAAAGAAGATGTGGTCCATACACACAATGGAATACTACTCGGCCATAAGAAAGGATGAAATCCTGCCATTTGCAACAACATGGATGGACCCTGAGAACATTATACTAAATGAAATAAGCCAGTGAGGAAAAGCTAAGAACCCTATGATTTCACTCACATGTGGGATGTAAAACTGCCACTCATGGACACAAACAGCAATGTGATGGTTACCAGAGGGAAGGGGAAGAATAAAGAGGGCCTAATACAAGGTGATAAGACAAGTTTTGATTTTAGGTGATGGGCACATGGCACAATACACAGATTTTGTAACATAGAAATTCACACCTGAAGCCTGTATGATCATATTAACCAATGTCACTCCCATAAATATAACTTAAAATTTTTAAATAAAAGGATTACATAATTAAGATTTCTGATGCTGTAATTATTTTAACAAATAATCCAACTACAGATAAATTATTTTCATAACTTAGGCATTTTAAGGACAAAATGATAAAACATTCTCCCAAAATATGTGCTTCAATAAAAGCTTTGGTTCATCACTTAAATATCCAAAGCACCAGATGTTTGGTCGCACTGACTTAGATATTCTCTTGGGAAAATAAAAAATCTTTCCAAGTTTTCTGCAATCAATTTCAAATAGGTCCAAGGTCTCTTTCTGCTGTCCTATAAAGGATTTGCCCAAGAAAATGAGCTGGATTCATCCAATTCAAGATAAACAGTCAAAATTGTTTTGAGTTATCTTGAATTACTTGTCTTTGCTAACAAATTCAATGGGCATGCTTCACGAGCTCTTCAAGAGGGACCAAGAGGTGAGTGCCTTCTTGGGAACTGGATGCCAGGGGAATGTGTGACTGGTTGACTGAGGGCACACGGCTGTGTCCCTGCTCCTGCAGCTACCTTGATGCAGGTGAGCTTTATGTTTCAGTTACATAAAGAAAGCTGTACCCCTTCCCTCTATCTATTAGTCTACTATGAGTAAATTGTCCTGCTCATGATGGCCAAAAATCCTCTAAAACCATTCTTAAACAATATACATATAAAACAGGTATATTCATAGGACTTGTAAGATATATCAAGTAGCGGAAACCAGTTTGGCTCAATGAATAGAGTATCAGCCTGCGGACTGAAAGGTCTCAGGTTCAATTCAGGTCAAGGGCATGTACCTTGGTTGCAGGCACATCCCCAGTAGGGGGCGTGCAGGAGGCAAAACTCTCATTGATGTTTCTAGTGCTCTATCCCTCTCCCTTTCTCTCTGTAAAAAATCAATAAAATATATTAAAAAAAAAGATATACCAAGTAACTACAAGACCTCACTATTATGCATATACATGCATAACAGGGCTATAACTTTTTAATTGAATAACTTAAAATTGGGGATTAAATTTAAAAATAATTACTAACAGCCTGATTATTACATAAATGAAGACTAAAAATAAAACACTGAAAGCATTTAAGAACAATGTTAACCACTGTAAAATTTTTCTTATTTTAAATTTATCTTTATTATTGAAAGTATTACAGATGTCCCCTTTTTTACCCCACAGAACCCCTCCACCCTGCACCAGTCCCTCCCATGCCTTCACCACACTATTGCCTGTGTCCATGGGCTATGCATATATGTATGTAAGTTCCCAGGTTAATCTCTCCTCACCCTCCCCCCCCATTGCTATGATCAATAAAAAAAATATTTCAAATCAGCATTTCTGATTAATATGAGCAATTAAAATAGTCATGTAAGCTTTTTCTAAGTAGAAGACACTTTAGAAGAGCAGCTTTTGACATTTGAAAAGTTCAAGATTTCTAAGTCATTTCCTAGGGCCAAGCTTATAAAAGTTTTATTTAACACTGATGAACTTAAGCCAAAGATTGAGGGAATGTTGAAGAAAACTACAATTTTCATGGGAATGCAGATGGCTGGTGACACATCACTTAGTTTGATCAAAACTTTAAAAGGTGAAAAGACCTAACTGAAAAACGCAAATGTCTGATCCAATAGGATGTTGAAAATCCAGGCTACACTTTTGCTAAAATGCTGCAAATGAAGATACAGATTTGAGAGTTATTAACATAGAGACAGCAGTAGTAGCAGCAACAAGAATGAATGAGTTTGTGAAGGGTGACCACTAAAACTCCATGATGGTAGCGATTTGTATCTTCTCAGTGTGTGTATATATTCTGGTGTGTGTGCACATCCAATGCATATTTATTATTTATTCTAAATTAATGGCATAGTCAAATTGTTCTATAACATATTTTTATATAACATTATATACTGTTCCTTTTTATGTATCAATACATGTATGTACATAATTCCAAGACTGTATGCCTATATCATGATTTAGTCTATCACTTTTCTGCTGAGGGACCTGTAGGTTGTTTTCAATTTTAACTGGTACAAAAAATGCTGCAGTAGATATCCTTCTGTTTATTCAATAGTTTTTACATGAATATTGAGAAAAACAAAAGAATAAGGGCAGGACTCTAAGACAGCCCAAGATTTAAACCATTCTGAAATGTGAAAGGTTATCTTAAGTAACTAAAAAGGTTTATTCATAAGAAATTTTCCTATGTAAAAAAATAATTATCATAAATATTCCTGTTATAATCAAAAATTCAAATTTTAAAATTCATTACAATACAAAAACCAAGGTTTGCTAGAATTTCAAGATTTTACTGTGTACAAACATCTTCATCTTCAATTTTAATAATCCGTAGAACAGACTTAAACTTCCTTTAAAATATATTGAATATATTATTAAATAAAATTTCTATATAGTTAATTAGTTAGTTTAATTTGGGTGGTCAATAGTGTTTATAAAAATTGACTTGTTTGTTATTACTGTTAACATACTTTAAAAGAATTTGAAATTTCAATTTGTGGTATATAAACTGAATTACAGAGAGGTTAATAATATACCATAGGCAATATAGCTATATAAATTAATTAAATTATGGCATGATTTTCTAGGTCATGAGGATAACATTTATCCAATCAATTACATTGTTATTTATAACATCAAAGTACATATTCTATTTTATGCTTTCAACAAAACTAAAGGACTTACTCTACATAGTTACACAGGGTGGGGCAAAAGTAGGTTTACATAATTTCATATGTAAAATAATATAATAAAAATTAAATAATACAAAAATAAACTCTGCCTCATAGAATCATAACTGTAACCATAAATATACATATATAAAAGATAATAAACTTAATAGCAGTTTCATATAAAGATGTGTGAGGAAAAACATGTCAAAATGATTTTTTTTTAGAAAAAGAAAAGAAAAAAATTAAAACAGTATCTAAGCCTTTGCCTACAATATAATACAGTGGTGATAAGACAGGGCTAATGAGTTCAACCCCTAGAGACAGTTTCAAGTCTCAAATACCAGTTCTAAGATGCAAAGGATCACTGGGCAAGTAACTTTATCATAATTTAATACTTTTCTTGAGGAACTGTTGAGGCACAAGTGAAAACAATTAACACACTCAGAGCACAGTATCTATCATCCAGAAAGTGCACATAGAAGGGTAACTAGTCCTATTAAAACCCAAGAAGCATTACTATAGCTTTACTGTCTCAGTAAAAATAATACCTCCTTGAAAAAAAATGAGTTATGAACATTGAAGTTTTAATGTTTCACAAGATGGTAACATTATAATCTAGACAGTATTAGAAACTACAACAACATCAACTAATAACAAAACACGGCAAAGGAGAAGAAAAGAGAATGGAAGACAAAGAGAAGGGAGGGAGGGACCAAGAGGAAGCAGAGAAGACAGAAAAAGAGGACATGACGGGGGAAGAAGAGAGGATTAGCAAAAGACCAAACTAGGATAGGGTAAGAGACAGTTCTAACCCAACATTACTCTGAATGTCAAATCTATTTCTTGCATGTTATCTTTAACCTTCCTTTAAAAATAATTTAAAGCCTAAAATACTGACAGGATACATTTTTAATAGAAAAACTACAAAATATCCTTTAAAATAACAAAGTTATATCACCCTAAACTTTGAGGAATAGCTTTCAAAAATACCACATTTAAATTTTCATTACAAAGTAAAAACAATACAGAGTCTTCTGTTTCTTCAAACATGACAAAGGAAGTAGAAATCCAGGTATGACATCTTGCATTTTAAGGCAGAAAAATATTTGCAGGTGGATAAGGATCACTTTTGTAATAAGAAAGAAATCCCATGGATACACCTTCATGCTCTCCCTTGTCATCTCTTGAATGTGTCCCTTTCCCTCAGAAGAGACAGCCCCCCTTATGTTATTTTTAAACCTCAAGAATAACAGGATAAAATTATGCTTTAAAGCCTGTATTCCATTTGTGAAGTATGCATGCCATTACTTATCTGGAGTAGAGAGATATTATACTGGTACTATTTTCTTCTGGGAAAGTCTAGCAAGCATGTCAGCACAAAATCAGATTTCAGAAAAGACAGAAGATACTCTCTTGCAAGCATTTTCCTTTCTTTCCCTTACAGCAAGATAGTTCAAAGGCATTAGCTGGAAGCATCTAATTTTAAAGAGAACCATTTGTCACATCTTGCATTACCATCTACTTGGACGAGACAGTACAAAAAAATGTGTAACTTTTAAGAACTTAAATATAGGAAGACAGGATAAGGAATTGCTATGTAAGACAACTTAATGTGACTAAAATGCATAAAGTTTGAATAACACACAAATTCCAAGAGGTTTAAATAATATAATGCAATAGTGTGTAAAAGAGCATAATTATACTGCATAAACCTATAATTAAGTCATCCACAGAAATTTGTCAATGTATGTTCATACTGTTGTCAAGACACTCAACTTTGAGGGTTATGTGAGAACATTAGCCTGGTTTGTTCCTGTTTTATGACCTAAAGTAAAAGGTGGATGTGTTGTTGGACAATAAAACTTTAAAATACCGGGATTGAAACAATTAGGTTATAATGATCATTAGTCAGAACAGCATATCGTCATTAGTAAGTTGGGGTGTCCATCATATACTACCACATACTTGCTTTACCTGATCTTCCAACAGCTGATCTCTAATTTGATAGAACTTACTAGTAAAGTGGGTTAAAGCTTTTTGGGACCAGACATATGAGTGTGAAAATGTTCTGCTTTACACTTTAATTTGAAGGCCCTGGAATTGACTATAATGTCAAGGCATCTTATTCTTTTATTTTTTGTTGATTTCAGAGAGGAAGGGAAAGAGAAAGTTAGAAACATCACTAATGAGAATCATCCATCGGCTGCCTCCTGCATGTCCCACACTGGGGACTGAACCCATAATCCAGGCACATGCCCAAACCAGGAATCAAACCGTGGCCTCCTGGTTCACAGGTCAATGACTCAACCTACTGAGCCATGACTGTTGGGCGAGGACATCCTATTCTTAATGGCTTATAAATAACATCATCATCTTCATCACCATCATCATCATCATCATCAAGCAGCTGTTTCCTGCTGCTCGGAAGGTAGATGGCACTGGGTCCTGTCTCAGAGCAGCTGAATCAACCACACAGGCTTTCATTTCTCCTAGGAATCGTTCCTCTGGGGTCTCCTACAGATAGAAAAATATTTTATTTCCTTTCCTAGATGATTGGTTTTTTTGAAACAAAATAAAAAAGACTTTCCAATTGCACAGGAGAAGTTTGGCCCAACAAAAGTTTTTGAATTACACAAATATCCCCGATTCCAGAAAGGGTTGAACTGCATGAGATGCTTCTCTTCGAAGACAGCCTGAGCAGCACACTTTCAACAGGGCATGATGCATGGCGCAGAGACCAGCAGATGCTCAAGTGCAAAAAGCATGGTGAGGGCCCGAACCTGGCCAAGAGGCAGGTCATGGAATAACTGTGTAGTGGTGACACTATCCCAGCAGCCTCAGGAGGAAGCTGTCGACAGTGAGGACTGGTAATCTTCACAGGCTGAACAGTCACCACTGCACTCGCTCCTTCCTGGTCCTAGGAGACTCTCCCCCATGTTACCCAGGAACAGAAACCCCCACTTGTGAATTGCTGATGGACAGCAACTACATAAATGTGAGATGCCTTGGAACACAAAGGCAACACACATGTTGTTTAAAATTAAACACACTTAAATTCATTTATTGGGGGAAAAAAGAATGATGCTCATGAGGTAATAGAGACCCTACCAATGTCTGAAAGGAGTGGAAATCGTAGCTGTGACCCCTGTTTCTCCAACATTAACCTAGCTGGCCCTCGAGGAACAATTAAATAATGACACTTTCAATAATTCTTGTCCTCACTTGTGCAATCTTTAGAATGCTATTTAATAAACACCCTGGAATGTGCTCATCATGAGGATGAATATTGAAAATATAAAGATGAAGGCAAAATTGTCTCTGACCTCCAGAGATCCACGCTTATGGGAAAGGGACAAGTATGAACTATAAACAAATACAGGACTGAGAAAAGCTACCTAGAGGCCTTAATTTGAAGATCCAAGTCCACTACATGACATTTCTACGCTTTTTATTAGTCTTAGCAATTACAGCCATGTTCCTCACTGTAGCCACCACTGTGTTCCTGATATAACAGGCACATATGCAGATCCAAGAGAGAAGAGTGTGTGGGGAAAGAATATAGACTATGAACTTTGGAGTCTAAGAAGACCACTGGGTTTGAATACTCATTTCTTCACTTAGTAACTGGGTTAACTTGGTTCAACCTTTGGAAGATCCATTTTCTTATCTAGACTATAGGCATATTAATAAGTCTTACCTGACATAAGTAGAAGGAATACATGAAATCCACAAGAAAACATCTGATTTGCCTGTCTGGGAAATCAGAAGGCATACAAATATGAACAGTTCATACTTGAGCACCCAATTTTCATGATTTCAGGATCTAAATGACCAACTCCTGAATGTTTTCCCATATGAGCTTCTCTGAAGGGAAAGGGGCCATGTGAGCAATCTTACATTCTCTTATCTGTGGAAAGCAGCACCATATATATACCAAATAAGATAGATAATGGGTTTTACCCATATTTCTAGTTGATAATGCAGCTTTTCTTTATAGTTCTTTGACTTTGGGAACTCCATCAGCTCTGAATTAGCTCCAGAAAACATTAAATCTTTATAGGTTATGTTTGCAAAGAATTCTGCATCAACAAAAATATAATTCCTTACAGTATTTTGTAGTGTACCAAGCTGGTGCTTATCTTGGTCAGTCTAAGAACTTAGTACCAGAGGCGTAGTATTAGTTGTTGAGATGTTGGTGGAAGTCCAGTCTAGAAATGAATTTAGCTGTCTTAAGAGTTAAGACTCTATCTAGCAGCATTCCCCCTCCCCTGTCCCCATTATATTTGGTACCTGAAGAGGGACTGTTTCAGTATTATTGTTCCGTTTTCTCCCCCTCCCCCACTTCCGCCCTCTTCATTCACTCTGTCCTTGAATGGTTACCAGTAAAGTTGTATTTGTAAAATAATCCTATATAATAAAAGGCTAATATGCAATTTGCCTGAATAGTGAAACTATGGGCCACTATGATGTGCACTGACCACCAGGGGGCAGATGCTCAATGCAGGAGCTGCTTCCTGGTGGTCAGTGTGCTACCACATGGGGAGCGCCACTCAGCCAGAAGATGGACTAAGGATGTCCAACTGACGGCTTAGGCCCACTCCCCATCCCCTGAGGACGCGCAGACTGTGAGAGGGCACAGGTCAGGCTGAGAGACCCCCACCCCAAGTGCACAGATTTCATGTACCAGGCCTCTAGTAAAATATAAAAATGATTGCAGAGATGAACTGACTAGAATGACCAGAGCCAAGACACAGGTCAAATCAAATGGCCAAGATGTGATATACACAGAGTATAAGGCATTGGAAGGACCAGGCAGACAAGCAGATTGGGTGTAACCCCAAAAAGTTGGCTAAGGATGGGAAAATCAGAAGATGATAAACCAGGAAAAGGTACAGGAGAAGAGGGCCAATGCAACCTGAGAAGGAACCTTAGAAAGTCTGTAGTATTCTCTAATCCAGCTACAGAGCTGGAGCAAACTCATCATGAACACTTGGCCTCCTGTCATGATGGGAGAAGAAAGCACTGCTGTTTTACACATGAGCTATCTTGGCAAATGCTGCTTTCCCACCAAACTCCAGAGCATGAAAGCAGCTCCCTTTGCGTTTCTCTAGAAAGATTTTACAGATCTAATAAGCACTAAGGAAGTCTATGCTTATAGATAAAAGCAAAAGCTCCTAAGTATATCTATCACAGAAGATGGGAAAGGGTAAAAGAAAATGAAAGATAAGGGAACAAAATTATAATGTCCTTAACATGGCTCTTAAGATTGAGCACACCCAGCCCTTACCAATTCCTCAAAGCTTCAGCTCAACTCATCTAAACCCCAATCTGCAGCCATCAAGAAGGTTCCTGCCTCAGGACACCACATCTGCTTGCTCCTCCAGTAGTAGCCCTGATTCCTCAATGTCACATTATTCCCTGACTTGTCCAGTCAACTGCTACTTGGCTTTCTGTTGAGAACTCAAGGGTTATGTTCTCAGAAAGACTTCTCTAACCATCTCCACCTGCTCTACTGGACAACCTACCAATAAGTCAGATTGCTGGGTCACATGTTTGCATAGGAACCTATTCCTTTCCTTTAAAGCAGTTACCTAGTTTGAAATTATGTTTATCTGAGTGGTTAGTTGTTAATGGCTGTCTCCTCGCTTTGGACTATAAGTGCCATTTGCCATAGCCATGTTTGATTTTAGTCATCATTTTAACCCAGCACCCATGCAGTATTTAGCACAGAGCAGAGCTCAATGTACTTTATTCTAATCAGTCTGGTCCTCAAAGGACTATGAGGAGAGCCACAGTAGTTGGATGACCAAGTTCTTCTGACAGTATATTTTACTGTGATAAACACAGAAAAGAACTGTGTCAGATCAGGAACTATGCTGCTTAAATGACTGACACATTGGAAAATTACACCAGGTACATGTACAACAGCTCTAGATCAGATTGCCATTGGTATATACAAACTATGCAAAATACAACATGTTTACCAATGAACAGTTTTTATGGATAATACAACCAAATCAAGGTCGGAGTTGGTGATGTTGCTAAATAAGAGTAATCAGCTGAATCTTAAAGCCACTTCTGTATTTTAAAATATGCCATTACATTTAACTAAAATAATGTCAGTATTTTTAGCATAAATTATAGTATTTCAGAAAGATTCTAAAACAAGTGAAGATCTACATGTCAGAACTGTCACAGCTGATCAACCACATGTATTCTAAATGTGCTTACCTGGAACCACTGTACTTTTCTTACCCAATCTCTCTTTCTTGGCCTACTGTGAAGTGATGAAACTTTCTTTTGGCAAAATTGGTTAATGAGGAACAGGAGTGTTTGAATAATTTATTCAATAAACATTTTTAAAATTAAATTTATTGTGATAACTCTCATAAACATATATTTTAGGTGTACAACTTTATAATTCTTTATGTAGCAAATCAGACTTGATATCTTCTTAATATTTTTTAAACGGGCACCTTCTGTAGAAAAGAGATACCATATCTTCAGATAAAAAGGTGGGTTCAAGGTGAAAAAATAAAGTATTTCTATTTTGAAAGTGTTGAATCTCAAATAACTGAGTGAAGATATCCAGACAGAAGGAGATGCTGTCCAGTATCAACCTGGATAACGGAAAAAAGGGTCTACTGCAGAATCACTTGAACAGCCATCTGAACCTGGATGCCTATTTCTTTGTATTCTATCACAGGGTGGGCCCATTGTAAAAGTTTCTTTGAGAATGAATAATACTATATAAAATATGAATTACCTATTATAATAATGCAGAATAAATTGTATCTGTCTCTTTTCTAATAAAAGTGAGTGATTATATCCTACTGTGAAATTCTTACTCATCCATGCCATATGGATAACTATTCCTAGATCAGATTATCAATTTGCAATATATCTTAACTGACATTTACAGTGGTATTATAAAACTGTGTACAATTTTGATAAAGTTATAATAATATGGATCAGTTTTAAGAAAAAGATAATTATAAAATGGATGTATATTTTCTGTCCAGGCCATCACAAGCTACATGATGGGGAAGAAAACAAAGCAAAACACCACAAGCAGCAGCTCAGTAAAGGAAATGGTCTCCTTACGAACAGAAAGAGCAGCCCTGCGGAGTCAAAGCAACAAAGCCAAGCTCAGCTTGGTATAAACAAGCTTCCTCTTTCTGAAGATCCCACCAACTGAGGGAAAACAGAAAAGGTCACTGGCTAGGTTGGGGATCCTTCCTGAAAAATTAAGCCAGGAAACATTCACAGATATGTCCAAGAAATAATTAATGATAAAACTTTAATGCAATTACCAATCTGATTATGGAGGAAACGGATCCAGCTGTCAGTAAGTCTCATCACAAAAGTGACTAGCATATTAGGTCCACAGACTTCCTCTGGCCCTCCCAGAAACAGTTATTGTTGCTATTTTTATGAGTTTGCAGCAGAAATAAGACCCTTACTCTAAGCATTTTATATTTCTACTAGTGTCCTGTGAACTGATTCATGCATATTAAAAGGAAATTAATTTAGAAGAAATATTTTAATATTGCTGTTCACCCTTTATAATAGAAGTGTCAACCAAATTCACAATCGACAATGACAGATTGAAACAGATGCATGCAACTGGTGCCAACATGAGCTTTATATGTATCACACATGTGTGACTCAACTTAGCCTTTTATAGATATAGATAAACTTACTTAATTAGACCTGCTTTCTGATTTAACTAATCTTTTCCCAGTGCAGCGAAGCACCCCAAATTCTCTTTCAGGTTATTTGTCAGCAACACAGCAGTAAATATTAACACAAAGCAGATTATTATTGTAGGTCATGTAGGGAGAACAAAGGGTAAAATATTTAACTATAGCAGTGTTTGATATATTCTGCACAGTGAGGAAACCTGAAGTCATTTTCAAAGTCCACCATTTCTTACTTCTTTTCAGTCAGGTCAAGTTTCTAAACTTTCTAAATCTCCATTTTCTGGCAAATGAAAATAAGATTCTACCAAGTCTCCTATCCTATCTACCTACTCCAGGACTTCTGTGAAGATCAAATGAGATGAAGCATATGAAAATACTTCATAGACCTTTGGTTAAAGTGTAAAATGTTTGCACCTGGCTATAAAGCAGCAATTCTCAACCTGTGGGTCACGACCCCTTTGGGGATCAAACGACCCTTTCACAGGGGTCACCTAAGAC
>JAAGEH010000307.1:61919383-62114143 GCA_011751065.1 Lasiurus cinereus | reverse complement strand
CTACACCACGATCAAGACAAAATTTCATTTATTTGTAATTAGAAATAAATATTTCACAATATATAATTACATATTGTTTTTGTGATTAATCACTATGCTTTAATTATGTTCAATTTGTAACAATGAAAATACATCCTGCATATCAGATATTTACATTACAGTTCATAACAGTAGCAAAATTACAGTTATAAAGTAGCAACGGAAATAATTTTATGGTTGAGGGTCACCAGCACATGAGGGGCTGTATTAAAAGGTCGCGGCATTAGGAAGGTTGAGAACCACTGCTATAAAGCAAGTTGGATTCCTGGGCTGAAGAAACTGCAAGGAGGCTGAGTTGCTATGTGATGTCATTACCCAGCATCCACAGCATATTTTCTGGGCAGGGCTGGGCTACGGGCTTCATTTTGTGCAATGGGGTCTTGGCAGTGTTGGCTGCGATTTGGTGGGGTGTCACTCTGGGGTGGGGGTGGGGCCTGTGTCCCACTTCGGGGAAGCCAATAGTTGGTTTGTTGGTGCCAGGTCCTTGATGCCATTTATTTTTAATTGACCAGTTCGCATCATGGCAGCTCCTGTGTCCAGTGTCTACCCCTGGTGATTATTGAGCGTCCTATCTACCAGTTGGAGGGAAGGACAGACACTGGGCCATAGTGTGTGTGTGTGTGTGTGTGTGTGTGTGTGTGTGTGTGTGTGTGTGTCTTACATATACACACTAGAGGCCTGGTGTACAAAATTCGTGTGGGAGGAGGGTGCTCCTCAGCCAGGCCTGTGCCCTCTCGCAACCTGGGAAGCCTTGGGTAGGATCCCTATGCCTGGCTAGCAATTAGGGCCTATCAGGTCTTTCCATACCCTGGCTGTTGGCAGTTGGCCCTGCCCCTGCTACTGCCACTGCTTGCTATCTGTGCAGTGCTTCCCTTCCCCTCTCCTACCACCGGTCAGTCACCTCCCTCTGCAGGTGACAGGTGTGGGGTGAGATCGCTTGGCTGACCTAAGCCTCTCTCTGTGGGGCAATCACTGGCCAGCCCTGCACACCTGCCATAGCATCACTGGCTGGTGGCCTGGAGCTTCCTCTTTGGGGAAATCCTGGAGTGATGGCGGGGGTCCCCTGAACAATCATATCACATTCCCCTTGGCTGGCTTGGTGCCAGTGCGTAAGGTCATCCGGATGGTCATTAAGCTATTCGGTCAATTTGCATATTATGCTTTTATTATTATAAATTTCCACTATAAGTAGGATGTGTGCCTAATCCAGCAGCTCAAATAAATACTAAAGTCCAACAAAATCTTGCAATGATACAAATTTGTTTAGAACTGAACTTGGAATTCTGACTGTTTTGGTCCTGCTTAAAAAGTGCCTTATCTACTAAAGAACTGATGAATCCCTCCCCTGGAAGCTGGTTCTGTGGCCTTCACCCAGAATCCAATATTTGCAAAGAGAGAGCATGAGAATGAGGCAATCAGAACAAACAAGTGAATATGAATGTTTTGAATTTTAGAAGAAACTGACAGGAAAAGTTGTTTAATGTTGATGTAAATGTTGATCTTTACTTATTTTATTTTAGCAGCAACACATGACACTATGGTACACAGTTTTTAAATGTTAAAATGCAAGTTAGGTTTTTATACCCACAAAATATTATGGGAAATAAAGAGGTTCACTTTCTTTCCTAGACATCTACCCTATTTAAATGTGAAGAAGTACAGAGTAAAAAAAATTAAGAATACTCTGTCTCCACCATTTTGGCAGAACTATGTAAAATCTGTGATTTTGTACACATGCAAACATTAAAATTTTGAGGATTCTTATGAAAATTTGCCTAATTCAGGATCATCCAAATATTGCCATCTGCCAAAAGAGCTATACGGTGGCCAGGAAAGGAAAGTTAAACATTAGAAAAGAGTGAGAATTTAACAAAATTGCTCCAGGTAAAATTTTGCTATTTTATAAACTAATAGATTTCCAACTTTTGCCAACCAAATCCATCTTGCATTTTATGTAATAAAGAAATCTGAGCCAGGATTATAAAAGTGTTACTTGTCTAAAAATTGACTAATTCTTCACTTTTATTTCTTTTGCCAAAATTATCATGGTGTTAATTCAAAGTCTTTCCTGAGAAGAAAAAAAAATTAAAATAAACTTGCTTCACCATCTTTCAAAACTCTCTTTAAACGATGCTATGTCAACATCTTTGCGGCAGTATTCCCAGAAGCTGCAGTTTTCATTTGGAATGTGTGCAAGTGTAAGGGAAAAACAACCCTGAAGCTTACATAAGACTACTTTTCTTAAAACAAAACACAAGGAAAACTCTGCGATATCTATTAGGAAGCCGTGTTCCTGTACTTACAGAGACAGAGTCACTGCGGACACTTGGCTTCGACCTTTTAAAGAATTCTCAATCTGCAAATGGTACCTGAAAACTGCCAATACTTTTCTTAAACCCAATTGACAAATATTTAGCTAGACTGTGTAGGAGAGAGAAAAGACTCAAACAAAATCATAAATGAAAAAGGAGGTGTTAAAACTGATGCCACAGAAGTAAAAGGTATCAGAGGTGATTACAAGGAACAATTATACACCAACAAATTGAATAACAAAAGAAATTGATAAATTTCTAGAAACATACACTCTGCAAAGACTGATTCATGAATAATGGAGTATCTGGCCCTGACTGGTTTGGCTCAGTAGATAGAGCGTCGGCCTGCAGATTGAAGGGTCGCACATTCAATTCTGGTCAAGGGCATGTACCTCGGTTGCAGACATATCCCCAGTAGGGAGTGTGCAGGAGGCAGCTGAATTGATGTTTCTCATCCATGTTTCTAACTCTCTATCCCTCTGTCTTCCACTCTGTAAAAAATCAATAAAATTCGTATTTTTTAAAAAAAAAGAAAATCTGCTCTGGCCAGTTTGGCTCAGGGAGTAGAGCATCAGCCCAGGGGTCACATGTTTGATTCCCAATCAAGGGCATGTACCTAGCCTGCAGGTTCAATCCCCACCCCAGTCAGGGCGCATGTAACCAATAAATGTGTCTCTCTCACATTAATGTCTCTCTTTTTCCTCTCTTTCTCCCACTCACCTTCCCTCTCTAAAAATCATGATCAGACCTATAATTAGCAAGGAGATTGAATTAGTAATCAAAAAACATCCCAACAAAGAAAAGCCCTGGATCAGTTGGCTTCCAAGTCCTCAACAAAAGACTAGCAAAACAAATTCAACGGAACATTAAAAGGATTATGCACCATGACTAAGTAAGATTTATTCCTGGAGTGCAAGCATGTTTTAACATATACAAATCAATGTTACAAACCATCTTAACAGAATAGAAGTTAAAAATCACATGATGATCTCAATAGATGCAGAAAAAAATATTTGACAAATTCAACATCCTTTCATGATAAAAAGGTGTAAACTAGGTATAAAAAAATTCAACTGCCAGGCTGGGTGTTACTCAGTGATTGAGTGTCGACATGAGCCAGGAGGTCACAGTTCTATTCCTAGTTTGGGCACATGCCCAGGTTGCTGGCTCCATCTCCAGTGGGGGGTATGCACAAAGCAGCCAATCAATAATTCTCTCTCATCATTGATGTTTCTGTCTCCCTTCCTCTCTAAAATCAATAAAAATACATTAAAAATTTCAACTCAATTTACTAAAGGCCCATAGCTAACATACAAAATTGTGAAAAACAAAACTTTTTCTCTAAGATCAGGAATAAGGCAGGGGTGCCCATTCTTACAATTTCCATTCAACATAGCAATGGAATTCCTATATAGAGCAATTAGGCAAGAAAAAAATTTTGAGCATAAAATCTGGAAAAGAAGAAGTAAAATCACCTATTCGAAAATGGCATTAGCTTATATGTAGAACACACTAAAGGTTACACACATACACAAACCCTGTCAAAACTAATAAACAAATTCAATAAATTTGCAGGATACAAAATCAACATACAAAAAGTCAGGTTTTACCAGAGTAGACAGACATCTTAACTGATACCAACTGAGAAACAAAACCAATGTTGATAATAAATATATGGCAATCAAAAATGCTGCCCCTTCATAACACCAGGAGGGCATTATTCACATTGGAAACTATTTTACTTTGATTGAAACTAACTCTCAAATCTTAAAAACAACAGAAAAAACAAAAAAGGAAGGTGTTTAAGAAGTTCTTATCAAATAAGTCATACATGCAAATAAAAATACAAGCAAAAACCGCAGGCAGGGTTTGGAAGAAACTTCATAAAACAATGTTCTTTCATGTTGTCAACCCTTCATTGAGTGTGAGCCCCACTCCTGAATTTTTTCTGGACAGGAAGCTTAGAGAAAATGTTTAAAGGAGGCAGAAAAATTAACACATGAGTAAAAAGAATTGAAAATAAACACATAAAGCAAAGATTAAGAGAAAAACAGCCCTAAATGGTTTGGCTCAGTGGATAGGGTGTCCGCCTGTGGACTAAAACGTCCCAGGTTCGATTCGGGTCAAGGGCATGAACCTTGGTTGCAGGCATACCTCCAGTAGGAGGTGGGCAGGAGGCAGCTTATCCATAATTCTCTCACATCAATGTTTCTAATTATCTCTCTCCCTTTCTCTCTGTAAAACAAAAATCAATAAAACATTATTAAAAATAATAATAAAAGAGAATCCAAGATGGCAGTATACGTAAACACCTACACTGCTGCCTCGCACAACAATTTCAAAACTATAACTAAAAGACAGAACGGACATCATCCAGAACCACAGGAAAGCTGGCTGAGTAGAAACTCTACAACTAGAAGGAAAGAGAGGGGCACACAGAGACCGAGAGGAGCTGCAAAAAGCTGAGGTACAGAGACGCGTGCATGGAGAGAGTGGGTGCCGGAGTACCTGGCTGGCTTTCTGTGGCGGGAGGGTGACAGAGACTCTCCAGAGACTCTCAACGGCATTGAACCCCTTATCCTAGGACACTAAACCCCAGATCCAGCCAAAACTCATATGGGGGGAGTTTGGACCATGAAGGGGGAGAAGTGCATGGAAATTTAGGGGAGTCGCAAAAGATAAGAAGTCTGATGGCGCGCACAGCACTGTGCGCAGAGGACCAAGGGCTGATTGTACTGCTGGCTTTCATGAGTGGGCGGGAGACAGACCCTCCCAACTGAGTCACTTCTAACTCCACTAAACCCCAGTTTGGGGCAAAACCCTAGGGACCCAGACTCCTGTGGTCCCGGAGTGCAGGGGAGCTGGAAGGGCAGCAGTCTAGAGGCACTGCGAGAGAGAGCACGCATGCACAGGGACTGCTCCAGTGATTACCCAGTCACGTGAGACTCAGGGGCCGTGGAGGGCGGGGCCGACTGGAAGGCAAGGCGGTCCCTAAAGCCCTGAGACTCCACCCATCCCAAGCTCAATAGAGAGGCTTTTGCAGATTTTCAAGTCTGGTATCATAAGGCTGATTCCAACACAGAAGTTTTCCCAGCATAGTGAAAATGCCAAGACAAGGGAAGGGATCACAAACAAAAGAAATGGAGGAAAACAAACGACTGGGTATAGAGTTCAAAACCACGCTTATAAGGTTTTTCAAGAATATCCTAGAAAAGTTGGATAAAGTTAGCGAGACCCAAGAGGAGATGAAAAAGGACCAACGAGAGATGAAAAAGGAGCAACTAGAGATGAAAAAGGACCAACTAGAGATGGAAAAGGACCAATTAGAAATTAAACATACACTGACTGAAATAAAAAATATTATACAGAGTCCTAACAGCAGACTAGAGGAGGGCAAGAATCAAGTCAAACATTTGAAATATAAAGAATCAAAAAACACTCAACTGGAAAAGCAAGAAAAGAATCCAAAAATGTGAAGATAATGTAAGGAGCCTCTGGGACAGCTTCAAGCGTACCAACATCAGAATTGTGGGGGTGCCAGAAGAAGAGAGAGAGCAAGATACTGAAACCTATTTAAAGAAATAATGACTGAAAACTTCCCACATCTGGTGAAAGAAATAGACTTACAAGTCCAGGAAACACACAGAACCCTATATAAAAGGAATCCAAAGAGGACTACACCAAGACACATCATAATTAAAATACTAAGAACAAAAGAAAGAGAGAGAATATTAAAAGCAGCAAGAGAAAAACAGTTAATTACATACAAAAGAGCACCCATAGGCTGTCAGCTGATTTCTCAACAGAAACAATGCAGGCCAGACAGGAGTGGCAGGAAATATTCAACGTGATGAATAGCAAGAACCTACAACCAAGAATACTCTATCCAGCAAAGCTATCATTCAGAATTGAAGGGCAGATAAAGAGCTTCATAGAAAAGAAAAAGCTAAAGGAGTTCAACTCCAAATCAGTATTATATAAAATGCTGAAAGGTACTCTTTTAGAAGAGGAAGAAGAAAAACATAAAGCCAAAAAATTATGAACAAATACATATCTATCAACAAGTGAATCTAAAAATTAAGTGAATTAAAAATTTGATGAAGAGAATAAACTGGTGAATACAATACAATAAGGAGCATAGAAAGGGAGTGGACTGATAATTCGCAGGGGGGAAGGGGTGAGGGGTGTACAGGGAGAGACTGGACAAAAATCATGCACCTATGGATGAGGTCAATGGGAGGGAGGTAAGGGTAGAGGGAAGGGTGGGTGCCGGGTAGAGGGATGCTATGAAGGGGAAAAAAGAGAAACAAATGTAATAATCTGAATAATAAAGATTTAATTAAAAAAATAAATATAAAAATAATAATAAAGAAAGAAAAAAGAAAAAACAGCGGGTATACAGGAGGAAACGATCCATGATTCTCTCTTGCCCTTGCTCTCTCTCTAAAAATCAATAACAAAGATATCCTTGGGTGCGGATTAAACAAACTAAACAAAAAAAAGAAAAAAGAGAAAAGAAATACTTATATAGAAAGAGGTAAAAGCAGAAAAACATGGTTGAGTGTTCCTACAAACATGATCTCAATTAATTCACAAAACAGCCTTCATACTGGCACTACTATCCCCATTTTACCAAGATGGAAACAGAATCACAGATACTTAAATAAGTAGTCATGATTATACAGCTAATGTGTGGCCAAGTTGAAACTGATACTCTGGTCTGTCTTATTCTTCCTTTTAAAACCATGCTGTTCTGCCCAGGCCAGATTTTCTCACTGGTCAGAGCATTTGCCCACAGACTATAGGATTGAAAGTTAGATTCTCAGCAAGGGCATGTACCTTCTTGCAGGCTCATCCTTGGCCCTTGTTGAGTGAGACACGTGTGACATGCAACCAATCTTGTGTCTCTCAAGTCTATTTTTCTCTCTCTCTACCCGCTTCCTACCATTCTCTCTCTCTCAAAAAAAAATCAATGAAAAAATATCCTCAGGTGAGGATTAAAACAAATAACTAAAATAGAAATGAAAACTATGCTGTTCTGATAAATATCCACATAGCCACACTAAAATTACCATTTTTAAAACTTCAAATTTTGAATTCTTTAGAAATCCTACTTCCTTAACTTTTATTTCTTTTTTTTGATTTGAAGCTTTATTTGCTATTTTTCATATCACATTATATTATTAATTTAACAATTTTTTTACATTTTTTTATTGTGTTACATGTATACACATCTTCCAATTGCCCCCCCACCCCTTCCCAGGCATACCCCAACCCCCCAGTGTCTTGTGTTCATTGGTTACGCTTATATGCATGCATACAAACCCTTTGGTTGATCTCTTATCTACCCCACCTCTCCTTCATCTTCCTACTGTAATTTGACAGTCTGTTTGATGCTTTACTGCCTCTGTATCTACCCTTTTTTACATCAGTTTAAAATGTTCTCTATTATCTACAAATGAGTGAGATCATGTGGTGTTTCTCCTTCATTGACTTGGCTTATTTCACTTAGCATAATGTTCTCCAGTTCCATCCAGGTTGCTGCAAATGGCAAGAATTCCTTCTTTTTGATGGCAGCATAGAATTCCATTGTGTGGATGTACAATTGTTTTCTCATCCATTCATCTACTGACGGGCACCTAGGCTGTTTCCAAATTGTAGCTATTGTAAATTGTGCTGCTATGAACATAGGGGTGCATAAATCCTTTCTGATAGGTGTTTGTAATTTCTCAGGATAAACTCCTAAGAGTGGGATTGCTGGGTCTAATGGGAGATCCATTTTTAGTTTTTTAAGAAAACTCCATACTGTTCTCCACAGTGGCTGCACCAGTGTGCATTCCCACCAGCAGTGCACAAGGGTTCCTTTTCCTCCGCATCCTCGCCAACACTTGTCGTTTGTTGATTTGTTGATGATTGCCATTCTGACAGTTGTGAGATGTCATCGCATTGTTTTGATTTGCATCTCTCAGATAATTAGTGACTTTGAACATGTTTTCATGTGTCTCTTGGCCTTCCTTGTGTCGTCTTTTGAAAAGGTTCTATTAGGTCCGTTGCCCATTTTTTTATTGGATCATTTATCTTCCTTTTATTAAGTTGTATAAGTTGGATGTAGATGTTGGAGATTAAATCTTTATCAGTGATAACATTTGCAAATATGTTCTCCCATACAGTGGGTTTTCTTGTTGTTTTGTTGGATTCTTTTGCTGTGCAAAAGCTTTTTATTTTGATGTAGTCCCATTTCTTTATTTATTTTTATTATTTTTATTAATTTTTATACATATCTCCCCATTGCCCCCCTCCCTCCCAGGCATACCTCAACCCCCCAGTGTCTATGTTCATTGGTTATGCTTATATGCATGCATACAAGTCCTTTGATTGATCTCTTATCAACCTCACCTAACTTTAATCTTCCTAAAGCAATCCCATTTACCATTGCTCCAAAACAATTAAGATACCTAGGAATAAACGTAACTAAAGAGGTAAAAGACCTATATGTAGAAAACTACAGGATACTGAAAAAAGAGATAGAGGAAGATGCTAACAGATGGAAAAGCATACCATGCTCATGGATTGGGAGAATCAACATCATTAAAATATCCATACTACCCAAAGCAATCTATAGATTCAATGCACTACCCATTAAAATACCAACGACGTATTTCACAGACCTAGAAAGAATTCTTCATAGATTCATCTGGAACAAAAAATGACCACGAATAGCTGCAGCAATTCTGAGAAGGAAGAATAAAGTAGGTTGGATCTCAATACCAGATTTCAAGCTATATTACAAAGCAACTGTTCTCAAAACAGCCTGGTACTAGCACAAGAACAGACATATAGACCAATGGAATAGAATAGAGAACCCAGATTTCCACCCAAACTACTATGCTCAACTAATATTTGACAAAGGAGGCATGATCATTCAATGGAGCCAAGATAGCCTCTTCAATAAATGGTGATGAGAAAATTGGACAGATACATGCAAAAAAATGAAACTGGACCACCAACTTACACCAAATACAAAAAAAATAAATAAAAATCATTGTTTATTTTTTCTTTAGCTTCCATTGCCCTTGGAGCAGTATCAGTGAAGAACTTCTTTTGGCCTATGTCTGAGATTGTGTTGCCTGTGGATTCCTCTAGTATTTTTATGGTTTTCATCTAACATTTAAGTCCTGAATCTATTTTGAGTTTATTTTTGTATTTGGTGTAAGTTGGTGGTCCAGTTTCATTTTTTTTTTGCATTTATCTGTCTATTTTTCCCAACACCATTTATTGAAGAGGCTATCTTGAGTCCATTGTATGTTCATGATTCCTGTATCAAATATTAATTGAGCATAGTGGTTTGGGTGGATATCTGGATTCTCTATTCTATTCCATTGGTCTATATGTCTGTTCTTGTGCCAGTACCAGGCTGTTTTGAGAACAGTTGCTTTGTAATATAGCTTGAAAACTGGTATTGAGAGCCCACCTACTTTATTCTTCTTTCTCAGGATTGCTGTGGCTATTCAGGGTCTTTTTTTTGTTCCAGATGAATCTTTGGATAGTTCAAGGTATTTCAAGGTCTGTGAAATACGACGTTGGTATTTTAATGGGGAGTGCATTCAATCTATAGATTGCTTTGCGTACTATTGGACATTTTAATGATGTTGATTCTCCCAATCCATGAGCATGGTATGCTCTTCCATCTGTTAGCATCTTCCTCTGTCTCTTTTTTCAGTGTCCTGTAGTTTTCTGCATATAAGTCTTTTACCTCCTTAGGTTTATTCCTAGGTATCTTAATTTTTTTGGTGCGATAGTAAAAGGGATTGCTTTTTTAGTCTCTTTTTCTGTAATTTCACTATTAGTGTATAGAAATGCCACAGATTTCTTGGCATTAATTTTGTGCCAAGAAATCTGCTACATTGCTGAATTCATTTATTAAGTCAATTAGTTTTAGGATGGAGTCCTTCAGGTTTTTTATGTACAGTATGATGTCATCTGCAAATAAGGACAGCTTTACTTCTTCTTTTCCAATTTGGATGCCTTTTATTTCTTCTTGTTGTCTAATTGCAATGGCTAATACTTCCAGTACTATGTCGAACAGGTGAGGTGAGAGTGGGCATCCCTGTCTTGTTCCTGTTCTTAGGGGAAATGATGTTAGCTGTCGGTTTATCATATATGGCTTTTATGGTGTTGAGGTATGATCCTTCTCTTCCCACCTTCCTGAGAGTTTTTATCAAGAAAGGGTATTGGATTTTGTCAAATGCTTTTTTGCATCAATTGATAAGACTGTGATTTTTTTCTCTCAATTTGTTTATGTGATGTATCACGTCTATTAATTTGTGGATATTGTACCATCCTTGTATTCCTGGGATGAATCCTGCTTGGTCATGGTGTATGATCTTTCTGATGTACTGCTGGATCCGATTTGCTAGAATTTTGTTGAGGATTTTGGCATCTATGTTCATGAGAGATATTGGCCTATAATTCTCTTTCATTGTGTTGTCTTTATCTGGTTTTGGTATTAGGTTGATGCTGGCTTCATAGAAGGTGTTTGGAAGTGTTCCTTCTTGAATATTTTGGAATAGTCTGAGGATAGGTTTTAATTCTTCCTTGAATGTTTGATAAAACTCTCCTGTGTAGCCATCTGATCCCGGGCTTTTGTTTGCTGGAAGCTTTTTGATGACTACGTCAATTTCTTCCATAGTTATTGGACTATTGAGCTGTTTAGATTCTTCCTGATTGATTTTTGGAAGGTTATATTTTTCTAGGAATATGTCCATTTCTTGAAAGTTGTCCAATTCATTGGAATAGAGTTGTTCATAGTATTTTTTAACAATCCTTTGTATTTCGGTGGGGTTTGTTGTTATTTCTCCTCTTTCATTTCTGATTTTATTTGGGTTTCTCTCTTTGCTTCTTGGTGAGCCTGGCTAGAGGTCCACCCATCTAGTTTATCCTTTCAAATAACCAGCTCCTGGTTTTGTTGATCTTTTCAATTGTTTCTTTGGTCTCCATGTTGTTTAATTCTGGTCTGATCTTTACTATTTCCTTCCTTCTGCATACATTGGGCTTTTCTTGTTGCTCTCTTTCTAGCTCTTTGAGTTGTAGGTTTAGGAAATGTATTACCATTGTTTCCTGTTTTTTTGTAGTACGCTTGTAGAGCTATGAACTTCCCTCTCAGGACTGCTTTCACTGTGTCCCATAAATTTTGTATTGTTGTGTTGTCATTGTCATTTGTTGCCATGATGTTTTTTATTTTTTCCTTGATTTCTCTGGTTACCCAGCCATTGTTCAATAGTGTGCTGTTTAGTCTCCAAGTGTTTGATTTCTTTGTATTGTTTTTATTGTAGTTGATTTCCAGTTTTATGTCATTGTGATCTGAGAAAATGCTTGATATGATTTGTATCTTCTTGAATTTGAAGAGACTTTTCCTATGACCCAACATATGGTCTATCTTTGAAAATGACCCATGTGCACTAGAAAAGAATGTATATTCTGTGGCTTTGGGATGAAATGTTCTGAAGATGTCAACTAATTGCATCTGGTCTAGTGAGTCATTTCGGATTGATGTTTCTTTACTGATTTTTTGTTTAGAGGATTTGTCCAATGGTGACAGTGGGGTATTAAAGTCTCCTACTATGATTGTATTGCTGTCAATCTCTCCCTTAATATCCTCCAGGAGTTTTTTTTTATGCATTTGAGTGCTCCTATATTGGGTGCATATATGTTTATCAGAGTTATTTATTCTTGTTGGATTGTTTCCTTTAGTAGTATGAAGTTGCCTTCTTTATCTCTTATGTCCTTCACTTTGAGACCTAATTTGTCGGATATAAGTATTGCAACCCCAGCTTTTTTTAAATTTCCATTTGCCTGAAATACCATCTTCCATCCCTTCACTCTCAATCTGTGTCCATCTCTTTCTCTGAGATGGGTTTCTTGTAGATAGCAGATATATGGATCATGTTTTCTTATCCAATCGGTTACCCTATATCTTTTGATTGGAGCATTTAATCCATTTACATTTGAAGTTATTACTGACAGGTACTTATCTGTTGCCATTTTTAGTATTTACCCCCGAGTTCCTTCTTTGCTTCCTATTTCTTTTTACAGCAGACCCTTTAACATTTCTTCCATTGCTGGTTTGATATATTCCCTTAGTCCTTTGTCTGTGAAGCTTCTGATTTCACCTTCAATTTTGATTGAAAGCCTTGCAGGGGACAGTATTCTTGGATTCAGACCCTTCCTTTGCATGACTTTGTATATTTCATTCCATTCTCTTTTGGGCTTACGAGTTTCTGTTGAGAAATAGTAGGCAGTCTTATGGGGGTTCCTTTGTAGGTACCTTTCTGTAACTTTCATTTCTAATGTCCTTGTTTCTATTTTTAAGTATATAGATTCTGGGCAACTCTGAAAATATAAACTTATTACCAACTCACATCAAATGCTATTCAATTAGATTTCTTAAAATATCTTCCTTACTCATCAATATCATCATTCTTCCCATTCATTGATTGTTCTGAGGATGGTAGCAAATCCTTGGCATGTGCTCCCTCCACTCTTTCCACACAGCAATGTTCTAAGAAGTTGTCATTGTGTTTATGTCTCAAGAAAAGACTGGTCCTGTGGTGTTCCATCAGGCACTGCTCTGGGCTGGAGAAACTGCATCAGCCGCAATGGAGGTGGGCCCCAGGATTGCTCCTGGCCTGCTAGGCTGAATTCTAGGTGGAAGGTCAGGTGCAGCTAAGAACACCGGCTTTTTTTTCTGAGTGTAGGAATTAAGCAGTTTGCATGTGAAGAGACAGCAGTTGTCTTCTGACCTCAGAACTTTGTCAGGTGCCAATCCAGGGTATGTCTTAGAAAAGCACTCTTCAAATACATGCCTTCATGTATTTTCTAAAATGATGTTGAAAACACATATACTCCCTTCACACATTTTCAAGTTAGCATCTAGACATTTTAAATATAAATGTAAAGAGATGCAAAGGGTTTAATTTCTGGCATGTTGTATACACTGACATTTAATATAAAAGTGTGATGTCATTCTCAAATGGATCTGATGGATTCTAACTATCGTAGAAATAAGATCGCACCACAACCCATTAAAAACCACAACAACACCTGTACTAATCTTCAGAAGAAATCTGACATTATTTTTTACCATGAATTTCTACTTTGATTCCTTTTCCCATTTAGATATTCAGAATTTTATCCTACGGTAATCTATTTGAATGCTTGAACATGTTTTCTTGAAGACCCCATTCCAATTATCTGTACCAAATTTGCATGTGTGTGTGTTACATAGAGACTTACAATCAAAGAAAATTACATATATATATATATATATACACACAAATATATATATACATATAGATAGATCTCCTTTAAAAATGTACCTCAACAATATAAAAATCACATATGACAAGATCACAGCTACTATTTTACTAAGTGGTGAAAAACAAAGTTATCCTCTAAGATCAGGAATAAGGCAAGGAAGCTTACCACTTTTATTCAACACTAGAGGCCCAGTTCATGAAATTCATGCATGGGAGGGGGTGTCCTTCAGCCCAGCCTGCTCCCTCTCAAAACTTGACCGCTTAAGGGATGTCCGACTGCCCGTTTAGGCCCAATCCACATTCCAGGACTGCTGGCTCCCAAATGCTCACCTGCCTGCCTTCCTGATTGCCCCTAACCACTTCTGCCTGCCAGTCTAATCACCCCCTAACCACTCCCCTGCCAGCCTGTTTGCCCCTAACTGCCCTCCCCTGTGAGCCTGGTCATCCCTAGCTGCCCTCCCCTGCTGGCCATTTGTGGTGGCCATCTCATGTCCACATGGGGGCAGGATCTTTTGACCACAAGGGGGCAGTCATTTGTGCATTGGAGTGATGGTCAGTCTGCATATTACCCTTTTATTAAATAGGATAAAGGCCTGGTGCATGGGTGAGGGCCAGCTGGTTTGCTCTGAAGGGTGTCCCGGATCAGGGTGGTGTTCCCTTGGGGCATGGGATGGCCTGGGCGAGGGTCCTGTGGTGGTCTGCAGGCCCACCATGTCCCCTGGCAACCCAAGCAGAGGCCCTAGTATCTGGGATTTATTTATCTTCTACAATTGTAACTTTGTAGCCTGGAGCAGAGCCAAGCCTCCTGCTCACTCTGTGGCAGCAGCCATTGAAACTTTGTTACCTTAAGTGGAGGTCAGGGTGTGAGGAAAGCTTGGCTTCCTTCATTGCCAGGGACAACCCAAGCCTCCCTCCTGCTCTCTCTGTGGCCATAGCCATCTTGGTTGGGTTAGTTTGTATACTCACTCTGGTTGCCTGGTGGGTGTGGCTGATGGGCGTGGTTGTTGGGTGTAGTGGAGGTATGGTCAATTTGCATATCACTCTTTTATTAGATAGGATAATACTGTAAGTTCTAGCTAGAGCAATTAGGCAAGGTGAAAAAGGCATCCAAATCAGAAAGTAAAACTGTTTCTGCAGAAGACACAGAAACTCCAAAGATGCCACCAAAAAAAATGCAAGATATATAAATCAACATAAAAAAATCAAGTACATTTCCACACACTAATAATGAACTACCAATAAAGACATTTGAAACAAAAAGGATAAAATACTTAGGAATGTACAATAGTAACAAAAAGGATAAAATACTTAGGAATAAATTTAACAAAGGTGGTAAATTATCTGAACCTCAAAATCTGTAAGATACTGATGAAAAGACTCTTAGAAGGCACAAATAAATCTGAAAGATATCTCTTGTTCATGACTTAGAAGAATATTGCTTAAATGTCTTTTCTATCCAAAGTGATGTACAATCCGTATAAAAATTGCATTGGCACTTTTCAAAGAAAAAAGAATCTTAACATTAGTTTGGGAGCACCAAAGACCTTAAAACTAGCTAGTTGAGCAAGTAGAACTAAACTGGAGGCATCACACATGCTGACTATATTACAAAGCTATAGTAATAAAAACAGTATGGCATTGATATAAAAGTGAACACATGGAGCAGTGAAATAGAATAGAGCCAGAAATAAAGTCATCCACATGCAGTCAACTGATACTGTTGACAAGGTTGATATATAATAGAGAAAGGAGAGTCCCTTCAAATAAATGGCTACTGACTATTCAGGGTCTTTTGTGGTTCTATACAAATCTACTGATTTTTTGTTGTTGTTGTTCTATTTAAACTATGCTATAAGAATTTTGATGAGGATTGCATTAAATCTGTATATGCTTTAAACTATGTTCATTCTTCAAATCCAGGAACACAAAATCTTTTCTTTTGTGTCTTCTTTAATTTCTTTTAATAACATCTATTTAGCCCTGGCCAGTGTGGCTCAGTTGAGTGTTGTCTTGCGCATCAAAAGGTCACACACGCCCAGGTTACAGGTTTGTTTTATGGTCAGGGTGTGTACAGGAGGCAACCTATCAATGTTTCTTTCTCTCTCTCCCTCGCTTTTCTTTCTAAAATTAATTAAAAACATATTTTTAAAAACATGTCTTATAGCTTTCAGTGTATAGGTCCTTTGTATCCTTTGTCAGGTTTATTCCTAGGTATTTTATTTTTTTATTGATTTTTTACAGAGAGGAAGGGAAAAGTATGATAGTTAGAAACATCAATGAGAGACATCAATCAGCTGCCTCTTGCACATCCCCTACTGGGGATGTGCCCACAACCAAGGTACATGCCCTTGACCGGAATCAAACCTGGGACCTTTCAATCCGCAGACCAAGGCTCTCTATCCACTGAGCCAAACCGGTTTTGGCCTTTTTTTTATTATTTCAAAACAAATGGTACTTTTTTTCATTTCTCTTTCTGAAATTTCATGGATAGTATAAAGGAATGAAATGAATTTTTGTACATTAATTTTGCATCCTGCAACTTTATTATTTTAATAGTTTTTTGGTGGAGTCTTTAGGGTTGTCTATACAAATGAATCGGGTCATTTATATGAAGAATAGAGTTATCCTATGACCTTCTGGGTATCTATCTGAAAATTTTGAAAACATTTATTCAAAACGATATATGTAACTCCTAAGTTCATTGCAGCATTATTCACAGTGGCCAAGAAATAGAAACAACTGAAGTGTCCTTCCATAGATGATTGGGTAAAGAAGGTGTGGTACAGATATTCAATGGAATACTACTCACCCATAAGAAAAGATGAAATACTGCCATTTGTGACAACATGAATAGCTCATGAGAATATCATGCTAAGCAAATAAGTCAGACAGAAAAAGTCAAGAACCATTTAATTTAATCATATGTGGGATATAAAACTGAAAGCAACAAATGAAAAACAAGACAAATAAACAAAAACTCATAGAAGCAGACAACAGTATGATCATGATCAGATGGAATGGAGGTGTGTGGGTAGTAGTAGAGTAAAGGGTGTTACATAATGTGGTGACAGAAGATCTGACTTTTGGGTGGTAAACACATGATGTAAAATACAGATAATATATTATAGAAGTGTATATTTAAAACCTGTATAATATTATTAACCAATGTCACACCAATAAATTTTAATGAAAACAAACAATTAAATAAAACTAACCACACAAAAAAGTCAATCCTGTCATTTGCAACAACACGGATGACCTAGAGGCATTCTAAGTGAAATAAGACAAACACAGAAAAACAAACAGTGCATGATCTCACTTATAAAAGGAACTCAAGAACAAACAAATAAATGAAGTCAAACTTAAAAAGAAAGCGGTTACTGGAAGCTGGTAGGAAGTATGGGGAAATTTTATCAGAGTACAAACTTTTAGTTATTAAGTTCTGAAGGTGAAATGGTCAACAGGGTGACTATAGTTTATAAAAATGTATTTATACTTGAAATTTGCTAAGACAGCTCTTACTACACACACAAAAAGATAACAATGGTATATGATGAATATGGTAGTTGGATTGGAATCATTTCAGGACATATACCAAAGTATCTTATTAAATACTTTATATACGTTTTATTTGTCAAAAATAAAAAAATAAAATTCCTTCTAAATTTAGTTTTTATTACAATTACTACTATGCAAATAAATCCAAATATATATGATAAATGACTAGTAAATATGAAAAATAAAAGTTGATTAGATATTTATCTCTTACTGAAATGGATAATACTATTTTTTCCAATTAGTTCACATATCCACTGGTGTCTATTACTTAATTATAGATTCAAACAGAGCTTAGCATAAACTTTTTCTTTTTTCTTTTTGTTTATATTTCAGCATTAATTTTAATCCAGGTTTTTGTTTTTCATTTTAAGCTAGAAAAATAAGTAGATGGGACATTATTATAGCAATATCCATCAATTTGCTTAATATCTTCCTATTTAAATGTTCTAAAAAATACAGTGATTGATAAAACAAGTTTATTTTTTAATCACTTAGCAGTTGAAATTTTAATTCCTTCATCATTTTTGTTGAAAAGCAAAGCAGTGGAATCCATTTAATTTACAGAAGGATTCATTACATTCTTTGTAAATCATTTTCTTATAAATAATGTGAACATTGCAAGTTTTCCTTTAGAATGGTGACCTGGAGTTTTCTCCACTCTTAAATAAGAGCCACAGGAAGACTTGAGTTGGGTGAGAGTGTGCCTTTCTTTTTAAAGGCAAAGAAGGGAGACTGTGAAAAGGGGGTTAAGAAAGTGAACTTGCACAGAGCAGGCTCTTTACTGGACAGAAAGACTTTAGGAAAGAATACTAATGAACTAGAGGAATCATAGTCTATTATGTCTATTTATTCAACTCTATTAAAATTATTCTTGTGCCTGTGTATCTCTTGGGCAGCTGCTTTTTTTACCCATGTGGAATTCTAGCCTCAGGTTAGCACACACGAACAAAAGATCACACCCTTTCATGTGAATACACATGTTTTCCAAGGAATTTCCAGAAAAAAAATGGGAGCTTCCTCTGGGAGAATGAGGACTTCACATCCTTGTTCTCCCAGAATGAGATAGGTGCTGGTTCAACTGTCAAGCCCTGAGACCTACTTGCAGACTAATCAGAAACTGAACACCCACTGATCCTATTACTGTGACTGGTGCTAGACAGGAACTAAAGGTTTAATGTATAGCTCTTATCTTCAAGGAGCTTCTACTTGGAGTTACCTGCTGAGGAAATTAAATTCAAGCAGAATGAGGATGTGTGGGTGATGTCATTAAGCCAGTAGCTCAGGGGAAGGGGAGGGAAGGCAGCTATAGAATGCATTCTTCTATAATGCAATGTGACATCAGAAGTTTGAGGCTGCATGGTGCATCATTAAGCAACTGACTAGAGAAGTTACATGGGGCATGTGCATATTAGAAGGTATTTGCTAACCAAGAGAGGGCTACCAAGAGCACCACATAAGAAGATATTTTGCTCTCCTCACCCTCAGCCCTACCCCAAAGTGTTAGGAAGAATATACTGTATGTGTAGGGGACTCCCATTTGACCCATTGATCCCGCTTCTAGCAATGTATCCCAAGAAACTAGAAACATCAATCAGAAAGGATATATGCACTTCTATGTTCATAGCAGTACAATTTACCATAGCTAAGATTTGGAAACTGCCTAAGTGCCTATCAGCAGATGAATGGATTAAAAAACTGTGGTAAATCTACACAATGGAATACTATGCTGCTATAAAAAAGAAGGGATTCTTACCATTTGCAATAGAATGGATGGAACTGGAGAGCATTATGCTAATTGAAATAAGCCAGTTGGTGAAAGATAAATATCACATGATCTCACTCATTTATGGAAAATAATGAACAAAAACAGATGCAGAGACAGAGAAGCATCGATCAGACTATCAAACCTCAGAGGGAAGGTAGGGAGGGTGGGGGTAAGGGGAGAGATCAACCAAAGGACTTATATGCATGCATATGAGTCTAACCAATGGACACAGACAACAGGGGGATTAGGGCATGCGTGGGGGGTTAGGGGGGGCAATGGGGAGATAAAGACATATCTTAATCAATAAATATGAAATTTTAAAAAGAATATATAAGTAGACAAATGAGAATGAAAACCAAAGACTATAGTACCCTTTCCCTTGCTATAGGTTTTGAATAAAATGAAAGGAAAAGAAACAGTTTTTAAATGAATAAGTCTTAATTTAAACTGAGATGAAAACTTTAACACCTAAACATATTATTTAATACCTGAAAATGACCAGAAAAGCTATGGTTCCTGCCAAGATGTTTTCAAAGAATCATGGAGTACAGCTGAAATTGGTTGTACCAGATGAAAATTAAGTTATTTGCTACTGAAACTCAGCCCATGCAATAAATCAGTTATATAAATCAAATGAATAATGAAAACAGCTACAAAAGGTTGCTCTGAAAAAGTCAGAGATTATAAGGGGAAGTAATTTACAAGATATAAATGTATCACAGAGGTGCTGATAATCCTAATTATACAAGCTTTCTCGTGAGCTTTTCACCAGTTTTTCACTAGTGCTCTTCAACCAGGGTTTGCAATCTTAATCCATCATATTTTCCCTTTAATTCGGATGCCCTAATTTTGATGATCCCCAGATTATTTTCCCTCAACTGAAAATAAAATTTCAATGAATACAATTTCCATATCTGGCCAATGTTTGGTTTTTTTTTTGGTGTTATTTTGTTCTGCACCAGTATCTTCTAGTGATTTTTTTTTTATATAAGAGGAAGAAATCTCATGCTTTTAAAAATGGAAATGAGAAAAGATGAAACTAAAAGATGCAGCTTGAGTGTTTTCCCTTCAGTTTCTTAAATACAGGCACACTTTTTGCTAGATCATTTAAATGTGCAGTATTTTTTTCTCTAGCCTGCAAGAATAATTGTCTAATGAATTATACTTCAAAACTAATTCTGACATTACTAATTAAAACGAAAGCTAACATCATTTTACAATGCACGGTTAGCTTCTCTTATTTTATGCAGTCTGTATTTACTCTCAAACACTGTTCCAGTAGCTTGTCATACTGATAAGCTTCCCATTTGTAGTTGCAATACTATTTCAATAATTTGACAGATTGTTACAATCCTGGTTCAGAATGTAAAATTTCCAGGGACAGGTACTGACACCTGAATTTCCCATAATTTTCATGAGGCAGACGAATGTTCTGTCCCAAGATCTGTAAATAAGTTTCTGTCATTATGCAACTCCTCAGATTTTCTTATCCTCCTGATTTTCTATTTTATTATTTTGAAGGAATGGGAAACAAAGACCCATAACCTTCAAACGTTTTTAGTAAAATAGCACCATGGAACAAAAGATCTCAGAGGATGTGTGGAGAAAAGGAAAAAAAAGAGCATTGCTCTCCGTAATCATTTTGTGCTAAAAACATTTAATATGAGATCTACCCTCCTAATAAACTTTTAAATATAGTACAGAACTGTTCACTGTAGACACAGTTTTTACAGATCTTTAGAATTTATTCATCTTGCATAACTGAAACTTTAATACCTGTTGATTATCTCCCTCTCCCCCTAAACCCTAGGTTATTTTTAATAACAAAAATCCCTGGTTTTATTTCATTAGTACCAAGACCTATGTTGGCCCACCATAGGGCAATATTAGCTCTTATGTTTTGAGGCACTCAAAGGATATTCGTCACCTGTAGGGAAAATGTTTTAAAGATCAGTACATATCAGGAGATGTGTGATTACAACATGACTATAACAAATAGCTTGTCATTCTTGTTGCTATCTCTCTGCTTCCTTTTAGCGTGTATCATTAAGGTATAGGCTAAAACTAAAACATTGACATGTCTGGAAATGGTTAAAAAGTTATAAAAGTGTAGCAACAATGCTTTGGTACCTCATTCATAGAGAACAGAACCTTTCACAGTTAACTGAGAAACTAAAACAATGAGTTAAAAATCCATCGAGTTTGTCCCATAAATAAGAAATACAGTATCTATATTCCTTTCCCTATATTAAAAAAAAACAAAAACTAAAAACACAACTTAAACAGATTACCTCACTATTAATCTTTACAAACAAAGCTTGTCTATAACCACTACCTTTACTGGACCCCAGTTTCTCTATTCAAAGCTTTGTACTAATGTCATATGCTGTGTCCACCTAATTGCTGGCAGGAAAGCTGAGCTACAGGAATCAAATAGGCAATGGCCAGAAATCTTGATTACATTTATTAGAAATATGGACTAAATAAAGTACTTTAATTAGTATTAGACAGAAGGATGGATTGATCGCCAACAAAGCACAAACTGTTAAAGCAATATTATTTAGAAAACGTGTCCGAGGCATAATTTGCCATGATGATGGAGGAGATAAATCTCTTTCCTGTTGTGTAAAATGAGTACGAGACAAATGTAACCACACTGTTGAAAACTGCAGTTGATCAGCACTTGGGAGATACATTTTTTAAGTAATCTGCTCCAGGACTTGATAATAAATACAAATCTTTTCATTCATTTAAAAAGTGATCTCAGTGTTCATGAGGAAAAGCAAATAAGGTATGTTAGTCAAATTTCCTTGTGGTAAGAATAATAAAGAGTATTGGAAATTAGAAAATGTTTCAGTAAGTCTCCAAATATTTTAATTTGTTTAAACTGCACTTTAGAATGTCCTTATGAGTATATTCGAAATTAAATGAGAACCATCCTCTAAAATTTCTATTTGTGAAAAAAGTGTTGAAATAATATAACCATTTCTTTAAAAATGTACTTCATTTGATTGATCAAATATTAAGTATCTTATCTAATAAAGAGGGAATATGCTAATTGACCATCACACCCTCACAAAGATGGCAGAACCCACAGCCATAAGATGGCAGTGCCCAGTCCCCTCAGCCTCCCAGGGCCGGCCCGAGGCGCAGGCAAGCCTCGAATGGCAGCTGCCCAACCACCCAGGGCTGCCAAGACTTGTGCTGCCCACAGTGGCAGCAGCAGAGGTGTGATGGGGGAATCACCTTCCCCTGATCACCAGTTGCCTCCCGCCCCTGAGGGCTCCTGGACTGTGAGAAGGGGCAGTCCAGGCTGACTGGACCATCCCTCATCCAGTGTATGAATTTTCATGCACCGAGCCTCTCGTCAATTAAACAAAATATGTTGTAGATATTATGCTAAGTTAAAAAAGTCAAATACAAAAGATTTACATGATTTAATTTATATAAAACGTCCAGGAAAAATAAAATTACAGAGTGTGAAAGCACGAGTGTTCCCTGGAGCCAGGAGTGAGAGTTAAGAACAGACGCAAAGGGGCATGAGGGAGCTTTGTAAGTGGTATGTTTCACAACTGCACTGTAATGATAGAGACACAGTGTATACATTTACTAAAACTCACCTGAATTGCAATGGAAGAATTTTATGCTATACCCGTTATATCTCCATAAAACTTGAAATAGATTCTGTAGAGAATACCATGACATTGAGACTCTTAGGGCACGTGCTTGTGGCCCTTCCCCAAATTTATATGCTGAGTCTCTAGTCCTCAGTGTGATGCTATTTGGAGTTATTAAGTTTGGATGAGGTCATGGGTATAAAGCCCCCATAATGGGATTGATGTCCTGATAAGGAATGAAAAGACAGCTGTTTCTACACACTGTGAGGATACGTAAGACAAGAAGGCAGCTTTCTGAAAATCCAGAAGAGTGAGGAATGCAGGAGGCAGTGATCAATGATTCTTTCTCATTGTTGATATTTCTGTCTCTCTCTCCTTCTCTCTTCCTCTGAAATCAATAAAACTGTATTTAAGAAAAAAGAAACTGAAGATGATGGATCCTGATCTCAGACCTCCAGCCTCCAGAAGTATAAGAAATATTCATTGTTTAATCACTATAATCTATGCCATTTTTATTGTAGCAGCCAGAACTGAGAAGTGTGCTGCTGCTGTAGCAAACACCTAAAACTGTGGAAGTGGCTTTGGAACTGGGTTGGGTATAGGCTGCAAGAATTTTGAGGTGTTTGCCAAAAAAGCCAATATTGCAATAAAGAGACTTTCAAAGACAATTCTGGTGAAGGCTGAGGTGGGAAAGAAGAAGAAGAAGAAGAGGAAGAGGAAGAGGAGGAAGAATAAGAGGAAGAAGAAGAAGAAGGAGGAGGAGGAGGAGGAGGAGGAGGAGGAGGAGGAGGAGGAGGAGGAGAAGAAGAGGAAGAGGAGGAGGAGGAGGAGGAAGAGGAAGAAGAAGAGGAGGAAGAAGACGACGAAGAAGAAGACGAAGACGACAAAGACGAAGAAGAAGAAGAAAAAAATAGAAGAGAGAAATCTCTCATCTTCTTAAAGAAAATGTAAATAATCATGTATAGAATGTTGGCAGAAATATGAACAGTATAAGTCATTTTGACGAGGTCTCTCTCAGATAGAAAAAAGAAATGTGTTATTTAAAATGGGAAGAAAAGTGATTCTTGGTATCAACTGGTAAAAATCCTTGCTGAATTGTACTTGTGTTCTAGTGTTTTGTGAAAGGCTGTGCTTGCCAGCATGAAATTGGAGATTTAGCTGAGGAAATTCCCATTAAATGTTGAAGGAGGGGCTTGATTCTTTCTGAGTGCTGATAGTAAAATGAAAGTAGACATTAAAGACAGAACTCAGATTATAAAAATTTTGAAGATTCTTAGCCTGTCCACATTACAAAAAACTAGAAAGTATGTTCCAAAGAGAACAGTTAGGGTATGGCAAACGAACCATTTGCTAAGATTAGTATGAGTATGTACCACAGACCAAATCAATCATCCCAGTGGGAAGTTAAGAAAATAGAAGAAGAAATGAAAGATGCTGTCCAACCTCTTGGAACCTACAAGACTGCATCACAGATTCATCTGGGAACACAATCTATTATTCAAGACAGGCGAAGAATGACCCTGAAAGTGATCCATACACCATAGAAGCTGCACTCCCAGCCAAAGCCCACAGTACATGGGGCTAGAGCTGTCTTCACCTTGGCTTCAAAGGGAAAGAGTTCTGCCCAACAAAGCCATGTGTTTGGGGATAACACCTCGGCTCCAACAAGTCAGACAGAAGCTACTCAGAGCTACAGGGGCACAACTCTCTTCTGGCAAAGCTATCAGGGTGCAACCACCCACCCAACAAAGTAACCTAAGTGGGAAAACCACTTTAATAAGTCTGAAAGACAAAGCTTGAAGCCAAAGAGAATTGTTCTTGGCTTTTCGTCAAGATGGTGGTGTAGGTAAATTCATTATTTAAATCCTCCCATAACCACATAGAAATTACAACTAAATTATAGAATAAGCATCATCTAGAATAGCCTGAAATCTAGCTAAAGGGAAATCCTACAACTAAGTATATAAAAAAGAAGCCACCCCAGGACGGGCAGGAATGCCGGAGATGCAGAACTAGCTGGTACCACACCCACATGTGGCAGATAAAAATAAGAAGGGATATCCAGGCTGCAGAATTCCCACATGAGAATCAAGGAGTCCCAGGCCCACACCAGGCCTCCTAGGCAGGGTTCCAGTGCCAGGAAGAGAAATTCCATAATTTTTGGCTGTGAAAACCAGCAGGGAGCTAAAGAGGGGGAGGACGCATCTGGAGTGCCCAGTTCAGGTGAACAGAGAAGCTATGCCATTGGACCCTACAGGAAATCTACTACCTTAGACCACTCAACCAAGCCTGTGAGACATAGCAGCTCTACCTAATACATAAAAACAAATACAGAGAGGCTGCCAAAATCAGGAGACAAAGAAAAATGTCAAAAATGAAAGAACAGAATAAAACCACAGAAAGAACTAAAGAAAATAGAGTTAAACAATATACTAGATGCAGAAGTTCAAAACAATGGTTATAAGGATGTTCAATTAACTTAGGGAAATAGGAGATAAACTCAGTGAGAACTTTAACAGCTTAACAAAGAACATGGAAACCATAAAAAAAGAACTAGTCAGTAATGAAGGATACACTAACTGCAACGAAGAATAAATTACAGGAAATCAATGGTAGAGAAGATGAAGCTGAGATTCAAATCAGCGATTTGGAATATAAAGAAGCAAAAAACATCCAATAGTGAGAACAGCAAAAAATAAAAAAAGATTTTTTTTTTAAAGCAAGGCTAGTGTAAGGAGTCTCTGGGACAACTTCAAGCCTATGAACATTTGCATCATGGGTATACCAGAAGGAGAAGAAAAAGAGAAAGAAATGGAAAATCTATTTAAAAAAAAAATGATAGAAAACTTCTCTAACCTGGTGACAGAAATAGACATACAATTCAGGAAGCACAGAGTCTCAAACAAGCTGAATCCAAAGAGCCCCACACCAAGACACATCGTAATTAAAATGCAAAATGTTAAAGACCTACAAGGGAGTGCCCATATGAATGTCAGCTGATTTCTCAACAGAAACTTTGCAGGCCAGAAAAGAGTGGCAAGAAATATTCAGAGTGACGAAAAGCAAGGACCTATGAACAAGATTACTCGACCCAGCAAAGCTATCATTTAGAATCAAAGGACAAGTAAAGAGCATCCCAGACAAGAAAAAGCTAAAGGAGTTCATCACCACAAACTAGAATTATACAAAATGTTGAAAGGTCTTTTTTAAAAAAAGGAAAAAAAAGATAAAAAATTTAAACAATCAAATGGCAATAAATACATATCTATTGATAGTTGAATAATAAAAACAATGAACAAGCGGAAGAGAAACACTCATAGGTGAAGAAAACCTTTTTCAGATGCTAGATGGAAGGGTAGTTGGGGAGATGGATGAAAAATGTAAAGGAATTAAGAAGTGCAAATTGGTACTTATAGAATAGTCATGGGGAAACATAGGAAACATGGTCAATAATATTCTAATTAGCTATGTATAGTATGAGATGGGTCCGAGATTTATCGGGATGATCATTTAGCAAGTTATATATTGTCTAATCACTGGGCTGACCAACTGAAACTAATATATGTCAACTGTAATTGAAAAATAAAAAATGAATTTTTAAAGAAGAGAATTATACTTGAATCAAGATAACCTTTAAAAAGGAGAACATAGTTGGCAGATGCAGAGTCCCGATTTAGAACTGGTAATCAAGATAATGTGATACTAGAATAAAGATATGTATGTATCAATAGAATATAATTGAGAGTGCAGAAATAAACATGTATCTATGATTTCAAAAGGATATCAAGAAAATTTAATGGGGAAGGAGTAGTTTCTTCATTAAATAGTGTTGAGACAACTGTCACACATAAAAGGAAGAAGGTGGTTCCTTACATCAGATCATGTAAAAAATTAACTTAGATCAATGACCTAAATGTAAGGGATAAAGCTATGGAAGTCTTTGGAGGAAATATAGGGATAAATCTTTGTGACCTTAGATTTGGCATTGGATTTTTAGATATGATACAAAAGCACAAGCAACACAGAAAAAAAATAATAAATTAGACTTAATCAAAATTTTAAAACTTTATGCTTCAGAAGACAATATGTCAAGAAGATGAAAGATCCGCTGAATGAAATAAAACACTTGAAAATAATAATGGTCAAGTATCAAGAACAGTAATTTTCAACCTTTTCCACCTGGTGGCACACATAAGCTAATTACTAAAATTATGCAGCATACCAAAAATACATTTTTTTTGCCAATGTGACAAAATTAAGTATAATTTTTATTAATTTACAAAATAAATAATAATTACCTACTCTTTTGCTCCAAAGTAACTTCTAAAATATTATTTATTGATTGAGTTTACAGAGAGGAATGAGAGAGAGAGAGAGAGAGACATCAATTTGTGTTCCACTTTCTAATGCATTCATTGGTTGATTCTCATATATGCCCGAATGTGCAATCTGAACCCACAATCTTGGTGTATTACAATGCTCTAACCAACTGAGCTATGTGACCAGGGCCAAAGTGACTTTTAAAATGTATGTAAGGAATTCTAGTACCGAGAATTAACATTATTGGGTACAATATCATTATACTACATAATAACTCTATTATTATGACCTTGTTTTTCTTTCTTTTTGTTATCATTTTTTTCTTTGAAAGTCAAGGGAAAAGAGGTTAGTGCCCCTGACTAAATAGTCAAGCATTGTATGGTTTAAAAATTCTTGCAACACTCGAGTTGAAAATTGCTGATCTAGAGTTATATAAACAGCTCTTATAATTAATAACCAAAAGACAACTCAATTTAAAAATGGGTAAAATACGTGAATAGACATTTCTCTAAAGAAGATATACAAATGGCTAATACAATATGTGAAAATATGTTCAAAATCATTAGTCATTAGGGAAATGCAAATCAAAGCCACAACAAGATACCAAACTTCACCCTTACTAGGATGAAGATTATATCTAAATCATCTATATCTATCCATTTATCTACCTTTCTATCTATTTTTAATTTATCTTTAATGTTGAAAGTTATACAGATGCACCCTTTTTTCCCATTGATCACTTCTAGCCCTCCCCTGCCCAGGCCTTCACCACACTATTGTCTGTTTCCATGGGTTAAGCATATATGCATATAAATTCTTCTGTTAATTTCTTCCCACCCACCCACCCCCACCTTCTGAGATTTTTGGTATGTTCCATGTTTTCATGTCTCTGCATCCATTGTCTTCATCAGTTTATTTTGTTCTTTAGATTCCACATATGACTGAGATCCTGTGATACTTGTCTTTCTCTGAATAGCTTATTTCACTTAGCATAATACTCTCCAGGTCCCTCCATGCTGTCTCAAAGGGTAAGAGATCCTTCTTTTTAACAGCTGCCCCATATTCCATGGTGTAAATGTACCACAGCTTTTTTATCCATTCGTTTACTGATGGGCTGGCTATTTATATTTTTAATTCAAATAACAAGGACTGATGAGACTGTGAAGAAATTTGACTCTCATATAGTACTATATAATCCTGGTGGGAAAATAATGTATAGCCATTGAAAAGCATTTTGGTGGATACTTAAAAAAAACAAGAAACTAGAAACACCAATCAGAAAGAATACATGCACCCCTATGTTCATAGCAGCACAATTTAGCACAGCTAAGATTTGGATACAGCCTAAATGAAATAAGCCAGTCTGAGAAAGATAAATATCACATGATCTCACTCATTTGTGGAATATAATGAACAATACAAACTGATGAATAAAAACAGATCCAGAGATAGAGAAACACTGATCACACTGTCAACCCTCAGAGGGAAGGTAGCGGATATTGGGAATAAGAGGCGAGGGGAGGAAAATCAACCAAAGGACTTTTATGCATGTATATAAGCCTAACCAATGGACACAGACACCAGGGGGTTGAGGGCATGAATGGGGAGAGAGTGGGGGGCAATGGGAGGATAAGGACACATATTATTTTTTTATTGATTGAGGTATTACATAAGAAAACTTCCTCCAAAATAAATAAATAAAAATAGAATTACTATATATGATTCAGCAATTCTATTGCTAGCTTTACACCAAAAAGAATAAAAAACAAGTACTAAAACAGATACTTGTACACCCAGTTTAATTTGCAGCATTATTCACAGTAGTCAAAAGATGGAAACTATCCAAGTATCATTAGCCTAGATCAGAGATTTTCAGCGGGAGTGCAGAAAGAATTTTTAAACCATGCGATGCCTGACCTCTGTTCCCTTAGACTATCAAAGTAAAAACTGACAACAGCCAAATACAATAGCTATCTGGTATGAATTAATTAAAATTATCCCTATTTTCTGTTAGATTGGCAAAAAATATGTTTTGGTGTGCTGTGAAATTTTAGTAATTAGTTTATGTATGTATGAGATGAAAAAGGTTGAAAATTGCTGGCCTAGATGCATGGATCAACAAAATATGGTATATAGATATAATGTAATATTATTCAGCCATGAAAATAAATGAACTCCTGACATATTCTACCAGATGGATACATCTTGGAAACATTATACTAAGCGAAAGAGGCCAATCACAAAAAGACCACATACTCTATGACTCTGTTTATGTGAAAATGTCCAGAATAGGCAAATCTATAGAAATAGAAAGTCAATTAATAGTTGCTTGGGGCTGGGGTGATTGGAGGTTGATATGTAAAGGGTAGAGTTTCTTTTTAGGGTGGCAAATATGTTTTAAAATGGACTGTGATTGCACTGCTCTGGGAATAGCTAATATACACTGTAATACTAAAACAGCCAACCTTTAGAACAAACATACCCCACATCTCTCCCTGACTCTATATATATACTCTCTCACAACCTCCTCTTGGAGGTGCTCAGCTCTTAAGGAATTGTTGATCCTCACTCCTTTCACTTCACTGTCACACTATAAATCAACTCTATATGGTACAGAAGTAAACACCACACTGTTACATATTTACTATGGATAACCATAAAAGTAAGTTCAAGCAGTTGAATTAATAAATTCTGAGTGTGCCTGCTGGAAGCACACAGGACAAGACCCCCTCTTCTCAAGTGAAAACAACGGTGCAAAATAAATAGCTAGGATGCACATTTGTGTAAACATTTAAAAGTGATGAGCCAGAAAATACCTGCTTCCTCATGGATTAATCAGAGCGAAAGGCTATTCTCAGGAAGTGGTGTGTTAAGTGAAGATTCTCGCTACCAAGGATCCAGCCAGAAAAGATAAAAGGAAAGGTGACTCCAGCCAGAGGGGGAAGCAGGCGCAATGATGACAATAGGCTCATACATTTGAGGAACTGCATGAAGTCCAGGGTGGCTGAATAATAGTGGACCAGGGAAGAAAGGGACAAGGTGAGGTCCCAGAGCTAATGAGACTGGTCAGGGACAGACCTGTAGGGCTGTGTAAGGCCAGGTGAGAAGTTTCAACTTCCTTCTGCTCAATCCCTTAAGATTCTGTGCACCTCTCTCCTGTTCCATTTAACCCTCTGTATCCACCCCATCTATCTGTGCTTCAGAAGACAATATGCTAAGAAGATGAAAGAATCAATGGTAGACAAGATGATATAGGAAGGAATATTCAGGCTGCAGAAGTCCCAAATGAGAAGTGAAGAGTATTTAGACTGTGCCTGTCCTAAAGAAAATGAGTTTATTATTCACCTTCCTCTTTGGGGTATAACTAGTGTCTACCAAGAACCTCAACAGAATGAACAGGCCACATATATTGATTCTGTAATAAAATAAAAATCCTAAATGCTGCAAGAAAATCTGAATAAAGTTTAAGTGGAAGAAAGATAAATTATTTCTAAAGTTAGTTAGTGTATAAATGAATGCCAAGCAAGTTTCATTTGAATTCCACAGGCCAGTCTTGTTATTTCTACCATAGACTAAAGCTTCCTATATTGAAATCCGCCAAACTAAACATCTTCTAAACTTAAACTCATCCCCAGAATTTGAAACATAAAACAGCCAGCAAAGAACAGCTTTTTCCTCTGATTACTGCACAGTAGTTACTAACAGGTTCTCTATCTGAAGCCTACCCCTAAAGTATCCCAAGTCCGTGTGCACAATCGTGGTAGCTCCCTCACCTTCACCACAGAGGTCTTATATACAGAAATAGAAGTGCTATCCTATATAATAAAAGGCTAATATGCAAACTGACCAAACGGCAGAATGACCAGTTGCTAAGATGTGCACTGACCACCAGGGGGGCAGGCGCTTAACACAGAAGCTGTCCACTGGTGATTAGTGTGCTCCCACAGGGCGAGCACCACTCAGCCAGAAGCCCTGAGATGGGTCCAAATACCCATGGAGAGTGGGACTAAACTCTTAGTTAGACATCCCCCAAGGGCTCCTGGACTGTGAGAGGGCACAGAGGAATGAGCCTCCCTGAGTGCATGAATTTTGTGCATTGGGCCTCTAGTTGGATTATAATTCTGATATCTGAATCAGGATGAAGTACTCTCTTTGAAATAACATATAATGACAGCACATGCTATCTTTATAAATTACTTTTATTGCCTACTATACCTTCACATTTGCATGTTGGATTTTCTGTTTGTACTACAGGGGACTCTGCTACAGTTGTAATTGTAACATTATTATCCAGAAAGGCACACACTGACTCTAATATAGTTGAGACAAAGCAAGCCAAGTAACCATTTCAGAGTGTCAAACCATACAACTGTGCAAATATATAAAGCTTGTTTCTTTGAGAGGAAAATAAAAACACATTGTTGTCAGCAGGCTTACTGTGGCCTTGAGGCTTCCGCCTGGTCTGTCTGCAGTTTCTCTCCTCCTTCCACTTCCATTGTGCAGTAAACAATTCGATTTGGAGCGACTGACTTCAAACCTTGCACTTCCATTATGACAATCTAAAGGTAAGAAAAATGTTAAATGATATGTCAAGTTGACAATGTTTAGCTATTGAGAGAGACCGCGGCATAAACAACTGAATAGATCAATTGAAAAAATTATCTCATAATATAAATGGAATTTTGTCTTCCCAAGAATCCCTCCACTGACTCTCCCTCTATTCATGTTAGAGATGGTAAAAAATCATGCTGAGCATCTGAAGAGGTATCTCCTGACAACAAACTAATAAGGTTAAGTCCCTAAATATAACCCCCAGTGAATCAAGTGAGATTTAAACTCACATCCTTAAACAATTACAGTAACTCTTTATAAAGTAAAGCAAAATTACAAATGAAAAGTCAGTGCATTTGATAAAAGAAGTGTACACTGAGTTTCACAGAAAATGTTATAATATGTATTACTGGCAGACACTGTCACTATCAGACCAACTCACTGATGTCAATATGTGACAGCATCAGAAATTTTCTATACTCACGCATTTCAGATGACATTATGAAAGAAAATGAAACTATTTAATTTTAACTATTGTACAACGTATTTATAAAAGAATTTTCTTTATGGCCATTTTATAATATTATCAAAATAATGAAAAGTATAATGCCACTAAACATCTTAATACCAACTTACAAAGGAAAAGGTAGTTTTGAACCCATTAAAGTTACACCCTAGTTTAATGCAGTGCACTGGGCAAGGGTGCAAACACTGATACTACATTATGGAGCAATAATTCCTGAGGGAAAGGGAAACTGTTTTTCAAGGATGCTTTCTATCTATAATAATAAAAGGGTAATATGCTAATTAGGCCAGAATCATTCTGGATGTCATTCCGGACGTTCATTCTGGCTGTTCTTCCTCCAGGTCCCAGGTGCCTGCTGGTGGCTGAAGAAGGAAAGCAACCCAGGTCTTGGGTGCCTGAGGGTGACCTGAGGGAAGCCAGCCCGGGTCCCAGATGCCTGCCAGCAGCTGGAGGAGGGAAGCAGCCTGGGTCCAGGTGCCAGAGAGAACTGATGCTGTCAGCCGGGGGAAGAAAGGCCTATTCTTGCATGAATTTTCGTGCATAGGGTCTCTGGTATTTTTATAAAAGGCTGCCAATCTTTAAAGATTCTTGCTGGATGTACACATAAAATATGATGATTTGCCACAGTTTTTTCCCATCAAACTTGAATTGTGAAGTTCCCTAAATTCCTAAATTTTAATTTATAAAATATACTCAATGGCATTTTCATATATTCACATTAATTTTCCGTAATGATCTCATGCCATATTTCTAAACACAAGATTAATAATATTCATGCTATACAGCTACTAAAATATTCACCAAAACACCCTTTATATCACTTATTTGATCACTCAATACTTGATTAAAGTCATAACACTTTTCACTGAATTGTGAAGTGAACCTTAAGACCAAGCTCTCAAAGAAACAAGCCATCTCAAAATAACTTTTTCTTTTCAAGCTCTGCTATAACAGAAGTGTCATGTTTATAAATACAAATGCATATTGTTTTGGTGTTTTTTTCATAAAAATATATGGGAAACCGATCACAGAAAAGTAAAGATCAAATTCAGGAGCACTTTCTTTCCTCAACCAAGCTTTTTGTCATTTTTTCACACTGAAATGCATAGCAACATGTGAATAAAAATAAGGACTTAAAACAGATGAAGAATTAATAGAGAATAGCTATTATCTTTCATAGCTGCTCTAATTTTCAAGGAAGTTGGAGTAAAATACTAAGTTCTGTATAAGAAAAATAAACAAAAATTTCTGTTTTTTTAATAATCAAATTTACTATATTAGTAATACTGAAAGTCATTAGAACCCAAATAAACCAGAAGCTGAGACAAATGAAATTTTTAACTATATCAATTAACTTACCACCATGATTCTAAAGATTTCTTAATTCAATAATAAAACTTTTGGGTGGTCACTTAAAATGTATGAAATAGGAGAATTGTATACCACAAGAGAAATCTAGAAATCTTGACAGCCTTGGTTCATGGTTGGGCATGGGACTGTTTGCACTGCATCTCTCTGTGATGCATTTAACAGCCAAAGTGCACGAGAGAAGGAAGGAAGCATGTGCTTGACATTATTTCTGTCACCTCTGTTACAATTTGCTGTAAACAGGGCCTCCTAAAACATCCAACTTATGAAACCGCATCTGCCCCTCAAAACAATACTCCCATCTGTGCAGGGGATGTTTTATCCTGAAGAATTGCAACTTTCAAAGGATGTAACTTCTGTTATGAATCCATACACATAAATGACACAACACAATTCTACAGATATAATTGCCAAAAGTATGAGAAGAAAAAGAGCCACAAACAGCCAGTCTGAATCATTAATGATAAAAAAAAAACAGCCATGAATTAATTCTATGGACCATTAAATTAACCTAATTTAGGTAACGGTCTCAAACCAATTCCCAGGAAAACTTGATAATGGAACTACAGGAAATAAAACTGTTCTGTTTCATCTTCTCTTCCCTGATCTCTCTGTGACCCAATGAATAAGGATGAAATAGATCAAGATATCCTAGAGACAAAAGGAAGGGAGGCACATACAAAACATGGAACTAGAAAACATACTTCTGAGGAACATGTTGCCAAAGTGTTATGGGGCACTCTAATACTACAGTGTGAGGAAATGAAGTCGGCAGGATGGTGAACAGGGGATATGTATCTCCAGATACAGAGGAAGTCAGGTTTGCCAGCCTAATCCTATGAAAACACTCTGTGTGAACACCAACTATGTCAAAGCCATGACCCATTTCCCCTTAAAATATAATTTCAGAGATGAACATTTGCTTTCCTGGCTTTCATTATATGTAGTTTTAACATACCATTCTATGGCTTCCTGTTTTGTGTGTTAACTTAGCTCTTATTTTATTCACTTCTGAAGGCTAACTAATGCTTTTTGTTACCACCAAAGCAGCTAATTAAATATTTATCTAGTTGAGTATGTGCTAGGCACTGTTATAGGCTCTTGCTATATACTTCAACAAACAAAAAAGAAAAACCACCAAAAAATATCTTACCTTCCTGCAAATTACATTCTAAGAAGAAAAAGTCAGGTAATGAAAACATATATCAAATGTCTAAATATGTCAGGTGATAAGAACTGTTGTAAAAATTAAGTTAGGTAAGGGAACAAGGTATGGTGGGAGAAGGGAGGAGTGGGCAGCAATCCTCCTATCTAAAAAAGAGAAATATGCAAATTAACCACCATTCCACTACAACCACAAGCTACACCCACCAGCCAATCATGAGCTAGTATGCAAATTAACCAAGATGGCTGTGGCCACAGAGGGAGCAGGAGGCTTGGGATTCCCTGGCAATGGTGGAAGCCAAGCTTTCTGCACACCTTGCAGGCCCAGGCCTCCACTCAAGGCTACAAAATTTCAATTATAGAAGATAAATATATCCCCCCCAAAATGGCGGCAGCCACGGAGCAAGCAGAAGGCTTGGCTCCGCTCAAGGCTACAAAGTTCCAATTATCTATATATATAAAAGCCAAAGTGACTGAATGACCAGTTGATCAGTAGCTATGATGCGCATTGACCACCAGAGTAACAGGATTAGGCTCCCTCCTGCCTGGATCTGGCCTGTGGGAATCGGGCTGAAACAGACTATCCAACATCCCCTGAGGGATGTGGATTGTGAGAGGGCACAGGCCAGGCCAAGGGACCCATCAATGCATGAATCCATACACCAAGCCACTAGTGGAAGATAAATAAATCCCAACAAAAATAGTTGTGGCCACGGAGCAAGCAGGAGGCTTGGCTCCACTCCAGGCTACAAAGTTTCATTAAAAAAGATAAATAAATTCCAGATACCAGGGCCTCTGCTTGGGTTGCCGAGGTCGTGGCTGGCCTGCAAACCACTATAGACACCTCGCCCAGGCTGCCCCATACCCCAAAGGAACCCCAACACTGATCTGGAACACCCTTCAGGGCAAACCAGTTGGCCCCCACCCATGCATCAGGCCTCTATCCTATCTAATAAAAAAGTAATATGCAAATTGACTGTCACTCCAACCCACAAGATGGCTGCCCCTATGTGGTCAAAGATCCTGCCCCCATTTAGATACAAGATGGCCAGCAGGGGAGGGCCTTTGGGAAGGACCAGACCTGCAAGGGAGGGCATTTGGGGCAATCAAGCCTGCAGGGGTGGGCAGTTAGGGGGTGACCAGGCTGGCAGAGGAGGGAAGTTGGGAGCAACCAGGTCTGCAAGGTAGAGAAGTTAGGGGGGCAGGCCTGCAGAGGAGAGCAATTGTGGGGGACCAGGCCTGCAGGGGAGGGCAGTTAGGGGCAAACAGGCTGGCAGGGAAGCAGTTAGGCATCAATAAGGCTGGCAGGGGAGTTGTTAGGGGTGATCAGGCTGGCAAGCAGAAGCTGTTAGGGGTAATCAGGCAGGTGAGCAGTTAGGAGCCAGCAGTCCTGGACTGTGAGAGGGATGTCCCAGATTGGAGAGGGTGCAGGCTGGGCTAAGGGACACACATCCCTGTGCACGAATTTTGTATGCTGGGCCTCTAGTTGAAAAATAAAATTGGAAAAGTTTTTCAAATCTACACATATTGCTTAGACTCAGACTTCAGTTCTTAAGACGCCTTTCTCCACAGGACCAACTCCAAGCTCGAGTGATGTGTGAGGCCCTTAACCTGGATGAACTGCTTGTCTTTCAAAGTTTCTTGGGTGAAGTCAGGGTTCTGAGAAGGAAGCTTGGAGAATGGGCTGGGATAATTACTCAGGTTAGCTAAGACTGGGTCACAGGGAGTCCTGCAGGTAAGCACTGAATAGTCTGCTCTTCAGTTTATTACTAGACATGTGAATTCTACTTAAAATACTGTGGGCATCAGGGAATACATCTGTATTGTGCTTTGGTAGGAAAATATCTGCCTCCTATAGATAGAGCAATGAAGAATATCAAAATAATTTTATAACCCTGGCTGGTTTGGGTCAGTGCATAGAGTGTCAGCTTGTGAACTGAAGGGTCCTAGGCTTGATTCTAGTCAGAGGCACGAGTCCAGGTTGTGGGCTTGATCCCCAGTGGGGGACTTGCAGGAAGTAGCTGATTGATTTTCTCTCATCATTCATGTTTCTATCTCTCTTCCTCATCCTTCCTCTCTGAAATCTATAAAAATTTTATGAATATGCAAGCTTCTTATACCATGCAGAATTAAGTTTTAAACTGTATTCCCTAAGACTATTTTATTGTTGACTGAACAGACCCCATTTAACATAATGGCAATAAAGTTCAGAATAATAATTCTTAGTTTTACATAAGCATCAACTCACAGCATCTGAGATTTTTAAACAGAGAAAATGTTTTGAACTGTTTTCAGTTCTAAGTGCTTATAGAAGTAATGGTAGATTTAGGCATTACAAAAATAATTTTCTTCACACATTATTTTTATTATTAATGAATTTAAATATCAAACTTGTAGAGAAACTTATGCTGTCATTAAGTACAAAAGCCTATAAAAGTGGGGGAAAGGAGTGTTGGCACTTTATATTATAGTTAGTAGGAAACCTCAGGCAGGATTTAGAAGGAAATCCACTATGTAGTTTCAAAGTAAACAACCTTAGAGGCTAAAATGATTGAGAAGAAACCTAACATGCAGCAAAGCTACTTCTAAGTCATGAGGTAATCCCAGACTGTGTCTTGTGGCAGAAGAAAACGTCTTATTCGTACTCTGAAACCAAATTTAATCCATTAAGCAGCAAAAATTATTATCCTGGAAGTTAAGAAAGTGATAGGCAGCTGTTTTTCCCAAGCTTAAGTTTGTCTTAGAGATGCAGAAGCAAAGAAAAAAAAATAGAGATCTGATTTTGTGGTTTTGTTTGCCATAAAGTAAGCAAGCCAAGTGTAGGAATATTTCAAATAAAGAAAGGTAAAACTGTGCCTCCTAAAACTGCTGGGTACTTTTTTTTTGTCACTCAGAAAACTGAAATAGCAGCACTGGGACTCGAGAGAGGATGTAACAATGTAAGCAAGGAGTGAGCTTTCAAGTAATGTGTGAGAAAGCTATAAATTTCAGCTTGCTATTGCTATGGTGTGTGTGTACTGTATATAAACCACAGACATGTATGTGAATTAGCCCAGACATAGAGGTTGGCAAAGAAGAAATGTAATTGTGAGGATAGGTGGCTGTACTAGCCAGTCAGTGTCTGGTGTCCAGGGATTTGCGTACAAGGGAAGAAACTGAAGTCTTGGAGGACACAGTGTTAAAGGCATGGCATTTGTTTCAGTTCTTTGTAATGTTGATGGTACCTCTAAGAAGCTGGGTGCTCTGGAGCAAAAGAGTTCTCCACTTCTCTCATCTACATGCATCCAACACTTACAGTACAGCTGTTTGTTATTTGATTCTAGAAAGATCATCTCAAAGGGGAAGTAGATTAAAAAAAAAAAGTCTAACTGAAAGCCTGAGTTTTTCAATATCAGAGAATGCAGTTATATGTTTAAATCCTGTTTCCAACCCAGTGTGCTTTGGTATTTCCTTTAATAATAAACTCACAATAGCCTAAGCTGACACAAAGGTGACTGGCCTTAAAGCACACACACACAGACACACACACACACACACACACACACACACATATGTATAAATATATATGTATATATGTACACACATATATATTCATATATATATATTTATATATTTTTATTGACTTCAGAGACTAAGGGGGAAGGAGAGTTAGAAATATCAATGATGAGAGAGGATCACTGATTGTCTGCCTCCTGCATGCCCCCTACTGGGGATTGAGCCCACAACCCAGGCATGTGTGCCCCCAACTTAGGACCCTCCACTGAACCAAACTAGTTAGAGCAAAACGTTTATTATTTTACTAGAGGCCTGTTGCACAAAATGTATGCAAGAGTAGGCCTTCCTTCCCCAGGCTTCCCTCTGGCACCTAGGACCTGGGCTTCCCTCCGGCTGCTTGCAGTCACCTGAGACCTGGGCTTCCCTTGCAGCCCTGCCTTCATCTGGAAGAACATCCAGTCTAATTAGCATACTAGGCTTTTATTATTATAGACTAAGAGGCCTGCCTGAGGAGGGGATCCCTCAGCCTGGCCTGTGCCCTCTTGCAGTGCGGGACCCCTCAGGGGATGTCCGGGACCCCTGGCTCCTTACCACCTGTCTTCTCGCTGCTCCTTTCCACTCGGCTTGCTACTCCTTATGCTTGGTTCACTGTCCCTTAGCACTGCTGCGGAGGCAGAAGAGGCACCAGCTGTGAGTCCAGTGTAGTCAGCTGGTAGTCAGTGTGCATCGTAATGACCAGTTGTTCTGAGCATTCTGCTGTAATGGCTGCTTAGGCTTTTATTATATAGATATTGTTTAAGTTTGAAAGGTTACCACAAAAGTCAGCCAAAACTATCTCCAGCATGATTTACGCTGTCAGAGGCGAGCATGAGATAAGGCCACCTACCTCTAAGGTGAATGACAGCACCACGTCAGACTTGGACAGCTGAATCTCACTCTCATCTCCTATGTCCAGAAATGCAGAATTCTGGGAGCGTTTTAATTTCTGTAGTTTAAATTCTGGACCACCTTTCGAAACTGGAAGACTTTCCAAGTTGGCCATTAGCAAATTCACTGAGGATCGCAACTCTTCTATATACATATTCTCCATTTCTTTTGTTATGAATTTTGGGAATTTTCTTTCCTTGAAAAGAATTTTTAAAATAACAATGTTACACAAGTCATATTTCCTGTTTATCATAAAACACATTTGGCAATATTGGCTCTTAGAAATTGCAATACTAGACATAATGCATCTACTTTAGTCTGGAGGCTTTAAAAGCCTCAGGCTCTGGCGAATTTGATTATATCTAAAGGTACGTGATATACCCTACTTAGAATCATTATGGTACAAAATGAATAACATCATATACATTTCCACATTAACTTTATTTTTGATGAAGTATTTGCTTAAAGGCTAAACAAACTCTGAAAATATACATGTAAGAAGTTTTAGTGTATAGATGAATCTTAATTAGCCACTGTTAGCTTGGAAATTCTTGGGATATCTGGCCTATGAGAACAATGTTCATTGTGCATTGCTTTGCCTTTTAGGAAACAAATTTTTTAATGATATCTTTATTTCTTACCACACATGTGCATTGTTTGGAGGATATGTTTTTTAATAAATAAGCAAAGGTTAAAAAAAAAGCCATGAAGGTCAGAATATTAAATTGCAATTCAGTCATATTTCTAAAATTGCTTAATTTTCATGTTACAAAAATGTGCCCAAAATCCCTTATGTCCATAAATTCAGATTTTTAGGAAAGCCTTAGAAAATATTAGGTTTAAAGCAAAAAACAAAACAAAACAAAAAAAACAACACCAATAATTTATGATAAAAGCTCAAAGTAAAAAAGTAACAATATCCAAGTTAAAGGTTTTATTTTTCTGAATTACATGAGCAATGCCATTCAATCCTGCTATCTCTGCAATCAGATTTGTTTCTACCACTCACCTAAAAGCACATTCCAACTTTTGATATTTACATCAGATATTGAGAGATTGCCAAATTGTTCTTAGAGAAGATTACATGCATTTATATTCCCACACTCAGCAAATGAGGTTTCCTTGGGCTCTTAACAGTGTCTTTAACCTTTGACAACCTGATCCTTAGCTCTTCTCTTAAAGATAGAGGGTAGAGAGCTTTAGAATGTCAAGTGCAGTGTAACATAACAACCACTGTACACAACTGGCTGGGGTAAGAGCAAAGCAGACATCTTTCAGATGATCGCCTAAATTTCCAGAAAACTGATGCCTTCACTACTGTTTCCTCTGGCATCACTCAAGACCTAACCTAAGATCTGCACCTCTGTAAGACTTGGACCACTGCCAGCATGCGCTCATCAACCTGCAGCAGTCTCGGCCTCACCTGCACCATTTCGTTCTCACGATGGAAAGAACACCTGGTGTCACTTCTCAAATCAGTCCCAGACTCCCAGGCCACCTGTTCAGCTTTTCCCCCACATAAATTTTACATGGTTCTCTTAAAATAATTTACACATAATCAATATTAAACTGCATATTATCACAGAGTGATTAAAATTCTACATGCATAATTAACTTCCCCAAGGAAGATTAAGTATCCTTTTAACATTCCTCTATAGTTTTAAGCAACATTCCAAAATAGTAAGTTTGCCTCCACAGTAAACTTACACAGTTATATGTACACAGTTATAGAATACCTTGATTACCTTTGGGGAAAAAAAAATAATGCTTTGGGATGTTTTTTCAGTACATATACCAGAAAAAAAAAGGCAAAATAAGCCATCATAATTGAATTTTACATTTGCAGACTGATTTTATAAGCTGTCATAAAAAGCAACCAAAACTCAGAAATAGGGCAAAAAGCTGAGGGGACAGTTCCTTTCAATGTCATGTGGGGGCAAAGGCCATCCAAGCGTCATCTGAGGAAATGAGCTTACTTCAACTTTCTGTTTACTATTGATTAAAGTTCCCAGTGAAGTTACATGTTACCTTATAGAAATTTCTCTGAAACACATACAATCTGTGTCTAGTGAGTAGAATAATGTAATGGTTATAACTTAAATCTTAGTTGGAAATGAATCACTTTTATATCTCTATTAATCTGATTTTACCTTTGCCCCCAAACATCCAGTTTTCAAACACCCTCCAATTTGGACTAGTTTTAACATTTAACTAGTTTGCTTATTAATTATGCATTGAATAAAACCTTCATTGTATGTTCATTTTATATTTACATAAGTCATAATTGTGCCTTTTAAAAATTATATTTTAGCAAAGCAAAAGGCAAATATATCACATGTTTGAAAGTTTGTATGTTCCATTTTTACTTTTCAAATTTTCAGGGTGTTATTTTATGGCAAATAGCATTGGTACATGAAAAATAAAATCTATTCTTTTTTTTTTTATTGTTGACACTATTACAGATGTCCTCCATTCCTTCCCCCAAGCATTTGCCCACCTTCACCCAGCTGCCACCAACATCTCCCCTGGTCTTCACTACATTGCTATCTGTATTCATTGTTGTCTGTGTTCATGGAAGAAATATATATATTTCTCTCTCCCCCCTTTGGCTACTCTATATTCTTATTTAACTTTAATTAACAACATTTTATTCACTTTCATTTTTCAATCAGGAGACTGTTAGGAATCACCAAACTTGAATATTTTGTCAGCATTTTCAAACTTTTCAGGAAATAGACAAGAATATTTTTCTCTTTGAAAAAAAGTGACAACTCTGTTACAATCCTTTTAGGTTTACTGACAGTAATTCATCAACCCTATTTACTTGCTTGTGTTGCCTATTTCTTGGAAACAGACCAATTATACATCACTCAAGTATACATGTTAAATGTGATCTTTTAAATTAAAACAGCATCAGAAATAGGGTTATTTTCTGGTTTAATTCTGATTTACCAAGTGTTTGCTATGTATTCTACTCTAGGTCCTTAAGATGTAACCATGAAGACACTGATAAAAAAATCCTTGGTACTATGAAGCCTACATAGTACCATAAATAAGATCATTTCAAAAGGTTGAAAGTGATCAGTGGGAGAAAAAGCTCAGATAGGGACATGGAGTGGAAAGGTTTTGTACATAAGAAGCCAGGGAAGGACTCAATGAGAGTTCTTTAAGCCTAAAAGTAGACAAAGGAGTAAGATAATTAATTTTCCATGTCAACTCGGCTACGCCATGGTGCCATTGTTTGGTCAAACAGTAGTCTAGATGATGCTGTGACAATTTTTACATATGATTAGCATTTAAAATGAGTAGACTTTGAATAAATCTGACTGCCCTCCCATATCTGGGTAGGCCTCATCCAATCAGTAGAACACCTTAGGAGCAAAGCAGCAATTCTGTTTCAATACTGTAATATCAAAACTTACCTGAATTTCTTGCCTGTTGACCTGCCCTGCAGACTTTGAATTCAAGACTACAATATCAGCTCCTCCTTGAATTTCAAGCCTACTACATTGCCCTATAGGTTTCGGACTTGCCAGCCCTATAACCATATAAATCCCATTCCTATAAATCAAATCAGTAAGTTAATATTCCTCTCAACTCATATATTTATATAGACATATAGACACATATATCCCTATGCATATATGTATATACATATTATATACATATATATTACATATATATATAGTGTGTGTATGCATATATATATGCATACACACACACACACACACACACACACACGTACACACAGTGGCTAGATTATGATCTCTGAATGCATAATAATCTGGCCACTGTGTGTATGTGTGTGTGTGTGTGTCTTTGTGCGCGCGTGTGCGCGTGCATGTATCCTATATAATAAAATGACTGAATGGTGGAATGACCCATCACTATGATGTGCACTGACCACCAAAGGGCAGATGCTCAATGCAGGAGCTGCCCCTTGGTGGTCAGTGCACTCCCACAGGGGGAGTGCCACTCAGCCAGAAGCCAGGCTCATGGCTGGCGAGCACAGTGGTGGAAGCCTCTCCCGCCTCCATGGCAATGCTAAGGATGTCTGACCCATGGCTTAGTGGGCCTAAGCCATCAGTCAGACATCCCTCCAGGGCTCCTGGACTGAGAGAGGGCACAGGCCAGGATGAGGGACCACCCCCCTTCCCATGTGTGTGTGTGTGTGTGTGTGTGTGTGTGTGTGTGTGTGTGTGTGTATTAGAGTTCCGGGGCATGAATTTGTGCATAGGTGGGGTCCGGCCAGCCTGGCCAGGGAGAGGGAATATGGGCAGTTGGCTGGCCTGCCTGCTGGTCAAACTCTTGATCAAGGGGACAATTTGTATATTGTTCTTTTATTATATAGGATTTACATTGAGTGACCAGACTATCATGCATTTAGAGATAATAATCAAACCACTCAGTGTATATGTATATATGTGTATTATAATATATATAATTATGTCCATGTATCTATTATGAATATATTTGTCCAGAGATAATCAATAAGAGATCATATATCTACATTGGTTCTGTTTCTCTGGAGAACTCTGATTAATTCTAGGAGCAAAAGCATGTGAATGTCAGGAAGAAACCATTGCAGGAAGGGAAAGTAACCAGACCAAAGACCCCATGGCAGGAAGGCCAAGAAGGCTGACACAGCTGGGGTGGACTGAGCAAAAGTGAGAGCTTAAAGGATGAGAGGACAGAGAAGGACTTTACAGGCCACTGTAAGAACTTACTATTTTATTCTTGGTGACATAGGGAGAGGTCTTTGTGCAGAGATTCACTAGTTGTCCCGTTGGGAAGTAGAAACTAGGAGGCTAGCCAAAGGACAGAATGGTTGTTCAGGTGAGACACCATGGTAACTGGACCAAGTGACAGGTGGAAAACAGTGACAACTGTTAAGTCCTGGAAATATTTTGAACACAGGTGCAGATAGAGTTCCTAATAAATTTGGCATGAAGTGTGAGAAGAAGAAAGGAATCAAAGATGATCCCACGTTTCTGGACTGAGTAACTAGAAATATAGCACTGCCAATGACTGGCCTACTCTGAGCACTTGTCTGAAAATTGTAACTACCCTTCTTCTTTATTGTATTTTCCAGATTATCAAATGATCACCTTCCACAATGCAGTTATAGCACCCAGGCTCTCCCAAATAAAATTTAAGTTCCACCATGGCATGGAAGAAATATTTTTGTCTGCTTTTACCCCAAGACAACTACATTTGTCTAGATGCATCCCAAGCACTTAAAACAGAGGCTGGCTATTTTAACAGGTATTCAAAAAATATAGGGCTCCAAAATTCAGGCTCTAAATGTTGAGTAATATATCTAATGTTATATGGAACCAATAAGGACAGATTTGACCACATGTCTTTCTAGCCCCATCCACATTTTTTCTCCTACTTCCTAATTATACCTTGGCTGAACTATTAAGATCAATATTTCTCTCTTGAAACAAATTTCTGCCCTGTGGTTTTCTTACATTGTGTTGTTGAGCAGTGTGGTAGAAGACGTGACTGATTGTGAACTACTGACTATTAATATGCACTTCCAGATTTAGCAGACTGAAGAATCAGCAGGGTCTCAGAGAGAGGGGCCAGGCTCTGGAGTCAAAAGACAAGGGTTTGAGGCCTGCCTCCACCACTTACTTGTTACAGAATATGGGTGAAGTCAATCATCTTGCCTAAGCCTCGATCTCCTTGTCTATAAAATAAATTCATTATATCATCTACCTTTGTGGGTGAACAGGATTAGTGTAAAAATATAATCCAAGGTCAGCAAGTTGTAATTAGCCTTATAAATATTTTATGAAGATGGTTTAAATTTAGTGACACTGAGGAGAAAATAGACATGCTTTATGTCAATAGTCTATTCAATAGGAAATATCTTATTTTTTAAAAAAGATCCTTATGTTTTCATTGATTTCACAGAGAGGAAGGGAGAGGGAGAGAGATAGAAACATCAGTGATGAGAGAGAACCATCACTCAGCTGCCTACTAGGGATCGAGCCTGCACCCTAGGCATATGCCCTGACCAAGAACTGAACCATGATCTCCTGGTTCATGGATCGACAACTCAACCACTGAGCCACACCAGTGGCTTCACTTCCTTCTCCACATTTCCTACTTTATCACATTTCTGATAAAACCATCAAGGTCCCCTCAAACAAAAGTCTCAAAGTGTACATCACAGGCCTTTCCCCTCTGATTCAGCCCAGAGGTTATTGATACACATGCTCCTCTGCAAACAGAAATGAGAGAGCATATCAAAGTTCCCCTTTCTGTTCCATAAACGCTCTAAAAATTATCTAAACATTATTCTAATGTGTCAGATATTCAGCCAGTCCAACTTATAACAATGTGCACAGTCTCAGGCACAATCTACACACAAAAAGGCAACTTACAAATGCTGAGCTCAGGAGCAAAGTCCTGTCCCAAGGTGTCTGGCACATCTCTCTGGATTTTCTCTCAGCCTCAAGTTTTTAAGAAAAGCGAATGCCCTTTCAACCGCCTGTTAATTTAGGCTAATGTTTTAAGAAAAGTGTTTTTCTCTCTAAAGCTTCCAAAAGCCTGAAGCTTTCTGATTTCTATCCTATTATGCCCATATTCTAATCTCTAGATTATGTGTTACCTCTCCTGAAATCCAGGGGATGGTAATATGGCAAACTGCTGCCAAACACTGCTTTTATTTTGTGAATGTAATGTTTGAACCCCCAATTCCTATCATCCTATGACCTCTCTTCTCTAGAGATTACTCCTTACACAGCGGTGGGCAAAAGTAGGTTCCAGTTCGTTGTATGGAAAAAGACATGTAGGTCATGATTATTATAGCAGTGAATAAATACACTCTGCTTCATCTACTTACAGCTATAAACCTAGTTTTTCCTGCCCTGTATATCTCTGACTTGGTTCTTAAAATATATTATCCTCTCTATTACCCATTTTCTTTTAAATTTTTTTCTATTTTTCTAATCATTTCCAATTTCTCAGCTGTTCTCTACTTTGTTATTTAATAGACATTTAGGTAAACACAATAGTAGTATTCTTAAAACTTATAGATTCATACATATTTTATTTGCAAAAGAAAAAATATGATTATTAAACAAATCATTATAAGATGTGTCTTCTTAAATGTTAAAAACGTCAATATCTTGATTTGGGAGTTGGTTATACAGGGTGTATATACACACATGGAGCTGTAAACTAAAGATTTGTGCACTTTGCTATGTACATGTTACCAATTTTCTTAATGAAGAAAAGTCCCTAAGTAGAGAGGATTCTTCAGAGAGACAGGAGGAGAATCTATCAATCAAACATTCAATGTTTTTGCTTAGGAGAAGGAGAGCGGGGGGAAGGAGGGAGGACTTATTCTCAGAATAATCAACAGCATTATAACCTCAAGTCTATTGGGAGGGACTAAAATTTTTGCACCACTGAAGTAAATTAATGTAGCCATTTACTAAAGAATAATTTAGACGATGAAGTCCCAATCTCTCTAACACATCTCCAAAATTGAAAAAGAAACTCATGGCTTCTGTTCGAACTCTTTCCCTGTTATAGAAACAGGGATTGCACAAATAAAATAACTATAATGTATTGAACACACTCTGCCAGACTCTGTACTTGAAACTTCAAATGGTATTTTTCATCCACTCAATCATTCAATTAAATATTGGTTGACTACTACTGTGTGCCAAACACTGTGATGAACACTTTGAAATATATTATATAATTTCACAGGAAGGAGATTTTTCTCCCTAATTATGTTATGTTTAGTACAATATTAAAATTCACATAAATCGCAGTTTGAGAAATTCAGGCATTGTTTTAAGAATATATCTGCAAAAGTTATCATTGAATTTAAACATTTCACATATACATTGGATATGTAAAATAGAAAGTATGTTCCATTTAGAATATATACATTCAGATATTTTGGCTTAAGTATGTGCATCAAGTAAAAAATGATAAAATTATACTGGTTTTATCTATGTAAAACTCTTTCAACTCACAGAAGTCTAGGTAAAGAAATTTTGTACAGTATATTCAAGTTAATAATTTACCTTCGCCATCTTCTCTGCCAATTGCAATCGGCCATCAAGTTCCCTCCTGATCTGGGCGGCTTGTTCATCTGCATTATCCAACTTAAAAAAGAAAACAAAAAACACAGAAATTATACTATGTGATTGCTTAATTACAGTGGCCTGCAGATTAAAGTAAAAACTAAATGACTCAAACCTTTTAAAATAAATTTTCTCAGCTACCTATTGAAAAGAGAACAGTGAAGACTATTTAATTAGGTTAGTGGTCCAATTAAATTTCTTGGACACTTCTCATTGTGTAAGGTTAATAGCTCAGTTTACCAAAACACCTAATTATAACAATTCTTCAATTAAACTGTACCCAGCTCTAAACCAACAAGTCCTCATTTCCTTCAGGTTACGCTAAATTGTCATGAAGTTCATTCAGCTCAGCTTTCTGTCTTCATGAAGGTAAGTCCTAAATGACTCCAGATAGATACATCTCATGTTTTGTTCTTTGAAATTCTAAGAATGCATTTCTGGACTGTGAGATACTGAGTTATATTTCATTTCTTTCTTTGTTCTTTTAAAAAACAGCCCCTTCATTTTTATAGCAAGTCTGTATTAGTGCCAAACTATAAAAGTACTATTTGATTGAAATAATTTTCTACCATTCAAATCTTTATATATGCTTCATTCTAGTATCAACAAACACCTACTGCCAAGACAGCCTTCCATTCTTTCACAAACTGGCACCACTTTAGAATTTCAGTCTTGTTCTAAATTGGACTTCAAGTAAGAAAAGCATGTTATCATTTTTAAGATATCTGCCACTTACATGAAAAATTACTTTCACTTCTCCATTGAAATAATCCTTAACTTTTTCTATAACTTCCTTTCACTTTCCTCATGATTCCTTTCCCTCCCAATTATTAATTCAATTCTATTTTATTAATCCATTATAAAACTTGTTAAACTGACCTATGATTCAGGCACAATATGGGAAGAACTGGGGGCTACAGATGTGAACCAGGTGGATGCTTCTCTGAACTCATTCCTTCCCCTCTCCCATTCCTATCATTAAAAGGCCTACACCACACAATATGACAATGTCTTACTAAAGATCCATCTAAAGATCGAATTAGTACTGAGTACATTAAACACCCAGGAGCATGCAGATTAATTAATCCATTTGCTAAAGAATTAAAAACTGACCATGTTACCTTTTGAAACTCACCTTAAAAGAAAAAGATAAGTAGGAGCAAGCCAGATCAACAGGATAGTGATGTTGGAAAGTACATGGAAACCTGCAGTTGAGACTAGACAATGGTTTGAGAAATGAAATACTTAGGGGCTGGGGAAAGGGAAACTTGGGAGATGGGTCTGTAGAAAGAGGAAGGGCTATTTCATGAGCTAATCTTCACTTTTACATCAATGAAGAGTCATTCGAAGGTTTTGCCTCTTTTGTTGAAACATAAAAAAGAAAAGGAAAGGAATTGCAAGGAGCTAAAAATTAGGTCAGCTGTCATAGAGCTTTTCAGCAGTGAAGCTCAGAGTGGGGGATCATATCACCAAGCAAAAAAATAATAAAAGTGATGCTTACAATTCCATCCCCCAAAAATGTTTTTGAATAGGTGAAGGACATGATCAAATCTGAGCTTTGGAAAGGAGAGATCACTCTGTCTCTAGCACAACCAAGAAGTCTATTTGTTTATTTGAAAGAAGGTCTGGGGTTATGATTCTAAAGAAAAAAAAATAGGTTCCAAGTTGATTTTAAAAATCAAATTCATTTTAAAACAAGGTTAAAAATAGGCAAGATTTTCGTAAACTAAACCCTCATTGCAAAGGAGTTTCTCTGTCATCTCAAAAACAAATTAAATTTTATCATAGGTCTATATGTATATGAAAAACAGTATATATAAGATTCAATATTAAGCATGGTCTCAAGCTATCCACTGGGGGTCTCAGTACGTATCCTGTGCAGGTAAGGGTACTACTGTAATGTAGAGCCATGTAAATAGCATGCCTATATACCATTGTTCAAACCTTGGTGTCATCCTTGAACTCTTTTCTTCACAGCCCACATCCAAACCAATCTAGTCATGTAGAGTAAAACCTAGAATCACATACTTGAGGCAGACCAAAATTTAGGTACTGTGAGTCCTTGACCAAGACTCTTTCTACTTTAGTGTGGTGAAGCGTTTCCCTAGCTACTTCAAGGACATCTCATTTTGCAAGTAGAGTTGTACATATTGTCATGGTGAAAATATTGTTTTCTTTTTTAACCAAGTGAAGTTGGTTTGGTATACACTACCTACCACAACACCCAAAAATGAGAGAAGGAAGAAGAAAATCCTGAATGGATGGCTGGTAGTGAGGCATTAGACTTTGAAATGGTGGTGACACACCTGTCTCTAGTGCCAGATTTGGGCTATGAGATAAAGAAAATGGGGATATGGAGGTTGTGCTAGGACCAGAGTCAAGTCCTCACTCCACAAAGACTTCACCTTAACTCCATTTTCTTTTACTTTAAATTTCTGATTTCAACGGTTTATGTGATGACATATTACCTACCTCACAGATGGCTTTCTTGGCACAGGATATTTTCCAAGTCTTTGAAAGAGGGTCATTCAACCCTGAGAATAACAGATGCCCAAATGTATCTTTATTCTCTGCAATGCCTCTAGTATGTATTATATAGAGCCTTTTACAACTTATCAAAATATTTCACTGGTTTGACAAATATTTAGTATAGAAGATAGAGTTGTATTTTCCTTCTGTTCATTATGCAAAGATTACTGTTTCCACACTCAAACTTCTCTAGGCTAGGGAGTTTTTAATCTGGACCTTTGGGAGTCTATGAACCTATTCAAGTTGTGGTAAAAATCTGGTAGAGATATGTGTTTTGCCCCCACTTGGACAACTGTTTAAATTTCGTAGCTTACCAAAGATTCTCAAAGGGGTGGTTAACTCAAAAGAGGCAGAGAGCCATGTTCTAAGAGAAACTTTTGTATAGAAGCTTGTTTATTTGTTCTAAAAGAGTCTGCAACGACTTTCAAACATAAGCCATGGCAAATGGACACCACAGACCTACACATCAATCCTACCCTTACAGAGATTTGTTAAATTCTTTGGAAAGGGACAGTAAGACATAGGCTCTTAACAATGTTGACATGAATGGCCCTTGACATCTTAACTTTGCTTTTTTCTCCTCTGCACAGCAAGCGGTATCGCAAAGTTTTCAGTGGCTACAAAAAGTGTGTCCTTCCAGAAGTTCACCCTTCATACAGAGAACAGTAAAAACTGTATGTAAAATAATATAATTGATACAAGACAGTTACTGGTCAAGTATTGTGGGAATTCAGTGATAGAAGAGATGTTTTTCCTGGCTAACAGTAATAAGACTAATCTATGGACACTGAAATATTAAAAATGGAGTTTGAGGGGTAGAGAAAACGTTGACCTGATGCAGCAGTCTATTAGGCTTGACTTACAAATCTCAAACCCTAGGCTGTCCATGCCCCACTCATCTCGTGATCAGTGGAAACAGCTCTGAGAAAAGAGAGGTCTCAGAGATGTCCTGCAAATACCTCTTTACAGAAGTCCTGGGGAGTACTAAAAGCCTGTGTTGGTGGCCAACTATCTGACAGTTAAGAACATTTTAAACACACCATAAAAATAATTTTACTAAGTTTAGCCCAACAGCTCCACTTTATAACTTGTGAGGTATCATTCTTGTAGTGCTTTAAAAACTATGAATATTAAATACTTGGGTAAATTAAATCTCATATTTTAAATAACAACAAAAGATCTTTTAAGAAGTGCTTTTCACACCCTGTTGAGCATCATTACCATCTCTGATTAATCTATTTTCTAGAATCAGGATATCTGTCTTATCACTAGACAGAAGGATTAATGGCTGTGTTTTTTAATGCTGATGCCTTTGTACATGCTAACCCATACTGTCAATCTGCCCTTCTTCCATCCATAAACAAAATCAATTCAATTTTTCTCTGTGGGGTCACTCTTCAGACATATAATACTGTGTTATTCTTGTAATATTCATTTTTATGCTTTAGTATTAAAAACACAAAGCAGACTAGAATTTGCACTTACGGGAATTTAGTGTTTTCCCTAAGATAAATTAATATCTGGTCCACTGTATTTAAATTACCTATAAATCTGGGGAGTTACCAATAATCTATCATGAACAATAACCAATACGAACCTAACAGTGATTCCAAAAGAACTCTCTACCCAACATTTTACCATACAATTTTCTAATTGCCCAGTGTTTGATTTATTTTAACAGTGCCATCTGTATGGGTTTTTCAACATAACCTTATAACACTGACCGAAGCTTTAAGTATTACCAAATTATTTTATCAATACACCTGTTAATTATCCACTATCACTTGAATCACAAATTATATATATCATAAAGACAGAGCATAACTCTACCTTACTGATTATTACTGTTGTTTCCTGTGCTAGCCCCCTCACTCTCTCAGCCCACAAGCACACACATTGGTCTTAGCTTGTTCTAGATGTCAGAATGTCTGCAGCCATTTCTCAATATAATGTCATAAGGGTCTCTCTCCTGAGTTCCATCTCTCCACCTCCAATTGAAAGCAAAGAATTTCTTTCAGGCACCCAAAAATAACCTCAAAGTAAAACTGAACTGATCTTCTTTTCTATCCACTCTTCAAACTGACTCCATTTCTACATGGTTCTGACTACCCATAATCAGGTTAAAATCTCAGAGGGAGGAAGGGAGGGAGAGAGGAAGGAAGGGGAGGAGAAAAAAATGAGAACAGAAAGTAAATGATGAGAACAAATAAATATAAATGAGAGAGATGATCTCCAAATACCTTAAGTCTAGTATTCAGGTCCTCCCATGTTTTTACCAAGCTAATTTCTAACCTCTTAGATAATTCCCATTATTTATACAATTGCTTTTTCATTATTTACCAAACATGTTACACTTTCCGATCATTTATTTTCCAGTTACAGTTGACATACAATATATTAGTTTCAGGTGTACAACTCAGTGATTGGATATTATAAAACTTATTAAATGATCATCCCAAAAAATCTCTTATGCTTCTGATACCATACATAGTTATTAGAATATTGACTATATTTCCTATGTGTACTATACTATACACCCCTATAACTATTCTGTAACAATCAATTTGTACTTCTTAATCCCTTTACCTTTTCCACCCATACCCCTAAAACCTCTCCCACCCAGCAACTGTCAAAATTGTGTATCTATTTGTCTGTACCTGTTCTGCTGGTTCACTTATTTTAACTCTTTAGAGTCAATTGTTAATAGATATGTATTTATTACCATTTTGATTGTTCATATTTTTATTTTTTCCTCTTATTAAAGAAGACACTTTAACATTATATTTAATAATGACTTGGTGGTAATGAATTCTTTTAGCTTTTTCTTGTCTGGGAAGCTCTTTATCCCACCTTCAATTCTAAATGATAGCTTTGCTGGGTAGAGTAATCTTGGTTGTAGGTCCTTTTTTTATCACTTTGAATATGAATACTTCTTGCCAATTATTTCTGCCCTGCAAAGTTTATGTGGAATATGTTTTCAAATTCTTGCCAATCTCTTCTCTTACTAACATCCCATGATGTGAATGTTGGTAGGCTTGAAGTTGTCCCAGAGGCTCCTTACACTGTCTCTGTAACTGTGTTTTTTTTTCTTTTGGCTGTTTGAATTGGGTATTTTCCCCCTTTCTGATATCCCAAATAACTGATTTGATTCTCACCATCATCTACTCTACCACTGATTCCCTATAAATTATTCTTTATTTCAGTTAGTGTATCCTTCATGTCTGACTGGTCCTTTTTTATGTTGTTGATACATGAATATCCTTAAAACCATTGGTTTGAACTTCATATCTGGTAGTTTCCTTCCATTTCATTTAGTTCTTTTTCTGGAAATTTCTCCTTATCTTTCACTTGCAATATGTTTATTTTTCTCCACATTTTGCCATCTTTTCTGTTTTTCTTTCTGTGTACTAGGTAGAGCTACTATGTCTCCCAGACTTGTTAGAGTGGCCTTATTTAGTAGCTGTCCTGTAGGACACAGTGGTTCAGCCTCCCCAATCACCTGAGCTAAGCACTCCAGGTGTTTCCCTGTATGAGCTGTGTGCACTATTCTGTTGTAGTTGAGCTTTGATTACTGATTACATCACTGGGAGGGATTTACCTTCAGGCCAATCGGCTCTTAAGAGCAACTGGGGCCACCCAACACAAGCTACAGAGCAATCTGCAGATGGCTGTTACTTGCATTGGGCATGGAGGTGCCCAGAAGAGGCCAAGCTGTGAACCAAGGAGGGCTGATGCTGGTGCTGGGCTTGGGCCCATTCATCAGGAGGTACGGGCACCCAGTGGCCAGCTGCTGCTTGTTTGAGAGATTTTAGGAAAGTCAGAAGCATGAGGCAAGAGAGGCCAGTTATATGGAAAAGCCATTGGAAATGGCTTGGACTTGCCAGTTGGGTGGGGTGGGTCTCAGGGCATCACCAGGGCAGGACAAACAGTGTGGGTCAAATTGATAGAGACACAGATATGATGTCAGTCTGTTGGCTCTGTGGTAGGGAGGGTTCAGCAAAGTAGCAATGGCTTCTGCTAGCACTTCTGTCTTGGAGAAAGCTGTCCCCCTCCAATTTTTGCCCTGATGCCAGACAATTTAGCTCCTCCCTGTATGTCCCTGGTTCATTTCAAGTTGTTGCTCCAATGCTGTAGCTTATAGAGAGTGAGTCTGAGTAAGTCTATTCATGAACCCTATAAGAATTTCCTGGGACTCTGGAAATTTCAGTATCACTCATCCACAATCCCTACTGGTTTTTATAGTCTTGGTAGAGTGGTCTTATGTAGTAGGTGTCCGAGAGGATCCAGGGGTTCAGCCTCCCCAATCACCAGTCTGGAGATATAGCAACTTCTTTTATCAGCACTGGAATCCTGGGCTGAAGGGTCTGGTATGTGGCTGGGACTCCTCATTCCTCGTGGAGGGACCTTAGCAACCAAAAGATCCTTGATAAAAAACTGCCACATGTGGATATGAGACCAGCCTATTTTTGTGCCTCTGTCCCTCCTACCAGTCTCAATGTAGCTTCTTTTTTTAATTCCCTAGTTGTAGAACTTCCATTCAGCCAGAGTTCAGACAGTTCTGAAGAATAGTTGTTCTGTAGTTTGTTTTTTGTTTTTGTTTTTTAAATGTAGTTTAGGGTGGAGGCAAGTACCATGTTTAACTACACCATCATCTTGACCAGAAGCCTCCCAATAATGTTTTGCTTGTGTTTCTCCTGCCTGTGACGCTCTTTTTATATAACTTCATTGCCCAGATCAATCTCCATATCTTCTGAGAAACTACTTAACCAATCAGGTAGTAACAAAGCAGATACTATCTGATAACGTATCCTTCATAGTTGTCATATTGTTGAACACTGATACTTAGGACTTTACCTCAAACTGCAATATATGCCCTCTATTATTAGTACACCATACTCTAACAAAATCCATCTCCAGTGGTGGAACTCATATAACTAGACTCAATTTTAATGTATTTAAAAGGTCCATAGACCTTAAGGAACTCCATGCTTCCATGACGCATCTTCCATGAGGCAATCTCCTTCAAAAAACAAAAACAAAAAACTCGTCCTCTCTTTTCCTTGATCACCAAGAATTAGCCAACAACCACCAGGTAACTAAAACTTGTCTTGTAATTTCATACAACAAAAAAACATGAGGAAATGAAGTTATCTCTCTATTCAGATGAGCACATTGCCTGTATATGTTATGTATGAACCAGAGAGCATCCTGTCTGCTGGAGGAAAAGTTTTCAGAGAACTCCTTTATATCTTCCTTCTAAATTATGTATAAAAACCCAACTCAGAAACAGCAGTTCTGCCATGGATTCTCATTGAGTCTTAAAAATGCATTTCCCAAACCACACTTTCTTTTAATACTTAAAAGTAGGGAAAAGATAAATGAGTTAATTAAATATAAAATTACCCTATGTGAACTGAACTAAACTATATTAAATAATAGATCAAATGTTCAAAAGCAAGAATATATAAAATTTAACCTCAAACATAAAAATCCTGGATCTTCAACAGCCTGAAGAATATGCATGCATATTCTCTAAAATAGTAGATATAATTTGGCAAATTTTTACACATCATGAAATTTTCTCTAGTTATTTTCATTTGGTATTAACAGTGTATCTCCTGAATAAAAGGAATGAACTAATATTTTCAAACAATTATTTACTAACTATATTCATCCCAATAAAGTAATTGAATATATATTCATGTTACTAATGAAATAATGCTGAAATTGACAATTTAGCAATAAATAAAATAACACATGCATTATCAGTGTTATTAGAGAAAAGTAACCTCATAAAGTTTCTCTGGTGAGGATTCAAGAAAAGTCCCCATGTGGATCAGGCAGAAAGCAGGGAAGAACAGCCATTATTAAACACCCAGGATTCTTTTCCCTAAAAAAAGGGGGACAAACTTTGCCAGAGAAGAGCATTGAAAAGCTGTCTCAGCTGAGGAAGATAAGGCTGTCTCTATAGTCCTTTGCAACCTTTCTGTGACTTCATTGGAAAGAACAAACAAACAAACAAACAAAATCCAGAGTGAACAAGAGGAAAGACCTCAAAATAGAAAATAGACCGAGGATGCTGTAACCAGGGAAGGGAATACAGTACTTGGGTGAAAAGGGAAGCAATACTCTTAGACAAGGGACAGAAACCCTTGCAAAGGTTACAACCCAAGATGTAGGCCCAATCCAAGCGTGAGGCTCACTTGGGTAATAGAATACACGCTATGCTCCAATACCCTGCCACAACACCAACACAGCTCTAGGACAATTAGAGTCAATCACAGCTAAAAGATGCAAGACACTGATCCTCTCTGAGGAGGAATACTTAAGGAAACCCAAAGTCAAGAGGAAAGACAAAGACAAGGATACGAGAACTTGAAACTTCTTTCACCTATGGCTACAATGAACAGTAAGCACTGCTCAACTCCCAGTCAGATCAACAAAGATCCTCACACTGAAGACAAATATATTTCAGTTCTTGTTACCTGATCCAACATGTCTGGATTTCAACAAAAAATTACAAAGCATGCCAAAAGGAAAAAAGAAATAGTGTAGAGAGCAAAAACAAGCATCCAAACCAAACAAAAAGAAAATACAAAGAGAAAAAACTCCAAGACAAACAGAACAGACCATCCCAGAACTATGAGACAATATCAAAACTATAATACCAGAAGAAGGAGAGAATTGGACAGAAGGAATATTTGAACTAGAGATATCGGACAACTTTCCAAAATTAATGAGAGGAAGTGACAACACAAAGACTGTACCAACACAGGAATTACAGAACATACCAAGCAAGAGACATATCAAAGGAAAACCTACACCTAAACATATTCATATTTAAATGGCAGAAAACTAAGATAAAATATTGATGATGAAATACTGAAGGAAGCCATAGGGAAAAAACACCTTACCTGAAGAGAATCAAGAAGACCTATATCAGACTTCTCTCATCAGAAATCATACAAGAAGAGAGTAAAGTGAAATCTTCAGTGTTGAAAGAGAAAAAGAGCTAACTGATAACTATATGTCCAGTGAAATTATTCTCTAAACATGAAGAAGAAATGAAGTATTTCTCAGACAAACAAAATCTGAAGGGAATTCATCACCAGAAGTCCTGCCATTTAAGAAATATTAAATGAAGTTTTTCAGAGATAAAGATATAGGTAAAAAACTAAATCTACATAAAGAACAAAAATGAATAGCACAGAAGGAACCAATGAAGGTGAAATATAATCTTTTATTTTTCTTACTTTTTTTCTTAATTGATTTAAAATTTTAGAGCATATAATCAACAAAATGAATAAAAGAAATGTCACAAGAGATGGGAAGAAGGAATTAGGAATTCCCTACTATGAGATAGCATTACACTTACATCTTATTGTGTTATTTGAAGGTAGACAGATTATTTCAAAATGAATATTATAAACCTGAGAGCAACCATTAAATAATTTTTTTAAATAACAAGTATAAGTAGTACATAAAAAGAGGATATAAAATGTTCAATTAAAAGTAGAGAAGGCAGAAAAAGGGGGGGGAGACAAAGAACAAATGCAAGGAAGTGACAACACAAAGACTGTACAACTTAATCCAAGTAAACTATTTCAAATATGAATAGTCTAAATATTAGAAGGCAGAGACTATGAAGTTATAAGTTTGTATGTTCCAAGTCATAGAGGACATAAATCAGGGGATCCACACCATTGATGTAGAAGTGATCTTAGACGCAAGCAAAGGATTAATTTTAAAATATCTTGAGTTAATAAACAAAATCATAGGCTCACATGAATTTATGACTCTGGAACATCCAGTATAAACTCTCATGCATATGTAATAACACCTTTTCTGGGTCTATCTGCTCTATTAGACTTTGGCATATGGAGAATAAATATTTTATCTTACTCAGCTTGATTTCCCCAACACCTACCAAGGTTTGGATTTGACTAAATGCCCAATAAATATCTACTGAATCTGAATTTTACTACTAAATTAAATTAATTAATATTTAACTGTAAAGTAAGCTATTGTTTCATTAAAAATACAAACTCCCAGTTTCATTCATCTTTTAAAGAAGGAAATTTCGGTTTTACAGTCACCTTCCACTATTATCAAACTGCCAATGAGTTTAATAACACAGAAACAATTACCATGAATGCACCATTGTTCACAGGGTTAAGGTGTCACATTGTTTTAGTATTAATTAACTGTTAATTTATTCACCTTAAATGATACACAAATTAGTAATTCAAAGTAAATGACGGACAAAAGGTCAAAATTAAGAGAAGTAGATCTGCAAAAGATTAAAAATAAATGTAAACATATGAACAGTGTAGAAGTATAACTCTTAATGAACTGGTTATCTATTTTTTTTAATTGATTTCAGAGAGGAAGGGAGAGAGAGAGAAATCACTGATCAGCTGCCTCCTGCATGCCTCCTAGTGGGGGATCAAGCCCACAACCTAGGCATGTGTTCTTGATCAGAATCGAACCTGAGACCTTTCAGTCTGCAGGCCGATGCTCTATCCATTGAGCCAAACTGCCCAAGGCTGGTTAACTTTTAAATACCAAAACTTTGTCCATTTAAATTGTATATCAGGGCATGGTTAAATAATTTATACCTCTAAAATAAGCAAACAAAATGCAAATAGAGAAGGAATACATTATTAGACAAGTCACAGGGTCTAAAGATGAAAGACTTGGAAAAAAACATGTTATTTTATTGAGCTTTTACATATGTATGATTTGAATGAGAACAGAAAAGAAAATACATTATTCACTGTAATCACTTTAAATTAAGAAGTTTAGGATTCATCACCAATTAATTTCTATCTGGCTAGGTTAAAGAACAAAACCTGAAATTTTACTTACTGCCATAAAATTTTACATATCTTTATGTAAAATTATTTTGCACTGAGGAATAACTGTTTATTAAACTGCCAACCTTCTTCAGGTAACAGATTATTTCTATTTTACTATTTATTTGGACATGCCCCTTATATACCGAACAGGCACAAATCTGATGCCCTAAAATAGGGCACATGGGAACATCTATTTACTAAATAAAATGTACTGATGTTCTTTTTCTTCTATCAAATAATTCTTTCAAAATCTTCTTTACAAATATCACCATTTGATTTACTCAAATTGTATTTCACTCAACTTTTCAACCAAAGTGATTATATAGAAACTAAAGGACATCTCGCTAGGCTTGAAACACTTGAGGTTCACTCTGAGTCTGGCAGGGTAATGGGAAATACAATGGGCCACTTACCTGACATGCATTATAAAGGAGTTGATGCTCTAGTTTCTTAATACCCAGAATCTGCTGAAACATTTCATAGAGCTGTTCTTTGCTCAGAATAAGTTCAGACACAGCACTGAGGGTCATCCTATTTGGCTGTTTGCACAAGTCCTCTTCACCCCTGTAAATGGCATCGTATTTGGCTATCCATGAGCTCAGCACTGTCTCTTTGCTTAAGCCATCAATTTCTGGCAAACTCCGCACACGTTTCTCAATGTTCTTCTTAAACACCTCTCTGAAGTCATTGGCAGAACATCCTCCACTCTGAACCATTCTGGCCACTCGATCACTCTTCAGAAAAACCTGGAAGAAAAAAATAAAGAACAAAAACCTGTTTATTACTAAGCAGAGACACTAACACATTTGCTTGTAGCAATCTAGCCAGAATCTTAACACCAAACATTCCACAGTGATTCTAATGTTTTTAAATATATGGTAATGAATGAAATAATGGAGGCCCCAAATCTACTCTCTGAAATGTTGAAATATTTAGGAGAGACAGCAACCAGTGGTAAGGAACTGTAAGATGATCTTAATCTACATGCTATATCCCACCCATAAATCAGAGGCCTCTCTGCCAACTGAATTCTTTAAAAGTTGATTAAGGAAGTAATTGGAGATATGACTGTATTTGGGAGATCTGGCTAGTTCTTCGGCAGGGATAAGGTCTCCTATTGTTTGAGCGAGGATCTGAAGGCCAACAGTGTGGTAAGTCCAGGATCCAAGTCAATATGAATCACAAATGCTTCATATTTGGGCACGAGGGTACGTCTGAACCCCTCCCTGATTTCACCAGTCCTCCAACTTGTCATCATTTCTTATAACTAGGGAGAATGGATGACAGAAAAGAGATGCTCATGAAACAGGTAGGATGAGATGAGTAATCTATACTAATAAAAGAGAAAGATGCAAATTGACTGTACCTTTGTGATGCCCACCAGCCAATCAGGAATGAGTATGCAAATTAACACACAAAAATAGTGGGTTAATTTGCATATCCAGGTGCCCAGCAGCCGGGGGCAGGATGGGATGCTTGCATCATCACCATGGTGACATGCATGCGTTTCGCATAGCCCCAGCCACTCAGGGCCTCTGGACAGCATGGAAAGGCAGGAAGGTAGCTCCAGGGCCGGAGAAGAAAGGCAGTGACAGCAATCAGGAAAAGGAAGGCCCATTCTTGCATGAATCTTAGTGCATCGGGCTTCTAGTCTATATATATATAAAAGCACAATATGCAAAGTGTCCCCTTGGGAGTTCAACCAGGAGACTGGGAGTTCAATCGCTCAACTATGATGTGCAATGATCACCAAGGGGCAGTGTGGAACCAAGGCAGGACCCATCCAGCAGCAAGAGGGAAGGCCCTGGCTGGCAGCCAGAAGGTTCCTATTAACCCTGATCACTGGCCAAGCCTAAGAACCCTATTGGTGCATAAATTTCATGCACCAGGCCTCTAGTAAGTAATAAAGTCTTATCATATAAGAGACATCAGGCAATCTTTCCCTTCTTCTAAGTTAAAGACCCAAATATAAATATCAATTGTGATTTATTAGACATCTATTCTGTCATCAATATTCCTAAGCATCCTCTAGAGTTCATATATAAATGCTTTATTCCTGCTTTTTTCTTTCTATAATGACAACAAATTATCCCAGAATAGTCAACAGAACTGTTTAATGCAGCCTCCAAAAGTTGTTTCTGTAATTAAACTTATGGAATAAAAATTCATGTTAACTTTTACCCTAAAAAATGACTCACAATATGGAGGCACTCCAAGTTGTGACCCTATTACTTGGATCATGCTACCAACATGTCTGTTTGAATATGGGCAAACAGCATATGTGTTCCATACAAAGTGCTCTCAGTTATCCCACTGACTCCCCCGATCAGCTACCGGACCCCAAACCTTTCCCCACCACTTCATATTTCCTCTTTCACACAAAATGTTCTTGTTTCCTATCTTTGCTCAACAGAGTGTTCCTGATTCTCAAATATTTTGGTTTACTAACTAATGTACTGAACCAGGGAAACACGTGTAACATACAAACAATGCTTCCTCCCTTTCCCAGCTGTGAATCAATTGCTTATAGGAAAGATTCTGTATTATTTTCTAATTTTCCAAGCCAAACTAATTAATTCTTAAGGGACAGATATAAGAATAGTAATTTTAATATATCTAGATTAATGGTTCCCAAAATGAGGCACATGCCCAACAGAGGAGAAATTTGATTTTTAGGGGGGCAATTCAATAATGAGTTATTAACAGTGAATTTTTCACATCTCTTATGGTTAGAGGGGCCTCATATACAGTATACAAATATATACTGAGACATACTTATGCATTTCAGCTGTTTTGAAACTTTGCTATTTTTTCATATCACTTCACGTTATTTTTTAAAACAATTTCTTAGTAATTTCTTCCTCGGTACTTCAAATGTCCTTTTGTTTTTTTATTTTTCTCCTTCATGGATGTCATGCTCCTTGGAAACTTGTTTAAACCAAGTGATTGGCGTTTTAGGCTTCCTCCAAGTGAATAGGAGTTCACTTTTTAATAATAATAATTATATGTCATAGAGGGTAGGGGGGCATCAGGATTTTAGAGATGCTTAGGTGGGGCATGACCCCTCTCACCCACTCAAAAAAGGGTTGGGAACCACTGATCTAAATCAAGGTACATGAAATTAAGATATTTAACAATATATTTTGTCAAAGTAGGCCATTTACTATTTCAGAAGATATAGATTATCCATCTCCTTTTTCATCTTCATCTAATTGCACTACTTTCATTGGGCACCAGAATTCAAGGTAAATGGCATACTAGTATATCTTTCCTAATTCCTGTGATAACTAGGATCTTAATTAGGAACATAGGAAAGCTCAAGTAGTCAATGAAGGTGATCTGTGCCAATTGTCAATATATAGCTTCTCAGCACTATCTTTCCACTACCCTGCCAGCCAGGATAATTTTAAACAGTGCTGAAGGGACCTTTATTTTTCTTCTTTACTGTATTAATTTGAGAGAGAGCGAGAGAACGCGGGGAGAAAGATAGAAAGAGGGAGAAAACATGATTTATTATTCTACTTATTTATGCATTCACTGGTTGATTCTTGCAAGTGCCCTGACCAGGGATCAAACCACAACCTTGGTCTATCAGGATGACACTCCAACCAATTGAGCTACCTGGCCAGGGCAGAAAGATTCTTCTAACTGGTTCTCTTCTTATTTGGAGGCACATGGCACCCACCCATGGGCAGCTTCTCTCCAGATCCCTGATGGCAGCTTCACACCGTCCCACCCCCATTGGCAGACTCCCAGTGAGTTCTGCAGAGCAGCACCTCCCTGCAGACCATTCCCTCCAGCATCCAGAAGGCAAATTGCCATGAAGTTCATTTCTGTGAACTTCTCTGCCACCCAGTAGGACATAACCATTCTTCTCCAGTTGAGGTCTGATTCCAGCCCTGGGGAGGGGAGATTGGGACCATCTTCCAGATTCCTTCCTTTCTTGGATGCTGTGTTCCCGTACCTGCTACTCCTTACTCATGTTGTTAATCCCACATTGTTTGTATTAAATTTTCCCTGTTCAATTACTGTGTGGCTTCTGGCTCCAGACTGCACCCTGGAAATACTGAAACATTAAATGTAATATTATATATATGGGAAAATACTTGAAGTTGAAATAAGGAACTTTTGAAAACTTGTAATTTTGTCTAAAGCTGGAATGGCAAGGTATTTTTAAAGTGCAATATAACTAAAGACTGGCTTCAGACAAACTTTCAATTACTTGATATTTAATATTCCAAGTTGGAGGGATTTCATTTTTACTAACTTTTGCCTAACACAGTCAGTACTAAATTTCACCATGTAATCAAACCACAGTTTTGAAGCAAATACTCTAAATGAACTTAAGTATCTGGATTCTTAATTTTGCCTATAAAAGCCATACTTAAAGCCATTCTTAGTCTGATTACATGTTATATAATTGGCACTTATTAAGTTAACAATGTGTCAAGCATTTTGCTAAGTGTTAAGAGACACAAAGATAAATGAACTTAAGAACCTGCCCTCCAACAGCTCATGCTCCCTAAAGAGACAGAATAAACAATAAGATATAAGCAGGTAAAAGAATAATAGAAACATATGCAAAGAGAGGAAAAACTAAGAAGAAAAAATTCATGAACTCTGTTGGGGAAGGTGAGGAGTTTACAGGGTAGAGATGACAGCCCTACAATTTTATTTGGCCTGTGGGTTAAGTGAGGGGTAAAGAGAGAATAAAATACATTTTGGGAAAATAAAAGGACAGGGTTAAAAAGCAAAGAGGCACTCCACAGCATGACCTTCTAAGGGAAATAAAAATTGTCATATTGAAGGAGCTTTAAATATAAGGGTGAAGGCAGACCAAGAGAGACCAGACAGCAAGATGCATGTGTTCCACACAAGGCACTGGTGCTCACTCTGGTGACCAGTAGTTAGTGATGTGGGCAATGAGGGACTGAAATGTTGAGACACATGAGTTGGATGGCAGTAGCATCAAAGGTAAGAGGACAACTGACCAGAGCATAGACTGGGATATCAGTTCTCAGAGGAGTAGTGTAGACCAGGTGAGAAAAAGTAAGGGTCTAATATAGGGCAAAGGTCATGGGCTGGAGAGGTAGAAACAAAGAGAACAGGCTGAGAGAATGAACAGATCTTGTAGATTTAAAGAATGTGAAAGTAAGGCAGAAAAAAATATGATTCACAGGTTTTTTTATTGGGGTGCCTACATTCTACTAACCTAAAATAAAGAACCTAATAATACAGGTAGAAAAATGTGCCCTGTGTACTTGTGACAGAAAGAGAGAGAGAGGTTTGTACACGGTGGTGTATCATGTATATTTCAGTATTGGTAGAGGTCAGCTTTGCAGAAAAAAATACAGTACAAATAAAAAAGAATCAAGAACAAAACTCTATGAAACACCTTCCTTTAAATGGTTGACAGGACAAGTGGATGCAGGGAATGCTGGTGGTGCCAGAATACCAGAAGGAAAATGATGACATGTTGGCAATTAAGAGGAAAAACCAACATGGCGACATAGGTGAACACCTAAACTGCTGCTTCACACAACAATTTCAAAACTACAACTAAAAAACAGAACAGACATCATCCAGAACCACAGGAAAGCTGGCTGAGTGTAAATTCTACAACTACAGTAGAAGCAAAGAGAGGGACTCACAGAGACTCAGAGGAGCTGCAAAAAGCTGAGGTACAGAGACACGTGCATGGAGAGGATGGGGCAGAGTGCCTTGCTGCCTTCCTCTAGAGCAGTGGTTCTCAACCTGGGGGTCGAATGACCCTTTCACAGAGGTCACCTAAGACCATCGGAAAATGCAGATATTTACATCACAAAGCATAACAGTAGCAAGGGTCGCGGCCTTAGGAAGGTTGAGAACCACTGCTCTAGAGGGAGGGAGATGGAAACTCCCGACTGAACTGAACCCCACTTTTGACTGCACTGAACCCCAGTTCCAGGCAAGATTCATACGGGGAAGTCTGGACTGTTGTGAAAAGGGAGGAGTGCAGGGAAACTTAGGGGAGCCACAAAAGACAGAGATCTGGAGGTGCCTGCAAAAATGCGCACACAGAGGGGGCTGACTGCTGATTGTGCCACTGGCTTTCTCTAGCAGGAGGAAGACAGAACCTCCCAACTGCACTAAAATCCAGGTTGGACTGCACTGAACCCCCGTTTCTGGTGAGACCCTGGGGACCTAAACTCATACAGATTGCTGGAGTGCATGGAAACTCAGGGAAGACAGAAAGGCAGAGATCTGGAAGCACGTACACCTGCACACAAAGAGGGCTGCAGCGATTACCAAGAGACACTGAGACCCAGGGGTCTATGGGAAGCCAAGGCTGTCTGCTCAGCCCTGAGACTCAGCTCCATCCAAGCCTAGCACAGAGGCTTTTGCAATCTTGTAAGCCTTAAGGAGGAGTCCAGCACAGAAGTTCTCCCGGCATTGACACAGCTGATCCTCACAACCAATTGGCTTGGAGATCAATTCCCCCCCAGTGATACCAACAATTAAAACTTAACTACAAGACTGAACATACAGTCCTCAAAGGGGTGCACCAAGAGAGTCCACCTCAGGTAACTGGGGAGGCGGAGCCACTGCGCATATGGACACCTAGCTACACTACCAACTCAGGGAAGCAGTGAAAATGCAGAGACAAAGAAACAGATTACAAACAAAAGAAATGGAGGAAAACAAATGACTGGATATAAAGTTTAAAACCATGATTATAAGGTTTTTCAAGAATTTCCTAGAAAAGATGGATAAATTTAGTGAGACCCAAGAGAAGATGAAAAAGGTCCAACTAAAGATGATAAAGGACCAAATAGAAATTAAACATACACTGACTGAAATAAAAAAATATTATACAGAGTCCTAACAGCATACTAGAGGAATGCAGGAATCAAGTAAAATATTTCAAATAAAAAGAAGCAGAAAACACTACACTGAAAAAGAATAAAAAAATGTGAAGAAAGTGTAAGGAGCCTCTGGGAAAACTTCAAGCGTACCAACATCAGAATTATGGGGGTGCCAGAAGAAGAAAGAGAGCAAGATACTGAAAACCTATTTGAAAAAATAAAGACTGAAAACTTCCCCCACTTGGTGAAAGAAATAGACTGACAAGTCCAAGAAGCACAGAGAACCCAAGCAAAAGGAATCCAAAGAGGAACACAACAAGACACATCATAATTAAAATACCAAGAGCAAAAGACAAAGAATATTAAAAGCAGCAAGAGAAAAACAGTTAATTACCTACAAGGGAGCACCCATAGGATTGTCAGCTGATTTCTCAACAGAAACTATGCAGGCCAGATGGGAATGGCAAGAAATATTCAAAGTGATGAGTAGCAAGAACCTACAACCAAGATTACTCTACCCAGCAAAGCTATCATTCAGAATTGAAGTCAGATAAAGAGCTTCACAGATAAGAAAAAAATAAAGGAGTTCATCAGCACCAAACCAGTATTATATGAATTGCTGAAAGGCACTCATTAAGAAGACGAAGAAGAAAAAGGTAAAGATAAAAATTATGAACAACAAATACTAACTATCAACAAGTGAATCTAAAAATCAAGTAAATTAAAAATCTGATGAACAGAATAAACTGGTGAATATAATAGAATCAGGGGCATAGAAAGGGAGTAGACTGACAATTCTCAGGGGGAAAAGGGTGAGAGGGGCTGCAAGGAGAGATTGGACAAAAATCGTACACCTATGGATAAAGACAATGCAGTGGAGGTCATGGCAGAGGGTGGGGTGGGAGCTGGATGGAGGGGAACTATGGGGAGAAAAAAGAGGAACAATTCTAATAATCTGAACAATAAATTATTCTAATAATCTGAACAACATATATAAATCTTTTATGGGAGTGGGGGGAGAGAAAAGAAAATCAAATGCTCCAATAAAAATTAACAAAATAACTGATTGATCTTCATCACCCCTAGGTTTCCTTTTGCAAAGAAGTGTTAGTAACATGGTGAAGAATGGCAGCCAATTGGCAGGAGGAAGAAGAGGACCAGTGGCAATGAAGTTAAGACAGCAAATATAAATTGTTCTTTTAAAGTGTTTGAATAAAAAAGGAAGCAAGATTGAGGAAGGCAGAGCTAGTCCAGAAAATTACACATAGGCAATGGGGAAGACAAGTCAGTAAAAAGAGGCAGATTGTGATAGATTACAGAACATAATGCTGCAGTATCATGTCTGAGATTAGTTTGTAAAAAATGGTGGGGCCTTCTCTCTCTCACCACTTGCCCTAGGGCAGTGGTCGGCAAACTCATTAGTCAACAGAGCCAAATATCAACAGTAAGATTGAAGTTTCTTTTGAGAGACAATTTTTTTTAAATATATTTTATTGATTTTTCACAGAGAGAAAGGGAGAGAGATAGAAAGCCAGAAATATTGATGAGAGAGAGACATCGAGCCGCCTCCTGCACAGCCCCTGCTGGAGATGTGCCTGCAAGCAAGGTACATGCCCTTGACCAGAATCAAACCTGGGACCTTTCAGTCCCCAGGCTGACGCTCTATCCACTGAGCCAAACCGGTTTCGGCCAAATTTTTTAAACAAACTTCTAATGCCACTTCTTCAAAATAGACTCGCCCAGGCCATGGTATTCTGTGGAAGAGCCACACTCAAGGGGCCAAAGAGCTGCATGTGGCTCGAGAGCCGCAGTTTGCTGACCCTAGGGGAAGCAAGCTGCCAGGAGGCCCTCAGTCTAGTAGTGCTCAGTCGTCTGCCAAGAACCACAGGAATGAGCTAGAAACCAGATTTTTCAGTCCCAAATGATCCTTGAGGTAACTGCAGTCTTAGCTAACAGCTTGACTATAAGCTCTTTTTTTTTTAATATATATGTATTTTATTTTTAGAGAGAGAGGAAGGAAGAGGTAGAGATAGAAACATTAATGATGAGAGAGAATCATTGATTGGCTGCCTCCTGCACACCCCCCACTGGGGATTGCCCACAACTGGGAATATTCCCTTGACCAGAATCGAACCCTGATCCACAGGCCAACACTCTATCCACTGTGCCAAACCAGCTAGGGCTTGACTACAAGCTCTTGATGAGAAACCCTAAGCAGAAACAGCCAGCTACTGGTAAGCCACACCCCAATTCCTAATCCTGAGAAACTGAGAGATAACATGTACTTGTTTTATGCTGCAAATTTGGGGATAAGCTGTTACACAGCAATCCATATTTACAGTCATAAATCCTCATGGCTCACACTCTCTTCATTTGGTCTCAGTGCCATCATTTCCTCAAAGGAAGCCCTGTCCCTCCCCAATTCATCACCCTTCCCTCTTACCTTGCTCCACCAGACATGTATTTACTATCTGTTTCCCCAAACTAGAAAGTAAAGGGCACCAGAGTCCTCATTTGGTTTGCTAGTAAAGCCAGTGCCTGATATAGAGTCTGCCCCATACACAGTAAGAAGTCAATAAATATTTGTTGAAAAAAGTCATAACTATCTATCTAAAGGATTCTCCAAGAAAAGGACTAGATCTGCCTCTAGCTCACAGGTTTCCTAAGAGATGCTGATTGTGGGAGAGGAACTCAGAAACTGAAAAGTGTGAGAAGAGATCAAGTTGAAAGGCATGAGCTCCTGAAGCTGGAGATTTTTTGCATGAGTGAGGAAGTACCAGGATCTGAAAGCAGGAATAAAGAACAGTTTTCCAGGCCCAAAGTGCAGGGGAGGCAAGAAGGCTGCTTTCCCTCTCTGTCTCCTCACTAGGGTGCCCCTCTGTTCCCCATTGGTTAGGTCTGAGGCACTCCCACTTTGCATGTGCTCCCAATCTGGACACCACCACAGTGTGATTCATCAACCCCTCCTAGTTTACTTAAGCTTCAGACTTGGAGCTGCAATACCAGCCAACAGCTTTCCTTACATGTCCCACTGGGCCCCTCAACTAAACAAGTCTCAATAGGAATTCACGACTTTTCCAATTATTTGTTCTGCCTCCTGCCAACCTGCTTCAGTGAATGTCAGAGAGATCTGGTTGCAACTCTGACTCCTCCGTCATCTCCATGTTATTTTCCCCAACAACCTGTCACCAAACCCAGCTGATTCCACCCCTCAATCCTCTCCAATCCCTCTCTTCATGCTCCACACTGTGACTTAATTGCCTAAGAGTAATAGCCTCTTCTTATCTGGCCCTCCTGCCTCAGAAGTTTCCCCAACATATTCTCTTAACTGTATCAAACTAATATTTCCGTTTTTGTTTTTTTTTAAATAGGATCACTTTAATCCTCCTTCAATTTTCCACCAAAACCATCTCCAAGGCCTTAGATCCTACTTTAGCTGGCCTTAACTGAATTCTCTGGTTTCACATAAGTCATTCTCTCTCATTCAATCTCTAGGCTCCAGTTCCATTGGCCTTAAAAAAAAAAAAATCCATCCTGTCCATCTCACTGTCATCCAATAGTATCTTTTAGCAACCCTTCAGGTCCCGAAACTGACCTTCCAATTCCCAGTCACCTCGAATTACCCACCTTGAATTACTGTATTATGTGTCTGTAATCTTGGTAGCCTGTCTTTTTCCTTTAAAGTACTTAGCACTTTGGAAATGTAGTAATTAAGTGAAAATTTTATTACCATCTTGTGTGTGTGTGTGTGTTGTTTTTTGGGTTTTTTTGGTCACTAGTAAGTTTCATGAAGTCAAAGACAGTTTCATTCACTCAATCTGTAGCACCGAGGACCAGGCCAAGCACAGAGCAAGCACTTGGAAAATGTCTACTGAACACGTAAATGAGAAGTAAATAAATGATTTAGATGGTCAAGTTAATTTCTCCATCCCACACACTTAGCTAATGTAAGTCATTAACCCGTTAGGTTTACTGATTTTTTAAAATTAATTTTTATTAATTTTTTATACATATCTCCCCATTGCCCCCCCTCCCACCCAGGCATACCCCAACCCCCCAGTGTCTGTGATCATTGGTTATGCTTATATGCATGCATACAAGTCCTTTGATCACTTATCTACCTCACCTAACTTTAATCTTTCTGCTGTAATTTCACAGTGTTTGATGCTTTATGATTTTTGTCCTCCTGAGAATTATCAGTATACTCCCTTTCTGTGCTCCTGATTCTATTATATTCATCAGTTTATTCTGTTGATCAAATTTTTAATTCACCTAATTTTTAGATTCACTTGTTGACAGATATGTATTTGTTGTTCATAGTTTTTTGTCTTTTACCTTTTTCTTCTTCCTCTTCTAAAAGAGTACCTTTCAGCATTTCATATAATACTGGTTTGGAGTTGATGAACTCCTTTAGCTTTTTCTTCTCTGTGAAGCTCTTCATCTGCCCTTCAATTCTGAATGATAGCTTTGCTGGATAGATTATTCTTGGTTGTAGGTTCTTGCTGTTCACCACGTTGAATATTTTTTGCCACTCCCGTCTGGCCTGCATCGTTTCTGTTGAGAAATCAGCTGACAGTCACATGGGTGCTCCCTTGTAGGTAATGAACTGTTTTTCTCTTGCTGCTTTTAATATTCTTTGTCTTTTGCTCTTAGTATTTTAATTATGATGTGTCTTGGTGTGGTCCTCTTTGGATTCCTTTTATTTGGGGTTCTGTGTGCTTCCTGGACTTGTAAGTCCATTTCTTTTACCAGATGTGGGAAGTTTTCAGTCATTATTTCTTTAAATAGATTTTCAGTATCTTGCTCTCTCTCTTCTTCTGGCACCCCCACAATTCTGATGTTGGTACGCTTGAAGCTGTCCCAGAGTCTCCTTACATTATCTTCACATTTTTGGATTCTTTTCTCTTAGTGCTTTTCCAGTTCAATGTTTTCTGCTTCTTTTTATTTCAAATTTTTGACTTGATCCTTGCCTTTCTCTAGTCTGCTGTTAGGACTCTGTATAATATTTTTTATTTCACTCAGTGTATGTTTAATTTCTGTTTGGTCCTTTATCATCTTTAGTTGGACCTTTTTCATCTCCTCTTGGGTCCCACTAAATTTATCCATCTTTTCTAGCATATTCTTGAAAAACCTTATAAGTGTGGTTTTGAACTCTATATCCAGTCGTTATTTTTCCTCCATTTCTTTTTTTGTGATCCCTTCCCTGTCTCGGCATTTTCACTATGCTGGGGAAACTTCTGTGTTGAATTCAGCCTTATGATACCAGACACAAAACCGAAGAAGCCTCTATTAAGCTTGGGATGGGTGGAGTCTCAGGGCTTAAGGGACAGCCTTGCCTTCCAGTCGGCCCCGCCCTCCACGGCCCCTGAGTCTCACGTGCCTGGGTAATGGCTGGAGCCGTCCTTGTGCCTCTAACCGCTACCTTTTCAGCTCCCCTGCGCAGCAGGACCTCACGAGTCTAGGTCTCCAGGGTTTCGTCCGAAACAGGGGCTTAGTGGAGTCAGAAGTGGCACAGTTGGGAGGGTCTATCCCCCACCCACTCGCGAAAGCCAGCAGCACAATCAGCAATCCGTCCTGCGCGCAGTGCCTTGCGCGGCACCAGGCCTTTGATCTTTTGCGACTCCCCTAAGTTTCCGTGCACTTCTCCCTTTTCACAGTCCAAACTCCCCCCGTATGAGTTTCGGCTGGATCTGGGGTTCAGTGTCGTAGGATAAGGGGTTCAATGCCTTTGAGAGTCTCCGTTTCCCTCCCGCCAGAGAAAGCCAGCCAGGTACTCTGGCACCACGCACGCGTCTCTGTACCTCAGCTTTTTGCAGCTCCTCTGGGTCTCTGTGAGCCCCTCTCTTTCCTTCTAGTTGTAGAATTTCCACTCAGCCAGCTTTCCTGTGGTTCTGGATGATGTCCGTTCTGTCTTTTAGTTGTAGTTTTGAAATTGTTGTGCGAGGCAGCAGTGTAGGTGTTTACCTATGCCGCCATCTTGGATTCAGGTTTACTGATTTTCAATTAGGCATACAAAAGAAAGAAGTATAAGGAACTGACCTTGGGTATAAATGGGAGAGGTAAAGACCTCTTAGATAAAAGGAAGCAAAATGAGTAATGTCACAGGAAAGCAAAACTAGTTTGGTGAAGAAAATAAAACGTGTATGTCTAAATAACATAACATTGTCTAATTCCAATAATCTACTCTTCTAACAGAAATGATAGTTTTTAAAAGTAATTTTTCAGGTGTTGCTTATGAAACTATAAATGACGGATTTGGTCCCAGTAGTCATCAAAGATCTTATTCCTGTATCCTTTTATAACAGTTATCAAATTAAAGGCAGGGAAAGCATAGCCACAGGCAGAGACTGGTCCTAAAGCTGGTGCACAAGTGCTGGGTTCTCTGTGAAATTCTGACTGAGGTACATCTAATACAGCACTACACTGTCATTGAAGTGGCATGGGACAACTCGGTGCATCAACAAACCCATTGATGAGCAGATAGTTTGTCTTTCTAGAGCTCTTCACACATGAACTCCTCTTGTCCACATAATCACCTGGTGCCTTTTCCATTTTCATTCTCTTACAGATGAAATGGTTTTGGCTGGCCCAAGCTCATAAAGTTATTGAGTAAGTAAAGAGGCATTCCTTTACTTATTCCTTTCTCCCACACCCTCACCCCACCATAGCCCACTCCCATCAGAGCTCACCCCTGGCAGCCATAACTTCTGCTGGGTGATGGCCAACACCTGTGGAATTCCCAGTCAGTGACCTTCCTGTGAAAATGCCACCACACACAACCTGGTCAGAGTGGGGATTAGGAACTTGAGATCACAAAACTATAATATACTGCACATGTTGTGCTTCTCCACATTTCAGTGAGGTGTAACTTGCACATGGGTCTTCAGTGTGAACACTGTCAACCCTTTCCATTCACCACTCAGCTCCGACACAAATAATTCACTAAATATCGTAACAAAATTCTGGTAAACAAATGGCAAAATTGAAATGTGGTGACTAAAACAAGAAACTATGTGCAATGGGTAAGTCTGCTCAGCTGTCCAAATAAGACTTCAACCAATGCTTATCCACAGAAGCACCTATTGTTCATGCATTGCTTTTGATCTGAACTATGCATTGCTTCTTTGATTCAAGAGGATTGTATAATGAAAAGAGAAACATTAGCTGCTTGCCAACTCATTGTGGCTATTTATGAGATGGTTCCTGGGAAAGCTGCCAGCATGTGTTCAGCCAGGAAAATGTTGAGAAAGCACAAGAGCCCCACTTAAGAGATGCCTTTTTTCTCTTTAATAATGACAAATAAAATACTGTAATAATTCTATGCTGTCCATAAGAGATTTTTAAACATTTTTAAAGGGGTTATCAATTCATGAAGCTTTTCTGCATTGATGATTTGAGTTTCACTACATATCAAATAATTCCCAGTTTCCCAAGATAAATACTAGTTATCGGGTCAGTTTGCACAATCATTGCATCAATGGATTCCCTGTTAGCACTGTATTGTTCCAGTCTCTTCATCCAGTCAGGTCTCTCCCTCCACCTACCTTACAGCCTTTTCTTCTTTTGCTTCTGAAAATATATTTTCTGTTCTAATAACAGGAACCCTTATTTAGCCCTCAACACTCTCCATAATTTCTTCCCCCATACCTCATCCTATATTTGTCCCATAAGTATTTATCAAAACATACTATATGGTAGGACCCTACTCAGTGCTGGGAATTCACTGGTGATCAAAATGATGTGATGTTGGAAACCAAATATTGTTCTCACTAAATGGATGTAAACAGGAAGCCAGAAGGCTGGTCAACCTTAATTGCTCTGAAAGGTCAGAGCTAATTACTCACTGTTTAGTTGAAACATTATTGGTTGAAGCAACCTCTATCTGTTTGTTTCATGTTAATTTCTGTTTTTGTTATTTCCTGCCTAAAGGCTAGGGGTGTGTCCCAAAGCCTTAATAAAAGGGAGAAAAAGGCCAGAGCAAGTGGCAGTCCTTTCCACTAGAGGAAGGCTCCCGCCTGGACCCCCCAATATCGCCAAATTTAAGCTTTCTAGTCTCTCATTTCGTTTGCGTGCGGCCTCCTTCAGAACTCGAACCCTGACCCGGGAACCCTGAACCACGCGGGATGTGGAAAGAGGTTCCCACAATGTGAGTCTGCTGCCTTCACAGAGCATACAGTGGAGGAAATAATTATACATACAAAAATGACTATGGCTTTATGAATGCTACTGAGGATTTTTGGAAGAAAGAAAATTTGTAACAAGATTTTGAATCTAGTTGAGGAGGTTATAAAAGGGTTCCCTCTAAGGGAGTGAGTGGAGATCTGAAGACCAAGAGGAATTAGCTTGGAAATGTGAGGAGACCAAGGGAGGAATGTGTCAGGCGGTGGTGAGGGGGACACAGCTGGTCTAAGAGGGTTTAAAAAAGGCTCCTTGGGCTGCAATGTATGAGATGAGGATGAAGAGGAGGAGCAGGCTTTAGGTAAGCCCTGGGAAGGCATTTGGTCTTTATCCAAGGAGCATGGAATGCCATCCAAACATTTAAGTCAGGCAGACAGTCCCAAGTGGGGGCTGGGCTCTCCCCTCCACGGCTCTTGACAATCTCTTGAGAAGGAATTCAAACAAGTGACAGAAAGCAAAGCAAGCAAATTTATTTAAAATAAAGTTGGTATGATGTACAAGCAGTTACTCTGAGTGCCCCATCCTGTGAGAGTTCAAAGGTTTTATAACTTTCCCCCTATAGGATTCAAAGTTCCCACACCAGATACCTTGAGTAGCAGAACAGGTTTCAAAGTCCCCTTCTACACTATTTGTGACTTGTATCAAAATGTCTGTACATACATCTAGTCATTTGTTTGGCAAATCCTAAGATAGTGACTTCTTTGTTCAGTGGGTGAGATAAACTCCCCCATCTTTCCCTCTCTCCTATCCTATGAGCTATCTATGCTATCTAAAAAGTCCTCTGATAAAAACTGCATTTTAAAAATAGCTACAATGTATTCTAGGGCCTTTACTTATATTAACAACACAACCACATAAACTAGTTGTCAGTAACTATTTGAAAGGTAAAAAACAAAAGCAGGGAAAGGTGAAGACAAATACTCGAGGTCACATAGCCAAACAGTGGAGGGGTGAAAACATAAGCCCAGAGATTCTTGCCACAGAGCCCCCTTCTTTTTATCACCATGCAATTGAATTTGGTGATTACTCAACTTATGGCTCATTAAACTGAGCTACAGTGGGCAAGTAGTAGATGGATTAAAGAGAACCTGGAAGGGGGTTTGGGGGAGAGGAAAGCCGTTATTCTCTGCCTCCTTTATGAAGCTTCCCACAGTTTGATGCTGTTCCTCTACTCTGAACCTTCTCAGCACATCCCCACCCTCTCTGAACATATTCAACACGCCTGTCCTCATCATGTAGCAACTTGCGTACAGCATTATTGTATTTCCCCCCTGCTAAGACCAGGAATTTCATTAGAGCTGCACCTTTGAAGCTTCTGCAGGGGCTGAGGTCATTAGATACATACAATTTAAAGGAAACTAGCAGGTTCTTAGAATATTAATGAACTCTGGAAAGTTACTGAATCTAAAAGATGGTGTTCTGACTAGTCTGGGAAGAAATTTTCACTGATTCAATGTAAAGAACTAAACATAAGGTTACAGAGTAATTTTAATAAAGCTCAATTTATTCAATATTTAGAAATCGTAAATGCAACGAATTTCTTCCTTGTAATACAATGTTATTAAGAATAAACTATGGGCCATGGCTGGTTGCTCCATGGTTAGAGCATCAGCCTGGGGACCAAAGAGTCTTGAGTTCAATTTCCAATCAAGGTCATGTACCTTGATTGTAGGTTCTAATCCCCGGGATCCCAAGCATAGCGGAAGGCAACCAGTCCATGTGAAACAGCAATATTTCTCTCTCACCCCCTTTGCCCACCCCTGCTTCTCCTCTACTCTTTCTAAAGATCAATGGAAAACATATCCTTTAATGAGGATTAACAACAACAACAAAAGGAGTAAATTGTGTGTAATTTTTTGGATGTAGTGGAAAAGAGCTATACTTTTTATTTTATTTATATAAAATATATTTCATGTATTTATTATATACTCTATTTTAAAATTGATCAATGAATTCTAAACGTTTGCAAACCATCAATTTAATCAATTCTGTTCCCTTATCAAATGTGAAGAAATCACAACTTAAAACTTACAGCAAAAAAAATCTAATTTAAAAAATTAATTTAGGTAAGTGGTACACCTCTAGCCCTTCAGCTGTAAACTACGAAGCAGGTGCTCTCCAAGGACCCTTCCTTATAATTGATCTAAATCCCTAAAGCAAATCTAACCACCGAGTTAGCAACCTCTTCTCATGTTTTCTGTGGAAGGAATTGAGATGAGTTCTTTTATATCCAAAATAACATGTGATTTGAAAAATATTAAACCAGTGGTTCTCAACCTTCCTAAGGCCGCGACCCTTGCATACAGTTCCTGTGGTAGTGACCCCCAACCATGAAATTTTGCTACTGTTATGCATCGTGATGTAAATATCTGCATTTTCCGATGGTCTTAGGCGAACCCTGTGAAAGGGTCGTTCGACCCCCAAAGGGGTCGCGACCCATAGGTTGAGAACCAATGTATTGAACTATTTTTAGAAAAAAAAATATGTGGATGCTAATCCCATCATCTTAAAAAAATTACAAAGTTTTTTTTGTTTTTTAGCTTTGCACAGTGGCAGTATCATAGGCAATGAGCTTTATCTGAGGCACAATTATTGCTAATCAGGAAAAAATATTACAAAGTTTGTACAAAGCTTTTATTTTATAGAATCAGATAACAGATCTTGTCTTTCTTTATAAGTATTTTCCAACTCATTGATTACCTTAACTATCGCTAAACTGATGGCAAATTTTCCTTACCCTGTAACTACAGGATTTACCACTCTCCTCACTCTAAGCACAAATTTAAACAGAGAAACAAGATCACTGGGCTGAAGCTGGGCTTCCAATCTGTGGGACACTGAGCCTGAGATCCTGAAGGGGAACAAGGTCATGTTCACAGTGGAAAAGGGAGCCATAGTACCGGAAATATGATTTTCTAAAGCAAATGTCTAAATGCATCCGAAATGAAGAAGCCTCCTCTTCCATGGCCTCACTCTTCTCCCATTTTATTCAATGTTTCAGGATACGATAGAAAATTCTGGAAGTTCCTGGGGTTCGGCTATGTTATTCTGCCTTATCTGTGAAGGAAAGTTTTTTTTCCCTCCATCATTGTAATGATATAGAAAATAAAATTTAAAAACTTAGTGTTTTATATTTGGAGTCTCATAATATCTAATGGTCAATGAATCCTTAAAATTATTAACTTTATTATATGGAACAAACTATCCTCCCACTGTCTCACAGCTTTATAATAGTCCTCTTTATTCCTATTGATGTTAATAGTATAACTCTGTTTGCTTTGCTTTCACTCCTCCACTCTCCTCTCATCAGCTGGGAATCCATGGGGCAAAAAGCAGAGTGGAATCAGACCTGAATGGTCAAGGTGCGGAGGGAGCTGAGAGACTGAGCCTTTCTGGGTCAGTGTCCTCACTTAAAGTGATGTGACAGTGCTATGATATCCGAAAACATGAGAATTTCTATTTTGTTATGAAAATGTCCAAACAGACAGAAAAACAGGGGGGAAAAGGTTATCGTGTTTGCAAATCACTGACTTAATGAATACCATTCCTTTATTTACCAAATTTGGAGAAATAAGAACTTAAAAACCAATAACAATCTTTTATTCTAACATGTTCCTCCTACCTAAATTCTACGAGTAATATTTTAGTCTAGTTTTTCTTTCACATATCTATCCATCCCTCCATTAATCCAAATTATTTTTTGTTATGCGAGTCAGAGTAAGTAAAAAACATGATTCTGTATTTACAAAATAATCCACAGTGGATTGGAAAACTATAAAAACTGGTCCTTTGCTGGACATACAATAGGTGGAAAAAATTTTACTTGAGAAGAGTATTAATGTTGACAAAGGAAAAAAAATATATTAATTTGGGGAGAAAAGCTATTCTTAAAAACTAAATCATTATATTCTCCACAACACTTACACAAGGATGAGCTACTAACCCTTTCAAATTTTAGATTTATAAAACATGAATCTGCAGGGTAGCAAGTTATTTCCTCCTAATAAGCCAAAAGCTTTTACAGAGAAATAAAGTTCCAAATGAAAATAAAACAAAAAAAGAGAAAATTTCTGGAAAGTAAATCAATCTTAAAAGCCAATATTCTGTTAAGTGGAGAAAAATTAGCCCAAAAATGTGACAACATTCTCCAGTTGTATAGTGGCTCGTAATAAATACTTGTTGGATTATGTCATTTATACCTTGTAATTATTTATTTTTCCACCAGATGGCAACTGTGTGTGGAAGAACAATGTTTTTCAATCCCAGGATGTGATTTTCAGGGTGGTGAGGGACTTCAAAGGCACTATAAATTCAGTCCCCCTTCTAGAGCTTATATTCCCTCACCATCAAAATGATATCCAAACATCAGACTCCTTCAGGGAAGAGACACTCGTGGCTCCCTGAGGCAATAGCCTGTCAATGGGCAGGACCAACTAATGGAAAGTGGTTCCCAGGTGGCAAAACTCTCCAGAGCTGTCATGCTCTCACCTACTTCTAACTTAGAAATTCTTTCAAAGGTCATTTTTCAAGTATTTAACGGCAGCAGACACTGTATTTACCATCCAAGTTAAAGACTCCCTGACTGAACTGGCGACTCGCCTTTGCACATGCCCCACGTTTCTTGTCTGTGTTTTGATGTAGGCCCCTGATTCCTTTCAGGTTATCGTTCAATTATTTATGTTCTTGGTGAAGCCTCCTCTACTTAAAACTGTAACTCTGCCTTTCTCTAACAGTCCCCCTTCCTGTTTCCTTTGTCTCCAGAGCACTTACAAACTTTTTCACACATTATATAATTATTAGAGGCCCAGTGCATGAAATTCATACACGGGGGGAGGGGATGTACTTCAGCCCACCCTACTCCTTCTCCAAATGGGACCCCTCTAGAATGTCCAATTGCCTGTTTAGGCCCGATCCAGGTAGCCTGATTGATACCTAATTGCTCCCCTTACAGTCTGTTTGCCCCTAACTGCCCTATCCTGTGGGGCCTGGTCACCCCCAACTGCCCTCCCTTGCAGGCCTGGTCCTTCCCAACTGCCCTCCTCTGCTTGTCTGATCACCCACTACTGCCCTTCCTTACAGGCCTAGTCCCTCCCAATGGCCCTCCTCTGCTAGCCTTCTTGTGGTGGCCATCTTGGGTCCACATGGGGGCAGGATCTTGTGACCACATGGGGGCAGTCATCTTGTGTGTTGGAGTGATGGTCAATCTGCGTATTACCCTTTATTAGATAGGATAGAAGCCTGCTGCATGGCTGGTTTTCCCTAAAGGGTGTCCTGGAGCAGGGTGGGTGTTCCCTTGGGGCCTGGGGTGGCCTGGGTGAGGGGTCTGTGGTGGTTTGCAGGCCTGCCATACCCCCTGGTGACCAAAGCAGAGGCCCTGGTATCTGGAATTTATTTATCTTCTACAATTGAAACTTCTGTAGCCTGGAGCACAGCCACCCCTTCTGCTCATATAGCCATTGAAACTTTGTTGCCTTAAGTGAAGACCTGGCAGCCAGCATGTGAGGAAAGCTTGGCTTTCTCCATCTCCAGGGGCAACCCAATCCTCTCTCCTGCTCTCTGTGTGGCTGTAGCCATTTTGGTTGGGTTAATTTGCATACTCACTCTGATTGGCTGGTGGGCGTGGCTGGTGGGTGTAGCAGGGGTATGTTCAATTTGTATATCACTCTTTCATTAGATAGGATTTTAAAATTTCTTCCCACTAGAAAGTAAGCTCTAGGCAGACAATGAGTTTGAATGGCTCACTTTTGTATTTCCAGGCCAATAACTATTTTGTTGAATGAATGAATATGGATATGAATGAGGTAACTGATTAATCTGGGTAAGATCTCACCATCAATGTAAAGAAAAGGACAGATTCTAGTATTGGTTCTAGTTAGATGCAATGCTGCTAATGCCTGAAGTCCCCGCTCCTTCAGGTGGCCTGCTTAGATGCCCACTGGCTCATTTTGCATTTATTTTCAGCTACATTTTTATGGACACTGAGCACTTTGGTGAAGCTGGTTTTATGGACCCACCCCAGGAATGTACATTATTGCTTTCTAAATTACACCTATGACCCACTATTTAAGGAAATTATGTTTATACCTTTAGTCAGAAAACTTACTCTTTTCCAGCATGGGCCTCCCAGTCCAGTGTGTAGATGCCCTAAACTGTTTGCACCATCCAGGTTTCTTTCTATTCTTCTACCTTGGAATTCATAAACTGTAAAAATCTATTCATTTTCTCACAATTCCTTCAGCAGTGTGATAGTAGTGGTAGAGAAATAAGAACTGGGAGAAGGAGTAGCATGTGCATGCACAGGTCATGCATACATTGGAGAACAGCTGGGTTAGTGAAATATACCTAACAAAAGTTAGTGCAACAGTCGTTACCTGTTATTTGTGTAGTGCTTTAAGATTTGCAACTACCTCCATTTATACTATTTCTATCTAATTTTAACTGTGTGATGCATGGTGCATCCTCTTCTAGAAATGAACTGAGCCTCAGAGAGGAGAGGTTCCCAAACTTGAATATCCACCCCACTCATCTGGAGGACTTGTTAACACAGATTGCTGCCCCCCTCCACCCTGAGTTTTCTACTTCATAGATCTGCCATGGGGCCTCACAATCTGCATCTCACACAAGCTAAGGTGCTGCTGACCTGCTGGTCTGAGTACCGTGCTCTGTGAAGTTCTGCCATCAGGAAAGGGTATGAAAGCAGGTCAGGTGATATAAAAGCACACACTCTTTTCAACAGGCGACTGTGCGTCTTATGCCTGGACTTTGTAAACAGACTGATATAAATTCTTAGGGAAAATATGCAAGCTCTGGAGGAAAAGAAGGCTATATAAAACCTCTAAATTTTTTTTACAAAAGAAAACTACCAATTCTATAATCAGTACTTTTTAAATGGAAGCATCTGCTTCCTAGAGCTCAATTTGTCATAGGTGGTTCTCCCCCCCCCTCCCCGGCCTCTCATCAGATACACCCTGCCCCTGCACTCACCCACTTACATGTGAGATATCATGAGTTATCAAGTCAACCTCCTCTAGCACTTCCAATGCCTTGAGCTGGAATTTTTCTTCCAAGGCTCAACCCTTAAAGTATACAAAGCTGAACTCGTATTAATAAGTTATCTTACACTTAAAAACTAGCCTTTCCATCTCATTGTCATGCAGTGGTTAAAACCAGGAGCTGTGGAACCGGACCAAGTTCAAATACAGGCTCTGCCACTTACTGACTGTTTAAGTTTGGGCAAGGTACTTCCGCTCTCTGGTTCTCAGCTTCCTCACCTAAGGAATGGGGATATTCATAATGCCTACCCTCTGAGAGTTATTATTAGATTTAAATTAGATTCTACCTGCCAAAACTGGTTTGGATCAGTGGATAGAGCGTCGACCTGTGGACTGAAAGGTCCCAGATTCGATTCCCGTCAAGGGCATGTACCTTGGTTGTGGGCACAACCACAATAGAGGGTGTGTAGGAGGCAGCTGATTGATGTTTTTCTCTCATCTATGTTTCTAACTTTCTATCCTTCTCCCTTCCTTTCTGTAGAAAATCAATAAAATATTTTAAAAAATTAGATTTTACCTGCTAAGTGCATGTAACATCACCCTGGTATGATGTAGCTATTACCATCACTACCACCATCACTATCCCTGTCACAGTCACCAGCTTCCCTCAGGCTGCTAAATATTTCAAAGAAAAAGTTACACAGTACTGTTACCGGAGATACTACAAAACCAGAGGGCCCAAAATAGCAACTTTAATTTTACATAATAGTAAGTCACCACTAATAGTAAGTCACCACTAATGTAAAAGTAAACAGTAGGTTAATTGCTTTTTGTTGTTGTTAGTAAATCACCAAAACGGAGTACTTAAATGTAGCCAAGCCTTTTGCTATATTGATGCATTTATCCCATTTAATTAGTATAGACCTATATTTTCACCTGTGCAGTGATCATCATCTATAAGTCTTAGGTTTTGTCAAATTCAGCATACTCAAAATCTGAACTTGATGTTAAATTGCTTTACCAAACTGTATTTTCTACTTCACTGCCTGGCATCATTGTACCTACTGTGTGTTGTTAAACTGGAAATGAACTGAAGAGGAAGGTTATGGCTATCTGCAAGTTTTGAAATCAGTATTAACTTGTCACTTAAAAATGAAGTAGAAAATTCATATCAGCAAATAAAGTCACCAAAGAACATTTCTTGGAGGTGACCCACCATATATTCATTTCACCCAATTGGTAACAGTGGGGAACTATAACCTACCTCACATTCCTTTAACATTTTTTCTGTAAATGCTGACTCTGATGACTATGGAGCTTTAAAAGAAAAAGCATTTTTTTTGTGTAAGAATCGTAAGAACTAAAATCAGAAGATACAGACGCTGACCTTCAGGCATTCCAGCTCCAGGAGACTGGATACTTTCAAATGAAAACCAGTAAAATGCACATCAGACCATCACCTGCCAGTTTCAAGGTCCTTACAAGAATAGACTGTGCTGGCCTGCACAGAGAACTTTTCTACCCCTGCCCCTTGATTTATTTACTCTGTATTCCCTCTTCCTCCTAAAAAAAAAAAAAAAGAAAGAAAGAAAAGAAACACCCTGCTTGCATGGAAGTGAGGAGATTGGCTTTGAGATGGTAGTCCCTGATCTTCTCAGGTAGCCAGCACTTGAATAAACCCCTTTTCTTTTGCACCAGCAGCTGTCTCATGAGTATTGGCTTTTGTGGCCAGCAGGCAGCCAAACCTGGGTTTTGGTTACAAATTCATCAACTACTGCTTTTGTTCATATGTTCACCTGACCACTCATAGATCATTGCAACAGCCTCTGGAATTCCCTGTCCTCATTTTCAAATTCCTTAACCAAATTCTACATGACACTCAAAACTTCTTTACCAAAGCACTGTTGTTCACATTGTCCCCTTCATTATGAGGCCCTTGCTCCCAGTCCAGCAGAGTTCCATTTCAAATGTTATTTCCTTTAAGTATTTTTGCTTCTCCAGCTGAAATCCATTCCTTCATACTCCCAGAAGCCTTTATCAATTCCTTCTCACTAAATGTAAACATTTACACCTGACATGTTTACTTCTACCTAAATATTTTCAGTAAAGTGAAAACAAGTTGATCTGAATGAAGCAGTGGTGAAACTGGGAACCTGATCAATGTAAACATTCTCTGAAATAGCCCTATGGCAGTGGTCCTCAATTCAATGTGCACATTGGAATCACCTGGGTAACTAAAATAATACTGATGCTTAGCAGCTCATAGGACTTGAGTGCAGCCTAGACACTTTTTTTAAGGTTTTATTTTTTTTATCCTCACCAAAAGATATGCTTTTATTGATTTTTAGAGAGATAGGAAAGGGGAGAGAGGGAAGGAGGAAGAGAAACGGGTGGAGTGGTGTGTGTGTGTGTGTGTGTGTGTGTGTGTGTGTGTGTAGAGAGAAGAGAGAGAAAGAGAGAGAGAGAGGAGGGAGAGAGAGAGGGGGGGGGACATATCAGTTGCCTCCCATATATGTCCTGATTAGGGATCAAACCCAGCACAATCTGGGTATGTGTCCTGACCAGGAATCAAACCTTTGGGGTGTACAGATCAAGAGTTTCTATACATCCAACCAACTCAACCATCCAGCCAGAGCCACAAGTCTTTTTAAAAGTTCTCCAGGTGATTCTTGTGTAGCATAAGCTGAGAAGTACTGCTCTATTAGGAGAAAAAAAATGAATTGAGAGATTAATAAAGGATTTTTAAATAGAAATAAAAATCTGGTGGAAATCAGTAGACATCACTGATGTTTACAGTTGGTAAATATTACTGTTAAATTCCTAGGAGATGAGGAATTCCTTGGTACAGTAAGGATAAAATGGCTTACAATTTAACTCTAGGCTGAAGCTGAACAAAATGAGATGGGCCAGAAAAGGACAGGAAAGGGTAACTGCTTAGAATGAGGACAAAAAGCAAGTGTGAGAATGAAAAGTACATTCAGAACGGAATTCTGGAAAATATGCTATACACTGGGAAGTTTTCAAAAATGACAAAACCTGACATGTGTCAACAATGGAATGTTACTAAATGGGAGATGAATGTTAACAAACGTAGACAAGATCTGAAATCAGGGTTACCTTGGTCACCAACAGAGAAGAGGAAAATTTATGTGAGCAGATGAAATCATAAAGGGACACAGTATCTTAGAGGTGTGACAAAGATGACAGCATAATTGTGGAGACAGGTATCATAAACTGTAGTGTAGCTGTGAAAATGGGAGATTTTCATGGAGTACATTACCCCAACACCTCCCCCCAAAATTCCTATTGTTTAGAAAACCAGGTATGCATTTTAAGACAGTTCTGTGCCGGTAGTTGTAATGATCAATAATCCTATTTTCACCACTTAGCATTAAATGATTAAAATAGGCAGTAAATGCAAAACTAAATAATTCTAAAACACAGAAACTGGCGCCCATAGCCAATAGCAGAGCAAGAACATGGCCTCGCAACCTCAATGACGTTCCCAGTATCAATCCGTGAAGCCTCCCTCTTCTCTATACTCTAACCCTCCCCTCGCCTTGACTCCTGTGTGCTGCTTCAAACACCAGGGAGTTTACAGAGGAAGAAAACACTTTAACTGTATACTAAGCTTAAATACTATCAGAAATGCCAGATCTCTAGCTCACTACCTCCCTGAAGTATTCACATTATTGAAAATACTGTAGCTGACCAATATCCCCCTGCAGGGCAAATGCATTATGATGATGCTATAGCAGAGACAGGTATACTACTAGTGTGTTGTAATACAAGGAGCTACACATAAATTCACCTGAAATTTCCTCATCAGTGGTAAGTGCTTCAGAATCATTTTCACTTTAGTAGATATTAAACCTAGTTTGTCCCAGTAATAAAAAAAATAGTGTTTAAATTTTATAAGAAACAGCAGCCCCCTACCTAGCCAAGGTAGACATGGGAAATCAATTTTACTACCAGAGAATGCAAAAATATATACAGAGGAGAAATGCAAGAAAAATCCATTATGACAATGGTATTAGGAGTAAAATAACTCACATTATAGTCCCATTTTATTATGGCAAAATATATTTGCATTACTAAGTGCAAGAGAAAGTGTAGCCCACAGACTACACAAGGTAAAAACTAACTATAATGAATAGTACCTAATATTTAACACATCAGTGCCATTTCCAGGTCCTAGTTACTAAATCCAGAGTAAAAGTGGTTTACTGATGTTTTCAACATTCTGAGGCATAAAACTGCTGTTTTGTTCTGAGATGAGAAACAGCTATGCAAAACTCTTAGCCTACTGCCTGCTGCACAGCAGGTGCTCAGCAATGACAGCCCCAAGTCCATTAACTTGATCTTTCCTTCCCCAACTAAAAGGTAAAATTCTAACCACCCTTTGAAGAACATCCATTGAACATTCTCAAATCAAGATAAGCACACAGCATTAACAAAAGACATCTATATATATAAAAGCCAAGTGATTGGAACCCAGGATGATTGGAATGCTGGAATGTCTGGAATGCCGGAATGACCAATCCTATGACTCGAACCCGCCCGCAGATTCCTCCCCCCCAACCCCCAGTTGGCCCCGCACCCAATTGCCCCCACTTCCCAATGGGGGTGGGCAGAAGGCTAACCTCCTGCATCCCCTTCCCTCCAGCCCATCCAATCGGCCCCCATTGGGAGAGAGGGGGCTGGCCAGACCTCACCTATGCACAAATCCATGTACCAGGCATGTAGTCTAATTATAAAAGTGTGCCTGTGCTAATTTCTTACAAATGAGGGTAAATCAGATTTAAAGCTGACAGTGATGAACAAAGCAAAGAAGAAAGGTAAAGGAAAGTAGAAACCAATGGGGGTGCAGGGGAATGTGGCAAAGAGAACACAATGGCAATGTTAATGTGAAGAGTAAGTGACAAATTCTTCAAGTGCTAAATCTATCATGGAATATGTACCCCATGTCAATGTGCTAAGAGTGCACAGTCCGTGGGGACTGCCAAAACCACCCCATTCATTCATATCCAGTTTCAATGATGTGTCTGGACAACTGGCCATCCTCCAGGAGATGCTAACCCCAGAGATACCAACAGTAGTCAGTTTGAAAATGACAGCTTATCTTGTTTAGGAGCTGATTCTAGCAGAAGTGGCTCTCATGGAGTTCTCAGTGTCCTGTTTCTCCAATGTGATGATTGGTCTCTCAGGAAATGACTTTCCCCTCCCAGAGTAAACTAAACAAGACACTCAAAACAGCATTCCTACTAAGTCCTTCCATGCTAGTGCTATGCAGTCCTTTCAAAGAGCAGGTCCCATGATTAACTAAGTTGAAGCCTCCCCAGGGTTGGCTATACAAAAGCCTGTGCATACCAAGCAAAGCATAACCCTGGTCATTTGCCCACTTTTTGCTGTGTCCCTCCCTCTCTGAAATAGTCTTCCTTGGCACTGCTCTTAGAAACAAGTACTACTACTTCTGCCTTCCTCTCTGAATTCCAGTATTGTTAGCCTTGAGCAACTCACAAAATTCCTCTTAACAGATCTCTCTCCCGGGTTGCACAACAATTCAAAACTCACTGTCAGCCCTGGAGCAGTCAAAGCTCCTTATTAAAAGTATGCATGCTAAGTTATAATAATGAATTCTGGGCTAATGATTGTAATCTTCTGTTTTATCAAAGTGACTTAGGATGAACCTTTTCATGATTAGGGTCCCATTATTTACAATTGGGATACACTGCTCAGTTTTTGCAGATTAACACATAATAGTTACATTGTGAAAAAGGTATTTATCATTATTCATTCACTCAAATATATTTAAGTGTCCAGCTCTGTCCCATATTCCTGGAAATGCAGTGAACAAAATGAACAGAATCCCACAATGTCATATTAAAATTCTACAGCGTGACACTTATCTCCAAAATAATCTGGAATATTTTATTTAATGGCAAAAAATAAACTGGCTAATACAAAACATATAGGTAGTAAATATACCATGACTAAATATCTTAGGAATTCTTTATCATTTAAGCCTTTCTATACACTATGAACATGTAACAATTATAAGAAATATTGGGCACTGAAATATTTGCTGGTCACTTAAAGAGTGCTACTATTTTACTTTTAAGATTGCAGATCACATAAAATGTACTAATTGCTTGAACAGAATTGTTTGCCAAGAGTAAGAATAAACTTCTCTACAGCAAATTTTTATGACAAGAATAAAAACACATAGCACAATGGAGGTCAACTTATACTGAACTATAACTATCAAAAGAAACATTTTGAGAGAAACCAAGATGGCAGCATAGGTGAACACCTAAACTGCTGCCTCGCACAACAATTTTAAAACTACAACTGAAAGAACAGACATCATCCAGAACCACAGGAAAGCTGGCTGAGTGGAAATTCTACAACAAAAGGGAAAAGAGGGGCTCATGGAGACTCAGAAAAGCTGCAAAAAGCTGAGGTGCACAGATAGGCATGTGGAGAGAGCAGGTTGTGGAGTGCCTGGCTGGATTCCTCTGATAGGAGGGAGATGGAGACTCCTGACTACAATGAACCCCTATCCGACTTGCACTGAACTCCAGTTCTAGGCGAGACATACTGGAGGAGTCTGAACTGTCATGAAAAGGGAGCAGTGCACAGAAATTTAGGGGAGCCACGAAAAGGCAGAGGTCTGGAGAAACGCACACCACTGCACATAGAGTATGGACTGCTGATTGTGCCGTTGCCTTTCTCCAGTGGGCGGAAGACAGAGCCTCTCAACTGCACTGAACTCCACTTCTGACTGCACTGAACCCATTTCAGACAAGACCCAGGAGACCCAGACTTAAGTCCTGGAGCACAAGGGAAAGGCAGAGGTCTAACGGCACATGTGCACACTCGTACAGAGAGGGTTGCAGTGATTACCGAGAGACACTTGAGACCCAGGGGCTGCGCAGGGTGGGGCTGACTGGAAGCCAAGACTGTCTGCTCAGCCCCGAGACTCCACCCTAGCCAAGCTCAACAGAGAGGCATTTGTAGTTTTGCAAGTCTTGTATCGTAAGGCTAATTCCAGCACAGAAGTTCTCCCAGCATAGCAAAAATGCGGAGACAAGGGAACAGATCACAAATGAAAGAAATGGAGGAAAGCAAATGACTGAATATAGAGTTCAAAACCACAGTTATAACGTTTTTCAAGTTTCCTAGAAAAGATGGATAAATTTAGTGAGACCCAAGAGGAGATGAAAAAGGACTAACTAGAAATTAAACATACACTGACTGAAATAAAAAAAATATTATACAGAGACCTAACAGCAGACTAGAGGAACGCAGGAATCAAGTCAAAGATTTGAAATACAAAGAAGCAGAAAACACTCAACTAGAAAAGTAAAAAGAAAAAAGAATCCAAAAATGTGAAGATAGTGTAAGGAACCTCTTGGACAACTTCAAATATACCAACATCAGAATTATGGGGGTGCCAGAAGAAGAGAGAGAGCAAGATACTAAAAACCTATTTGAAGAAATAATGAATGAAAACTTCCCCCACCTGGTGAAAGAAATAGACTTTCAAGTCCAGGTAGCACACAGAACCCCAAATAAAAGGATTCCAAAGAGGACCACACCAAGACACATCATAATTAAAATGCCAAGAGCAAAAGACAAAGAGAATTAAAAGCAGCAAGAGAAAAACAGTTAATTACCTACAAGGGAGCACTCATACGATTGTCAGCTGATTTCTCAACAGAAACTATGCAGGCCAGATGACGGGAGTGGCAAAAAAATATTCAAAAGTGATGAATAGCAAGAACCTACAACCAAGATTACTCTACCCAGCAAGCTATCATTCAGAATTGACGGTCAGATAAAAAGCTTCACAGATAAGAAAAAACTAAAGGAGTTCATCAACACCAAACCAGTATATATGAAATGCTGAAAGATACTCTTTAAGAAGAGGAAGAAGAAAAAGGTAAAGAAAAATTATGAACAACAAATACGTATCTATCAACAAGTGAATAAGAAATCTGCTGAACAGAATAAACAGTTGACTATAATAGAATCTCAGGCATAGGAAGGGAGTGGACTGACAATTCTCAGGGGGGAAGGGATGAGGGGGTGCAGGGAGAGATTGGACAAAAATCATACACCTATGGATGAGGACAATGTGGGGGGAGGTAAGGGCAGAGGGAGGGAGCTGGGTGTAGGGGAGCTATGGGGGAAAAAAGAGGAACAAATGTAATAATATGAACAATATAGATTTATTAAATAAAAAAATAAAACTTAAACAAAACAATAAAGATACATTATACTCTTCCTAGCACAGCAGATAATTTGTTTTATAGCTTGATTTATAGCTTTGGGATTAAAAAATCATGAAACTATATTAATACTTTTCTTATTAAAATAAAGTCAATGTATATAACACAAAAAACATCTAGGAAGAAAAGTTTGTCCTTGCTTTTAACATGCATGTGTCATACAGAGAAACATCTACACTCACAGAAGCAACATACATTGACAAAAAGTTACATTTAGCAAAGTTTTGTGTGTTTTTTTAAAATCCTACTAGACCTTTTTTTTCCTTTTTCTCTCTTTAGGGCTTGACAAAGAATGTAGAAAATTACCAAAGTAACAAAAAAGGACACACAACCACACTTCAAGCAAACTGCTTGTCAGTATTAAAACCTTGTTTGACAAACAGGTTTAATCCGCTTCCTCTAGGGTCATGCTATCATGGTGAAGGATGAATGTCTTCTGTCGAGTTAGGCTGGCTGTCATTCGGAGAAGCAGGACGCTCCTCCACCTCTCCCACGTGGGTCACTTTATCTGACTGCCTTGCAGGAGTAAGTTCATTAGTGGTCCCCTCTTCACTAGGTGATAAAATACCAGGCCATTCATTTGACATCAGAACTTGCAGCGACTGTGTTCCATCTTCAATGTCCACTTGAATTCCTAAAGCATTAAGAATGTCACATTTGCACATGGGGCATGTCCCATGGGACAGAATCCAGGGGTCGATGCAATTCTTGTGGAAAAAATGTTTACAAGTCAGAATACGAATTGTGTCGTTAGGCTTGTAGAGTTCGAAGCAAACTACACAGCTGTCTCCATTGGGACTGACTTCCTCGTCCCCTTCTTTCAGTACCCGGAGCTGAAGCTGGCCAAATGCTAGTTTGAGATCTGATGCTAGGCGCAGCCATCTCCTGCTTTGAACTCTTGCTACCCAAAGTCTTCGAATATGATAAAAGATGAAATACGTAAATGTAGCGGTGGTGACAATCAAAAAAGAGACAAAATAGTGATTCATCCAGATGATGTGTTTTCTCCCCATCTCCACCATGACTGTTACATGAACTCCCTTCCGAATTAAATGCAGAATCTCCATGCCTTTTAAGTTGCCAATCATCACTACCACAATGTCTTCAAAGGCCTGATGAGACATGGGGAAAACCTGGTTGCCGGTTCCTGGAAAGTTGTAGATGATCACTCCACTGGCTCCCTTCTCAACAGCCACCTTAATTTTCTGTGTAAAGGGACAACCTCCCCGTTCAATAAGTGCGAGCCACACCTTTGAGCTCTTTGCCCTGCTGAAGCTGGTGTTGGGATTGCAGGCATATTGCGATTTTCCATCTGGTGGCACAATAACTCCTGACACTCTCTTCAAAGTGGAGCTTCTTCCAAATACTCCAGTTTCCCCCAACTCTGACAGCATGCGATTCCCAACATGAAATGAGATGTTCATGTAAGCGGTCCAAACAGCGCTGGCTTTGCAGCAGTTCTGACTAAGAAGCCAGAGAAGAGTAAATTTCACAAGCCAGGTCGATACAGTGCTGTTTCTCTGAGTGCCAATCTGGAGTAGATTCATCTCTCTCTGCCTAGTAAGCAAAGGACCAATCCAGTGAAAAGAGATGGCTCCCACATCTGTTGGCAATCAGTTTGAGATAACAAAATGAAAAAAATCTTCTGGGTGAAAACAGGTTCCACTGTCTTCCAGCATGTTTTTGTGAGAAATTCTTAAAGATGTTGTATGAGTTGCAGATGTTTTATTAGAGGCAGAGAGAGAAAAACTTTACATTGGGGGGAAAAAAATCCTAGTTTCACTGCTGTTACTCTAGATACTGCTTACTGTTTGTTGGGTGATGTGATTATGACATAAAAGGCAACAGCCAATTAGATAAGAGCTTAGAGCATCCTGTAAAATGTATTGACTTGAAGGTTTCAATGCTGTTACGGGTGATTTTTCTAAGTTGTTATATGCTAGATTTCATCCCTGAGTGGCAAATACTATTAGCAGATACCACAATTAAATTGAAAACCCTAATAAAAGAATATGCAAATTAACCATCACTCCAACATACAAGATGGCTGCCCCCTGTGGTCAAACATGGCTGCCACCATGTGAACACAAGATGGTCACCACAACACGACTAACAGGGGAGGGTAGTTGGGACCAGGCCTGCAAGGGAGGGCTGTTGTGGTCGATCAGGCCAGCAGGAGAGAGCAGTTGGGGGGACCATGCCTGTAAGGGAGGGCAGTTGTGGTGATCAAGCCTGCCGGGAAGGGCAGTTAGGGGGGACCAGGCCTGCAGAAGAGGGCAGTTATGGGTGACCAGGCCTGCAGGGGAGGGCAGTTAGGGGCAATCAGGCTGGCAGAGGAACAGGTAGGCATCAATCAGGCTGGCAGGAGAGTGATTTAGGGGTGATCAGGCTGGCAGCCAGAAGCGGTTAGGGCAATCAGGAAGGCAGGAAGGCGAAAAGCTGCGAGCCAGCAATCCTGGATTGTGAGACAGATGTCCGACTGCCATTTAGGACCGATCCCTAAATAGGCAATCAGACATCCCTCGAGAAGTCCCAGATTGGAGAGGGTATAAGCTAGGCTGAGGGACACTCCCCACCCCTGTGCACAAATTTCGTGCAATGGGCCTCTAGTTAAATATAAAATTCATACAACACATGCATTTTAAAAACTGAAACGATATGCATATGAAAGAAAGCTATCTTATAAAATCCTAATATGCAAAGTGTCCCCTCAGGAATTTGACTGACCTGCAGTTCAGTCATTTGCTATGACATGTACCGACTACCAGAGAGCGGTACAGAACGAAGGAAGGCCTGGGATAGTAGCCAGCAACCACTAGGGACCCTACCCATGCACAAATTTTATGCAGTGGGCCTCTAGTCTATATATATAAAAGGATAAGTGTTTGTCCAACCAGTAGCTATGATGCACACTGACCACCAGGGAGCAAACACTCAATGCAAGAACTGCCATGATGTGTACAGGCCATTTAAAAATAAATGGCACCGGGAACCTAGTGCCTACAAACCAACACTCAGCTTCCCCAAAGTGGCACACAGGCCCCACCACAACCCCAGAGCGTCACCCCACCAAATCGCAGCCAATACTGCTGAGACCCCTTGGTGCAAAATGTGGACTCCAGCCAAGCCCAGCCTGGAAACTGGCTGTGGGCACCAGGTAATGACATCACATAGCAACACCCAGCTTCCTCTCTCTAGCAACTAGCATCCTTGGAGTTTCTTCAGCCCAGGAACCCGACTTGCTTTACCGCCAGGTGCAAACAGTTTAACCAAATGCTGGTTAAGTGTTTTCCCATGCCTCATCTCATTTGATCCTCACAGAAGTCCTGGAGTAGGTAGATAGAAGGCTTGGTAGAATCCTATTTTCTTTTCATTAGCAAGACATGGATAGCAATATTAAAATATTTCTTCTAATTAACTTCCTTTCGATGTGCACAGATTCATGCACCAGGGCACTAGTATAACTATAATTTCTCTTCAAAAGAAATATTTTCAACAAAATGGCAAGTTTTGACAAAATAATTTAAAATTAGCACTGCCACCAAATACATGGTAAAAATGACAAATTCTATTAATACCATTTTTAGCTCACATTTGGTTAAAATGCCAATTTTTTACTTATGTAAACCACTGTACTATATTGACTTACTAAAAGCTTACTCAGAAGTTTGGTGTGGATTTTATTTTTTATAAAAAGTAGAATATCCTGTTAAATGACATCAGCCTCACTTCCTCACACCCTGATCCGATATAGGAATAACAGCAGGAAAGACAGAAACATGAATCTCATTTCTCTGCAGACCTTGATATCTGTTAATAAATTTTTGAGGGAAGAAAAGAAAGAGTGTAGGAAAGTTTAAATACAAGTTTTCGTTTAGTATAAGTCATTGTAAATAAAAGTGTAACTACTGATTTTAAAAAGAAGAGTTTCAAGGTCCCAACTAATCAACCATAGCAGTGACTATTAAAGGCCATAGGTGTTTTTAATAAAATGTTTGTCAAAATCAATAAACATCCCTAGAGGAAGACTTCACATACACACTGTTAGCTCTGCCTATATGTTAGTTACACTTATGTCAATGGCACCATATGACAGACAAGCCAAAGAAAGACTGTGAACTAATAAACATGGACAGTCACACTTTCTTGGAGGTAGATTTCAGTGGTTCTTATTCACCAGCTAGGAAATCAGTGAAGAATTTTGACCTTGAACATAAATGACTCTGACCTCTATGCACAGGATATTAAGAGAGACTTTTGGTTGGGTCTCACCAGGAAAATGGATGCTAGCACTTCTTATGAGATGTAAAACACCACGATGATTACTTGAGGCAAGAAAGAGGAAGGAGAAAAGGGCCTATGTGCCCAGAAAAAAAAGTAGAAAAAGAGACTACTGACATGAAATGTTCAGCTCATAATGGTCAATTTCCTTTACCAAAGGCCATTAATATGATTGTGCTTCCATACAACCCACTCTTTAAAAATACAGTCTAGTTAGTATGAAGTGTGTGGACTCACAAAGTGCCATCTGAGTGGGACATCAGGGGTTCAGTATATTGTCCATAAAGAGAGATTTTCATCAAAACAATGTAACCCAAATCTTTCAGTCTCTCATGATTACACAGGGGTTTATTCATATACTTGAAAAGAGTAAAAGGCAGCTGAAACCGATTTGGCTCAATGGATAGAGCTTCAGCCTGCAGACTGAAAGGTCTCAGGTTTGATTCTAGTCAAGGACATGTACTTGATTGTGGGCACATCCCTAGTAGGGGACGTGCAGGAGGCAACTGATGGATGTTTCTCTCATTGATGTTTCTAGCTCTCTAACACTCTCCCTTCCTCTCTGTGGAAAATAAATCAATAAAATATTTTTTAAAAAAGAGTAAAAGGCAAAGTAAAGCAAAAGATAGAATTCAGAAGGGCAACTGAAAATTTCAGCTCTGTACTTTTCACATTACTAAAGAGAGACACCAGTATTTTGAGAAGAAAAACATTTACTATTTATTTCTAGTAAATCTGATTACCATAGCAGAATACTACTATGGTAGGATTTAATGTGTTCTGGTAAACAAAGGTAATTTTTTGCAATGCTGCCCTAAATGAGACCTATCACAATTTAAAATAATTTTAGTTACATAACTAAAAGTGCTATCATATATATATGCCTAATATGCAAAGTGTCCTGTCAGGAGTTCGACCAAGATAACAGGAGTTCGATCACTTGCTATGACATGTACTGACCACTGGGGGTGGCACGGAATGAAGGAAATCCCCAACTGGCAGCCAGAAGGCCCTGATCACCAGCCAGGCCTAGGGACCCTACCCATGCACTAATTTTGTGCACCAGGCCTCTAGTCTAAAATAATTAAGAACATTAGAGGTCTAGTGCACAAAATTCATGCACTGTTAGGTCCCTAGTGGCTGCTAAGTGTTGGCCAGGTACTCCCTCCTCCCTTCCCCTGGCTAGCCCCACCCCCTTGTCAAACTCCCAGACAACTCCCAGTTGAGGGGACAATTTGCATACTATGCTTTTATTATTTAAGATACTACCTACACAGTTAGTAACTTTGGAAACTAGATTCCTTGGTTATTAATTAATGGAGCATTAAATCAAGGTCTAATCCTATAATAAAGTTTATTGAGCAGAGATATTATTAGATATCAAATGTTAAAGAATATATGTATCGAAGTATAAGAACATAAAATCCTTTAAAATATTATAACTAACTCTTTGTGACATCAATGTGACATTATAATTTGAAGGTAAAGACTAATTTTTTTAACATATGCTAATGTCCTTATGCAAATAACAGCAAAAATATATAACTAATATATAAAAACAAAAAGTTCAAATAGGTGAGCCTGATATGGAGTTTATTTTAAAAACACAAATTTCACCCTCTGATTCTTGGGTAGAGAAGCTGGAGTTGAATTTTCTCTCTACATAAAGTGCTAAAAAAGAACTCATCTAGTTTTAATCTTTGAAAAGACTTGGTTACATCTTCAGAAAATTCTCTGGGTTTCTTAAGTTTTCAGAATGTCACATTTGCACATGGGGCACGTCCTCCGGGCTAAAAGCCAGGGGTCAATGCACGCCTTATGGAAAAAATGTTTGCAAGTTAAAATACGTACTGCATCTTGGGGTCTGTATGTGTCAAAGCAAACAACACAACTGTGTTCATTGGGATCTAGTTCCTTATCCCCTTCCTTGAGCACTCGCAGTTGAAGCTGAGCAATTGCTTTCTTCACATTGGCTTTTATCTGTCTTCGCCTCCTGGTGGAAGAATTGGGTGCTCTAGGTCTCCAGGCGCAGTACAAAAAAAGGTAGGCAACTGTGGGAGCCAGAAAGGTGAACAAAGACATGACGTAATAGCTCAGCCATGGCATGTGCATTCTCCCCACTTCGATGATGATCGTCACATAGACTCCTTTCTGAATCAAATGCAGAACTTCCATGCCTTTCAAGTTGCCTATCATCACTGCGACTGTATTCCCCGTTCCTTGGTGAGACATGGGAAATACTTTGTTGCCCGTACCTGGATAGTTATAGATGATCACCCCATTGGCTCCCTTCTCTGCTGCCACGTTAATTTTATGTGTGAACGTACAGCCTCCCCGTTCAATGAGGGCCAACCAAGAGTCTTCCTGCTGAGGCCTACTGAAGTTGGTCATAGAATTACAAGCATTCTGATTCCATCCTTCAGGAAGTACCACCGCACCAGACACCCTTTCCAGAGGAGAATGGTTCCCGAACACTCCACTCTCTCCTAGTTCGGATATAATGCGGTTTCCCACCTGAAATGTTATATTCAGGTGGGCTGTCCAAATGGCTTTTCCTTTGGAGTCAGGAAGGCTAAGCAGTAGGAAGATGCTGAGCCTCAGGAGTCGAGATGAAACAGAACTGTGAGTTGAAGGAGTAATTCTAAGTAGGCTCATTCCTCCATTTGTTTATTAACTGACAAACATGAACACCAAAATGTCAAGTATAAAAGTAAAAAAAAAGCTAGCTTCAATTGTTCACAGGTGATAATTAAAGCTCATTAATAGAAAAGGTCTGCACAGATCAAAGGTATCTTTCTCCTTCCTGTATTTTTATTTTGTGTAGATAACTTTTCTTACAATGAAATAAGAGTTGTTAGTACAATGTGATTTCAAGAAAATTATGACTTCCTAATGGGTAAATTGTGACATCAGAGATAGTTAAGCCAATCCAAGAGTTTATAGTAGTGCACTGCATACTGAAATCCTATTGGCCAAAAAGCAACTAAGTAATAACTCATGATTTTTAACAATCTGAAAAAACTCTAAAGCAATAAACAGATAATAATATTATGTTTACAGTCTTGGGTTTCTTTCCTCGTTGTGGATAGGTTGAGAAGCTGCCTAATCACGTTCATACTCATTGTTTTACTATCTTTCAGGAGAGCAGCAATCACGTACTTTGCCAGTCACTAGTTTTCATGTATGGTATGCTACCTAAAATGCCATTCTATGGGAAGCAAGAACAAATCATTCCTAGTGTCTTCCAACAGCAAATGCTTGCCCAGGCCCTAAGATTCAACATGTGGACAGTGTAATATAAATTTATATTGTTAGCCCAATATATTGTCATCTTCCAAGGAGAATTCAGCTTTATTCAAAAAATAGCTATTGCAATTGTACTATGTGCTAGACAAATACTAAGATGGATCATACATCAAAGAAGAAAACAGACATACGCCTACTTTGTAGAGCACGGTATCAGGTGAGGGCAGATTTTACACAAATGCACAGAGAGATGCTTATGTGCAAGTCGTGAGAAGGGCTCTGAAAAGAAAACAGATTATTGAGAGGAAGAATAGATGTAACAGGGAGTGAATTCCAGTTAAAGAAGTCCAGGGCACTGCTCTCTAATAAAGTGATCCTCAGTCTAAGACTTGAAAGCTAAATCAGAATTGCCCAAGCAAAGAGGAGTTAAGAAAACGTCAGCCTGGAGCAACAGCAATTTCAGGACCCTAAGAGAAAGGATCTGAAAAAAACAGAAGTTTGACCAAGTGCGAAAGGAGAGAGCTAAAGGTGATAAGGGAGGAGAGGCAAAGGGCAGTCTGTGTTCAGGGTCATGAACGTTAGAGTAAGATTTTGGATTTTGGAGCACTGAAGGGTTCTAAGCTGGGGAAATGACACTTAAGCATCTCAAAGTGTTCACTTTGGAATTCTATGCTGCCATAAAAAAGAAGGAATTCTTACCATTTGAAGCCACCTGGATGGAACTGGAGAGCCTTATGCTAAGTAAAATAAGCCTGTCAATGAAAAAAAATACCACATGATCTCACTCATTTATGAATAATAAAGAACATTATAAACTGATGAACAAAAAGATAGATACAGAGGCTTAAAGCATCAAACAGACTGTCAAATTACAGCAGGAAGGTTAAGGAGAGGTGGGGTAGATAAGAGATCAACCAAAGGACTTGTATGCATGCATATAAGCATAAACAATGAACACAAGACACTAGGGGCTTAGGGTATGCCTGGGGAGGGGGTGCAATGGGAAGATATGTATACAGGTAACACATTAATTTAAAAAATAAAAAAATAAGAAAAAAAGAAAGAAGTGTGCTTTGAATGCCTTATGAGGAAAATGGATTGAAGGAGGAGGAGAATGAACTGGTGCGATGAGCGTAGAGAAGAAGCTGGTGGCTGGACCTCCTGAAATATCAGTAAAGATACAGAGACATCTTTACTTTGAAGGCTGAATTAACAGACATGGTAACTGGAGAGTGGTTACCAGAGGAAGGATGACCACAGCTGTCACAATTCACTAACTTACCTTAATGTTGCAAACTACAGTATCTTTGCTATTTTAAAGATGTCTTAATGCTTGTTTGATTTTATTTTAAAATTTCACAGAAGTCTGTTTCAGGCAGTCAATACACTAGCAACAAGCATTCAAACATTTATTATTCATTACATAGGGAATTTCCAACACACGAGGCCTGCATATAAAACCCTGGGGATACAAAAAGGGGAAGAAAAAAAAAGATCCCGTTTCCCAGTGTGCAACATTTCAATCAGAGGTACGTGGAGGGAATTCAATTATTTTGTTTTGTTAATTCTTACCCAAGGATATTTTTCCATTGATTCTAGATAGCGTGGAAGGGAAGGAGGGAGGGAGAGAAACATTGATATGAGACAGACACATGGACTGGTTGCCTCCACACATGTCTCAACTGGGGAGGGGGTTGATCCTGCAACACCAGGTATGTGCCCTTGACTGGGAATCAAACATGAACCCTTCCCTGTATGGGCTGACACTCCAACCACTGAGCCACACTGACCAGGGTGAGAATTTAGTCATTCTGTAAAAAAACATTTATTGTACTTACCAGCCCATAATATTTTAGTTAATACTTGCTTTTAAAAATAAAATTGGAACCAATCAACTTGCCCCATTCATACAGTTGTATTGAGACATTATTCTGCTCACATCTGCATTATCTTTCCATGCAGACTCTTCCCAGGTTCAAACTAAGTGTGAAATCCTGGCTTTTTCTATGAACATCTACAAAATGAAGCTTCACTCACAAGACAGTTTACATCATCATATTAAATATAAGAAGCAATGCCTTATCTCTACCACACTGGTTCAGAAGGTGGGGGTGGGGGAGAGTGTGATTTTTGCCTCCCAAGGAGTATTTGGCTATTTCTGGAGACATTTTTGATTATCACAAGGGGAAGAACTACTGGCATCTGGTAGGTAGAGGTCAGGAATGCTGCTAAACATACTAAAATGCACATGACAGCCTATACAATAAATAATTATCTGGCCAGTAATAAGACTAAGAAACTATTCTCCAATGGGACAGCCATGGGGGGAGGATCCATTCCAGAACTCACTTCTTCCTGATGGACAATCACATCTGAGCTCTCATCATGGAGTAAGCTTTTTTCTTTTAAATATATTTTATTGATTTTTCACAGAGAGGAAGTGAGAGGGATAGAAAGTCAGAAACATCCATGAGAGAGAGACATCCATCAGCCGCCTCCTGCACACCCCACACTGGAGATGTGCCTGCAAGCAAGGTACATGCCCCTGACTGAAATCGAACCTGGGACCTTGCAGTCCACAGGCCGACGCTCTATCCACTGAGCCAAACCGGTCTCGGCATGGAGTAAGCTTTTATAAGTGACAACGCAATCCACAAGGGATGATGCCCTCAAACCACACCCATTTCCTGTTTTCCTTGAAATAGAAACAGTCCAGACCTGCCCATACCACCTACTAGCTCATGAAGATTGAATACAATTAATTAATTTTATTGCACTACATCTCAGTCTTCTATCTGGGGCCCGAGTGTTTGAGTAGGAAAGAAAGGCAGGTGCAGGCTAACAGCTACTACTAGAATCTGTTCTTTAGGAGCACTTAACTAATACACAGAATGTCAGCCCAGTGTTAAATAGGCTTTCCTTCGCTGAACTTTGCGGGTAGGCTAAAGAGGACTGACACAGACCACTGGGGTTGACTGATTCAGTAGTTCAACAATCCCTGCTCCTTTTATCTGGCCATTTGGCCACTTTACCGGTGTGTCCTGCTTTTCAAAAATTCAGGTTAAGCCACTTCACTTTTATGAAAAGACCTACATTAGTGAGTAGCTGTTTTCACTAACCAGAGGAAATCCAAAGAGTTTTCAATTTTATGAAAGAAGGTGAGCCCTGGCACATGTGCTTCAGTGGTTAGGGTGTCAGCCAGTGTACCAAATGGCTACAGGTTTGATTCCCAGTTAAGGGCACATACCTGGATTGCAGGTTCAATCTTCACATGGTTGGGACACATGCAGGAGGCAACCAACCGATGTGTCTCACATCAATTTCTCTTTCTCTTCTCTTTTCTCTCTCTCTCTCTCTCTCTCTCTCTCTCTCTCTCTCTCTCTGTCTCTGTCTCTCTCTCCCTCCCTCCCTCCCTACCTCTCTCCCTCTCTCCCTTTTTTCCTCCTTCCCTTCCACTCTTTTTAAAACTCAATGGGAAAAATATCCTTGGATGAGATTAACAAAAGAAAAAAGGTGAAAAGTGAGGCCTGGCTAGGTATCTCAACTGGTTAGAGCATCATCCCAACATGCCAAGGTTGCAGGTTCAATCTCCAGTAAGGGCACATATAAGAATCAACAAATGAATGGATAACTTAAATGTTACTTGAGACCTCTCTCTCTACCCCCTCTCAAAAAATCAATATTTAAGTGAAAATAGCATTCAGCATTTGTTTTACAGCCACCACCAGGCTCCTTCCCTGGAAACACACTCAGCCTCTCAGTATCGTACTACCACAGCTTTGTATTGTGACTGTGAGCATCTGTGCTTTAAGTTGAGTTAGTCTGTGAACCATTAACAATATGTGTCCTAATCAGAATAACTCAAAAAAGCCCCAAACAGGAAGTAATTATTTGTATTTGCTATGGTTTGGTAGGTTATTTTTGGGGTCTTGGAATGCTAACAATTTCCCATATAAAAATTAATGGTAATTGCTTCTTTAATTTATACCATTTGGGCTTATGAAAGGTGTCACAGAAACACTCTGCTTTGGATAGCAGGGAAAGGTATATGTTGACCTTCTTATGTAGGCTCACTTCATGATGCCCTGATGTGGTCACTGTTGTTCCAGGTCTTCAAAGGTAGCATGGCAGACCACACCCAGAAGCACGGAGAGACTTTTCTTCTCCCGTATCTAAGAGTAAGAGAACTCCCCCACCCCTTCCAGAAAGCTGCCATCAAGGGCTTCCTTCAATGACTCTCCAGCAGTGCTTCACAAAAGCATGACTAATAAAGCCTGGAAATCAGACTCCTCTTGCTTGGCTCAGTGCATCAAGATTCATTCTGTGTGAAGAACCCTTCTCCAACTGAGCACATGGCAAGAGGACTCTCCACCAAGTGTGTATGTGTGTGTGAGTGTGTGTGTGTGTGTGTGTGTGTGCGCGCGCGCATGCGGGGGGGGGCGGGGGAGGGGAGGCGGGGATGACAGCCACAGGCTCTAAATTCCTGAAGTTTATCCAAAAAAATGACACTTACATAATCATAAATCACAGCCCTAGCTGATTTGTCTCAGTGGCTAAAGTAGTGGCCTGTGAACTTAAGGGTCCTGGGTTTGATTCCTGTCAAGGATACATGCATGGATTGCAGGCTCGATCCTCAGTAGTGAGTGTGCAGGAGGCAGCCAATCAATGATTACTAGTATCTCTCTCATCATTGATGTTTCTATCTTTTTCTCCCTCTCCCTTCCTTGCTGATAAAAATATACTTAAAAAATAACCAAAAACCACAACAATCACTGGACACACTGTTATGAGCCAGAATCTATTTTATAAGGGACATGATATGGCCCTATTCTTAAGAAGATCATCATCTAGACAGGAGAAAAGAGTTACATACAAACTAGGTGTATGCATGTATCCTAACCTCCAAGTCCCAATTACAACTTCAAAAAGGTTAAAATTTTCATTAAGCTCGGGTAGAAAAATCAGCTTATCTGTAGCCCTCTGCAGTTTGTCAACCTCTGTTAAGAATGTTCAGACTTGCACAAATAGCTATATTCTTCTAAGAAAAATAGTCAAATACATACACATAGCACTGCCCAGACAGCATCTTTATGATGCTGGGAATACCGAAGAGCTTCAATAAATTACTCCATAATTAACAATATCCAAGGCTATACCATTATTAGAGATCTCAAAGAAGCCACAAAACATACTGAGTTAGCATTTAAACTCGAAAACAACTATATAGGTTTCCTCTAATTAAATGCATCATAATGGGGTTTGGCAGGAACAGAATACTTGCTCTAAGTCATTTACTAAGAACGGCAAATATTTTCTGAAAGCAGTATATTTTTAAAGATCTTAAAGGTAAAACGAAATTTAAAATTTGTATATTTGTTTGCAAATTAATTACTATTCCTATAAATTCTAACATATGCAATAAAATTCCCTTTTTAGCCCTGACCAGGTAGCTCATTTAGCTGGAGTGTTGTCCTGTACTCCAAAAGGTTGTGTGTTGGATTCCTGGGCAGGGCACATACCTAGGATGTGGGTTCATTCCCGGATGAGGCATGTATGTGAAGCAACTGATCTCTCTTTCTCTTTGTGTCTCTCTCTCTCTCTCTCTCTCTCTCTCTCTCTCTCTCTCTAAAAATCAATAAAAACAAACTTGGGCAAGAATTAAAAAAAAAAAAAGGCCGAAACCCGTTTGGCTCAGTGGATAGTGAAGAGAGCATCAGTCTGAAGACTGAAAGGTCCCAGGTTCGCTTCAGGTCAAGGGCATGTACCTTGGTTGTGGGCACATCCCCCATATGGGGCGTGCAAGAGGCAGCTGATTGATGTCTCTCTCTCTCATCAATGTTTCTAACTCTCTATTCCTCTCCTTTCCTCTCTGTAAAAAATCAATAAAAATGTATTTTTTTTAATTTTAAAAAAAAGAAAACATTTTTCAGATACTTTTTTCTCACACTGTTTTTGAATTCAGCAAAGATCTAAATATGCTAAAATGGGATATGGTAAATTTTAAATTAATACATAAGCTTCTGAATTACCTTGACAGTCACACACTATAATACGTCAGGGACAGAGCATGAAAATCACAAAATTTATTCAGGCTCCTCTTTCATTATTCTTTCTATTAACCAACATAACAGCTGTTAACTTTGGTCATTAAGTACATTAGAGAAAATAAACAGCCAAAACGGACATATTTTACATCACCAGACCACTAACCATGATTTCTTGATTATGTAACACAGAATTAGTATTCCTCTCTTCTTATCTGCAGGCCTAACAGTGGGATTCATGAGTAAAGTGCACGTTGTACAAGGGCTCCCAAGCCCCAATAAGCCTGTGCGACATACGGAAATACTCACTGACGTTTCTCAAACACCTAACACAGTGCCTGGCTCCAAATTGTTTGTGTGAGTGAGTGATTCCCATGCATGTGTGTACCACTCTCGGATGAATACCTTCCCGACAGCTTTAGTTTGGCCTTCACAATCATCCCCACAGCCTAGAATTTTGCAATAGCTTCGAATCCCCCATCTTTGTTTTTCTCACCTTGAATTCATTGTTCTCAGAACAATCTGTAGAAAAAAAATAATGAAGTTCACACAGGCATTCCTGCTGGTCTGAAACCTATATAGCTCCCTCTATCCAAAGGACATCACCTGACTTCCTAGAGCAGAATTATGAGCTTCCCTATGCTATGGCCGTAATCACTATATGCAAGACGTACAACAGACTTTGTCCCTTCTGCAAAACTGCCTACAGACTGCCTTACGAGAGGTACATTGATGGTTAATCAGCCTCAATTTCTTCCCTTCCTGGACTGACACACCCCTTGCAATATGACTTAGCAGATCCTTCCATGAGAAGGTGGGATTTATGTCTACCTCTCTTCAATCTGTGACCTGGTGACTTATGTGGGAGAACAGATTGAGCATAAGTGCTGATGTGGCATTTCTGAGTCTAAGCCTGAGGAGCCTTGCACCCTCCTCCCCCCCGAGGAAGGAATGCCAGCCTGACAGAGGAGAAGAAACTATTTGGAGGAGAGCCCTATGGTCTAGCTGAGGTCAACATGCAAGATCTTGGGATGAACAGATGTTTACATGATCCTGAGTTGGTCACAGACACATGACTGAGTCTAGCCAAGACCTAAAGAATCATTTCACCCATCTAGGGACGGCTGAGCAATAACAGATGCTGGGTCTTCTTTTATAGTTTACTAGTGCCCAGTGCACAAAATTCATGCACAGTCAAGGGATTAATTAGAGAAAATAATTTAATATTGCTATTTGCCTTTCTCTAAAATAAAAGTGTCAGAGATGAAAGAAAATTAGTAAAATGTATATAAAAACCTTCCTCCTGTCAGAATCTGAGGTGTACCACGGGACCCAGAGTCAAGTCCCCATTCACCCACATGCACCTCAAAATCACATGAGACTCAGACTCGGCCAGTCCCCCAGCATTGGGCTAGATCCAGACCCAGCCGATACCACTCTTGTTAAGCTCCACTGGGCAAGGGAAGTAGCCTCAGGTGTCCTGGCCCAGTGCCAGGACAGAGGGCGTAGCCTTAAGTCCCCCAGCCCAAACCAGGGTGGGGGATACCTTGAGGTCCCCATCAAGCACTGCCAGGCTGGGGTAGCACAATCTCAGGTACCCCAGCCCGGCACCGGGAGGGGGCACTGCCTCAGGTCCCCCATCAAGCCCCGTTGGGCATGAGTATGGCCTGACTTCTCCCGCCCCAGTGCTGGGGGTGCACCTTGAGGTTCCTTGTCAAGCCCCGCTGGGTGGGGAGTATGGCCTGAGGTCCCTTAAAGCCCCACCAGACAAGGGGGCTGATGCCTCAGGTTCCCTGGCCTGGTGCTAGGGCTGGAGGTGTAGTCTAATGGCCCCCAGCCTGGTGCTAGGGTGGGGGGCACGGCCTGAAGTCCTCTGTCAAGCCCCACCTGGTGGGGGGGCATGGCCTGAGGTCCCCCGGCCTGGCACTGAGGAGGGGGGCGCAGCCCGAGGTCTCCTAGCACAGCACCAGTGGTCCCCTGTCAAGCCCTGCCAGGTGAGGGTGAGGCCTGAGGTCCCCTATCAAGCCCTGCTGGGTGGGGGGTGCAGCCTGAGCTCCCCTGTCAAGCCCTACTGGGTGGTAGGCTCGGCCTGAAGTCCTCTGGCCTGGTGCTGGGGCAGGGGGAGCTGCCTGAGGTCCCTTAACCCAACACTAGTGGTCCCCTGTCAATCCCTGCCAGGTGGGGGATGCAGTCTGAGGTCCCCTGTCAAGTCCCACTCCCGTGTCACGGAAGTGAGACTTGACAGCCTCAGGTCCCTGCTGATTGCTCATTAAGGCTCCTTATGGGAACTTGGCCTCAGCTGTGGTTGCAACCATCTTTGTGATGGAGTGATGGTCAATTAGCATATTCCCTCTTTATTAGATAGGATAAGAACATTGCCCTGGTATATACAAGGTGTGGAATAGTTCATTATGCAGCAATTGATATAGTTCTCTCCACAATATTATCTATTCTATTAATCTTTTGAGGACTGAAATTAAATCTTATTCTCATTTTTTTCAATACTAAGTTTCCAGCACAGTATCTAGCATACCATAGGTTTTCAATGAATGTTGAATTAAATTGAAATTAAAAATGTCATTATCCTCTGCATTCTAACTTATACTATTCCTTATGCAATAATGTATCTATTTAATTTTATCTTTATGAGGGTGATTACGTCTGTAAGAATATAAAGTAGTTAAGACTATGCATAACAAGTTCAACCCTGAATTCTTTTATAGATTTAATACTCATGAAAATAGATTTATTACATCCATACCTAAATATAAAAATAAATGAGCACTTTGAATATGACCAAATCTTTTAAAATTTTTATGGGTAAAAATCAAACTACTTAAATTATAGTCTCAAGCCACGGTCTATATAACTTTAACACTAAACAACTTTTTCTTCTCATTCAATCTGAGTTAGAAGCTGAAATGTTAGCCAAGAGAATAGAAACCCACTACTAGCCTGGGAAGCAATGGGGGAAATCTCACAGCACAGCCTCTGCATTCAGGGAGGTAAGAGGAGGAGTTGAACATCCTTAGGTAAACATAAGATGAAGGGTGGTATTTGGTGGCACTGTTACCTAGATATAGGACAAAACACATCTTAATACTAATCTAACCATTTAGACTAGATTTATCTTTTGAATAACCACCAGAACCTGTCCAGTTCTCTAACAGACTATTCTGCTCTTGTAGTTCATCAGAGCCAACAATGAAGGCCAAGTATGGAGGTTGCTTTTGGGACTCGGCCATTTCAAAGTTGTCCTAGAACTGTGAAGTAGATTCTAGACCCTCCTATGCCACAATGATCACTGAAGGTTTGTATTCCTTTGCCTTCTTAAGACCAGTTCCACAGAGCACGGTTAACTCTGAGAGTTCTTAGCAGTCACAAGTAGCAGAGCACAGGCAATTAAGGAGATTTTCCCATTTAGATCCCTTATATTTCTCCAACCCACAGGTCACAAAACCCTTACTCATTTATTAGGTAGTACAAACCCTCTTGGGAGGCAATAGCAAAGAAACAACATGCATATGATGTCATCACACTAGCACAGTGGTCGGCAAACTCATTAGTCAACAGAGCCAAATATCAACAGTACAATGATTGAAATTTCTTTTGATAGCCAAAAACCGACTTCTGTGCATGGGCCATGAAGTTTCAATCGCACTGTACATGCGTGCCCGCATGTGGTGTTTTGTGGAAGAGCTACACTCAGGGGGCCAAAGAGCCGCATGTGGCTTGAGAGCCACAGTTTGCCGACCACTGCACTAGCAGAATCTGTACAGAAGCACCCATCTGTGTGACAGACCAGCTATGAAACCTAGTCTTTGCCACATGCTAGCTATGTAAGGTGAGCTTCACTGAGCCTCAGTTTGCTCATCTGTATGATGGGGAAGTAACACCTATCTCTTGAGGCCATGATGTGAACCAGATGATCTGTTTCACATCTATTCGTAAATCCATCACCAAGCACACTGCTAGTGTGGCAGGCACTTCTCAATTCTATAAAGCATCTTTTCTTTTTTTTTCGATTTTCCACCAAATAAAATTCTTTGTATCCTTCAAGACAACTCTCAATCTCCCTTTTGCAATTTTCCCAGGCACAAAAACCTGGTGCTATAACACATTTTTTTTGTAACAATTTGACAGTCATTTAATTCTACCATAGTTTATATAGTGAGATGCTTCTAAATCTATACTTTCACTTGATTTATAATGTCTTATGAGAAGCAGTGTCATTTTACTCATTTTTGTGAATTTTTGTTTCCTCTTTCTTACCCCCATACTAGCACAATAAAACTTGCTCAGGATCCCAACAAATAGGTGGCTTTTCAAGTACTTATTCTTCAAAATATCAAGACATAGCAGCAGCTATGGCAACCTCTGCTTTATACAGCCACCCATTTGAAAAATAGAGCACACAATGATTTGACAACTCTTCCCTCCGCTAAGAATTACTTTGACAACAGTTGTCCAGAAAAGGGCTTATTTAATATCACAGAATCAGAGGCCATCTGTCTTACATTTTCTGTCTAAAAGTCAAGAATAAATTCCATCCACATCTCTGTATCTGAAAAATGTTATAAATATGGAATAATGGAATATGGAATGATATCTAACCATAAAATAAGCAGACTGCAGAATTTTAAAAAATGTTATAAATACAGAATAATGGAATATGGAGTGATATACAGCCATATAAGCAAGCAGACTGTGGATTTTTAAAAAACTTTCCTATATTATGTTTTATATGTCAAGATATCTGTATCTAGATATACACTGAGTGGCCAGATTATTATGATCTCTGAACACTATAATCTGGCCACTCAGTATAATATCCTATATAATAAAAGGCTAATAAGCAAATTGTACCCTGGACCAGAGTTCGACTAGCAGGCAGGCCAGCCAACTGCCCATGTTCACTCCCCCTGGCCAGGATGGCTGGACCCCACCCATGCACGAATTCATGCACTGCGCCTCTACACACACACACACACACACACACACACACACACTGAATGGCCAGATTATTATGAGTTCAGAGATCATAAAAATCTGGCCACTCAGTGTATATCTATCTAAAGAAATGGATAGTCGGATCTCAAATCATAAACCAAATAGTCATTATCAAGAAAAAAATGTAGACTTTGTATTGCTTGGTACCTGACACACCCTAACAGCATCCCAGAAATAAAGTTAAAGCAAAAAGTTCTAAATGCAATCAACTTTCTTACCAACTCAGAAGGCCATCTCTTTCCAGCTCAACATGCAGTCAGATCCTGTAATCCCCAGCAACCTTCTCTGGTTAATCTAGTCCAAATTATGCCCTTCCTACTGTGAACTATAGCATTCAAAGCTTTTAACTTCTATTTTACAGCAAAAAAAAAAAAAAAAAACAGAAAAAAAAACAAAACAGCCTGTACTGAAAAGGAGGCAAGATGGCAAAAAGTCTAGGGAAGTTCTGTCCGCTTGCTCCCAGTTCCTGACCAGACTTGCAGGTAAACTGAAGAACATTCCATTAGAAAAAACAGCTAAAACATCGCTGCTATGAAATACTGTGAGAGGAGGGAGTGAGTGTAGAGAGGGGACAAGAGTAGACCCAAGTGGGTGAGCCAGTTTCTTGCAGCTGGAGAGAAGATGTGGCAGCCCACCCCTTGCCTCCTGGGCATGTGAGGTCTCTACCCTATGCAGAATTTCTTATCCAGAGAAACAGAGAAGGAAAGGGGAGCCCACATGGCATCAGACAGTGGGAATCAGTGGTGATTCGGTCCAGTGGGGAGACTCAGACCCACTATCCCAGTGAGTGCTTGGTTACACCACCAACCTGGAAATTTCACCCCAATCTGTCTGCAGGAGGCACTACACAGCGGAACTCTGGACAGGCAGAGGGGACTGACCAGTTTACTCAGCAGTGAACCTGAGGGTCCAATGATTCTCTGAAAGTACTTTTAGTGAAGAGCAGGATGAGGGACAAATAAAGGTCCTGGGGGTGATCGAGCCTGGGAGGAAGCTCCTACCAACGAGGGCCGGCCATGCTGAAAGATTAGAACATTAACCATGGTTGGGTATTTGTTAAAATATCCTCTCCTGCTTGGGGTGACAACATGGGGGAGGGGGAAGAAGGGAGGCTAGTGACCCAGGCAGAGCAAGCACTGCCTGGGTCTCCTCCAAGCTGTGGACAATACCCCCAACATGAATCTGTTTACTATTCTGACCAGGACCCAGGTATCAGTGCAGAGTCCAGTTCTAAGGGGGGGGGGGGCCCCCGGCAGAGCAGCTCATTACAGGGATATCAAGATCTGAAACCCCAGGCAGACCCAGCTTCTGCCCCACAGAGGGCCTGCCCACTGGATGGCCCCCCCAGGATGTCCGTCAGGTTGCCCAGGGTCAAGCAGAGACAGCGACTTACACTGCGACACAGAACTCCCAGGGAGGCCTGGGACCACACATCAAGGAACCACGTTCAACAACACGGAGAAAAATCCAGTGAGCTCCACAAATAGGAGATCCAAAACTGGTTTGTTTTTGTTTTCCTTTTCCTCTTTTCTATTCTTCTATTTCTCTTATTTCTGGCATTCCTTTTAGTCTGTTCCTTTTTTCAATTTGTTTACTATTTTTAATTTTTATTTCTTTTCTGTTTTCTGGTTTTTCTTTTCCTAGTCTCAGAAAAAGAATTAAAAAAAAATCCCAATTATTACTGCAACAAACAACAAAAAATAAGATACCTATGAATAAGTTTAATCAAAGAGGTAAAAGACCTATACTCGGAAAATTACAGGATACTGGAAAAAGAAACTGAGAAAGATACAAAACAAGTCAAAGCATATACTGTGCTCATCGATTGAAAGAATTAACATGATTAAAATGCTCATACTACCCAAAGCAATCTATAGTTTCAATGCAATTCGTATAAAAATACCATCAGCAAATTTCATATAGAACAAGTATTCCAGAAATTTATATGGAACCAAAAAAAGACCCAGAACAACCACAGCAATCTTCAGAAAGAAGAACAAAGTTGGAGGGATCACAATACCAGATATCAAACTATACTACAAAGCCACTGTAATCACACTAGCATGATAATGGCACAAGAGGCATATAAATAAAAGGAACAGAGAACCCAGAAACTGACTCACACCATTATGGTCACAATTTGTGACAAAGGAGGCAAGTGCATACAGTGGTGTAAAGATAGTTTCTTCAATAATGGTGTTGGCAAAATGGATAGATATGTGCACAAAGAAGTGAAACTAGTCCCCAACTTACACCATACACAAAACTAACCTCAAAATGGATAAAAGACTTAAATGTGAGATGTGAAAACATAAAAATTATACAAGAAACCACAGGCAGCAAAATCTCAAACATCTCATCTAGTAGAATTCTCACTGATACTCTTCTAGGGCAATGGTCGGCAAACTCATTAGTCAACAGAGCCAAATATTAACAGTATAATGACTAAAAATTATTTTGAGAGCCAAATTTTTTAAACTTAGACTTCTTCTAACGCTATTTCTTCAAAACAGACTCGCCCAGGCTGTGTTATTTTGTGGAAGAGCCACACTCAAGGGGCCAAAGAGCCGCATGTGGCTCGCAAGCCATGGTTTGCCAACCACTGTCCTAGGTCAAAGGGAAAAAAGTTAACAAATGGGACTACATCCAAATAAAAAGCTTCTGAAGAGCAAAAGAAACCATCACCAAAAATGGTGAAACCATGGTATGGGAGAACATATTCACTAATGATACATATGGTAAGGTGTTAATTTTCAAAATATAGACACAACTCATATACAATATAAAATATCCATGGGCAAAGGACCTGAATAGACATTTCTCCAAAGCGGGCATACAGATGGCCAATAGACATATGAAAAAATAGTCAACATCACTAGTCATCAGAGTTACAAATTAAACACCTGCCAGAATGGCTACCATCAATAAATCAACAAAGAACAAATGCTGGTAAGGATGTACAGAAAAGAGAATCCTAGTATGCTGCTCGTGCAAATGCAGACTGGTGCAGCCACTATGTAAAACTACATGGAGTTTCCTCAAAAAATTAAAAATAGAATTCCCATTTGACACAGTGGTCCCACTTTTAGAAATATAGTCTGAGAATCCTGAAAAACCAATCAGAAAGAATGTATGCACCCCTATGTTCATAGCAGCGTTATTTACAATAGCTAAGACCTGTAAAACACCCAAGTGCCCATCAGCAGATAAGTAGATAAAAGAGCCCTGGCACATTTACATAATGGAATACTATGCATTCATAGAAGAGAAGGGTTTATTACTCTTTGAGACAGCGTGGATGGACCTGGAGACCAGCATGCTAAGTGAAATAACCCAGTAAGAGAAAGACAAATATGTGATCTCATTTATATGTGGAATCTAATGAAAAGATAAATGAACAAAATTGGTCCAGAGGCATGGATGCATAGAGCAAACTGACAGATATCAGAGGAAGTGAGATGTGGGCTACTGGAAGAGATTAATCAAAGAACTTATATGCATATATGCATAGCCCATGGATACAGACAACAGCATGCTGAAGGTCCACAGTGGGGTGGGGCCTGGGTAGAGAGGAGATATGGAGAGGAGACTGTCAATAATAAACAATGTATTTTTTAAAAAGTTGACTATGTAAGTATGGATCTATTTTTGGACTCTTTGCTTTATCCTATTGATCTATATATCTGTCTTGAAGCTAATATTACATTTCCTAATAACTGTAACATAATAAATATTGAAATCAAACAACAAGAACAAAACTACATGTACTATATGTACATTTAAAAATAAAAACAGCCCTGCCAGTGTGGTTCAGTTGGTTGAATGTTGTCCTGTACACCAGAGGTCACTCACTGGTTTGATTTCTGGTCAGGGCATATGCTTGAGTTGTGGGCTCCATCCTCAGTTGGGTGTGTGCAGGAAGCAGACGATCAATGATTCTTTAATCATTGATGTTTCTCTCTGTCCCTCTCCCTCCTTCTCTCTGAAATCAATAAGAATATATTTAAATAAAAATATATTTGTTGGAGTGTCATCTAGTACACTAAAAAGGTTGCAGGTTTGATTGCCAGGCAGCACACATACAGAGGTTGTGTTTGACCCCCATTCAGGGTAAGTATAGAAGATAATGCATTGGTATCTCTCTCTCTCTCTCTCTCTCTCTGATTCACTTTCTCTCCTACCCTCCCTCTTCCCCTTTCTCTTTTCCTTTTTCTCCAAAATCAACAAACATCCTCAGTTGAGTATTAAATTTTTAAAAGTAAGTATCAAATACTTTGTACATTTAAAAAAAAATTTAAATTGATTTCAGAGAAGAAGAGAGAGAGAGAGTTAGAAATATCAATGATGAGAATCATTGATCGGTTGCCTCCTGCCTGCCCCACACAGGGGATAGAGCTCAAAACCCAGGCATGTGCCCAGACCAGAAATCCAACCATGACCTCCTGGTTCCTAGGTCAACACTCAACCATGAGTCACTTCAGCTAGGCACTTTGTATAATTTTTAAAATAAGGACTATTTTGTTGCTCATTTTTCTACATCCTTAAGAAATTATGTACTGCCCTGTGATATTTTCCTGCAGGTGTTGAAAACAGTGTTAATTTACTCTTCCCTCTTATAAAGGTCCTTTTGTCTCTCAATTATAAGTTCTTTAAATTGGGAATTTGCTCTATTCCCTAGTCTTTATTCAGAGCTTAATATATTAATTTGTGTAAAATCAATTACTTATTTCATTCTATATAACAACTAGTGGCCTTATGCACAGATTCGTGCACATTGTAAGGAAATTAATAAGAATTCCTTGGGCACTGCCATGGCTTGAAGGGTGTCTGCAGATTGGGGGTAGGGGGGATGGACAGGGAGAAGAAAACTCCTGTTTGAGTCTTCTGGATTGCAGCGCTGGCTCCAGTGCAGGGACTAATGCTGGTAGGGTGGGACTGGAGCCAACCTCCCACAGTCCCTCCCTGGGGTGGCGCTATGGCTTGAAGAGAATGTGAAGAGTGAGCGGGGTCCCTCAGCCTGGCCTGCAGGGATCAGGCCGAAACCAGCTCTCCAAAATCCGCTGAGAGGTCCTGGAATTGTTAGGGGCCATTTGCAAAGTTGCTATTGTAGAGGGTATGGAATGCAAATACAAGTGTCCAGTAAACCAGATTCAGGGCCAACAGTGCCCCAGGAACAACATACCCCACAGCTGAAGGTGGAATTGCATGGCCGGCCTGGGGAGGAATTGGGCTCCCTCCTCTCTGGTTCTGGAGTGCATCACCCAAGAACTGCCACTGCCAAGTCACCACAGCTCAGCAGTTCTTGCATTGAGCATCTGCCCTTTGGTGGTCAGTGCACATCATACGTACCCGTCGGTCAGATGGTCACTTAGCCTTTTACTGGTATATATAGAAGGTAATTCTGTGGCATAATAAGAAAGCCTGGTATGTCCCACTGTTATTCATACCCTCCCCCCTCCAGGAGTCCAGTCCAAGAACCATGTTTCACCAACTAATTGTTACATTACTAATCCATGTCAAACTGCAAGAAGAACAATCATGCCATCAATGACTTGAAATTTCATTTGAGATAAAAGTGTAAAATCCACGTAAAAATCTAGTTCTGGGCAAAATCTAGTTCTGGAGTTGAATTACTGTTGTTCTAATGTCTATTTAATTGAGATTATGATAACGGTGATTATGGAGGTGGAAAACTACATGATTGATATTCCATATAAATTAAGAGGGAATGTTACAGTTAACCTGAAAATACTTGTGGATGAGAGACTCTTTACCTCCAAGTAGATAACATGGACAAGGTATTCACCGCTCCTCTCCTCTCTTCAAATTCCGAATTGTTTCTAATTGCTATAAACTTTTAGTTTGAGTTTCTACATCTCACCTTTACTTAAGTTTTCATTGTAAATTGATAAATTTCCTCAACACATCTCTCTCAGAAATCATTTAATAAAATCAAGCAAGAAAGGCCACAGCTGAAACAATTATAGAAACTAGAGAGACTGAGCTCTACAAATCTGGTTTCATTATGTTTATGTCTTAACAAAAACATATGCAAGATGGGCGTCTATGGTATGATGGAATAATTGAGAACAAACTAGAATAAATGGTCCTTACCATGAGAAAGCTGTATCAGATTAATTTTGTACTTTTTAGTACATCAAAGCAAGCCCCAACATCGTATCAGTAATAACACTTAAAGCAAAAAGTTCTGAATGCCATACATAGGAATAAAGTTATTCACAAGGTAATTAATGTACAAGCTGTCCTAGCTGATAATTCAAGTATAGCACTTTTATAATTTGTTGAATTATAATAATTTACAATGCTACTATTAATAATCTAAGCTTAAATTTTAGTCTTTATTGAATGCTTGAACATTTATGTATTATTTCATATTCACAATGCAATAATGCAGATATAATAATCTCCACTTTATAAATGAGAAAACCAAAGCCAAGCAAGTAACCTGTTAAATGCCATATAGCTAATTAAGTAGATGAACTAGGATTTAACCCCAATGGCTAAGTGAATATTTTGTTTTTTACCTTTGTTTTTTATAACTAGGTCCAGATGCACAATTATTTTCCAAGATATTTGCCAAGAGCAACTTTTCTGATTTTGAGTTTGCTCCCCAACATTTTAAAAATAAGTATTTGAAACCCTAACTGACCACAGGAAATGTACAATTGGTACTGATACATTTTGCCAGCTATGCACACATCTATTTTATTTTTAAACTCCATCAAAAAGTTCATTATAGAAAATTCAATCAAATTAGTGGGAGTTCATTTTAAACTAGTTTTAGAATACAATATAAAAATATACGAGAGAATAATATAACCCCCATGTATCCGTCACCCAATTTTAAAGAACCTTAACATTTTGGATATATATTCAGGTCCTATGGCTGTTGTAATAAAGTAGCATAAACTGGCAAACTTGAAACAAAATCATTCTTTTTCTCAGTTCTAGAGGCTAGAAATGGAAAACCAAGAGGTGTTGGCAATGTTGGTTCCCACTGCAGGCTCCAATACTCTTGTCATGATGGTTCCCAGCAATCCTTGCTGGCCCTTGACTTGTAGATGCATCATTCCAGTGTCTGCCTCTGCCTTCACCTCACAGGGTGTTTTGTCTCACTTATACTCTTACAAGGATCTCATTTTTTAGATTAAGAGCCCACTCTATTATGCTCTCACATTAGTTTAATGAATTACCTCTGTAACAATATAAAGTCACAAAGATTCGGGAAACCTCTGAAAGCCTCACCATTAACTATGGTATTTTCTCTACATTTCTGATAGATACACAGAAGAAGTCTCTTTCTGGTGCTCATTTTATGTTTTTACTGCCAACTTTTAAAATTAAATGCTATATTTTATTGACATCAAAATTTTTGTCATGAAAGCAGAAAGGTTCACATTAAAAAATGCTTCAAACAAAAATTAATTCAGTGTAGTGTGAATTATTAAAACACCAGCATATAGATGCTATGTGCCTTATTGTGAAAATCAGAATTTTTCTGATAAATCTTTATTCAGATTATTACAATTGTTCTTTTCCCCCCATACTTCCCCCTCCATCCAGCTACCACCCTTCCCTCTACCCCAACCTCCCCTCCATTGTCCTCATCCATAGGTGTATGATTTTTGTCCAGTCTCTCCCTGTACCCCCCTCACCCTTTCCCCCTGAGAATTGTCAGTCCACTCCCTTCCTATGCCCATGATTCTACTATATTCACCAGTTTATTCTGTTCACCAAATTTTTAACTCACTTGATTTTTAGATTCACTTGTTGATAGATATGTATTGCTTGTTCATAATTTTTATCTTTACCTTTTTCTTCTTCTTTCTCTTCTTAAAGAGTACCTTTCAGAATTTCATATAATACTGGTTTGGTGTTAATAAACTCCTTTAGTTTTTTATCTATGAAGCTCTTTACCTGACCTTCAATTCTGAATGATAGCTTTGCTGGGTATAATCTTGGTTGTAGGTACTTGCTATTCATCACTTTGAATATTTCTTGCCACTCGCCTACCCTGTTTCTCTGAAAATAAGACAGTGTCTTATATTAATTTTTGCTCCCAAAGATACGCTAGGTCTTATTTTCAGGGGATGTCTTATTTTTCCATGAAGAAGAATACGGTACACATTTATTGTTGAACAAAAAAAAAAGTAAATTTATTACCTGTATACAGTATGGTAGTAGTTGTCATCACAATCCAGCTCACTGATTGGTCACAGCGCAGCCAGAGCCGTTCAGGCAAGGCAAGGTATCTTTAAGTCAGGAGTCAGATGCCTTACGGTAGCTTCGGGGGGCTTATATTCTGGAGAGGCCTTATGTTCGGGGGATGCCTTATTATCGGGGAGGGTCTTATTTTGGGGGGAATGCCTTATATTACAGCAAGAGGCAAAACTAGGAGTAGGTCTTATTTTCGGGGGATGTCTTACTTTCAGAGAAAACAGTATAGCCTGTATAGTTTCTGTTGAAAAATCAACTGATAATCATATGGGTGCTTCCTTGTAGGTAATTAACTGTTTTTCTCTTGCTGCTTTTAATATTCTGTCTTTTGCTCTTGGCATTTTAATTATGATGTGTCTTGGTGTGGTCCTCTTTGGATTCCTTTTGTTTGGGGTTCTGTGTGCTTCCTCGACTTGTAAATCTATTCTTTTACCAGGTGGGGGAAGTTTTCAGTCATTATTTCTTCAAATAAATTTTCAGTATCTTGCTTTCTCTCTTCTTCTGGCACCCCCATAATTCTGATATTGGTATGCTTGAAGTTGTCCCAGAGGCTCCTTACACTAACTTTATATTTTTTTATTCCTTTTTCTTTTTGCTTTTCGAGTTGAGTGTTTTCTGTTTTTGTATTTCAAATCTTTGACTTGATTCTTGCGTTCTTCTAGTCTGCTGTTAGGTCTCTGTATAATATTTTTTATTTCAGTTAGTGTATGTTTAATTTCTAGTTTGTCCTTTTTCATCTCCTCTTGGGTCTCGCTGAATGTATCCATCTTTTCTAGGAAATTCATGAAAAACCTTTTAACCATCGTTTTGAACTCTATATCCAGTCATTTGGTTCTTCCAATTCTTCCATTTGTGATATGTTCCTTTGTCTCTGCATTTTTGCTATTTCCCTGAGTTGGTAGAGTAGCTTTGTGTGCTATGTGTCCTATATGGCCCAGTAGCTCCGCCTCCCCAGTTACCTGAGGTAGATGGAGTCTTTTGGTGCATCCCTTTGTGGACTGTGTGTATAGCCTTGTTGTACTTAGGTCTTGATTGTTGGTATCACTGGGGGGAATTGACCTCTAAGCCAATTGGTTGCGAGGATCAGCTATGTCTATGTCAGGAGAACTTCTGTGCTGGAGTCAGCCTTATGATACAAGACTTGCAAAATTGCAAAAGCCTCTGTGTTCAGCTTGGATGGGGAGGAGTCTCAGGGCTGAGCAGACTGGCTCAGCCACATCAGCCCTGTCCTACGTGGCCCCTGGGTCTCCCTGTCCCTCGATAATCACTGCAGCCCTCTCTGTGCACTCATGCTTGAACGCCTCCAGACCTCTGCCTTTCTGGCTCCCCCGAGTTTCCCTGTGCTCCAGTTAGGATTGGTTAGGCTTCATAATGCTGCCTTCATGAGGAGGTTTATCCCTACAGGACCAAGTCTGGCTCCTCTATAAGCCACACAGGATTTCAATGCCTTGCAACTTGAAAGCAGCAGATATTATTCAATACCTGAAAGACATGAAAAGATTCTCTCATCATACGCCTATGCCCAGAAAAATGCCAGTGTTATTCCAGGCCTGAGTACCATGACCACTTGTTTGGCTCACTTGCTTTTTAAACTAAGCTGTGCTCCTTTGAGTAAGGTCTGCAGTGTACAGGCCTGCATCTAAAGCAGTGGTTCTCAACCTGTGGGTCGCGACCCCTTTGGAGGTCGAACGACCCTTTCACAGAGGTTGCCTAAGACCATTGGGAAATGCAGATATTTACATCACGATGCATAACAGTAGCAAAATTTCATGGTTGGGGGTCACCACCACATGAGGAACTGTATGCAAGGGTCGCGGCCTTAGGAAGGTTGAGAACCACTGATCTAAAGAAAGCTTCTTTCTCACGGCAAAGCCAGGTAGACCTATCTGCCATGGTAAAAACTCTCCACAGTACAAGCCTTAAAACTTCTCACACTGTGCCCTGAGGTACAAAACCTGATCTGAAATAGTGTAAGTCTACTTATAGTCTCTCAGTGTCCAAAGGAAATAAAATAGGAGGTTATCTCTACTTGGAATGTGAACATGCCTTTCATTTTACAAGTAGAAATAATAAAATTTTCAATATACCAACACAATTTGCCACTTAAGGGAGCTTTATAAGTAAACAGAAAAAATAAAGACTTTTTTTTCCAGTGTGAGTAATCTTTCCCAATATTATCTATTCTGTACATCCATACTTTTGAATTCAGGATATAATTGATCCTGGCTTTTCACATTTGGCATTACCAATTTTTACCATTTTGCATTAATTTTCCAAATAGGCTGGTTAAAACCCAATTAAAAAGTTTTCTCTCTCTTCTCACAGTTTGGTCCCACCAAACAAGCAAACATGACAGATATTTAATAGCAATGCCTGAATAATCTGACAACTTCAGAAATGTGTAAATTAAAGATACGAAGACATAAACAAGCCATAAATAGTTTTCATGGATAGGACTTATTAAAATTCTGAATAAACAAAAATATTAAATGGGTAAGAACATATAAAAACTTTCACAATCTTAAGGCACATTGACATTAAATAGTGGCAGAAGTCTTTTCTCCCAATGAATACTGACTATAAATGTCTCACAGAAAATGTTGCTTAGATTTCCCAACTGAAAGTTATCTTGGAAATTAAAAGATAATAGTGAACTTTCATATGCAAAAGTTAATAGTAATAATAATGTAGCTTTAAGATTAGGGAAAGAAAACACTCCACCATAGATAATCTTCTTATACAACATTTAGCAACAAATCTTTCCATCCCTTCCATCTTTTGGCTAAGGATCCTTATATTAAATACTGTACACTAGAGAGAGTATAATCATTTTCCCCATATGGAAAACTTACTGGGCAGAAAATATTGAAATATGACTTCATTATCTCAGCTCAACAGTGGCATATCCCACATTTAAAAGAAAAAAAAATCCACACATATCAAGTTTACTAAGGTAGAACTTTATATCAATATTCCCCATTATATTCATATATATATACACACACACACATATACATATATATATATATATATATATATATATATATATATAGAGAGAGAGAGAGAGAGAGAGAGAGAGAGAGAGAGAGAGAGGGATTCTTTGACATGGAAAAATCACAGGAATTGTTAACAGGAGAAGGAAAAGAAGGAAGGAAGATGGAAAAGAAGAAAAGCAGGAAAAAAGGGAGGGAGAAGACAGGAAGAGGTGGGAGAAGAGTGTGAGAGGAGGAGGCAGGAGAAGAGGGAGGAGCAGTGAAGCTACTTAGAGCAGCAGTTGCCAATCTTTCGGATCTTATGGACCACCAGTGGTTCATGCACCACCAGTTGGCACCGCTGACCTAGAGGATATAATCAGTGAACACAGGCAGAGTTCTCTAGATAAATAATGGTGACAAGAATCTTCTAAAGAGGATAAGGATAAATATGAAAGATATGTACATTACACTCAGATAATGCAAGATTTTTTTAGTTGCTTTCTTTTTCCATCACTAACCAGTCAGGAAGTTTGGTTAAATAAGGCATTAAGAGATGGATGTTTGTGTTACCTCCCAAAATTCATACCTTGAAATCCTAAACCCCAGTGTGATGGTATCAGGGGGGTGGGGGGAAGCTTTGGGAGGTACTGAAGTCATGAGAATAGAGCCTTCAAGAATGGGATTAGCCCTCATATAAAAGAGAATCCACAGAGCTCCCTAGTCCCTTCCTCCACATAAAGACACAGTGAGAAGGTACAATCTATGGACCAGGAAGTCAGCCACCAGACTGAATCTTCCAGAAGCATAATATTGAACTGTGAGCAATAAATTTCTGTTGTTTATAAGTTATCCAATCTATGGTGTTTTGTTATAGCAATCTGAATGGACTGACATAAAAGTAGAAGAGTTGGGGGGGAAAACTGATCAAACAGGTCTACTCATAATCTGAGCATTCTGGCATCACACTCACAGGAAGGAGAAAACACTGTGGACAGAGAAGCTGAAGCCCTGACCACTTCTCAGACAACCTGTGGATGGTTTGATAGAACAGTAAATAGAAACAATGCAATGAATGCTTTCTCAATCCCAGAGCTTTTGGGCAACAATTGAAGGCCATGGTGCACTCTATCCTGCTTTCTCCTCCAACCTTGAGGCATGTATAGTAATAATCACTTGCCATTTACTGTTTCCATAATAAAGCTTTCAGGGACTGCCACCTTATGCCACAGTGTACACAATTTTGAAGTGCTAAGTAAAAGAAAGACCAAGATGTGCATCCCTCCATGAATCAGTCCCCCTTCATATATTTGCTGATAACCAAGCAAGTCAGTGTTCTTCAAATCTAGGAGGAGGCAACCCCAGTCACTGCAGATATCCTGGAAGGACAGGCTAACCCAGAAGAGAGTTCTGCAAAGAGGCCCAGAAATGGAGTGAGAAAGATGAGGGGGGAAAAAAAGGTGGGGAAGGGAGTGAGAAAGGGAGCCAGCTAGACTGATTTCTGGAGCTCTACATGGAGGGGAGCAAGCAGGAAGTCCCCAAACATAGCCCTTCCTCTCTACTCCCTGGCTTGTTCAAATCATCTATCTCTGACTATCCCAAGGAAAGGAGGAGGGCCAAGTTCATCAGTGAGTGGGCCAGAACATGCACTGAAACCAAGTTAAAAAACGAAGATTACTGAGCAGTGAGTGGGGGTGGAAAGGCTGGTCTCCATCATTCTTCCAAGCAAGCATGGAACAGAGTTTAAGTCTACTTAATACCTTACCTGTTGAAGGCCCCTTTATAGCATTCTATAATCATCACTAATTTAATACCTGTCTAAGCCACATCATCAGATGTGCATGTAATTTTATAAGAAAAAGTAGGAGATAAACTAGGATGGGAATTAAATTCCTCTATGTGGTGTAATTTTTGGAACAAAACTCAGTAGTGAAGCTAAACACTCAGCAGCATATAAAGGATTAAATGAATTCTAAGCTGACTGAAAAAAAAATCATACTTACTGTTTCATCATCATCATGTAGAGATTGAAAGCCACATGGGAAAGAAAATTCAGTTCTGCAACTATTTGTTTTAAGTTAAAAAATAAAAGCATGTACAAAGCATCTCAAATAGACAGAATTTGCTCAAAAAGAAGCAAAGTTGCGATAGAAAACCACAATTACCAAAATAATGGTTCCTAAACACTTTGCTTGAATTCAATACTGCATAATTCCCTCCCTCCCCCCAGCATTGGACTACTCCAAATCCATATAATCAGTGGACACTCAAATGTTGGCTGAGTAGAAATAAGACAAGTATGAGTATCACATTTGTCGGTCAAGCTTAATGAGCCAGTCTAGAGTAAACTGTTTTTAAAGACAATAAATATATGTGGTATAAAAACCACAATAATCTCACTAAATTAAATACCTGTTGGATTTTAATTTCTAAATGTGATAGAGTATATACCAAACATTTGGAAACAAAATTAGAAGCACATAAACCAGTATTAGTGCTGTTAAAAATGTATAGTTACATAAACTTGACAGTGACTAAAGTTGAAGGTCTTATAAAAGTGTATATGTATATGTATGTGATGATACCTTATAGGGTGATATAGCTAAGGAACCTTTAGACATCTTCTAGTACATCTTCTAGTACACCCCTAAAGATGTACACATCCTTGTCATGTCAATCAGCTAGATTCTGAATGACAAATGTTCATAAGATCACTGCCACACAAAACTACCCACTCTTGCTGCTTTGAATACTACTGCTTTATCCATAGGAAGCTGCCTGTATTATATCAAAAAAGTCAGGTATCGGCAGTTTCCTGTGGTCCATCTGGAAAATTACCATTTATTATTATTTTTAATTTATCTTAATTATTGAAAGTATTTCATATCATCCTCTTTATTCTCCCTCCTCATTGGCCCTCCTCTCCATTATTGCCCCCTCCCCAGGCCTTCACCACACTTATGCATGGGTTATGAATAAGGGCATACAAGTTTTCTGGTTATGAAAAATTATCAATTAAAATGCAATATATGCTGGGCATTGTGATAAGTCAATGTCCACAATCTTATTTCATTTTCACAGCTTCATAAGAAATCCACATATCATTTCTATGTACATAATATTTCCATTTTGAGATAGGTGTCAACATGTTCAAGTCCTCTGGGTTTGCCAACACAAAAGGGAAAGCTTTCAAAGAGTGGCATGGTCTCAAGCATCCCCTACTACAAGATGGTAAAGTAAGCCAGGGTGACTTTTATAATCAACTGTTTATACATCTGTCTCTCCCCCAATAGAGAGACTTCATAGGGGTACAAGAGTAAACTAAAAATATGATTTTTAAAAATTCTTTATTTCCTGTCCTTTTACTAACAGAATGTGTAATTGATTAATCTATTGTATACACTGAACCTTGTGTTCTGGCTGAGATTTTGTTAGTTTTCAGTTGACTGGGCAAGCACAACAAGAACTTACAGGCCTGGCCACCAAGAATGCAGGGGCTGATTAACTCGGTCTCAGACACACAAGGATGACACACACTTGATCACCACTTGTGAGATTTCAGAATGCTGACCAACCTGTTCTAGGGACCAGGAATAAAGACATTCATCTAGGCCCAAGACCCCACGGAATGCAAATTCCAGGACTGCAAATCACCAGCAGCTCTCTTGTACTCTCTACCATTCCCTTTCCCCAGTTCTTCTAGATAAGCTTTCTCCTTACAAGCTTAAGAGAAAGGTGGATATTAAGGTTTTTATTGGTCACCTTCCCACATTTTTGCAATATGTTATTATTAAATGCACACTTATAACCCTGTCTCTGCTTTTTAGCTGGGGTGTGGCAGTGTTACACACTGTAGACTCTTGAGGTCAGAGACACTACCTATTTATCTTTATAGTTCCAGGGCACCAGGCAGTACCTGATTAGCACTTAAATAGATGTTTAATTAGATGAGCTGTTTAACTGAAAAAAATAAATAAATAAGGTTACTTAATTTAGAGTCTAGATATGCTCAGTACTGTATAAGCCATGGTTTCCTGTTGTAAAAAAACTTAGAGAGCTATACATGTGACAACATGAATTAAGTGTTAAATTCTACAAAAAAAAAGAAAAAAAGGCAGATACTTTTAGGAAAGCAACACTTCAAGCAATAATAATAGCACCTCATACTTAGCACTGTGTTTGGTCATTTAAACTGGTTTAATCATTAATGATCTTGGGAGGGAGATACATTATATCTGTTTTACAGATGAAGAAAATGAAATATAGCAGAGTTAAGTAAATTCCTGGAATCACATAGGTAATATATGTTAGAGCGTGGGTTCCAACCCAGATAGAAATAAAACAGTTGTTTCTGCCTGTTTTACTTTCCTGTGTATAAACTCTATTTCCTCTGTGACGAAGCCTTCACAAGCCCTTTAAAAGTCAGATTTCTAACCATTTTTGTAGCATGAACCTTTTGGAAGTCTGGTAAAGTCTATGGATCCCTCTAAAAGTGTAACACTTGTAAATGCATACAATTAAGTTCATAGCATTTCAGAAGGAAAGCAGTTTTACTGAAATATAGTTATAAAGATATTTTTTAAAACAAATTTGTGCTATAGCAATTTATGTGCATCTTTAATAAGTCAACAAGATATAATGAGATATTTAAATGTAGCTTCATGTAGTTTATGAACATAAACAATATATCAAGATAGCTACAATAAAATACATAATACAAAAATATATGTACTTCAATTGGCGATAAAGCAACGGATGCTGTTAGTAGTACTAGGTTTGTTGTCTACATTCATAATAAAAGCAAAATACTAAATTACTGTTAGAGAAAATAAAGGTGCAATGTTTTCCCATCTGAGTTCACTGATTCCCGAATTTTATCCAGTTGAATTATTTCAACTGTAAATTACAACTAATCAATTTCTCTCTGAAGCTATTGAATTTTCCCTCAAAGGACTCATCCTGGGCCTCCCTCACATCTTGACTAGGAATGTTGGGAATGTGCCTTAATAGAATATTCAGCACTTCAGAACAAGGCAGAATTCATGCTCCTAGGAGGTCACTTGCAGTAGCATTTAACATAAAGTAGATGGTCAAAGGTTTATGGGGTAAATGCATGCAAATCTGATATTATCCCCTTGGCTAAAAATGTTAGGCACTTCCTAGAAGCTTGAATTTTGTTTCAAATTGCTGTCCTTCAAGGCAGCAAAGCTTGCCTCACCACCCAGCAGGGCTTGATGGAGGACCTCAAGGCGTACCCCCAGTGCTGGGTCGGAACCCTGCCCAGTAAGGCTTGAAGGGGAACTTCAGGCTAGTCCCCCCACCCAGAAAGGCTTGACAGGGAATCTTAGGCCATGTCCCCCGGGGCTTGATGGAGGACCTCAAGGCATGCCCCCTGCCCTGGTCTGGGCTGGGGACCTGAGGCTATGCCCCCTACCAAGTAGGGCTTGACAAGGGTGGGACTATCTGGGTCTGGATCTAGCCCAATAGAGGGGGTGTGGGGGAGGAAGCGGCCAGGTCTGAGTCTTATGTGATTTTGAGGTGCATGTGGGTGTGCAGGGATTTGACTCTGGGTCCTGTGGTGTGCCCCAGACACTGACAGGAGGAAGGTTTTCATATACATTTTACTAATTTTCTTTCATCTCTGACACTTCTATTAAAGAGAAAGGCCAAATAGCAATATTAAATTATTTCTTCTAATTAATCCTCTTTCAATGTGCATGAATTTCATGCATCGGATCACTAGACTATAATAATAATAAGTCATTGGATAAATATCCTCTGATGAGGATTAACAACAACAAAAATTATAAACATATAGTAAGCTTCATTACTCTACCAGGTTTATAAAGGTAAATAATGCCAGGAAAATGGAATTATTTACACCTGGAAACTTTTAGAAGTTGAACAGTGATCAAGGGGATAAAGGAAATTTTTAACTCTAAATTAAGGAGAACTTTCTAAAACAAAAAAAAAATCCATTTCAGAGGTCGTTTACCTAATGAGGCAAAGAACTAACTATACTTGTTCAAATAAATGTTCCTTAAACTTAAGGTAACAAGATAATTTGAAGTAAAATAAATGAAACTAAGCAACTTTCTCAAGAAAGACACTTAAAGTTAAAGAGCATGTCCTGTATTAATGAAGGAGTAGTTTTACTAAATGTAATCTGTGAACAAATGGGCTTACACATCAGTGCTTCTGCTCAGAGATCCTTTAAGCACCAACTTGGCATTCTCCCTCACAGAGAATATGGCTTTGCTGACTCTGAATTTAGTAAAAGCACTAAGTTTCCAATCGATAGCCTCATGGCTATAAACTCCTACATATGTCTAAACTCTTCTTGAATTGTGGCACCAGACCAAAGTATACAAAGACTGGGACATAGCACAAAACAAGCTTCTCAGATCTAGCCAGGGTCACCTTCGCAAGGGAACCCTAAATTCAGCACTCCTTCACGACTGGGTATAGAGAATTGGAGGATGCTACTGAGGTAAGCCACGAGAGGTAAGCCACGTGTGCTTCTGCTCTTGGTGCCTTGAGTTAAAATTCCAGATCACTGGTCAAACAGGAAACCTACACTGTGTCTACTCATCCCAGCCCCTTGGGTAGACAAAACAGCCTTTTACAAGAATGCAGATGTAGGAGAAAAGAGAATTTTATGAGTTAGCAGAGGTCTAGCCCTGACCTCTGCCACAAATTTGCCAGGAGGGGGCTTGAAAAAGTCAGTTTCTTCCAAAAGTACATCAAGAAAGAGGAGAAAAATACTCAAACAGGATGATTTCTTCACCTATTTTCAAGCAAAAAAATCCTACCATTGGGGGATTATCCACTCTTCATCACAAAGTGGATATCATCAAGAATGTAGGCAACTCTGCAAAACACAATGACAGGCAGCACAAAGCAAACAAATCTAAATAGAAACAGTAATCTCAGACACGAAAACACATTTTCCAGATTCATACAGAAAACCACATTTAAAATGCCAGCCTTAGACTTTAAGAAATGTGATGTCAAACAAAACAGCTAATATCAAAAATGAATAAATAGAATGTGATCTGCAGAGCTCATAGCATATTTAAAATCTCACTTCTCATTACCAGTTCCTGGATTTTGTCTATGAATGTGTTGACCTCTTTTTTTTTTTAAACTTTCCTGCTACAGGCTGCCAATCTTGGTTTACTTAGTGATCATCAATTCATTATGAAAAAACAGACCTTTTTCATGACATTATTTCAAAGTTTAGAAAAGATTTTGACAGTCAAACATCCCTTGGAATGTGAAACGCAAATCTACCTATTCCAAAAAATGATAAAGAAATTCTCATTGGAATATTTAAATATAGATCTGCCCAGCCCCTTTAACTCTAGGTTGTACACCCAAGACTAAGTAACACACAGTTGGTGCATCTCAATTCTAAGAAGGTAAGACCATTACATAAAACAAGACAAAACAAATGCTTTAAAGGAGTTCTCACTTTTTGCAAGCCAATCATTAAACAAATGCACTTAACTTGTAAATCAATTTTAAGAGTCTGATAATGTCAGATGAAGAAAGTAGGCGGTAGAAAAGAAATGATACCAAGCTGACCGCTGGTGGTGAGAAGCTGCCTCAGATATTCCTGAGAAAGAAACGGACTAATGAAATCAAGTTTCTGGGCATTCTGGATCAGGAAGTAAGATACATAGAGTCCTTTGTGTTTTTCCTTTTTTTTATGAATGTGTACAAAAATTCAAAAACCATGGCCTGGAGATTTCTCCTGGAACTATAGTATCAAGCCATGTTCCTTTTTGTATTCTTTACATTTGGAAATATAAGAGCATGTGAGCAAAGGAAAAGGAGAAACAGAAACAAATTAACTTATACGTAGGCAATGGGAGGAAACATCAGATATCACCTTCACTATGCAACAGAGTGGGACACAGGTGCACAGCAATGACATAAGTTATACCAAAATTCCATTCACAGAGCTACTAATATAAGACAGGTGGTAGCTGGAATGAGGAGGAGGAGGAAGAACTCTGATGCAAACTGCCATCACCAATGATTTATGGATAAGAAAACACAATCCAAGAACAATGATAAAATTAGAAATTGTATGCATATATTCATAACTCAAGGGCAAAGACAACACGGTGGTGAAGGCCATGGGTGCAGGCCAGGGGACAGGGGTGAGAGAGATGAGATCAATGGAGAAAACAGAGACATAATACTTTAGACAATAAAGATTTTTAAAAAACAATAAAATAGGGTGCAGTCTCCACTTGGAATGTAAACTTTTTCAACACCTTGGTAATTTTTAAAAGATTAAATACCTCCATTACTCTCTTCCAGTGTTTGGAACCACAAGAGAAGGACAAATGGCACTAATAAAATAGAACTACACACCCTTTCTGAAAAGTTGTGAACAAAGCCAACCACCAAAAAGTTAAAGAAAAGCTCCAACATCCATATTTTTGCACAATAACTGCATTGGAATGTTTCCATTATCCTGAAAACAGCTAGTATACAATTGTATATACTGTCATTTCCACATATCTGTTATAAATCATAGTCATTGGTTATATTTGGGTGAAGTCCACTTAAATTTTGTGAAAGAGAAGAAGATAACAGATGAGAAGAACAAGTTCGAAAATAATATGTTGCAATAAACCTATGTTTACCCAACCATAGAATCAGCTGAAGTTTCCTACACTGAAAAGCAAAAAGACATGGCCAGCAAGGAAAAGCAGGTAGAATGAGTGTTCATTTTATGTCTTCCTCCAGACAATGATTAACTAGCAGGGGAGAAAAGAACTTGAAAAATTTTTAAAAAAGAAGAAAAGATGAAGGTAAAGCAGAATCTATTGACAATTAGCAACCATAAAATTATTGAGATTATAACTGCTAACTTTTATTAATCAGCTATGTATGCTACCTGTCACTTCCTTCTTTTCTTGTTCTGGTCCTTCTCTATAATTTTGTCTGCCTAGTTAGATAATCCAGATGCTTGGATCCATTTCACTTCCAAATCACTCTAACTTTATGAGGAAAAAGATTGATGAAATTTCAAGAGCAGATTTTTTCTTATTCTTACTTTATAAGCCAGTATTTAAACCAAAGACATCCAATAAAAATAACATAACACAAATTATATTAAATCATTGTCTTCACAGTATATGCTTCCTCATAACATATTGAATAGTACTCAGTGAATATTTATTAACCAACAGATAGAAGCATACAAAGACACAGATCCAACTGGGCACCACATATAAACACCCTCAGAAAAATCCAATCCTATAAGGACCTAGTTGAAGAAAACTAACTTTTAATATAAAAGATATCTTGGTCAAATAAAGTGGAGAAAAAGAAATACCTTGGTCACATACTAAGACCCCAGGTATTAAAGAGAAGTAAAACAGGCCAAATATTTGAAGGTACAACCAATGTAAGAACAGAAAGATAATCCTTTTAATTTACTGTAGAAAATACAAATCTACAACCAAGATGAAAAAAGTTATTCATAAAAATCATTAAATAGAATTTATAAAAATAAAAAATTAATAACCAACATAGACTTTGGTGAAACTAGTATCCCCAGAGTATGAAGATGTATTTTCAATTAAGGTGATAATACATATTTATAAGATATATAAAAAAACTAATAAATATGTATTATCACTTTAATTGAAAATATATGGTTAGAAATGGGCATCACAACTAAAGGCAACTAGGCTTAAGAAATGAGAAAATTATCACTGATAGGTAAATAGTTGAAAATGGCTGTTTATAGTGAACAGTATATAACAACCTAAAAAAAATAGACTTCAAAAAATCAAAGAAGACAACAAAAAAAGATCATAGACTCACAGAATACAAGTTTCGAAAGAATATAATAGCCCAACCATGCTTTAAAGTATTTGCCATCTCCAAGGAAATACAAAAATCATGAAACTAAGAAGAGTCACAAGCAAAATAAATTCCATAGCAAAGCTAAAATATTTCAGAAATATAGAATTATGTGAAAATAAGAGTAAAAAACAAAAGATACAGTTTTTACATAGAAATTGAACCAAAGAATCTGTTGGATGGAACCAAAGAATCTGTTGTTAAACCTTAGTGGATGAGTTCTTAGCTCTGCTATAAAATATCCATGCAGCTTTGAACACAAGTCACTTCACCTCTAAGATGGAAATAATTCTACCTGTTTGAAAGGTTTATTCTAAAGAATAAAAATACTTTTTGGTTTGTTTCACAAAGCACATGGCACAGTTGTATTCAAAATGGCAACTGTGAAATAACTGTGGCAGAAAGAGTCCAAAACTCTTAATTCAGCTGCTTACCAAATATACAAGCACTAGCCAAGTTATTTAACCTGAGTTTTAGTTTCTATTTATGTAATATGTGTGTAGTAATACTTGCAACTCTATCAAAAAGAGATATTGGAAGAAAAAAAATTAGGTCTTTTTGGTAAACTACCTAAAGGCAATTAATAGTTGAGACTACTAGCATTGTTAGTCATTGCAAGGTATACAAAAATATCATTAAAGAGAAAAAAATCGTCCTGGCTAGTGTTGCTAAGTGGTCTGCACACCAAAGGGTCGAGGGTTTGATTCCCAGGCAACTAATCAATGTGTCTTTCTCTCCCTCTCCCTCTCTCTCTCTCTCTCTCTCTCTCTCTCTCTCTCCCCCTCACTCCCCACCCCTCCCTTCCACTCTCTCTAAAAATCAATGGAAAAAATATCTTTGGGTGAGGATTAATGACAACAACAAAAAAGAACAGGGGGGAAAAAATTGAAAAGCATCTTTTTTAAAACCAACTTTTCCAAGGGGGGGGGGAAGCACCTTTTGTGGGGAAAAACTCTTGAAAAGCAACTTTTTAACCACCAAAATGTACTCATTCAAGACTTTAATGAGTACCACCTATATACCACCTTGGAAATAACTCCCCAGATGTTAATCAGAAATGTAGTCTCCATAAACACATTACTAAGATAAAAAAAATCTTAGCACTTTGAGGGTTGCACTAAGTTGGATATAGTTTCCCAAATAAACAATGGCTGGAAATATCACCAGAAGAATAGAAAACCCTTGGTGGCCTCTTCAATACTTACATTTTTCTTTGTAACAATTCTAGTACGCAATCATCTAATTCCATTGCTTAGCAATCTACCAGTTATAAGAACAACATCTGGGGAGTAAGGAGGGGCCTGGAGATATTATGCTAAGCAAAATAAGCCTGCCAAAGAAGGACAAGTATCCCATGATCTCACTTAGATGTGCAATCTAATGAATAAAATAAACTGATGAACAAAATAGATCCACAACATGGAAGCATGCAACAGAGTGACGATTCTCAGAGGGAAGAGGCAAGAGGGGAGTGGAGGGGGCCAATGAGGACCATTTGTAATACTTTCAACAATAAAGACAAACTTTAAAAAGAAGTAATAAATAAAAGTATAGATTCTGCAATTTGGACTCATTAAGTCTAGCCAAGCTCTGGGATGTGTATGTACAGCCCATGAAGCACAAACCAGAACCAGCCACCAGTCAGGCTGCATTCACCAGTCCATTCTGCATGTGGCCAGTGCAACCAAATTCCTAAGGTATTAGCTTGAAATCTTCGCCACTTCACTTACCATCATGGTCCTAATGTTGCTCTCAGAACAACATACAATACAATACAAGCCTAAACCTTCTCTGAGCTAAATATCTCCAGTTCCTTCAAGTAATCTACAAATAATACATTTTAAACCTGACAATGCTAAATTGTTCACATCTTTTTATTTATATACTAGAGGCCCAGTGCATGAAATTCATGCCTGGGGGGCAGGGGAAGGTGCTCAGCCTGGCCTGCACCCTTTCCAATTTGGGACCCCCTCGGGGGATATCCGACTGACAGTTTAGGCCCACTTGGACATCTCATCAGGGACTGCTGGCTCCTAACCACTCACCTGCCTGCGGGCCTTATCGCCCCTAACCCCTGTGTGTGCCACCTGATCACCCCTAACCACTCTTCCCTGATGGCCTAGTCACCCCTAACTGCCTTGGCCCCCACCATCATGGATTTGTCCAGAAGGAGGATTAGGACCAGAAGATGTCCAGTCTATCTGTTCTAATTAGCATATTACCTTTTTATTAGTATAGATTATGCCCAGAAGAGAATGCAATCCTCACATAGAATACAATGGGAACAATCTCCCCTCCTCAGAATTACAATGTTTAGATTAACTAGTTTAAGTGTGCCTTTTACTCAGTTGTGGCGCTATCATATTCTGATTATTTTAAATACACTTATTTTGGAAAAATTTTAGATTCACATGAAAGTTGCAAAAATAGTATGGAGAGCTCCCACATCCTCCTTTGCAATTTACATGTACAGTGTGCCACAGTACTTTACCAAAAACAAACATGAGCTCAGTGCTTTCTTTTAATTACATCTTTTTACACAAATTACTCTTCTGAGCCACATTTCCTTCATCCTGAACAAGACTTTTCACTTTTGTTTTATTACAGGATGCAAATAAAGACCCTTACATTTTATCCTTTAAGATTCAGCACAATATTTCATCTTGTTAGTCTTTGATTCAAAGACTTGGGCTTTGACTCTTGCAAGATGAAATGTAATTCCTATACTTAAGATTTTAAGGTCTTATATTTGTTGATATTCTGAGTCAAGGTTCACTTTAGACAACAACAACTATCGCCATGAGATTCATGCCATACATGAATATACTAAGCAAGATGTTTATACTTCCATCCAACTCAACAGGCCAATTCTTAGGGTAATTAACTTCTGATGTATATTATCAATGATTTACAAATTCAACCAATTTTCTGTACATACAGTTACTGTATTTTTTTAATATATTTTTTTATTGATTTTTTACAGAGAGGAATGGAGAGGGATAGAAAGTCCGAAACATCGATGAGAGAGAGACATCTATCAGCCACCTCCTGCACGCCCCCCACTGGAGATGTGCCCGCAAGCAAGGTACATGCCCCTGACTGGAATCAAACCTGGGACCTTTCAGTCCGCAGGCCGATGCTCTATCCACTGAGTCAAACCGGTCTTGGCCAGTTACTGTATTTTTCATGCAAACATATTATTTCCCATCTCAGGAAAGTTCAGACACATTGTGTCTCCACATTTTTTTACTTTTTACTAACCTAAATATATGTTTGCATGTTTTGCTTTTTCAGCTGAAAGGCTTAGAATAACTGCACAATGCAAGGAATCCATTCACCAAATAACCAGAAAAGCTAAGGAAAAAAGAGAACTCTCTAAGTCTAACATCTACTGACAACTCACTGAACAGCTTATAGGAAAACTGGTGTTCATAGGAAATCCACAGAGAATCCCTAATGAATCAGTCACAAAACAAAACCAGAAGAAACAGCAACATGGCATTTGTAGTATTATTACTTCAAAAAGAAACGACATTCAATTTATCCTCTTGAAATTAGTTACTGGTCTTAATTATTATAAAGCTTAGGGAACATAGTGACACAAGATAGCAATTCACTATTGAAATCCCAATTAAAAGGGATAATTTAGACATGTGGACCCAAAGATAGTATATTCAGCTATATCAATCATGGCCAAAAGATTTTTCTAAACCGTTTACTTCTCCTCAAAGATGTGAATAAATTTTAATTCTGTTTATCTCTCAAAACCAGGCTGTGGAATCAGTGTTCTTAAATTAAAAAATAAAGCTGACAATGATTTCAGAAAAGTTGCAAACTCATTCCTTTATTATTCCAGTGAGTTTCTTAAAGTGGGAAATCCGTTTTAAAAAAATCTTTACTAAAGCATCAGACCCTGGCCAGTGTGTCTCAGTCGGTAGAAGCGCCGTCCTGCAACTTGAAAGGTCACAAGGCGTTCAATTCTGGTCAGGGCACATACCTAGGTTGCGGGTTCAATCTCCAGTTGGGGTACATGCAGGAGACAACCAATCAGTTTCACTCTCACAATGATGTTTTTCTTTCCCCGCCTCTCCTTTCCTCGAAAATCAACAACATTTAAAAATCAAATAAGCCGAAACTGGTTTGGCTAAGCAGATAGAGCGTCCGTCTGCGAACTGAAAGATCCCAGGTTCGATTCCGGTCAAGGGCATGTACCTTGGTTGCGGGCGCATGCCCAGTAGGGGGCGTGCAAGAGGCAGCTGATCGATGTCTCTCTCATTGATGTTTCTAACTCTCTGTCCTTCTCCCTTCCTCTCTGTAAAAATTAAATTAAAATATATTTAAAAATAAATAAATATCAAATAAGTGCAAAATAAATAATAAAATATTAGAATGTGAAGAACAAAGACCTTTTCCCACTTACCTCATAGTAACTCCGGACAGCATTGAAAAATGCTTCATCAGCTACAATCTGGGTTTCCCCGTTGAGGAAGGCCTGGAATCGTTCTTTCAGTAACTGCAGTTGTTGCTTATTAAGCTATTAAAAAGAAGAAAAGTAGCTGAAAAATTTGCCATTCCATGAAATGAAATTCTGAAATGTTTTATCTGTTACATGTGTATGAGATTTGACATCTAGAATTTATGGTAAGAAAAAAATTAAAATTAAAAAGTCCTACTAATTATACTTATGACTCAATTGTAAGAAATTTTCAGTTTACTTGCCCATATACTCTGGATTTCAATGCAATGTCAGAATTCCAAAGTTCTACCCCAGATAGAATTCCTGTAATTACTACCCTGGTCTCTGCAGAGACAGGGGAAAACAAATAAACAAACAAAAAACCTAAAATTTGGGTGAGAAATTAACTTGTGCAAAATTACCAGATATCTTGAACAGAGAAGGAAGAAAACAAGCAGTCTTGGAGGTGAATGGCTAACCCCCAGCCTAGGACAAGAGATAACAGGAAGACTGCAAGGTCAGGGATTCTGAGAAAGAATCCTCTGGAAAGGATATCTATTGGATGCCAACAGTTTCGATTCCATGAATGAATGTATGGATTCAATGACTGAGATCAATAAAGTAATGATCAAAAGGAGACAAATCCAGAAGAAAACAGAGGTGCAATGGGTGGACAGTAAGTGCATGTTCTTTTTTTTTATTAATTTTTTATACATATCTCCCCATTGCCCCCCCTCCCTCCCAGGCATACCCCAACCCCCCAGAGTCTATGTTCATTGGTTATGCTTATATGCATGCATAAGAGTCCTTTGATTGATCTCTTATCTACCTCACCTAACTTTAAACTTCCTGCTGTAATTTGACAGTCTGTTTGAAGCTTTACTGTCTCTGTATCTATCCTTTTGTTCATGAGTTTATAATGTTCTTTATTATCCCCCATTGAGTGCGATGATGTGATGCTTCTCCTTCATTGACTGCCTTATTTCACTAAGCATAAGCCTCTCCAGTTCCAACCAGGTTGCTGCAAATGGTAAGAATTCCTTCGTTTTAATGGCAGCATAGAATTCCATTGTGTAGATGTACCACAGTTTTCTGATCCACTCATCTGCTGACGGGCACCTAGGCTGTTTCCAAATTGTGGCTATTGTAAATTGTGCTGCTATGAACATAGGGGTGCATAAATCCTTTCTGATTGGTGTTTGTAATTTCTTAGGATAAATTCCTAAGAGTGGGATTACAGGGTCAAATGGGAGATCCATTTTTAGTTTATTGAGGAATCTCCATACTATTCTCCACAGTGGCTGCACCAGTCTGCATTCCCACCAACAGTGCACAAGGGTTCCTTTTTCTCTGCATCCTCGCCAACACTTGTCGTTTGTCGATTTGTTGATGATTGCCATTCTGACAGGTGTAAGATGGTATCGCACTGTCGTTTTGATTTGCATCTCTCGGATGATTAATGACTTTGAACATGTTTTCATGTGTCTCTTGGCCTTCCTTCTGTCGTCTTTTGAAAAGGTTCTATTTAGGTCCGTTGCCCATTTTTTTATTGGATCCTTCATCTTCCTTTTATTAAGTTGTATAAGTTGGCTGTAGATTTTGGAGATTAAACCTTTATCAGTGATATCATTTGCAAATATGTTCTCCCATGCATTGATCTTTCTTGTTGTTTTGTTCATGGTTTCTTTTGCTGTGCAAAAGCTTTTTATTTTGATGTAGTCCCATTTGTTTATTTTTTCTTTAGCTTCCATTGCCTTTGGAGCAGTATCAGTGAAGAAGTTCTTTCGGCATATATCTGAGATTGTGCTGCCTGTGGATTCCTCTAGTATTTTTATGGTTTCCCTTCTAATGTTTAAGTCCTGTATCCATTTTGAGTTTATTTTTGTATTTGGTGTAAGTTGGTGGTCCAGTTTCAATTTTTTGCATGTATCTGTCCAATTTTCCCAACACCATTTATTGAAGAGGCTATCTTGACTCCATTGAATGTTCATGCCTCCTTTGTCAAATATTAATTGAGCATAGTGGTTTGGGTGGATATCTGGGTTCTCTATTCTATTCCATTGATCTATATGTCTGTTCTTGTGCCAGTACCAGGCTGTTTTGAGAACAGTTGCTTTGTAGTATAGCTTAAAGTCTGGTATTGAGATCCCACCTACTTTATTCTTTTTTCTCAGAATTGCTGTAGCTATCCATGACTTTTTTTTGTTCCAAATGAATCTATGAAGAATTCTTTGTAGGTCTGTGAAATATGTCGTTGGTATTTTAATGGGTAGTGCATTGAATCTGTAGATTGCTTTGGGTAGTATGGACATTTTAATGATGTTGATTCTCCCAATCCATGAGCATGGTATGCTCTTCCATCTGTTAACATCTTCCTCTATCTCTTTTTTCAGTATCCTGTAGTTTTCTGCAAAAAGGTCTTTTACCTCTTTAGTTAGATTTATTCCTAGGTATCTTAATTTTTTTGATGTGATGGTAAATGGGACTGCTTTTTTAGTTTCTCTTTCTATAATTTCACTGTTAGTGTATAGAAATGCCACAGACTTCTTAGCATTAATTTTGTATCCTGCTACATTGCCGAATTCATTAATGAAGTCAATTAGTTTTGGAATGGAGTCCTTTGGGTTTTTTATGTACAATATCATGTCATCTGCAAATAAGGACAGCTTTACTTCTTCTTTTCCAATTTGGATGCCTTTTATTTCTTCTTGTTGTAAGATTGCAATGGCTAATACTTCCAGTACTATGTCGAACAGGAGAGGTGAGAGTGGGCATCCCTGTCTTGTTCCTGTTCTTAGGGGAAATGGTTTTAGTTTTTGCCCATTGAGTATGATGTTAGCTGTGGGTTTATCATATATGGCTTTTATGATGTTGAGGTATGATCCTTCTATTCCCACTTTGCAGAGAGTTTTTATCAAAAAGGATGTTGGATTTTGTCAAATGCTTTTTCTGCATCAATTGATATGACTATGTGATTTTTATCTCTCAATTTGTTTATGTGATGTATCACATTTATTGATTTGCAGATATTGAACCATCCCTGCATTCCTGGGATGAATCCTGCTTGGTCATGGTGTATGATCTTTCTGATGTACTGCTGGATGCGGTTTGCTAGAATTTTGTTGAGGATTTTGGCATCTATGTTCATGAGAGATATTGGCCTATAATTCTCTTTCATTGTAATGTCTTTATCTGGTTTTGGTATTAGGGTGATGCTGGCTTCATAGAAGGTGTTTGGTAGTATTCCTTCTTCTTGAATGTTTTTGAATAGTCTGAGGAGGATAGGTTTTAATTCTTCCTTGAATGTTTGGTAAAACTCTCCTGTGTAGCCATCTGGACCCGGGCTTTTATTTGCTGGAAGCTTTTTGATTACTGCTTCAATTTCTTCCATAGTTACTGGACTATTGAGATGTTTGGCTTCCTCCTCATTGAGTTTTGGGAGGTTATATTTTTCTAGAAAAATGTCCATTTCTTTCAGGTTGTCCAATTTGTTGGAATAGAGTTGTTCATAGTATTTTTTAACAATCCTTTGTATTTCCACAAGGTCTGTTGTTATTTCTCCTCTTTCATTTCTGATTTTGTTTATTTGGGTCTTCTCTCTTTGCTTCTTGGTGAGCCTGGCTAGGGGTCCATCAATCTTGTTTATCCTTTCAAAGAACCAGCTCTTTGTTTTGTTGATTTTTTGAATTGTTTCTTTGGTCTCCAGGTTGTTTATCTCCGCTCTGATCTTCGCTATTTCCTTCCTTCTGAGTACACTGGGCTTTTCTTGTTGCTCTCGTTCTAGCTCTTTGAGTTGTAGGTTTATGTAATTTATTACCATTGTTTCCTGTTTTTTGCAGTAGGCTTGTAGGGCTATGAACTTGCCTCTCAAGACTGCTTTCACTGTGTCCCATAAATTTTGTATTGTTGTGTTGTCATTGTCATTTGTTGCCATGATGTTTTTGATTTCTTCCTTGATCTCTCTGGTTACCCAGTCGTTGTTTAATATCATGCTGTTTAGTCTCCATGTGTTTGATTTCTTTCTATTGTTTTTATTATAGTTGATTTCCCGTTTTATGCCACTGTGGTCTGAGAAAATGCTTGATATGATTTCTATCTTCTTGAATTTGAAGAGACTTTTCTTATGACCCAACATATGATCTATCTTTGAAAATGACCCATGTGCACTGGAGAAAAATGTATATTCTGTGGCTTTGGGGTGAAATGTTCTGAAGATGTCACTTAATTCCATCTGTTCTAGTGAGTCATTTAGGATTGATGTTTCTTTGCTGATTTTTTGTTTAGAGGATTTGTCCAATGGTGACAGTGGGGTATTAAAGTCTCCTACTATGACTGTATTGCTGTCAATCTCTCCCTTAATATCCTCGAAGAGTTTTTTTAATGTACTTAGGTGCTCCTATATTGGGTGCATATATGTTTACCAGAGTTATTTCTTCTTGTTGGATTGTTCCCTTTAGTATTATGAAGTGGCCTTCTTTATCTCTTGTTATGTCCTTCACTTTGAGATCTAATTTGTCAGATATAAGTATTGCAACCCCAGCTTTTTTTTCATTTCCATTTGCCTGAAATACCATGTTCCATCCCTTCACCCTCAATCTCTGTGCATCTCTTTTCCTAAGGTGGGTTTCTTGCAAACAGCAGATATATGGATCATGTTTTCTTATCCAATCGGTTACCCTATGTCTTTTCATTGAAGCATTTAATTTGTTTACATTTAAAGTTATTATTGATAAGTACTTATCTGTTGCCATTTTTAGTCCTTACCCCCGAGTTCCTTCTTCGCTTCCTCTTTCTTTTTATTACAGCAGACCTTTTAACATTTCTTGCATCGCTGGTTTGGTGGTAATATATTCCCTTAGTCCTTTTTTGTCTGTGAAGCTTTTGATTTCACCTTCAATTTTGATTGAGAGTCTTGCAGGGTACAGTATTCTTGGATTCAGACCCTTCCTTGACTTTGTATGACTTTGTATATTTCATTCCATTCCCTTCTGGCCTGACGAGTTTCTGTTGAGAAATCAGTAGCTAGTCTTATGGGGGTTCCTTTGTAGGTAACTTTCTGTTTCTCTCTGGCTGCTTTTAAGATTCTTACTTTGTCGTCGGTGTTTGCCAATTTAATTATAATGTGCCTCGGTATCGGTTTGTTGGGGTTCATTTTGCTTGGGACTCTGTGAGCTTCTTGGATTTGCGTGGTTTTTTTCTTTTCTATATTGGGGAAATTTTCTGTCATTATTTCTTCAAACACGTTCTCTAATCCTTGTTCAGTTTCCACTGTTTCTGGAACCCCAATTATGCGGATGTTATTTTGTTTCATGTTATCCCAAAGTTCCCTTAGACTCTCCTCTTGCTTTTTAACTTTTTTTTCTCGAAGCTGCTGTACTTGGGTATTTTTTCCTACTGTGTCTTCTAGTTCACTGATGTGGTCCTCTGCTTCTTCTAGTCTACATTTGATGCTTTCTATTGAGTCCTTTATAGCAGTGATATCATTTTTCATTTCTTCTTGTTTATTCTGCACCTCCTCTAGGTTCTTCTGCATTTCTTCTTGCTGATTCTTCACCTCCTCTAGGTTCTTCTTCATTTCCTCTTTGCTCTTACTCATATTGTCAAATTTGTCTTCCATTCTTTTCAACCACATTATGATAATTTCTCTGAACTCTTTCTCTGGTAGGCTTATTTGTGGTTCTATTTCGTTTACTTCCTTTTCTGGTGAAACCTGCCTTTCTGTCTTATGTGGGCTGTTTCTTTTTCTGCCCATGGTCTTTCTTCTCTGGGTGTCTAGTTATGTAGTTCTCTCTCCTACGTTGATTGAAAGGCACAAACTACAACACGACCAGGTACAGCACACAAGGCACTTTCCGTGTGCTCTGTGGATCTCTGATTCTGCCGCGTGTCTGCGCAGATTGGAGAGCAGAGTTCTGGGTCCCCGGGTCCCTGGCTGCTCGATGGGTGCCCCAGCCGAAGGCTTCAGACAGCCGCAGACATCCACCTCCCACTCAGTAAGTGCATCTATAAGCACTTTGGAGTGTAGACGGGGAAAAAGGCCACATGCTAACCTGACAAGCGCAGGAAAGGCCTGCATGACAGTTCTACAAACTCAAAGACCTAAAGTCACCACAAAGGATGATCTAAGATTAAAACTTTAACTAAAAGCAGTTTATAGTGGTAGTCAGGTCCTAGATCAGTATCTTCCCTCATAAAGGTCAGCCTTTCCCTTAACTGGACCTATTGTCTTTTTGCATCTGAGATAGCATCCTTGTGAAATTTCAGGGCACCTTGTAACTTCCCTTTTATGGGATCTCTCAGGTCACAACCAAATGTGTCTGGGCACCAGGATAGAGACCATGAATTTCTTCATTGTTATTTTATTATGTCAATCGTTGACTGTTAACTATCCTGCATGCCCCCCTAAGTAAAAGATGTGTCTATCATTTTACTTTTTATCCCATATCAGAGCTTTCCCCACTTTGTTTTCACCCACCTCCCTAATCTATTACCAATGGATTTCATGGAACCCACTCATATCTCCTCTTTGACTATAATGTTATAAAACAAGGTGAAGAATTGCCATTCTCCTGAGCATTATCCCAGTCCACTAAGATTCTGCTTCCTGGTCCCAGCAACTGTCGACAGTTGGGCTCAAATAGACTCAAAAAACTCTATACAAGTTTGGATGTTTTTACGTTAACAGGCAGAAGAGCAGAGAACTAGGGAGAGGAGTGCAAGTTCGCAACCAGATTTCCTTGTTTTGGGCATGGAGGCTGTAATTATTACCGAGGGTAGGTTACATATGAACTACGACTTACCACCAGTATCCTCTAGTCATCAACTACAAGCAAAATCAGCTACTTAATTTGTAGGGTCCAAGACAAAGTGAGAATGAGGAGCCCCTTGGTAAAGCACTAAGAAGTTCAGGTCAGCAATAACAGGGCATTCAACAAAGCCAGGGGCTCTTCTGAGCACAGAGCTCAGAGAGCTGCAGAGGCTCATTCAAGGCCCCGAAGCCAGCCTGACTACAGGCACATAAACTTCACTGGAGGGAGGGCATATTATCTCAGGCAGAAGAATTTTCTTAAAATTGCTAACTGGGGAAAGAACAACATAGTTTTTCAGATAAAACCAATCCCAAGACACAGAGGAACAGGACAGGAGTAATCTCCCCATTCTGCTCAATCCTTACCAGACTAATAAAAAACTCAGTCCAGTTCTGGATTCTACAGAGAGATTGATACATCTGAAACTATACTGAGAATCAAATGATTAAAAGATTATAAAATCTAATCAAACTGGAATGACTTGGCTTCAAAAAGAAGGCTGATGTGAACTGAGTTTAAATCATTTCAAAAGGCTTAATAAATGCTATTCAATATGAGAGACAAACCCTTTCTAAGATAGATTTTATTTAGGAGCCTAACAAATAAGACAGTTTGTAAAGACACTGTTGCTGGTAGTAATAGATTGATAAAGAAGTGTGCTATTGTACCCCAATGTGAAAAACCTCTTGCCCTGAGCAGTGGGGAGAAGACCATTCTATTTTTTTACTAAGATTACAGCCTTCATTTTAGGGAAAGCTAACCTAAGCTGAAATGCAGAAATATCACCATTAGACTCCATTCTCCATTTCTACACTATGGGGGAGAATAAAAACAGGGACCTTTAATGTGTGTGTGTACTAGCAAAGACAATTAAGTCCATGACTTGTGCTCTCTAAACATGGTTCACAAAAGGGACCAGATGGAAACAGGACAGCAATTGCTGAGAGTGAGACAGCTGAGAGCACATTAGTTGCCAAGTCCTGAGAACTGCCAAGAAGAGCTTCAACTTGCAAACAAATCAAGTGTCCAAGCAAAATAATGGAAATGGAAATGTACGGGGGAATAACAATGAACTATAGGGATCTTAATTATCTTTTTTCCAACCTGCTCATTTCATAAATAAATGGTATTTAAAACCCAGTAGATACCTTCATTCAATTTTCTCTCATCAGACATTATGGTCTTTAAAAATTCCTTTAAATCTTTGCAATTTCTAGTTTACCAGTGTGTAAGTAGCCATTGTATCTGTGAGCTACTTTTTGGTGATTATGGCATGGAAATTTCATGGGTACAAACCAAGGAAAAGATATTTGAGCCAATCACCTTCTTAGAAAGTCCAATGTTGGCACATTCACAAAACATGCCAGAGGCACCTAGGTAAATATCAGGCTTCAAATTTTCAATTAATAAAAGTTACTGCAGTTACATTTAAGATATAAAGTGAAAAATATTATAGTGGTATACAAATAATAAATGCATACTTTGTTAGTATAATGAAGAGGTCCCCACTACCACATAAGCAGATAGGGAGAAAAAAGGAAAGGAAATTTAAAATATAGCAGTGGGGAACAGAAGTGGGGAAACAGAATTCCTTACATGCTGTTTGCATGATCAAAATAAGCTACATGTTACGTCTACATAGAGACCAATGGACTATATCCAACAAATAGATACAAATATAATCAGGAATGTTCTATAAAATAACTTTATTAACAGCCACACAGAAGAAATTAAATTGGAGCATAAAACCCCTGATTACAATCCAAATGAATTAAACATTTAATGTAAAAAGATGAAACTGTAAAGGTTCTAAATTTTAAAAAAAAGAAAAAGAAAAATTCCTTAACTACTGGTATTTTATTCTACCCATGAATCAAAATCCACATGTAATAAATTTAATTACATAAACAATGAAAATAAATACCCAAAGTAAAATCATTGGAAAAGACTAAAGAAAAAAAAAATATGTACACTTACAACTCATATCATAAAGAGCTATTTGCAAACACATGGATCCTAGAAATTGATAACAATGTGACCAATAACCCAACAGAAAAAAAATGACAAAATGAATTCATTCAGAGAAATGACTCCTAAACAATGAAAGCCTAACTTAATTCATCTCAAAAAAAAGCAAATTAAATGGACATGAGTGGTAAAGGATTCTGGGAAGATGGTAGAATGGTAAGCATCATCAATGTGTCTCAACCAGAGCATTGGCAGTGCCTGCCTGATGTAACTATTTGGGTAGTCTGGAGTCTACTGAAGGTTTGCAACTTAAAGGGGAAAGCTTGAATGGAACTGCAATTAATTTAGGTTAATTTCGGCTCTTAGCACAGCCACAGCCCTATGGCAACAGCAACAACAAAAAAGCCAACAACCTTTGTGTAGATGTACCATAGTTGAAGGAATTCTTACCATTTGCCGCAACCTGGATGGAACTGCAGAGCCTCATGCCAAGTGAAATAAGCCATTCAATGAAGGAGAAACACCACATGATATCACTCATTTGTGGATAATAAAGAACATTATAAACTGATAAACAAAAGGATAGATACAGAGGCAGTAAAGCATCAAACAGACTGTCAAATTACAGCAGGAAGATTAAGGAGAGGTGGGGTAGATAAGAGATCAACCAAAGGACTTGTATGCATGCATAGAAGCATAACCGATGAACACAAGACACTGCAGGATTGGGGTATGCTTGGGGGGCGGGGTGGCAATGGGAAGATATGTATACATGTAACACAATAAAAAAAATTTTTAAAAAAGCCAACAACCTAAATTTTCATAATTACAGAATTCAAACAATGGTAATACTATTATCTCTACAAAAAGAATAAAAAAGCTCCCTTATATACTGATATGAAAAGATCTTCCAACTATCCTGGGGAAGGAAGCTAGTTATAGAACAGTATGCAAAATAACCATCACTAGAACACAGCAAAATCAGAACTTGCATTTGAATTTGCTTCCCAAATGCAGAAGGATGGCTATGTGAACTGGACAGATTAAAAAAAGGGTGAGAAAGTGTTTTCAACCTATACTACTTTATTCATTTTAGGTTTTAAATCACAGTACCCCTTTTATTTGCACAAAATTTAATATTTAATATTTTATAATAGCAACTGTGCATATCTTTGTTATAGTTAATCCTTCCCCAAGTATATTTTTCTATTGATTTCATTTTTTAGAGAGAGTGGAAGAGAGAGAAAAACATTGATATGACAGAAACACATCGATTGATTGCCTCTAGCATGTGCCCCAACCAGGACTGGGATTTGAGCTTCAACCAAGGTACATGCCCTTGACCAAAATCAAACCTGGGAACCTTCAGTCCACAACAGGCTAGGTTGCAGCTATGCACATCTTTAAACTAAGAATGATTATGATATATCACATTCAGTGATATATCAATCTCATCATCTAGTAGGGAAAGTGGACAACAAACCAATGGATTTTTGAACTTTTCCTTTCAGGTAGAAGATCTGACTGGATCCCTTTATTCATATTTCAAGGTTGATGATTTCCAAGAAAGGTAGATTTATATGTTGGGGGAGTACGATGGGGGCAATGTGAATTGTTTTAATTTAAAAAAATCTCCATTAGAGGTGCTGATATATCAGGGCAACTGCTCTAGAGCAAGCAAGGCAAACTCGTGGCCAGCAATGAGGCATGTGGCCCGCCAGCTGCGAGTCTGACATGCTTGCTCTGGTACAGAAGAAAGACGACAGTAGCACCTCACATGAAACTAAAGGAAAATGCCAGCAGTACACCATGGACAACACTCCCCTGTAACCAGTCAATGTATCGACTTTTACACAATCCATACCAAATAGCCTCAAAGCCTCCATATGAGCCCATTAAAACTAAAACACACACACCCTACTTTATTATTTCACAATGAAGCTGATTCTACTTTTGGAAAGCTATAGAAACTTAAAACCCATTTCTCTATGACTTCCACACAATCTGAGTTTTATGCTATCTAAGCTAAAACAAATTTCTTCATCTTCAACACAGCAAGCAGTTTAGAAACTTGAAGACAAGTCCTGCATTACTTGTGAGTCTTCTCTTTCCCAGAAGTAAATTTTGCCAGTTCCCCCAATATCCTAAAGGTACTCTACAGTGTGTCCACAAATTAAGCAATAAATAGTTAAAAAATACTAAGTAAAAGAAAGCATTTGGAAAGCTCTAACATTTATGCAAATGAAAACTCCTAAAATAGTAATGTCCTTCCTAAAATGTACCGGATAGATTGATCGTGATTCTCCAAGGATAGTGTGGCTGACACAAGAGACAAGTGGGAGGGCTACTTCCCACATTCTAAGCAGTCTGTGTCTGTTAATTCAAACTAAAAACAAATTAACTTCTTGGCAGTCGCATCAACTGACTCATCTTGTGATTATAATCAAGAAACATTTCTAAAATATTCTTACATGGGCTTCACCAAGCTATGTTGCACCTCGCTACATTCAATTGCTCCATTGTTCCAGTTGATTATGTTTTTAAAATATATATTTTATTGATTTTTTACAGAGAGGAATAGAGTTAGAAACATCGATGAGAGACATCGATCTGTTGCCTCCTGCATGCCCCCTACTGGGGATGTGCCCGCAACCAAGGTACATGCCCTTGACCGGAATTGAACCTGGGATCCTTCAGTCCACAGGCCAACGCTCTATCCACTGAGCCAAACCGGTCTTGGCTGATTATGTGTTTTTAACAGTCTAATTCCTTCACACAATGACCAAAGAGCTCTCCTACTTTTTTTATACCCACTAATAAAATAAGGTGTTAGCCATAATCTCCATTCAGGTCTCTTTAAAAACCTTCATCAATTCAGGATTAAGAAAAGCAGGAAACATGTCCTTTCATGCATTCATCCAGTTTGACACCATCTTTCAATTAACAATCTTTGGGGGCATTTGATTATATTATTAATCAGTCTACATTTTAGTTCTGTCCATATATTGTCTTTGCACTAGCGCATTTGCCAATGAAATGATTAAAGTATTTTTCAACAGTAAAGAAAACTTTGCCCTGGCTGTTGTAGCTCAGTAGTTAAAGTGTCCGCTTGTGTACCAGATGGTGGCTGGTTTGATTTCTGGTCAAGGGCACATACCTGAATTGTAGGTTTGATCTCTGCCCTTGGGTGGGATGCTTGAGGGGGGCAACCAATCAATGTGTCTCGGAGAGGAAAAGAGAGGGAAAGAGAGATAGAAACATCAATAATAACAATCATTTATCAGCTGCCTCCTGCACACCCCCTACTGGGAATCAAGCCCACAATCCAAGCATGTGCCCTTGACCCTTCAGTCCGAAGGTCAATGCTCTATCCACTGAGCCAAATCAGCTAGGGCTCTCTCTTTTCTTTCTCTCCCCCCACCCTCCTTACCACCCTTCCTTCCACTCTCTAAAAAATAGAAAAAAAATTCCTTACTTCTTGGGTAAGGATTATAAATAAATAAATAAAAGCATTTAACCAGCAGGAATTATCTAATGGGAAATTTAAAAACTAAATTGCCTATGTTTAACTAGAACATGAATACCTAAGTAAATATCTAAATACAACCATGAGATTAGCCTTCTAAAAGAACACTTCCATACTGACAGTAATAGCTACAGTGTGTAAATCCTGGCTGGCAGTGATAATTTATCAATAGTAAAAACAATTGCCACAGGAAAAACAACTTTCAGAGTTCAAGGAAATGTTTTATATTTCCTAGGTTTTGCTTTCGTCTTCTTTTTTAATGTCCAAATTAGAGTCTAGCCTTTTTATTTCAAGTCATGATCAACTGCAGACTTATGCCAGAATCTCAACGACAGCAGGAAATCAGTCATGATGCTACCTAGGACCCAGCAATCTCTGCTGAGCAGAGACTGTGCTGACCTGTGGACCCTTATCATGTGCCTTGACACTCATGGTGGATGCTGCATGACACCCAGTGAGCAGTCCTAGATTGTAAGAGGGATCCCAGATTGGAGAGAATACAGGCTGGGCTGAGGAACAACCCTTTCCCCTCCCCAACCCCATGCACGAATTTTATGCACCAGGCCTCTAGTTAGAATAAAATCTGCTTTTAGGAAAAGAACTTGATTTTAGCTCACAGTTCTAATTCCATACTAAAATAATGTCTAGCATATAAAATGTGATACACAAGCACACCATAAAGAATGAACAAAAGAACACTTGTCAGGTGGTTGTTATGAGATTATTCCTTACCAGGACAACCAAATCTACTCTCATGCTCACCTGCCCCCACAAAAGAAAAGTTGGTTCATTATGCAATCATAAAAATGTAAGATTATCTAAAGCTACTACATTGGGTAAGAGAGCAGAAGAGCAAGGCATTAAAAACCTATTTGAAAAAATGACAGAAAACTTCCCTAACTTGATGAAGTGCAGAGAGTCCCAAACAAAATGATCCCAAAGAGGCCCATATCAAGACACATCAGGATTAAAGACAAAGAGAGAACCTTAAAAGCAGCAAAAGAAAAGCAATTAGTTACCTACAAGGACGCTCTCATAAGACTGTCAACTGATTTCTCAACAGAAACTTTACAGGCCAAAAGGGAGTGGCAAGAAATATTCAAAGTGATAAAAAGCAAGGACCTACAACCAAGATTACTCTACCCAGCAAAGCTATCATTTAGAATCAAAAGACAAATAAAGAGCTTCCCAGACAAGAAAAAGCTAAGGGAGTTCACTACCACCAAACCAGTATTATATGAAATAGGTCTTTTTTAAAAAAAAAAAAAGATAAAAAATATAAACAAAATGGCAATAAATATCTATAAATAAATTAATCATAAAATAAATGAAGCTGAACAGAAACATACTCATAGATACAGAGAACATGCTGATGGTTGTCAGATAAGGAGAGGGATTGGAGGTATGGATGAAAAAAGGTGAAGGGATTAAGAAGTACAAATTAGTTGTTACAGACTAGGCAGGGGATGTAAAGTACAGCATAAGGAATATAGTCAATAATATTCTAATAACTGTGCATAGTGTCTAATGGGTCTGAGATTTATCAGGATGATCACTTAGTAAATTATGTAATATCTAATCACTGGGGTATACACCTGAAACTAATAATGTATGTCATTGAAATAAAAAAATTGAAAAATAAAAAGTGAGCCCTAGCCAGTTTGGTTCAAGTGGATAGAGCACTGGCCTGAGGTCCAAAGGGTCCCAGGTTTGATTACAATCAAGGGTATGTCCCTTGGTTGCAGGCTCCTCCTCTATCCTGGCCCTAGTCTTGGCTTGTGCAGGAGGTAACCAATCGATGTATTTCTACCACATAAATATTTCTCTCTGTCTTTCCCTCTCTTTTCCACTCTCCCTAAAAATCAATGGTCTGCAGGTCGCCGAAATTGGTTTGGCTCAGTGGATAGAGCGTCGGCCTACAGATTGAAAAGTCCCAGGTTCGATTCTGGTCAAGAGCATGTACCTTGGTTGCAGGCACATCCCCGGTGGGGGGCATGCAGGAGGCAGCTGATTGATATTTCTCTCTCATTGATGTTTCTAACTCTCTATCCCTCTCCCTTCCTCTCTGTAAAAAATCATTAAAACATATTTTTTAAAAAAGAAAGAAAAATATCCACAGGTGAGGATTAACAGAAAATAAAAAAACGAAAAATGATTTATAAACAAAACAAAAAGGAAACCTCTCTAAGATATCTTTACCTATTTCTTTAATTAGTAAGATTACATATAACTACTGGGGCAGCAGACTGAGTGATAAAGAACGCATGTCTTGGTTTAAAACTACGTCTATCTGTATCCAGGATCCCCCACAATTTGTAAGGTCTTCAGGCAGATCATTGAACCTCAGTGTTTTAAGTTCTTCATCTAATCAATGAGGATAGTAATAACATATTTAATAGGGCAAATGTACTAAATGAGATACCAAAAAAGTGCTTAATGCATATCAAATACTATATAACTGCTAGCTACTACTTCAGAAATACATGGTGATTTCATTTCAGCTATTGCAGAAGCTAGAGACAAAAATGAATTTTAAGATAGAATACAGATAAACAATGAACAAGAGACTGCTTAGAACTGTGCTGTCCTATACAGTAGTCATTAACCAACAGGACTACTGAGCATTTGAAATGTGGTTGGCCTGGATTAACATGAGCTCTGATTCTAAAGCACATACCAGCTTTCAAATACTCTATACAACAAAAAGAAGTATATGAAACATCTAATACCTGCATATTGGCTATGTGTTAAAAAAAAAGAAAAGTTTTGGGTATTTGGGGTCAAATAAATTATTAAAACAACTTTCATCTATTTGTTCTTTCATGTTTTAATATGATTAGTAGGAGGTTTTAAATCATATATGTGGCTCATTTTATATTTTGTTTGAACAGCACTGTTATGGAGAAATATGTATGATGTCCAAGCCTCCCTTGAAGACACAAATGACCAGGACTTTCCTCACCTGAAAAACAGGTATAGCCTGACAGCAGCCAACCCCACATTATATAAACTTATAGCAAGTCCTATGTGTGATATGACTAACTAAAGAGAAACTGAATAAGCACCAAAATGCATACCTAAGTATTTACCTAGTGTTTTTTTCATTGATAGAGTGAAGTAGGTATTACTAATCCCAGAATATGGAATAGAAAACAAACAGAGAGGTTAAGCTACAAAATCAGTTAGGTTGTAGAACCAGGAACCTACTGTATTTTCCAACGTATAAGACGAACCCCAACTTTTCCAGTTAAAATATAGAGTTTGGGATATACTCGCCCTATAAGATGACACCCAGTATATAAGATGACCCCTAACTTTTGAGAAGATTTTCCTGGGTTAAAAAGTCATCTTATACGCCGCCAAATATGGTAACTTAGTCTCCTGAACCCATGTCCAAGATTTTTACCCTATCACTATATGACCTCCTACCCCACTGTCATGTTCTTTATTGACGGACTTAACTCAGTTTAGTCCTGCAAAAGACAATCAAGTTAAGTGCTAAGGAGTTAGTTATTCAATAGGTCTGTTTTCATGTTCCTGAAGATGATAATAGGTAGGTAAGAGAAAAAACTGGCATGTCTTTTTGGTCATTATATTCCAAAAATTTGCTTGAAGATCCTCTTATTCATTGATAGCATCTCTGAGAGTGAAATGGACCTAAGATAATAACCTTTAATGGTCCCCATTAATAATATAAGCTCATTGAAAGCAAAGGCAAACCAATTGTGATAGTTAATTTTATGTGACAACTTGACTGCCTAAAGAGATGTCCAAGTAGCTGATAAAACATTATATGAGGATGAGTCTGTGAAGGTGTTTCTGGAAGAGACTAGTATTTGATTCCATAGTCTGAGTAAAGAGATCCACCCTCATCTATGAAAGGGAATATCACCCAATCCTTTGGAGGCCTAAATAGAACATAAAAATCTATGGAAGGGAGAATTATCTTTCTTCCTGAACCCCCTCCTTGAGTTGGGAGGTCTGTCTTCTCCTGTGCCTGGACATCAGAGCTCCTGGCTCTTGGGCCTTCAGACTCAGATTAAATTACTAGTATACCATCAGTTGTTCTAGTTCTCCACTTTGCAGAGACAGACTGTGCAACTTGTCAACCTCCATAACTGCATGAGCCAATTTATTATAATAAATGTTCTTTTATATTTATCTATGTATCCTACTGGGTCTGTTTCTCTAAAGAACCCTGACTAAAAACACAAATCATCATAAAATAATACCAATCTTGGCAATGAAGCAATTGGGAGATGACTATGGAGGTAGAGGGTTAAAAATATCCTATCTAATAAAAGAATAATATGCAAATTAACCATCACTCTGCTACACCACAAGCCACACTCGTCAGCCACACCCACCAGCCCATCAGGAGTGAGTATACATATTAACCCCAACCAAGATGGCTGCAGCCATGGAGAGAGCAAGAGGGAGGCTTGGGTTTGCCTGGAGATGGAAAAAGCCAAGCTTTCCGCACACCCTGGCGGGCCCAGGCCTACACTCAAGGCTACAAAGTTTCAATTATAGAAGATAAATAAATCCCAACAAAAATAGCAGCAGCCATGGAGCTGGAGAGAGCAGGAGGCTAGGGTTGCCCCCAGTGATGGAGGAAGCCAAGCTTTTGCAACCCTGGCCTGTCTTGGCTTCCATTTAAAGCTACAAAGTTTCAATTATATAAAATAAATAAATCTCAACAGAAATGGCTGCCACTACAGAGTGAGCTGTAGGCTTTGCTCTGCTCAAGGCTACAAAGTTTCAATTATAGAAGATTAATAAATCCCAGATACCAGGGCCTCTGCTTGGGTCACCTGCCAACCACCACAGGCCCCTCACCCAGTCTACTCCATGCTCGCAGGTAATCCCCACCCTGGTCCAGGGCATCCCTCTGGGCAAATCATCTGGCCCCCACCCACGCAACAGGCCTCTATACTATCTAATAAAAGAGTAATATGCAGATTGACCATCACTCCAAAACAAAGAACCTTTCCCCATGTGGACACAAGATGGCCACCATAAGATGGCCAGATGGGGAGGGCAGTTGGCAGGGACCAGGCTTGCAAGGGAAGGCAGTTGTGGGCAATCAAGCCTGCAGAGGAGGGCAGTTAGGGTTGACCAGGCCTGCAGGGAAGGACAGTTAGGGGTGACCAGGCCTGCAGGGGAGGGCAGTTAGGGGCAAATAGGCTGGTAGGGTATCAGTTAGGCATCAATCAGGCTTCCAGGGGACTGGTTAGGGGGTGATCAGGCTGGTAGGCAGAAGCTGTTAGGGGCAATCAGGAAGGCAGGCAGGCGAGCAGTTGGGAACCAGTATCCTGGATTGTGAGAGGGATGTCCGACTGCCTGTTTAGGCCTGATCCTACCAGAATTAGGCCTAAACGGGCAGTTGGATATCCCTCAAGGGTCCCGTATTGGACAGGGTGCAGGCTGGACTGAGGGACAACACTCCCATGCACAAATTTCATGCACCGGGCCTCTAGTATTATTTATAATTATATATTTTAGGAGCCATTCTGAGAAGTTCTTACTATAGTCACAAGTCATTCCCTCCTCCACAAGGCCTGACAAGATCAATAAAGCTTCCCAAACAAGTAGACTTGAAGTCTTACTATGGAGAAAAAAGTAGGAATTTGAAGCCACCTAGCACATGTCCTACCTTGTTATGGCCCTGCAAAGTCAGAAGATTCTGTCACAAGCCATCAAACTTTCCAGTCAGTACATTATGACAAATACTTCTAGTGACTATATTAATGTATATTATGAGGAATCTGTCTGTGAAACAATCTGATTTCCCCTTGACCACTCTTAATCTATACTAATAAAAGGGTAATATGCAAATTGGTCAGAATGCCCTCACACATAGACCAGGCCAGCAGAGGGGGCAGTGAGGGGTGACCAAATGACCTAACAGCAGGCTGCGTGGGGTGACCAGGCCGGCAGGGGGTCAGTGAGGGGCGACCAGGCCTCTAGTAAGTATATAATACCTAGTAATAATAGCTAATACTAATTGAGCACTTACTACATAATAAGTACATTTCTAAACTCTTCATAAAGATGATTTTACTCTCCCTAATAGGTGGAGTTCTTGATCCAGATAGGAGAAATCCAAGACACAAAGAAGCTAAGAAAATAGTCCAGTTCACCTAATTTGGGAGCAAAGCTAGGTCCATCTGACTAGAATGCTCTTAGCTACCTGGGTATCTTTGGGATTTCTTCTTGAAGTTCTCAAGGCACATTCTCCAGACCCAGGTCAAGACATAAGACCACCTGAGCCTGGCAAAGCCAACCATATGGTTTGAAAGCTCCTCTTCTTCCCATTTACCTCCAAAACATCATTCTATCATGCTTAGTCAATGGCTTGCAAGAGGCAGATTGTGAAACTTTTAAGAACAGGCACATACTACTTCTGATTTCCTGGAATATCCTTTCATTCTTTAGAACATAACTCACATAAAACTTATTAACCTTCCTTCTGCCCCTCCCCCAAAATAGAGCCATCCCAACCTCTATGTATTTTTGTATTACTTTTGTACCTCATACATACATTTATCATTTATTTAACATGGCTGTCTCCTCACAAGGGTCAGGTTCCTTAAATACTGATGCCAGTCATTTGTATATCCCCCTTTCCCAACAAGTCCAAAGTCTGCTGATAAGTATGCACAGTAGAAGAAAATCCAGAGTGAAAGAGGGTATCAGCATTTATGACTGCTTGTCTGAGATATGTCCTGTCATAACCACTGACAAAAGACTCTAGCACTGATATAACTTAGATGAGTTGGGAACAGACAGTCTAAGAAAAGAACTCCAAGACAGTTTGTATGTTGTCCAAATAACAAGTTCATGGCCAGACTCAGTGAGGCCTGAGAAACAGCAAAGGATTTTTGTTGTGCTGCAGTGTAAGTAGTTCTGTTTGCAGATGATATTGTTCTCAGGCAGGAAGAACATGGTGCCTCAATACCATCTGGTATTTCACAGCCAAGTTCCATATGCGGAAGCCACATTTGCAAGAAACAAATATTTCATGTTTATTACCGAGAAATCAGACAGACTCTGCAGCAGACTACTGCATGCTGGTCTAAGATCTTAAACATGCTGACCAGCTCCAAGCCACACAGTAGCCTTTTTCACCACGTAGTAAGTGAGTGGTTTGGGACAGCTGTTTTTGAAAGAATAAACTATCATATAAACTTGGTTTCCCTGGGAATGTTTGAAGTGGTTTCTAAAGTAGCTATATCATGAATTAGACATGGCTATCCATAAAGGCTGGAGAAGAGGAAGTAAGAGACTCTTCTCATCTTTGTGGAACCATCCTCTGAAGTGGCAGAATCTAACAAGATAAGCATTAAGGTCCACCTGACTCCTTTAATTTTGTTAGGATGCAATTGACTGAAAACTGCAAAAACAACTCAAATGGCTGATGAAACAATAAAGGGGCTTACTATCACATATCTGAAGAAGTCCATAGGTTAAGAGGGTTATAGTCATTCAATTAAGGCACTCAATGAAGGCACACAGGACCCAAGCCTTTCTTACCTTTCTGTAACCTCCATGTGCTGGCTTGTCCTCAGGATTACTGTCTCCAGAGAAATCCATATTAACTCTATGCAAAGGGCCTATTAAGGAAATTGGAGAAAGGCTACTGTGTAGGAAACTAGCACTGCTGTTTTGTCCCAACCTTGATCTTCCCAATAATGAGACCTGAACTTGAAAACTTCATAGGAAAGATCAAAATTATTAACGTCTTCTAATGCCTCAACACTATTTCCCTAATAAATAACAAAATTCTAGTCTGTATCTAAAATAGAAATATTAACTGCAACAATTTTTAAATAATTTATTTCAAATAAATTATATTGTATTAATTATTGCATATATATCTATGTACTTAAAGGCAAAACTATGCAAGGAACACATAACTCCCTTAACACTGAAAATAATTTATTTCCTTAAACCTTACAAAATTTAGCCAACAAAATTCTATGCTACCTCTAAGACATTATGGCAAGCTTATTTATATTAGAAAATTCAAGGATTTGGGAAGATTAAGTGGATAAAAGACCTCTTTAAGATTAACATTAAAATAAATGAACATCTAGATCCGGATGGCATAAATATTTGCTTTCGATTTTTGGATTCTAAAAGCAATTCTGAATTCATAGACAGAATATTGCTGATAAGTAAAAAGCAAATGTTTAGTAGATTTGCCTAGCAAGTGAGGTCACAAAGAAAGAATATATAACAATTTTTCCATTATGAGGGAAAAGTAAATGGAAGTCTATTCTATCAGTTAGCTTTTTTTTATCAGTTAGCTTTCAATAAATTAAAAAGTTAACTTTCAAATAATTAGAAAAACAACAACAAACAAAAATGTATTTTAAAATAAAGCCTGTTCCAGGGCTTGTCTGGTTGAACGCTATACTAATGAGTCTATAAACAGTATGCCATCGCCCCCTTTGGCACCAGTGGGCTTCCAGGTAGGGCTGCAAAATTAAATTTGAAAAACAAGAGGTAATTTTTAGTATGAAATGTTATTATCTCTGTCTCAAATTTTAATATGTTTTATAAAATATTTGGGACATACTTATACCAAAACATATCCATTATTTACCTAAAATTAATATGCAACTGGGCGTCCTATATTTTATTTATCTTCTTAGTCTTAGATAACATCTTACTTTTTTCCTTTGTCTTGTGTTTTTCTGCTTAGTTATCAGTGTCTCTTAGGGTTTGATAGTGTCTCATGGTTCCATTCCCTCCAACTGAAGCTCCTCAGTGCTGTCGGAAAGGAAGCGCAAAGGAAATTTCCACAGATTTCAACCTGCTGTGCAAGACTAAGCAGACAAGATGCCACTAACAGGCTAGTGTGATCATTTTTAACAGAAAAAGCAGCAAGTTTCCTAATTCTGGCTAATCACAATCTTCAAAAAGCTTTTTAAAAAATATCAGACTGAAAACCTACCCACACCACTACTTCAGGACTCTGAATAGAGTGATCTAGAAAGCCACTGGGTTTTAAAATTCCTGAAGATCAGATATCCAGCTCGAATAGGGATTTGCTAAACCTAGTATTTATTACTTAAGAAATCTACTCAACTAAACCAAAGGAAGGAGGGCATCAATGAATGGATTTAGATATATTTACACAATACATATAGCTTTCACTCCAAAATCTGCATTTTTACCTATCTAAAATGAAAAGATACACATAATACACAGGCTATGATTGAAACCATTTCAAAAATTAACGTTTTACTCATCACAAAGGAGTACGAGCAGATTTATCCTCTGGCTAGCATAGTTATGAGTCATATTTTAAACTATAGGCTCTTCTTAAGTCTCACATCTTATAAGCTTAGAAAGAAAACTTAAAATGCTTACATATAAAACAAATTTCTCACTAAAAATAATGATAAAGGACATCATTTCCAAGGTCTGGGGAATTGAAATAAGGAACCCCGGAGGCTCAATTGTCTATTCACTGAGAAGACTTAGCAAGATGTGGCAGGAATTAAATGCACATTCCCTCACCTGTGTCCAAGACAATTCGCCCCCACATACAACCTAACTGTAACCTGCTTGAATCATATAGGAGGTGGTGACTTTATACCAAACCTACAAGAAAAGCTTTAAAGGAAACCACACATTTTACTGGCCACCCCCTAAAAAATTAAATTCAAATAAACACAGAAAGGCTCTGGCCACACACACACACACACACACACACATATACAAGGAAACTTCCAACTACAACATAAGCCACAGGGATGGAAAGTCATTGATTGCACAATGCCACTTATTTAGTGACCAGATGTCCCTAAACACATCACCACATAGTAAAACTTGTCCAATAAGAAAACCTGTACTATACTAAATGTACACAAAATAAAGACTGCTCAACAATGTAATTCTATGTGATTCAGGCATATGCACTGTGGACCTAAAACCCTGTATATTGGTAGAAGGGGGTCTCTGCCTCTACTCCATCTGCTGGACACCTACTAAAAGACAAAGACTCAAGCCAACTTGGAGAGTACTTATTACTCTTCCTTAATATTTAGAAGTATTATAAGTTGCATTTTATAAGAGAAAATTCACAAAACAGAGATCCAAAAAGCTCAAAAGGGATTCAAGCTACTTAAAACTGAAAGATAACCTACGATGTGAAGATATAAAACAGAATACAAATTTTGTGCTGAAATATTTTTCCTACCAGAATACATTATTCTAGTATCTTTCTTTTTAGATAATTTCTTTTCCAAAACTTGTATTAATAAATCCCATTTAGCCTATAAAATATCTGTTTACATTATTAAATTACAGAACCATCCAGAATTATTTCATGTATCAAAGAATAGCACATTCTATATACTTTCTGAAAGAGCTTTCTCAAGTCCTGAGAATTAAAAATTTCTGAAATGTACCTAATATCACAGTGAAATTTGACTATAAAGTGAGTTGGGTAAAAAATTACATCACATCAATATAGAGATTAAAGTAATAATGTATTAACAATTACAAATATAATTAAGCACCAAAATCATTAGTATTTTGCAAAGAATTACATGAAATAGCTAAAATGAAAAATTATTGGATAAATTTTACATAATTCAAAAGCTTCTATGTGATATTTAGAAAAATGTAGTAAATCATAAAACTATCAGTCACACATTGTACCTTTGCCTACCAAAATGTCTGGCACTTTAACAGTGGCAAACTCTTTGGGGCATAGCATTGTTTCCAGGACCCCTTCCTGGTTAAAATTCCTACAATAAATTAATATGCAAATCCATCAGTCCTCTAAAATGCTTAGCAGTTTAACCCCTCCCCCCAAATAAAGAAGAATTTTCCCTAGTGCCCTGGCCATGTGGCCCTGTTGGTTGGCAAGTCCCATACACCAAAAGGTTTGGATTTAATCACCATGCATACAGGTGGCAACTGATCACATCTTCCACCCTCCCTTCTTCCTCTTCACTCTTTCTCTAAAAACAAAAATAAAAAACTCAATAAAAACATACCTCCTGGGGAGAATGAAAAAAAATTTTCCACATTGACTAGGAATTTGAGGCAAAAATTACATTCAGAGGATAATACTTTCCTAATAGAGAGGCATTAAGTCTATTATTAGCAGCAAGTGGACCCCTAAAAGTTATACTTGATTCCCTTTATTCTATTAATAACTTCCTTATGGTTTTCAAATCTAGCTTGGATTATAATTTTAGTTCATTATGTACATGTATTACCCTACCATCCATGCCTATGATATTAGAAATTCCTTTTGGTTGAAAACTTGAAGGTCTCATTCATTTTTAATTTGCCTGAAGTTTCTCCAAGAACTTTCTTACTCCTTCTGGAGTTATGTATCTATCCTCAGCATAAGAGATAAAAAATCAAGCTGCAAATAAAGCAAACTTTTTAGAGGATAAAGTAAAATAAAATAAAAAATAATCTGTGATCATTCACATTGAGACTCCTACAAACATTTTCATATCTAATGACCACAGAAGTGAAGCCGAGCAAATGTTATCAGGCATCTAATTTTGAAAGCCTCTTCTACTGATGAAAAGCACATGATTGTATAAAATATTTATGTGATGTTTCCTAAATGCTGAAACTAAGAGCCTGATTTAGGTATAGACGATATAAATGTTAGTACCTATGCCTCTTAAAAGGATTTCCTACTCAAAATATAATACATTGTTGCCAGTTTTTACACAGGCATATCATATCAAGTCATTTCTATAATGCTTAAAAGGGTGTATGAAAGCAGACACAAAGGGAAAGAAGGCAAGAGATACTTAAATTTAAAGGACAATGTAATTGCATACGTTTGCTGTCCTTTCCCTAAGCAGTCTTCAGAGCTGATGCTAAACCACCTTTCAAAATTAGAAAGAACTGAGTTTATTCAATTCATCTTTTTGCCACCATGAAAGCCCTTTGGGATTAAAAACACAAAGCAATAGCTGCAAACCATTAATGTTTCTAAACCAATGTTATCAACAGAGTTGGGTGGTCTTAGAACTGCCAGGAAAAAAATAATCACTAGGGTTAATACATTTAATGAGGGCATTTGTTTACAAGGGAAAAATTTCCTTAGCTCACTAAAAACAGTATCTAAGGACTTTCTCACTTGGGGGGTAAACTAGGCAGAGAGGAGATTAGAAGAATTTAAAGGAAAAAATAAGAGGCCAAGGAACTCTGCTCAGCAGTTTTAGAGCAGAAAATCGTAAGTCAATGGAGTTGAAGACAAAAAAGAAAATCACTATTTTCCCACTAAGTCTACTATAGTATACTAATCTTTGGAGACATTATCAACACTAATGTAGAGCTTTTCTTATTCTATCTAAAAATGAGGATCCAGTCATATAGTAATAAAAGTATGGCACTGAGTAAGAAATAGAAAAAGACAAATGCAAAGTTTAGAAAAGAAACAGAAATATCATTTTAATAAAGTTATATTTCTAATTTTTACCGATAGAAAAAAAAAATACTAGCTTGGTGCATTCATTATGCAAATCACATTGTAATAAAAAGAATATGGTAGGGGCTGTTGCTCTGATTTCTCAGAAATTATTTGGGGTTTCATTAGAAAATAGCTTTTGAAACTTCTGAAATTCTGCAAAAGAGCTTTATTTCATTAGAGTACACAGTCATTAAACTGACTTATAGAGGACCTTAATGATTTTAATCGATTAACTGGGTATTATTCAGAAATGAGATTGTAGAAATGCAGAATCCCTTCTTAACTAGACCTTTGCTATTAATTCAATTATCACTCTTTCTGAAGAAAACCACTTATTTTTGTAATTTGTCTAATTCTAAAGCTAGTAGCAAAGGAAGAATCAAAATCTAAATAAGAATTCCTTAAGTGAGCATATAAAACAGAAGATAACCACATTCAGAATTTCAGTCACTAGTTTGATTTGTGCATTTTCTATACATAGCAAATATCTGTACAGCACAGGTACAATTAATAATTTATATAGAGAATATAATAGGATCAATATGTGCATGCATCTTATATATATATACAAGCAAATAGTTATACACACATACTATAATTACTAAACAACTTTTATATGGTTAACTATAATCAACTAGAGGCCTAGTGCATGAAATTCGTGCACAGGTAGGGTCCCTAGGCCTGGCTGACGATCAGGGCCAATCAGGTTCCCCACCTCCCTACCTCCTCCTTCTATTGCTGCCTGCGTACTGTCACCATGCGATTCCCTCTGTCTCCCTGCCTCCTCCTTCCCTCGCCTCCTGTGCACCACTACCACATGGTTCTCCCTGCCTCCCCTTTTCCTCACTCCCTCAGCACCCTGCCACCACCACCACCATCGGTCACCCACCACATTCTGCACCACTCCCTGGTGGTCAACACATGTCATAACAAGTGACCAAACTCCTGGTCTCACAGTCGAACTCCCAAGGGAACACTTTGCATATTAGTCACACACACACACACACACACACACACACTCTAGAGGCCCAGTGCATGAAGTTCATGCACTCAGGGGGTCCCTCTGGGAGCCCTCTGGGATGTCCAACTGATGGCTTAGGCCTGCTCCCTGTGGCCGTCAAACATCCTTAGCGCTGCTACAGAAGCAGGAGAGGCTCCTGCCATCACTGCTGTGCTTGCTAGCTGTGAGCCAGCTTCTGGCTGAGTGGCACTCCCCCTGTGGGAGCACACTGACCATCTTCAAATGATAAAGGAGGTCTCAGAATAAGAGGTATGCACCAGCCCAAAGGGAAATCCTGTTCATACTTGAGCCCTGTGGCAGGTTTATTAAGGGCTATTGTCACCATGCACTTGGCTGCCATACTTTTTTTTAACCTGAAGGAGGATGAGGAGTTGCTGTTCTTATTAGAGAATGTGTTCCACTGAAACAGGAAAAAAAAAAACAAGAAAGAGAAAGATAGATCTTGATAACGGGAAATGGCTCAGAAACAGCAAGAAATGCCCAGGATAACACAGCAAAGGGAAGTCTCGGGAAGATCTGGAAGGCAGCCTATAGAATCCATTCAGACAGTAGACAGATCTCCAGAGAGATGAGAGGTTTCTGGATAGAGTAGAAAATTTTGCAATTGGTACAGTGAAAACCAAATAAGGATAAGTACATCACCATTCTCTTTAGGAGAAGCAAAATGAAGGAAATGTAATCATACTGCATGACAATTCCAGGTTGTGAATAATATTTGATGAATAATGATGAGAGAAAAAAATGTACAACAACTCTATTGGAGTGAGAGGAGGAATGGCAAGCAAAGAGGACAGGGATAACGGCACCAAAATCCTAAACCAGGATGATAGGAAATCAGCAGAGAATATCTAACGTTGATCAATCCAATTATATCAGTACATGAACATTAACTTAGAAATATGGGCATGTGTAATAGAAGAAAAAAAGAACAAAAAAGGTTTCCTTAATGTCTTCTGATAAATATATGTGGAGATAATATTGTCAGTAACATATCCATATCCAAAAAGCACTGTATCACCTACATTAAATGTAAACTCTATCCTTAAACATAAAGAGTTTTTGTTCACCATGCCTCGCATAAAGGACTTGCTCTATAATGCTTATTAATGCATAAAGGAGTGGCCCCAACATTTAATATGATAAGTTCTAGAGAACTCTGTTAGATAACCCAACAACATTCTATTTATAACAGTATTGACATGGAAAACACTCATGAAAAGTTTAAGGTGTTTCAGAAAGGATTATAGCAGAAAAAGCAGTTATTTCCCATAAATCACTTTATATGATAGGGAATTTAGTGTAACTGAATACCTAAGTATATATTTGATTAGTTCATCATTATATCTAAAAATGTATATATTCAACTTGGATAAAAAAAAATTTAAGATCTACTCATTCCAGGATAAAACTCCTAATATGCTCAGACAACCCGCTCCTCTAGATGTTTCTAGTTGTAGTTCTCACAGCCTGGTAGGCCTCCCCTACCCAACCCTCCCACCACACCCTACCTCCCTCAAGCTGCTGCTTCTCAGCTCCTTCTAAAGCTCAGCTCAACACCTTCTCCAGGATACCCAGTCAGTATCTCTATCACAGAACGTAACTGTTTTCTGGTTGTGTAGCTCTTTCACTAGAAAATAAGATCTTGACAACAGTGACCATATCCTATTTGTAACTATATCCTTGGTAACCAGCATCATATTTGGTAATCATGACACAAACATCTGATAAACTAATCAGCACTTACTATGTACGAGGCATTTTCTAGGCACTGAGGATAAGTCTGCCTTTGTCTCTTCATCTACCGCTTAGATGAAGAGACAAACACAAACAAATGTTCACATATTTAATAGACATAAAATACAATGTAAGGTGGTTCTGAGTGTTATAAATAAAATAAAAGTGGGTATGGGAATAAAGAGGGGTAGGAAAGTGTTTTATCTTAGAATGGTGGGGGAGAACACTTTAAGGATTAGGACTAGAGATCTAAGTGAGAGTTAACCCATGCAAAATCAATAGGAAGGCTATCACCTCAGGTAGAGAAACAGTCAAACATCAAGGCCAGGTAAGGAATTGTATTGGGTGCATTCCAGGCAAGCTTGCCACCAAATGGTTAAATAGTTTGCATGAAATCCACTGTCCTCTCTAAGCATTAGTTTCCCCATTTACAAAATCTGAAGTCTGTTGAACTAAAAGCAACACTTGCAGCGAAGGCATCCTACAGCCTGACTACACTGCTTCCACAACTCCTACTATCACTCAGTTTGGTGCAGGTGATAGGCTACATTTGCTGGCTCTCCAACATACAGAGTCACTCCCTGACACATTCTTTCCCGAGTTGAAACCCAAAGTAGAGGCTCATCTCACCCTGAGATGATTATACCAAATGAGCTGTACATGTTCTGGCAGGTAACAGAGTATAGGCATTCCAATGTGCTGGCCAGATTAAGATTTAGGAAGGCTCACAGTTGGATTTTGCTCTAGCAAAAAGTCAGGGTTAGGGTTACAATTTACCAAATAGGGCCTCCACAGGTCTAAGCCCAGAATTTTTAAATTCAAGTCTAATGCATATTTAATGCTCCCTGCTTGTGGAAGATAGATAAAAATAGCCACAGAAAATTTTGGTTACCTTATTCTGCTTATTGCTAATGCATGAAAAAACTTAATAAATTAATTAACAAACCTTGGAATTTCAAGGTGGACAACAGCACCCAGCATAGTAACCAGGAATCTAAATAAACATTGGATTAGAACATGGGTGATCAGTAACTCATTGGGAGATGCCAAAACTAATTAGGAACTCACGAATCACTAGTGCCTCTGACTATATCTAAAGGACTGTGGTGACAACATTTTCTTAGCTCCAGAACCTCGAATAGCACCCACTTCAACTTTATTAATACTATGTCTATTAAAGTAAAGCTGTCTGTAATATTTCTAAAACTAAAATATATGCTGTTAGGAATGTAACATGTCCTCTTTTGTAGAGAAATATCTATATATATAAAAGGATAATATATATGCAAAGTGTCCCTTTGGGAGTTCGAATGGGAGTTCAATCGCTCGTTATGACATGCACTGACCACCAGGAGGTGGTGCAAAATGAAGGAAGGCCCCACCTGGCAACAGGAAGGTTCCATCAGCCCTGATGGCTGGCCAGGCCTAGGGACCCTACGCTTGCACAAATTTTGTGCACCAGACCTCTAGTGTTAAATAATAAAATTTGTCATAATCAAAACAGCAGCTATCGATAATGCTGAGTCTCAAATGAGCTATGTTAGCTCAAGTGTAAATACATTTGATCATAAAATAAAAACTTACAAGGTCATTTTAATTATCTCTAATTTATATTTAAGAAGACCATTCCACTTATGTGATGTTCCCATGGTCACATATTGCCATATTGCTGGTTCGTTGCATAGTTGATATGCAAATCCTAGGTGCGTTTTGACTTCTTGGCTCAACTTTTCTCTCTTGTGAATTTCAAAAAACAAATATAAAAGGTTTTTTAACTCTCTGAACCACTGGCATATAAATGTAATATAGAATGATTGGTTAGCAAGCTGTAATTTAGAGATTTTGATGCTGATTTAAGAATATTTTTATATCTGTGACCATTTTACCAATATACCATTTAGTTTATTTTCCTCAAATAAACCTAATAATTACTAGCCTAAAAACCATATTTGATGAACTATGGAGCAGGGAAATAAAAACTATTCACTCCTTCCTTTTCAATACACAGATTCAGCTAAGAAAAAATGACCTATAACACCAAAATCATTTGAAAAGCCATCTAGTGAACACCTAAGAAAAGGTGTTAGCAAGAATGTATGCCCTTGCCAAAGACAATAAATCTCAAACAAGTGAGGGCTATTTCAAAAGCTTTTAAAAAGACTTTATAGAACATGGAAATGTGGGAGAATATGAGTCAGCAGATGATGGCATCTGAGCTAATAGGATAAGGAATGACAAGTAACAACTCAGACCCTGACAGCTGAAGTTAGATCCCAGACCTACTACTCGCTGGTTACTGGAAAAATAACTCATTCTCATACTCTCTATAGCTACGGTTCTTATCTGTAAAGCAGGGATAAGAGTACCCATTTCACAGAACTGGCATAAGAATGAAAGGAACTAATGCATATAAAATACTTGCCACGTGGCTCAGCTGGATAGAATGTAGTTCTGCACACCAAAAGTCCTGGGTTTGATCCCCGGTCAGGGCACATGAGAGATAACTGATTGATGATTCTCTCACGTGTTGTTTTTTTTTTTCTCTTTCTCTACCCCTCTCCCCCGACACACCTAAAATCAGTATGAAACAATAGTCGGTGAGGATGAAAAAATAAATAGCAATAAAATATAAAAATATAAATGAAAAATGTCTAACACTTATTAACTATTTAATAAAAAGTCACTAATCTCACCCTAACCGGTTTGGTTCAGTGGACAGAACATTGGCCTACGGACTGAAGGATCCCGGGTTCGATTCCATTCAAGGGCATGTACCTCTGTTGCAGGCTTCCAGCCCTGGTCTGAGCATGTGGGAGGGAACCAATCGATGTCTCTCTCTCATATCAGTGTTTCCCTCTGTCTCTCCCTCTCCCTTCCACTCTCTCTAAAAAAAATCATTGGAAAAAATACCCTTGAGTGAGAAATTTTTTAAAAAGTCATTAATCCTGGGACAGTGCAAAAAAAATAAAAAAGATTCATGAGAAGACTGCCTACCAAAGCAGTTTTCAGGACAATCAAACTTAGGTTGTTTTCAAGCAGACACTTGGGAAATTTAATGAACTTTTAAATATGCATATGCCATTTTAATTTTTTTCCTATTTAGTGAGGAGATCCTCACTTATTGAATGCTTCCTAATCATTTTAAATAAAAGACGTTTTTCTCATCTGTTTCTCCCATCTCTGTGAGGAAAATATTAGCCCCCATTTTACAGGAGGAAAAGCATAAACTCATGAGGACACTGTCCATTCTGATAAATGATAAAGCTGTGATTCCCAGTCCAGGCCTGCTGATTCCAAAGTCCATGCATTTAAACATGATGCTACCCTCACACCTTATTGCCCGAGAGACCATGGCTGAGCCAACCACAGTGCTTTTCAGGAAAGTTAAGCTTCCCAGCTAGAAAGAAACAGCTGAAAGATTTCTACAGGGAAAAGCCAATCATTGAAGAGGACATTCAAAAGCATGCAGCTAGACAAGTGGTCGGCAAACCGCTGCTCACGAGCCACATGCAGCTCTTTGGCCCCTTGAGTGTGGCTCTTCCCACAAAATACCACATCCTGGGTGAGTCTATTATGAAGAAGTAGCATTAGAAGAAGTTTGAAAATTTTTGCTCTCAAAAGAAATTTCAATTGTTGTACTGTTGATATTTGGCTCTGTTAACTAATGTGTTTGCCGACCACTGAGCTAGACCAACAAAGGCTTTCATTCTACACAGCAGGCACACCCACTATGCCTCTTCCTTCTTCCCTTTGCCTTACCCCTAGACCAGCGGTTCTCAACCTTTCTAATGCCATGACCCCGCTAGTGGTTCTCAACTTGTGGGAACCTAAGACCATCAGAAAGCCAGATATTTACATTACAATTCATTAACAGTAGCAAAATTACAGTTATGAAGTAGCATACAAAATTTTTTTATGGTTGGGGGTCACCACAACATGAGGAACTGTATTAAAGGGTCGAGGCATTAGGAAGGTTGAGAATCACTGCTCCAGACCATGATGTATAAATAATTTTAGAAATTATAGATCACACACTTCTTGACATTCCAAATAATCTAACTCAGTACCTTCAAGAAAACAGGATAAAAGGAACTATCACTGATTGGAAGAACTCCCAGATTTTTTAGTCTATTCATGAGATTGTGTTTAAAAAGGATAAAGAAAATATTTCATAATAAAACTCAGATAATCTATATAGGAAAACTAAGCTTCTAGAATTCGTATGCTGCCTCTCATTTGTTATTTCACTGTGGAGACAATAGGCTTGCATTCCTCTTTGTTCACAATTCTAGAAAAAATGAGTAAAGGTCAGGTGGCAGGGTAGCTAAAGTGTGTTTCTGGTTTTATGCACAGCTTTTATTGTAATCTTCAGTCAGCTGTCAATCACAAATTAGCAAAGTGTCTGTAATTGCGGAATTGGCTGAGTGAGACAAGCGTCTGGCATATTAATCATAGAAATACAGTTGATATTGGCAAGCTTACATCCAGGGTCTTGACCTTCATTTCCTAGTTACTGCTCTGGATGGAATGCTTGAGCTACCAAGGTGAAGGTAAACAAAGATTTAGTTACTTATCAGAAATACTATAGGCCCGGTGCATGAAATTTGTGCACTAGGGGGGGTGTCCCTCAACCCAACCTGCACCCTTCTCCAATCTGGGACCCCTCAGGGGATGTCCAACTTCCTGTTTAGGCCGGATCCCTGTCCAGGACTGCTGGCTCTTAAATGCTCACCTGCCTGCCTGATTGTCTCCAAATGCCCTCCCCTGACAGCCCAGTCACTCCCAAATGCCTTCTCTAACATACTCCCTCTTTTATTAGATAGGGCTAATATGTTAATGAAAAAAACCCTAATTGGTTTGGCTCAGTGGATGGAGCACTGGCCTGTAGACTCAAGGGTCTCAGGTTCAATTTGGGTCAAAGGTATGTACCTTAATTGGGGCCACATATCCAGTGGGCAGTGTGCAGGAGACAGCTGATTGATCTTTCTCATCAATGTTTCTAGCTATCCCCTTCCCTTCCTCTCTGTAAAAAATCAAAATATATTTTTTTAAAAACATATTGGATAGTGTACCTGCCATGGTCTTGACAAATCAGTAAAAATGTAAACCCAAACTAAAAGTGTCATAAAATAAACTCCTTAAACAGGAATTTCATGAGACCTTGGAAAAATGATATCATGTAGTTGTTTCTTCCTTTTTTCCTTCTCTTTCTTTTTCTGATGTTTTATCTTTTGTCCTTTATTTTCTTTTGTTCCTTTTCTGCCCTTTCTCTTAACTTTTCTGTTGGTAGAATCATCAGTACTTGAATCTGTCTTGTTTCCAGAAGATGAAGAAGAGGGAAATACATTGTCACCTGAAGAAAAATATGATCAATGTTGGGATCGGTAGTGTTTCTGGTTTTGTTCTTTTCCTGGTTTCTTTGTCATTTCTGCTGGCCCCAGCATCTTCAGGACTTGTGCGTGGGCACTTATTATTCATGTCTACAAAACCTCAATTTCTTGGTGAAAACTGTAGGGGAAAAGGCCTTCTCAAGCCCTGCCTGAGGTGCTGAGGAACCAGGGCGGGGAGTGCAAACTGCCTTGCAGAGCCAATCTCCGGGGTACTCTCCAGTAACGTAACTGCAATGTCACTGTCTGCCTTCAAAAATTCATGGTAAGTTACTTCCTATATGAAACCTACCCAGACATTTCCTTTGCAGTTTGTAAAGATTTTAAATAAAACCTATTTACCGGAGAACCCAAGATGGCGGCATAGGTAAACACCTACACTGCTGCCTCACACAACAAATTCAAAACTACAACTAAAAGAAAGAACGGACATCATCCAGAACCACAGAAAATCTGGCTGAGTGTAAGTTCTACAGCTAGAAGGAAAGAGAGGGGCTCACAGAAACCCAGAGGAGCTGCAAAAAGCTGAGGTATGGAGACACGTACGTGGAGAGAGCAGGTGCCGGAATACCTGGCTGGCTTTCTCTGGCGGGAGGGAAATGGAGACTCCCAACAGCATTGAACCCCTTATCTTAAGACACTAAACCCCAGATCCAGCCAAAACTCATACGAGCATAGTTTGGACTGTGAAAAGGGAGAGGTGCACGGAAATTGAGGGGAGTCGCAAAAGATCAGAGGCTGGTCACGCACTGCACAGAGGACAGACTGCTGATTGTGCTGCTGGTTTTCACGAGTGGGCAGGAGACAGACCCTCCCAACTGTGCCACTTTCGACTCCACTAAGCCTCTGTTTCAGGCGAAATCCTGGAGACCTAGACTTGTGTGGTCCTGGTGCACAGGGGAGCCCTCTCTGGGACTGGGGGACTCCCTTGGGGCTGAGAGGACTGGGAGCAGCCATCTTGTGGCTATGAGTGCTGCCAATTTGTCATGGAGTGACAGTTAATTTGCATATCCCTCTTTTATTATATAGGATACCACACTCATATAAATCAATGACAGGCCATCCTGTTAGGAAAATAGACATCTTTAAAGCATTCCTTTGTTCCAAAACTTCTAAATACTTTTTAATTTTTATTTTATTGATTTTAGGGGAAGAAGAAGGGTGGGAGAGAGAGAAACACTGATTTGTTTTTCCACTCGAATTCACTGGCTGATTCTTGTATGTGTCCTGACCAAGAAATAAATGACAATCTTGGTTTACCAGTGTTAGGATGATGCTCTAACCAACTGAGCTACTCGTTCAGGGCAGAAAAAACTTTTAAATGTCTTTTTAAACTAAATAAAGGAGCCAAAACAATGACTACTTAATCTTTGGATCAAGTAAAAGTAATCTGAAAAATTCTAGAAATGTCGCATTGCCTTACCCAACTGGTCATTCAGTAGTGATCTTCAGAACTGTCAGTCAAAGACTGTGATTGGTTTTTAAAGACTGAAAACAAAATGCCTTTAAGAAGACACAAAATAATGTTTTCAATTCTGTAGAATGAAATAAAATGTTTTATATTCTTAAAGTTTCTTCTTAGATGTAAAGAAAATCATAGCAGTTCCTTTGGAAGCCATATATTTAGACTTATAAACAATATTTCTCTTGTGTAGAGTAGCCCAAAGAACCTAATCATATAAAATTATAAAACAGCATCAAAGATAGTTTATTCTAAAAAGAAAACCCAAATGAGAAATGACAATCATACAACAAAGCACAGAGCTTATGTAGATAACCTGAAAGATAGCATATGTTGCTAAGTGGCACCATAAAAAAAAAATCACAGTTGCCAAAAGTATTTATTCCTAGATCACAGCAAGGCTGCCATTCAAACTGCACTGTCAAATTGGGTCTACGTTCAATGTGGGATACATACAGAAAGTGCTTTAGAGGGGCAAGAAACAGCATGACAACTGTAACTAATGTGACTTTCTGCTTTTTTATTAGCACTGCTCTCAAGGCAACTCAGCTTAGTATTATGATTAGTGGGTAAGAAGGCACTTAGCTCTGATTCTTCTGCCAACACATGGTTTAAAATTCATAGCTAAAAATTAGAATCCAAATTTCATTCTCTCCCTTTGGATGGGGCTTTGGCAACATCCCTGTTCACTCCAAATTCATAACAGGGCAGAACTCCTGACACCTTGGGAATGCAGTATTCGTACCCACAGCTTGCCAGAGGCACAATTCTGAGGATTCCTTGACATGACCTGTGCTATTCCTTTAGTCCACACCTTTTTCTGTTCATCCAAACATCCATCACCTCACAGCGCCAATTCTTTTTCCTACAAGAGTCTCTTCCTCCTCTACATCATAATGGAACAGTCTTTACTGAACCGTCTGTCAAAAGTCAATGTTCTCAATCGTTCTCAGATCAAATAAAACCTGAAACTTCCTCTTTATAGACTTTGGAATGTTCATTATTGGTTTCAATACCTTCTTCTCTTTTTCAGGTACAACGTGGTATAACAAAAGGTGTAGGCTTCAGAAAGAGACCATTGGCTTTGAATCTAGGACTTGTTTACTGGGTGACCCTGGACAAGTGAATTAGCATCTCTAAGGCTGTTTTTCTCTTTCTCTAAAATGGAGATAGTAATAGAAATCTCAAATGGCTGCTGTCAGGGTTATATTATTATAATTTTCATAATTATAATTATAGCTAACACTGAGCACTTCTATGTGTCAGGTAGTATTTAAGTACTTTACATCATTACCTCGCTTAGTCCACACAAACACCCATGAGGTAGGAACTAGTATCTGCTTACAAATAAAGAAACCAAGACAGAGAGGGTAAGAGACTACCCAAGGACATCAGCTACAATTGCTGGGACCAGAACTGAAACCCAAGTGTGTGTGCAGAACTCTTAACCCTTAGAATACCTGGCTCAGTTAATGACAGTGCTATGTGTGCAGAGTCTATTCAAGTGCCAGCCACATACATTTCTTCAAATTTTCCCTATCCTATCCTAATCCTACATTATTCAGATTGTGAAATCAATTTAATAACTTAAATGGCAAAAGAAAATACTATTATAGAAATTTTTAAATATATATAAATTTTAATTGATTTTAGAGAGGAAGTGAGAGAGAGAGAGATAAACATCAATAATGAGAGAGAGTCAACGATTGGCTGCCTCCTGCACATCCCACACTGGGGCTGAAGCCAGCAACCCAGGTAAAAGCGCTTGACCAGGAATCAAACCATGACCTCCTGGGTTCATAGGTTGATGCTCAACCATTGAACCATGCTATTATAGAGATTTAAAAAAAAAAAAAAACAACCATGAGAGAGTAAGAGGGTTCCCTAGATTAAGAATTTTAAAAGCTCACCTTAAAGAAACAGAGTCAGGAAGACCATGTTAGCTAGTGACAGTATCTTCCTCTGAGGTGTATCTATACACAAGGGCCCCTGGTCCTATGCCACAGACTGAATGATTAGATTTATCTTTTATAAAGAAAACTCTGGTAGCAAGGAGGAAGAGAGGAAAAGAAAAGACTAGGTCTACTCTTAATGCAGGCTATTGGTAGTCTGTGCATCCAGCCAGCCACTCTCCTGACAGTTACTGAGCATCCTCTACTTAGGAAATAAGTGAATAAGATGGATAAGATACACCACTCCTGCTCTCAAAAAGTTTCCAATGAACAAAGAGGCAAGAAAACTAAAACACTGTGCAGTTAAGTATAATACAAATGTGAAGGATATAATGAAGCTAGAGAGAAAGAACACCTAATTCAAGAATGCAGAGCCAATGCATCATAAAACACTTCCAAGATGAAGTGAAATCTGAGCCTAAGAGGAAAGCTGGAGAAGTCGCCAGGCAAGCAAGGTGGTGGTAGATCATTCTACGCTATGAGAACTTCCTATCATGATTCTGTAAAATTAAGTGAAAATAAGACTAGAACAAGAGCAACCATGGGGATCTGAAGGTAGGAAATCAAAGCCAGAAATGACTCACGTAAAAGTTTCACCTTCACAGAGAAGGCGATGGGACACTACTAACCAAATTTAAAAATTGAACTTACAGCCCTGGCTGGTTTGGCTCAGTCGATAGAACATCAGTTTGTTGACTGAGGGGTCCCGGGTTCAATTCCAGTCAAGAGCTTGATCCCCAGTCGGGGGTGTGCAGGAGGCAGCAAATCAATGATTCTCTTTCATCATTGATCTCCCCCCACCCCTCTCTCTCTCTCTCACACTCTCTTTCTTCTCTGAAATCAATAAAATATACTAAAAACTGAACTGATCTGATCATACTTGTGTTTCGGGGGAAAGAGGGAGATCAGTCTCATAGTAGACAAAGGATGGAAGCAGATTGTGCAAATCAAAAGGACATAAGGTACCATCTCACACTTGTCAGAATGACTATTATCAACAAATCAACAAATGATAAGTGCTGGAGAGGATGTGGAAAAAAAGGAACCCTCTTGTACTGCTGGTAGGAATGCAGACTGGTGCAGCCACTGTGGAAAACAGTATGGAGTTTCCTCAAAAAATTAAAAATGGGGGGAATCCAAGATGGCGGCATAAGTAAACACCTACACTGCTGCCTCACACAACAATTTCAAAACTACAACTAAAAGACAGAACGGACATCATCCAGAACCACAGGAAAGCTGGCTGAGTGGAAGTTCTACAACTAGAAGGAAAGAGAGGGGCTCACAGAGACCCAGAGGAACTGCAAAAAGCTGAGGTACGGAGACGCGCATGTGGTGCCGGAGTACCTGGCTGGCTTTCTCTGGCGGGAGGGAAACGGAGACTCTCAAAGGCATTGAACCACTTATCCTACGACACTAAACCCCAGATCCAGCCGAAACTCATACAGGGGGAGTTTGGACTGTGAAAAGTGAGAAGTGCACGGAAACTTGGAGTCGCAAAAGATCAAAGGCCTGGTGGCACACACGCACTGCACACAGGACAGACTGCTGATCGTGCTGCTGGCTTTCGCGAGTGGGTGGGGGATAGACCCTCCCAACTGTGCCACTTCTGACTCCACTAAGCCCGTTTCAGACAAAACCCTAGAGACCTAGACTCGTGTGGTCCTGGTGCGCAGGGGAGCTGGAAAGGCAGCGGTTAGAGGCACAAGGACGGCTCCAGCCATTACTCAGCACGTGAGACTCAGGGGCCATGGAGGGCTGGAAGGCAAGGCGGTCCCTTAAGCCCTGAGACTCCACCCATCCCAAGCTCAATAGAGGCTTCTTCGGTTTTGCGTCTGGTATCATAAGGCTGAATCCAACACAGAAGTTTCCCCAGCATAGTGAAAATGCCGGACAAGGGAAGGGATCACAAACAAAAGAAATGGAGGAAAAAACACGACTGAATAAAAGTTCAAAACCACACTTATAAGGTTTTTCAAGAATATGCTAGAAAAGATGGATAAAGTTAGTGAGACCCAAGAGGAGATGAAAAAGGTCCAACTAAAGATGATAAAGGACCAAATAGAAATTAAACATACACTGACTGAAATAAAAAATATTATACAGAGTCCTAACAGCAGACTAGAGAAAGGCAAGGATCAAGTCAAAAATTTGAAATATAAAGAAGCAGAAAACATCCAACTGGAAAAGTAAGAAGAGAAAAGAATCCAAAAATGTGAAGATAATGTAAGGAGACTCTGGGACAGCTTCAAGCGTACCAACATCAGAATTGTGGGGGTGCCAGAAGAAGAGAGAGAGCAAGATACTGAAAACCTATTTAAAGAAATAATGACTGAAAACTTCCCACATCTGGTAAAAGAAATGGACTTACAAGTCCAGGAAGCACACAGAACCCCAAATAAAAGAAATCCAAAGAGGACCACACCAAGACACATCATAATTAAAATACTAAGAGCAAAAGACAAAGAGAGAATATTAAAAGCAGCAAGAGAAAAACAGTTACCTACAAGGAGCACTCATATGACTGTCAGCTGATTTCTCAACAGAAACTATGCAGGCCAGACGGGAGTGGCAAAAAATATTCAATGTGATGAACAGCAAGAACCTACAACCAAGAATAATCTATCCAGCAAAGCTATCATCAGAATTGAAGGGCAGATAAAGAGCTTCACAGAGAAGAAAAAGCTAAAGGAGTTCATCAACTCCAAACCAGTATTATATGAAATGCTGAAAGGTACTCTTTTAGAAGAGGAAGAAGAAAAAGGTAAAAGACAAAAAACTATGAACAACAAATACATATCTGTCAACAAGTGAATCTAACAATTAAGTGAATTAAAAATTTGATCAACAGAATAAACTGGTGAATATAATAGAATCAGGAGCACAGAAAGGCAGTAGACTGATAATTCTCAGGAGGACAAAAATCATAAAGCATCAAACAGACTGTGAAATTACAGCAGATAGATTAAAGTTAGGTGAGGTAGATAAGTGATCAATTAAAGGACTTGTATGCATGCATATAAGCATAACCAATGATCACAGACACTGGGGGTTTGGGGTATGCCTGAGAGGGAGGGGGGGCAATGGGGAGATATGTATAAAAAATTAATAAAAATTAATAAAAAAATTAAAAATGGAACTTCCATTTGACCCAGTAATCCCACTTTCTAGGAATATATCTCAAGAAAACAGAAACAGCAATCAGAAAGGATATATGCATCCCTATGTTCATAGCAGCACAACTTATAATAGCTAAATTTTGGAAACAGCCCAAGTGCCCAGCAGCAGACGAGTGGATTAGAAAACTGTGGTACATCTACATAATGTAATACTATGCTGCTGTTAAAAAAAAGAATTCTTACCATTTGCAACTGCATGGATGGAATTTAGAAGCATTATGCTAAGCAAAATAAGCCAGTCAGAGAAAGAAATATCACATGATCTCACTCATTTGTGAAATATAATGAATATATATATTTGAGCAAAAATAGAACCAGAGACATAGAAGCATCAAACAGACTGTCCAATCTAAAGAGGGAATGTGGAGGGTGAGGGGGTAAGAGATCAACCAAAGGACTTACATGTATGCATATGAGGATAACCAATGAACACAAATAGTAGAGGGGTGAGTGCATGTGCTGGGGTGTGGGAGCACTGGGGAAAGGTCAATGGGGGGAAAAGGAGACTCATGTAATTCTTTCAACAATAAAGAATTTAAATTTAAAAAGAAGAAGAAAGGCAGAAAAGAGGACCAGTTAGGGAGCTATTCCAACAAACCAGGTGAAGAAGAGTGAGGACTAGCAAAGCAATGGGTCAGTGGGGAATGGGGGTGGATTTTACTAATTTAGGGGTGGAAATGGCATTGAGCTGACTCATTGGATATGGAGGAGTAAAAGAAAGAAGAGTTTAAAATTAAGTTAGGAAGACAATGTGAAGCCCCTTGGAAAGATTCCAGAGGACAGAACAAAAGGCAGATGTGGTATGTGAATAGCCCATAAAAACTCCTGAAATAATGTGATTATATTAAATATCTGGGGGCGGGGGTAAGTTGAATCAATTTCAACAGTGTATTAAAATATTTATCCAGTAAGACTATGTCATATTTCTTCAAGAACAGTTTAAGATACAAATTCTATTAGTATATCACTACTAGGTCACACTTTAGGACTCCATATAATGATCTTTATCCTAAAAATGTTGTCAATTTCAATATGGAATCCGGATTTGTAAAACTAAATAAGTAAATCTTGGCAGTAATATTACACAATATATATACCTCAAAAAAAAAGCAGAAAGCATTCTATTTTTTAATAATTTTTTATTTACTGATTGATTTTTAGAGAGAAAGGAAAGGAGAGGGGGGAGGAAGGAGAAGAGAGGGAAAGAGACAAAAAACATGAATTTGTTGTTACATTTCTTTATGCATTCATTGGCTAATTCTTGTGCCATGACTGGGGTCTGAACCTCAACCTTGGTGTATGAGGGATACTCTCCAACTAGCTGACCTGCCCAGCCAGAGCCCAGAAAGAATTCTTAAAGGCTGAGAAACTGATGGCAATCCCATTAAAAGTTTAAAAAAAAACACACACACAATGTCACTTCATTTTTAGATACTACTTTCTATCTAAGAAGCCTGAATAAATTGAGTTGTCAGTGGTAAATGGGGAGTTCAATAAATTCAATGGATACAAGCTAAATTTACCCAAGAAAATCAAGAGCTTTCCTGAAAAGTAAAAATTGTTTAATTTAATAGAAAAATCTACAGGCAAAGATAACCACAAACTAAAATGTGAAAATATATATATAAGGTTCAAAGAGTCTAAGTAAAGAAAACATATCTTTACTGAGAGATTTAAAGTAAGGCTTAGATAATTGGTGAAATCGACCATACTTCTAGGTGAGAAGCTAGATGTCAGTTCTTCACAAATCTACATTCATAATTATTGCAAATCCAACAACTAAATACAGTGGTACCTCGAGATACGAGTTTAATTCGTTCCATAACCTTGAGGCATGGGAAACTATGAGATGCTCAAGTCTCGGTAAACTGGTGGGTAGTGTGCAGCCAGCCGATCCGCGCGATTATTCCTATCTCAAATGTTGCTCATATTTTAAAGCAAAAATCGCTCGTATCTCAAAAATCTCGTATGTTAGGGCACTCGTATCTTGAGGTACCACTGTACACTCTTCTACACATACATAAGATATGTAAAATGTCTAAAACTACAAGAAAATAAAGGTAAAACTCTAGACTCTTCAGAAGAAAAGACTTTCCAGGAAAAGGGGATAACAAAGAATCATTAATTTTAAATACACAGAACTTTGTAAAAACAGATCTCAAGAAATATTAAAAAACAAAATGCAAGGAAATTGCTCCAAATGAAATGGGTAAAAGTTATCTTTATTAAAACCAGATCTATATATATATAAAAGCCTAAGTGACATCAAAACCAGTCAACTAATCACTATGACATGCACTGACCACCAGGGGGCAGACACTCAGCATAGGAACTGCCCTCTGGTGGTCAGTGTACTCCCCCAGTCAACCTCCTGTACTGCTCTGCCCTGCTGGCATGTCATCCTACAGGGTCCCTTTCTCCCGGCCAGCCAGCCCCTCCATAGATCTCAATCACCAGCCAGTCCAAGGGACCCCACCTGTGTACAAATTTGTGCACCAGGCCTCTACTATCAATATAAAGTGAGAGAAGACATGCACAATTCATGAATTAATACATTTGTCTACTAGTAATTGCTCTAGTAATAAGAAGAAAGCACATTAAACAAGATAATTAATTTAAAAATAGTTAATTTAATCTAAACAATCTTAAAGTTGTAATGTTTAATGCTAGAAAGGACAGGATGATATGGAAACTTTCAAACTTTATCGGTGAACATGAAATGGTAGAGCATTTCTGAAATGCTAGTAAGCCTAAGGCCTCAAGACTTTTCTACTTCTGCAATTCCTCTTCTATAATAACTTAATCAGAATAAAGTATGATTCAAAAATCAATGTTCATTTACTGAATGCTATTAGTGGCAGCACCAAAGTATGCATCACTCAGCAACATTCACCCCAATTTTCACTCCAAGAGATTAAAATTTCTCCTCATCAGGAATCCAGTTACCAGTTAGTCTCTGAAATTTTCACATTGATGCCCTTTTAAGCTTGCCTTAGAGGCACCCAACTCTAATTAAAGTTTTCTACAAAATTATTTCTAAAAACAATTGCATAGTATTTGGAGCAAACTATTTTAAAACATTTACACAAAGATTTAATAGAACCATTATATTACTTTTTTTAAAAAAAGAGGTTCAATCATTTTTGACACAAACTAAGTGATATTCTTGAATATTTTTCAGAACAGCAGTACATGTTTATTCTATTCACATGTGACTTGGTGACATTTGTGTTAAGGGGGAGAATAAACCTGGAAAAAATCTGGCTGTCACTTAGACTTCAGAGAGGAGAAAAATCAAACGCAGAACAATGGAACTATCAGTTAAAGAGATGGGGGTAGTGTAAAGAAACCTTCCAGCGGCTTTAACAAATTTAAAACCAAATTACCCAACCTTGGTGCGAGGAAAAGAATCTCCACAAAAGGAAGGGCATTTAGAACTCACAGCCCAGCCACAATCTACCACAACTGTCCCTTAGTAGTAACCTTGACATTGTCTTCATGAAGATTGCTGCTTCCCCATCTACACCCCAATTCAGCTGCAGACATATTTTCTCTTAATTTTCCATTAGGCTTTCAAGATAAGATCGTATACTTAATCAAGACATTTAAATGAAGGCTTCCTCTCAACACAGTATAGAAACAGAGAATAGCATAAAATTTTGTATTTTAACCTTCTGGACAATATTGGCTCTCTGGGACCCATGAGGCCCTATTTTAATAGTGTCCCAAGAGAGGTATCATCCTCAGAGTGTTCCAATTTTGTTCTCCTCTCCTTTCAAAGGAGAGCCCACAGCATGATCCAGTAGACATCTACCTATGAAGATACTTCCATGTAAATGGGCTGTGGTTCTGTCATCCTCACTTGAGTCTCTTCTGGAAATCGGAATAAGGAGACCAATGCACCTAGACCAGCCAGAAGCCCCTGGCCAACAGAAGTAGCGGCCTGAAAACCTCTCGAAGCCTGAGGTTGCTGAGGATGAGGATATAGGGATGAACAGATGTGCACAAGTAGGTTATAATTTGCCATGGCCAGTACCAGTCACTCTCTGTTGAAAAGAAGCATGCAGCATCAATGATCAGGGACATGAAAGACAGAATGTAAAGAATGAGAAAGGAGATGAGTGACTTCAGAGCTCTGGTGTGAGCCTGGGTGCTGGCATCTTGCAGGCTGTGGGCACTTTGCCGCATTGTCCAAGTGTGTCTCCACAAAGAATGAATCAACAATGCAGTTGAAACCAGAAAAACAGAGCAAGGAATTGACAATGTGACTAATTTGAGGGGTAGGAAATAGTGAATTTCCATCCTCATGACCCTCTCCATGTAGGTCATATTCTCAAAAACTTCTCTAATGAAAAAACCTTGATACACGGCGTAGTTTCCCCAAAAGAAGAGCAGGGTAACGATGATGGAGATCAGGAGAGAGCCCAGCAGAAGCCAGGGTACTGACCCTGGGAACCTCCACTTCAGCCAGAGGAAGGTAGGGTGAGTGAGGTTAGCAATCTTCATGCAGAAATGGACACTGAGCCAGGTACCGAACCAGAAGGTGGCTGAATTCAGGAAGTCCCATTGAAGACCAAAGAGCTGCTGTGCAGGACCCCTGCTGAACTCCCCCAGGTGGAAGAAGTAGTAAAAGTTGTGCACCATTCCAACCCACTGCAGGCAGAAACGGGAGGCACCCAAGCTAATAAGGATCATGTCAGAAGGGAGCAGCCTCCCAAGCCGCCTCCATTCTCTGCTCAGCATCAGCACAATGAAACCATTGGCCAGGATTCCTAGGAGACACAACAGGACAAAGAGCAGCATGAAGAGGGCTGTGAAGACTGGCTGCATTTTGGCCTGTCCTCTGGTCACCACCCCTGCGCCTCGGTCCTTGGCCTCCTTCCTACCCCGACTCACAGTCCCTCTTTAGATTTTTCCTCAGGGGATGTGAAAAGAATGCTCAGGCTCTGCATTTGAGCCAAGGCTCACTTAAAAGGAAGATGCTTGGCTATGGCTAAGGAGGAAAGGTGAGCTTGGCTCAGCAGGATGCAAATTTCTCCCAGGTTCAGTTACCATTATACTACCAACTGCCCCTGATTTGGTTTTTCTTGTTTTGCCTATATGTTGCCATGGTTAACATCAATATAGAGGGCTTCTCAGGGAATCTGTGGCCAATTTTCATCCTTTTGATGCCAACTGTGGGCTCTGTAAACACATACCTCCCCATCAGGTCATTCTCAAGATATTACGTATATAAGCAAGAAGTACAGAGAGACATTCATGTGGCCAAGGCATGAGCAAATACTGAAGCTAAAGACGTCTGTATCTGGCCAAATTTCCCTGTTGCACATCCATCCTTACCTAGGAGTAGTCACCCGCTTCAAGCTCAGATACCTTTTAGCAAACCTCTTCTCAAATCCTTCTTGGCCCCTGAAGTATAAATGATTGACAATGTTTTATGCTTCCAGTGAGATAATTCATTTCCTCGTGGTTATGAGACTGAGAGCATCTGCTTCTTGCTGGATGTCAGCTGAAGGTCAATCTCAGGTCCTAGTGGCTGCCTAAAGTCTTTACCAAGTTAGCTGTTTCAACATGGGAGGCTCAAGCCAGCAAGTGAGTCACTAGAGAGAATCTTAAACATCAAAATGTAATCACAGGTGTGACATCCTAGCACCTTTGTTATATTCTATTGGCTAGAAGCAAGTCACATTCCCCACAGACACTCAAAAGTAAGGGGTTATACTATGGTGAGAATATCAGGGGTGGGAGACATGAGGGGCCAACTTAGAGTCTGTCTATCACACTGAGATACTGTAGCTTACAAGACCTGTGTGAGCACTGTCCTCCAACATCAAAATTAAAGAGATCCCAGCCCTAACTGAGTAGCTTAGTTGCCAAGATTGCAGGTTAGATCTCTGGTCAAGACAAGAATCAACCAATGACTGCATAACTAAGTGGAACAACAAATTGACCTCTCTCTTTCTCCCACCCCGCCCCCCTCACCCCGCTTCCTCTCTCTCTAAAATAAATTATTTTAAAAGAGAGATCCCTATGAGACCATGTTAAAAATAAAAATAGGATGGACCTGGAGAGCACTATGCTAACCTAATAAGCCAGTCAGAGAAAGATAAATATCACATAATCTCATTCATTTGTGGAATATAATGAAAAACATAAATGAACAAACCATCAAACCTGGGAAGCAGGGGAGGGCAGGGAGGTGGGAGGGGGATCTAAGCAATCAACCAAAAGACTTATATTCATTCATGCATATTAGCATAATCAATGGACATGGACACTGGGGCAGTAGAGGCTTGTTCTGAGGGAGGGAATGGCCAGGGAGGGATCGATGGGGGGAAAAAGAGACATATGTAATACTTTAAACAATAAAAAAAGAAATTAAAATAAATAAAATAAAAATATTTTCCCACACTAAAACAGATTCAAGTCAATCCATAATCAAATGTTTTCTGTTTAATATATCAAATCTGTCCTTCTTCCACATTTATTTAAAACATTTTATGTTTGTGTATCAAAAAAGTCAGCTAAGAAAATTAGTCATACAAATAATATAAAAGTTGTTATCATCGCAGCATGAATGTATAATTGTACTAAAGATAATTCACAATAAAAAGAGAGGGCCCATTGTAATTGGGTGAATATGCATTTTCTTCACTCTAAGATACTAAGATATCTATTCCTTATACAGTTTTTACATTCATTCATTCATTCAACATGGATTTATTGAGCACTTATACACACAGGGCACCTATTCTAGTCACTGGGGCCAGCAGCAAACTAAAGAGGTGGGATTCCTGCTTTTATGAAACCTACAGTCCAATGAAAGGTAACAGACAATAAGGGAACACAGGACCAAGACACTTTCACATATTAATTGGTGCTTTGAAGAAAACAGAAGGGTAGGATTGCTAGAAAATGGTGGGAGAAGGAAAAGTGGTTTTCTCAGGGGGTAACTTGGCCTGAGAAGCCTGAACAATTAGACCTTTTCCATGTGTACTTGGACACATTCATAATATCACAAACCATAATTTTGTATCTTTTTCTTCCACCATTCTTTTCAACTTCATTTGGCAGGGAATCTTTTCCTGCCAGAAAATAAAAACTCCAGCAGACCATATGACTTTTCCCTTAACTCATCAAAGAGATTGTCTCAAGATCACTTCAAATCACAAAACATCCTCAAACCAGAAGTTGGACATCATTGTGCAATATGTGAATATTACATACTAGGTGTACTGGTTAATAATGAAGATTTTTTTCAAAAGATGGAGTTACACATGTTGATATATATGTGATTTGATATGTATGCTATTTTGTTGCATTGACAGCAACCTTCAAAACGCCATGTCAAATTTGCTGAAGGTGTTAACATCATAGATATTTTTATGCTTAAAAATGTCGAATTTCATGCCCCAAAAAAGAGCATTTGCGGAAGTTTTAATTCATTACTCTATTTGAAGAAAAGTGCTGCTGAACATTATCGTATATTTCAGGAAGCTTATAGTGAACATGCTTCATCTCAAGATACTTGTGAACACTGGTTTAAATGCTTTAAAAGTGATGGTTTCTATGTGAAAGACAAAGAACGTCCAGATAAAGTGAAAGAGTTTGAAGACCAACAATTACAAGTATTGGATGAAGATGCATGTCAATCTAAGAAACAATTTAAACATTAAATGTTGCTTAGCAAACAATTTCTGATCTTTTATAAGCAATGTGAAAGATTTTAAAGGAAAGAAAATGGGTGCCACAACAACTGAACAAAGACAAATGGAAAAGCAAAAAGTCATCAGTAAAATGTTGTTTCAATAGCACAAAAATCTTTTTGTATCAAATTGTGACTGGCAATGAAAAGTGGATTTATTTTAAGAATCCCAAATGCACAAAACCATGGGTTGATCCAGGTCAACTATCAACATCAACTGCCAAGCCAAATCACTTTGAAGATAATGCTCTGCGTTTGGTGGGATCAGGAAGGTTTAGTGTATTACGAACTTCTAAAACCAATTGAAACCATTAATACTGATTGCTACCGACAACCAATAGTCAATATGAACCATGCTTTGATCATAAAACGACCAGAATGGGCCAGAAGACATGGAAAAGTAATTTTGCTTCATGATGGTGCATCATTACACACTTCAAAATCAGTTAAAAGACACATTAAAAGATTTTGCCTGGGAAGTAATAACCCACCCGCTGAATTCACCAGAACTTGCTCCTTCAGATTACCACTTGTTCTGATCAATGGCACACGCACTTTCTGAGCAGCACTTCAAAACATACAAAGAAGTGGAAAATTGGGTCTCTGAATGGTTTGCCTCAAAGCAAGAAAAGTTTTATTGGGATGATATCCACAAATTACCTCAAAGATGGCAAAATGTGTAGCTAGCAATGGACAATGCTTTGAATAAAGCAATTTTGATGTTTCTCTTGAAATTGTTGGGATTTCTTTGATTACAAAATCCACATTATTAACCAGTATACCCTTTCCCATTTTAAAGGAATGATAAAAGCTAGATCTCAGAGTTTTGATGTCTGGCATTCACATTTTCTTCCACCTCCTTTATCCTGCATGCTACACAGATTATAAACCTATGTTTGCTTAGTTCTCATCCTGTGCAAACTTTGTATTATAGGTCAAAATTTTTATCAATAACAGGCTATCAAAAAATCAAAGAGAGAAAGGAATATGGTCCAGAGACCCTGTATTAAAGTCTTGAAAGCATTTTAGATTAAAGAAAAAATAACTTTTCAATTTCATTTTAAATTTCAAGCACTGTATGTGTATTAATTTCTAAAAGTGAGTCTAAGTCAGTGGTCAGCGAACTGTGGCTCTGTTGACTAATAAGTTTGCTGATCACTGATCTAAGTTATTGGAAGTTGTTTTTGAATAAAGTAATTTGCTAAGTTTTGTTCAAGTCTTTCTATAAAAATAAAAAGATAGATATTCTGGAAACCTACTGACAAATAAAAGCCACCTCCAATTTACTTATTTCAAAGTTAAAAAAGCTACATATTCTTTTCTTTTCTAAAAATGGAATGTGTTAGCACAGATTTATATTTAGGCATAAGAACCAGAACCATTTCCAAGGACAAGTTAAGATTCCCTATATTCTAGACCTGAATTCTTTCTTCATATATTTTCAGATCATTTTTTTAATGAAAGCATCAGTTTATGAATTTTCTACCAACTGTGGTTTTATATATTTACCATAACCTTTGCTGTAGAGTATGTCTCTTATCAACCAAGAATTTCATATTAGATATCCTCTTCGATCCCAAAATTATTTAGAAAAATTTTAATTTCTGTTAGAATTTTATCCCAAAGTTCTTAAATGGATTTAGGCAAGCAAAGAAAGGCTAAATTGTTTCTACTCTTTAATTTTTATTTAACTTCTATTTAAAGACTACAATATACATTTTATATTTATTGAACTTTCATTTAAAGACTACATTTAATGTTTTCACTTTCATAGGAACTTAATTTATATAATGTTTAAGTAATATTGTTGATGTGCATTCATAAATATTCAATCTATGCTCACTCAAGCTTTTTGAAAGTGATAGTCAAATTTCCTAAAATTATTTGTTGGCCTATTTAATCTATTTTGAAAGAACTATGTTAAAGACTCTCAGATGACTTTTAAAATACAAAATAACATACTTCTAGAAGTTTTAGTTTTATAGATTTGGTTGCTATGTTGTTTTGCATCATAAAAGTTTGATGACCGCTATATTTGTTCTCAGCATGCTGTACCTTTTATCCAGAGGTGATATGTGAAATATTTAACAAAAAGTATAGCACAGTATCTGAAAAATTTGGGATTTTACTATATGCAAGCTAATGATTAGCCTACCATTGTTTTACAGATGCTGGCCGAAGACTGGAAACTCCTGGGTCAAGGATAAAGGATGTTGTTATTCACAACACAAAAGGCATTAGCATCACATTCCCCTGGGTTCTCCTTGCCAAGTCCCACAGGAGCTATACTAGGAGGCTCAAAGAGATGCCATACATGCAGGCACTTGTGTCCCAACTGAAGATTCTTGGAATTTAAGAAATGCCAATATTTTTAAAGGGGTACTAGCACATACATCTACCCAAACTATACCCAAGAGGATGGCAATATATGTATTATCCAGATTATAAAACAAACCTGGCCTTTACCTTTTTATTTTTAAACACAGCATTTCTTTCTTACTCTAGTGGTTACATTTAATTTAGCATATCTGCACCTATATTTGCTTATCACCATCCAGAATGAATATGAAATATATGATCTTCCCCCTCCTAAAATAGGACTATAAACAAGGTTCTGATTTCCCTTCCCTATCAACCTCCTAAATTTTACTAAGGTTAGATTCCTGATACTTTCAACAATTCAGCTCTTGAATTTTGAATATCTTTTCCCAACAACTACATTAAGATTCACAATCTTCTATAAATTTAATCATACTCTTACTAGCTTCAGTATTCACTGCTGATTGTTCCACTCTATTTCTATGTTCCGTATTATGATTCTTTTTTCATTTGGGTAGAGATGTCTTCAAGTTGATGAGCAGAGAGATCTCAGATCAGTAAAAAAACAGGTGTTTTTTTTCTTATGTGAGTTGTCTCCCTCACTATTGCTAGGTAGCAGCCCACAACAGAACCCCAGTGCAAACAGCAATAAGCACTTGTTCCCACTCACTGGTCTTCAGCCGGGAGGGCTCTGCTTCACACTTCCACTGGTCTCATTCTGGGGAGAGGCTCAAGGAACAACAGAAGCTACCACAGCACGTTCTTCTCGGGTGGCAGTCAGAAGCATTTAGGAGGCCATTTCAAACCTCTGTACATATAACATGCAAGTAAAAAAGACAAGCTTAAAGAAGGAGCAAGAAAGCAGACTCTGCCGGGACTGATCAACTAGGGAGAGCATTTGCTGGACAAGGATCTAAACTGTGTCACTCATCCACAAAGTACATAACTGAGTGAACACTCACTCCATGGCTCACATCCCCTCTCCCCACCCAGCAAATATTCCTTCTGGGTCCTCAATATTTGAGTATCAAGGCAAGTAAAGCCAACTGCAGCAAATGCCCCTTTATGTTGTATACAGAGCTTAGAACAAACGTCAGGACTTAGTAGTAAAGCCTTTTGGCTGAAATTTATTGACTACTTTCTAAGGCAGACACATTCCTTCCATTACATGTATTGAATCAAGGGCTGGTTAGCATTAACCTACTTTTCTCCTTATCTGATCCTGTCTGCTGCTGAACTGCTCGAAATTCCTTAAAATCGCAGGCTACTCACTGGCTTCCTTCCATGTTTTCTAGCACTGTTGTCGGGTTTTCTTTTTTTATTTTAATGTATTTGTTGGCCTTTTCTGGGGATAAAAGGGGGGCTTTATAATAAATCTGACAACTCCAGTGACAAAAGTAACTTCCCAGGGTGGTCTAATCATAAATTCCTCACTGGGCAGCCAATAATGAGTAGCCATGGCCTCAGTGTAACTTCTTCAGTGAAAGGTTTGAACCAAGCCCTCATTTTTCTTGTGCATCTTGGTTAACACCCTCTGAAATGCCAAGAATACCCCTGGAAGGTATAACCAACCTCAAGAGAGCACAAAATTTTAATTATCCTGTAATCCAGTCTTTGCCTGGCTTTCTCCCACCCTGAGTAACTGTCCATAGGTTCCCTAACTTCAAATGCAAATACAAGGAACTGCAAAACTGTCATTCTCAAGGGCATCTGAGATATGGCTTCCTGGCAATTGTCATAAGTTTTGGCTCAAATGGGCTCATAAAAATTCTCTACAGATTTGAATGTTTCTTACGTTTACAACATAAATAACATCACAATCATTTTCTTTAAAAAAATATTTTTCTGCTTCACTTCACATTTGTTCTCATTTTTCTCCCTCCGCCTACAGGTCTTATATAGATTGCTCCAGTCTTCTGTGGCTCCCTAATCTGGATGCACACCAGATTCACTTGGGTGCTGAGGAAGTTTAAAATTCCTAATGCCTATTAAATTAGAAACCCTGGAGGTGCCACTGCTGTAGCATCAATACTGATGTAGCTCCCTCAGGTACCACAAGAACCAGAGCCCTCACCCAATTCTGAGTCTCATCAGGTGAGCTCTGTAAAGAAAGAAGGCTGTCAGTCCTATGAAGAGAGCACTCAGGCCTACCTGTCCTCTCGGGGCACGATGCCAAGTCTAGTCATTCAGCCTCCTCCTGGACTTCTAGGGCAGTGGTCGACAAACTCATTAGTCAACAGAGCCAAATAGCAACAGTACAACGACTGAAATTTCTTTTGAGAGCCAAATTTTTTAAACTTAAACTTTTTCTAATGCCATTTCCTCAAAATAGACTCGCCCAGCTGTGGTATTTTGTGGAAGAACCACACCCAAGGGGCCAAAGAGCCACATGTGGCTTAAGAGCCACAATGGCTCGCAAGTGCATTTTTCCGACCACTGTTCTAGGGTGTCAGAGACATCCAGCATACTTTCATATAGCTACTCCCAGAAATCTTCAAGTCTCTTAAGACCAGGCTTTTTCTGGGATCTGCCTCTTTGAAGTTCTTCATCCTGTGGTTCCAGCACTGTTCTTCCAGCCAGGCTCAGATCATTGGAGAAAGTTCCCATCATCTCCCTTCCCTGGAGCCCCACCTCATACAAGGACTTTTAATGGGCTGCGTAGGTCCTTCTCGCTGAGAAGCCAGGGAACAAAGTTCTGGCAGAACACAAACCACACCCAGATCTGCAAACGATACATCGTAGAAGTAATCTTAGGGGCTCTGATTGTATGTTTCCTATTTTTATAGTCAACATCTAGATACAGTTTTGTTCATGTAAGTGGCAAATGAGCATCTTTGGCACAAGTGAGAGGTCAAAGAAAGAGAAAGGTAGGTCTGCTAATAATGAACATTAGATGCCAACAGCAAATTTCAAAGGGGAAGGAGGAGGATTAAGCTGTCAAACTGGGAGAAAGGACTGATCAGCAATGCCTGAAGCAGTGTCAAAATGACTTACAGATATAAATAGGTAAGTAGTACATTGAAAGATTAGTAGCTTTATACAACAAGAGTGTTTAGCTGGAAGCAGGTTGAATAGGAAATGACATCCTTGCAGTTCTTCTCACTAGCATTTGGCAAGGATGGGACATTTTGCTTTTAAGAATTTATCAAGAATTGTTATATTTATTGATTTAATAGTGAGTGTGTGGCCACTCTAGTGAGATGACTAGTGAGATAAATATATGGCACAACTTTTGTGATTTTGCCTTCCAATTTTGAGATGTTTTTACTACTGTTGAGTTAATCCTGTGTTTAAAGCAGGATTGCAAATAGTATTTCCAAAGCTCTCATCATTCCCTGAAAATTTAGAGAGCAATAATAAAGCATCACTACATTCCAATTTCTCTATAAAAGGAGCTTTCAAATTGGTTTTAGTAAAACTTTATTCAAAAGAGAATGAGATAAAAGTTCACAAATGGCAATAGAACCCAGGCTGCTGATGATCCCACCATCCCAGCCACAACCTTCTCCCCACTAGAAACCAGGCTCCGTGAGAATGAGCCCTTGTGTTTCTCACAGCTCCATCCCCCAAGCTCCAAAATGCAAGGCACTTCAATAGGCCTTACCTAGCATTTGTTTAAGAAATGAATCTCCTGCTCTCATCAATTTGGCTCAGTGGATAGAGCATTGACCTGTGGACTCAAAAGTCCCAGGTTCGATTCCGGCCAAGGACATATGCCCAGGTTGCAGGCTCGATCCTAAGTGTGAGGTATGCAGGAGGCATCAAATCAATGATTCTCTCTCATCATTGATGTTTTTCTCTTTCTCTTCCTCTCCCTTCCTCTCTGTAATCAATAAAGATACATTTTTTAAAAAAAGAAAAAAAACATGAATCTCCTGAGTATGCAGGACTATTTAGAAACCATTACTCTTGAGCCTTGTTTAAATATTCTCTGGGTAAGCCATTCCAGAAAAAATAAAACTTGAAGCACTAAGAATAGCTTATGTTCCTACCAACTCAGTGATCAAGATACTTAGCTTCCCTGTATCTCATGAGGCTTTCACAAGAAACCAATAGAGGGAAAGAGGGAGGGAGAGGAAGAAAATAAATTATCATGGACTAGATTCCAATTTCTCTGTAAAAAGGTCTTCAAATTGGTTTGGTCACCCTTTATTTGAAAGAGCTGAAATAAAAGCTCATAATGGGAAACAAACAGAAGTGGAACCGAAGCTGATGACCCCATCTCCCAGCCAAAGCATTCTCCCCACTAGAAACCAGGCTCCGTGAGAATGAGCCTTTCTCACAGCTCCATCCCCAGTGCATAGACTTCCTTGGGCCCTAGAGGCCTCCCCACCATTTTCTTGTTATTACAGACTTCTGGAGGGTGTTCTTTTCTTGGTTAACTGGCAGTTTGTCTCTCTTCTTTGAGCCCAGACACTGCAATGCAAGGCCCAAATTCCAAAAGGCATATTAAAGTTCCAATGAACATTGGAAATAGGGACTTTGTCATGACTAGTTTATGTCCCAGTTTATCTTTACTCTAACACTCATTACAACACACAGCAACAACGTGCTTCCATGTCCATCTCCCTGAACAGAGAAGGGCTCCTCAAAGTTGAACATATATTGTGCTCATATCAATAATTAGTCAAAGTAACTAGTGCAGTGGTCGGCAAACTCATTAGTCAACAGAGCCGCAGTTTGCCAACCACTGGCCTAGTGCATTGCATGGCACACTGTAGGCCCCCATTACTTGTCTCAGGCAGGGAAAAGGCATAAAGTTCAAACATAAAGTAACTTCATTCCAAGCTCAGCTGGTGTGGCTCAGTAGTGGATCATCAAACTATGAACCAGGACGTCACAGTTTGATTCCCGGTCAGGGCACATGCCTGGGTTGCAGGCTCCAGCCCCAGTGTGGGGTGTGTAGGAGACAGCCGATCAATGATTCTCTCTCATCATTGATGTTTCTATCTGTCCCTCACTCTCCCTTCCTCTCTGAAATCAATAAAAGATAAAAAGTAACTGCATTCCTGGTCATCTCCTGGCATTAGCAGGCAGGGCAATCTTCAGGATCATCTGTAATCACTCACAGAACTTCATGGTAGTGAAGGAATGAGGCAAAAAATACCAAACATCTGATCCATCACCCTCACATGACACCTCTCAAGGTCCAATCACCAGCTTCAAACACTGGAAAGTAGCTTGTGCAGTACTTACATGGTCCAAATAGAGAGAAAAAAAAAGAGTCCCTGACACATGGTGTTCAAAGAATAGATGGCTTAAACTCCCTCCTGTGAGGTGGAGATCATGTCATGGGAGCCTGAGAAAGTAAAATTAATTCAAGAAAAGAAAGTAAAAATCAGCTCACCTATTCATCAGGTTGAAACAAACAGGAAGAGATCTAGCTTCAAAGTTAATAGGAAACCATATTTTTCTTAAGGACGTTCTGCTACTGTGAAGTGCCATAGTAACCCCCTTCTCTGACAGTACTGTTTTCTTGTGGAGAGAACTTAGTTCTCTCTAAAACCCCAGACTATTACAAACTTTGTTCACTGGGGTTAAAATAATCAGAAGGAAGCATTTCACTTTTGCCTGGAGGATCTACATCACTTTGACAAAGAGAAGTACCCTTGATTCTCAATCCAGGCGCTGAGCTTCTGAAAGAGGGTTCTGGATACAACATTCCACATCACTCTCAACTTTACAGTTTCCAAGGAAACCGAACTCTGGTCTGCTGTGCAGTAATGTCGGCCCCTTTACACACAGTCCTGTTGTGCTTTGAACCCATCAAAAAATTGATTTAAATGTTACCTCAACTCCACCCTTCTCTAAAATCCTACAATAACTCAATATTCTTTTATCAGTAAGAAGTCCCATGAGTGTTCCTCTGGTGTGTGGTCTCCCTTTTCGCCTTGTCAATCTGCTGAACTATAGTTTGTCCCTGATGGGCTTAGGATGGTTTGGCTATGGTGAGACCCTCAAGTCTTTCGTTAACTGCCCATTCCATGATCAAGTTGAAATTCAAGCAGAGCTCTATGCAGTAAATCTGGCCTCCCTGAGGTCAAAGGCACCACTTTGTCACTTGTGTTCAGTCAGGCTTAAGTGTACTTAGGACTGAGAAAATGCCAGCTTCAGCAGTACAAACAACTCATTTCTGTTTTTGTTAAGCCCTACTTTGAACACTCAGCACACCTTGGCTTTTATCCAATTCTGACCTCAAAGGAGGAAGGAGTCCATGCCCTCTTATCTCCAACTCTTGGTCCCAGGGGTTAGACTACAAGTTCGTAAGTCCTCAGAGGTGATAAGTATCAGATGATGGAGGCAATGGTAATGGTTTTTCTTAGTTCCCACCTTGACTGTACTCAACATGCCCATGAAGTAGGAGTTTGAAGAGTGAAGGGAATGTCCTTAGAAGTGTAGATTTCAGTATTAGAGCATCATTCAGACTGGAAGGATGCAGAATGCCAGCCATAGCATCAGGTACATCCAGGGCTTAGTGTTTTTATAACCCTTTCTTATCAGTCAGAAAGAAGACTTACTCCTGCATTAACCTATCTTCCTCAAGGCCCACACATTTCAAGGAAGGGGTCCGTCACTAATTTATTTACTCCAAAGGCCCAGTAATTTAGTAATGAGAGCTCTTATTTAATTGAATCAACCACTTTATCCTGCTTTGGAAAGCACTCAAAATGAAAGGGGTCTTGCAGGGCATACTGACGAATACAAAAAATTCAGCCATTTACTAGGAGCATTGTATCCTAACCCCAAAGCATCTTTACGCCTCAAACCCAAAGTACATCAATACAATTTTTTCTCCCTCCCGTGGCAAATAATAATAATAATGAAATGCTTTAAGTAATTAACTTACAAAAAAAATAAAATACAGCTGAAGTTTCCATAGATAAATGTGCACATTCAACAAATGCTTTCAAAGTTTTTGCAGATAAAACCCAGAGGCCAAAAGGAAAACACCGATAATTTGACTGCGTAAAACTTTTATATAAGAACACAAAGCAAAACATGAAGGAAGGCCAAACTCTATATGGAAAAAGATCTACAATGCCAAGAGATAAGACCAAGTTCCTTAACAGAGAATATAGCCTTGAATAAGACATTCACAGAAAAGAAAAGTGGCACTTATTAAAACCCATTTTCTTAAAAAAGTAAATTATAGTTAAAGATAGTATACTAATAAGAAACATAAATTCTGTATGTTCATATAACAATAAGGAATTAGTTATTTTTTGTGTTTGTGCTTTTTGAGGAAACACTGGTTACCTGTGATCCAAGTTTGCAATGATAAAACTGTGGATTTAAAAAAGAAAGAAGAAAGCATCAGAGTGAATTGGTTTTTCCTCAGATAAGATTTTATTAAAGCTCTTATAAACCAGTAAAATGTTCTTAAGCCCTCCCACTCTAATTTAGTTTTTTTTTTTGTATGTGTGTGTGTGTTTTTAATCTACTCTGTCTAGAAGTGAATTCAAAACATAGGAACTGGAGAATCCAAGATGGTGGCATAGGTAAACACCTACACTGCTGCCTCGCACAACAATTTCAAAATTACAACTAAAAGACAGAACGGACATCATCCAGAACCACAGGAAAGCTGGCTGAGTGGAAATTCTACAGCTAGAAGGAAAGAGAGGGGCTCACGGAGACCCAAAGGAGCTACAAAAAGCTGAGGTACAGAGACACACGTGTGGAGAGAGTGGGTGCCGGAGTACCTGGCTGGTTTTCACTGGCAGGAGGGAAACAGAGACTCTCAAAGGCATTGAACCCCTTATCCTACGACACTAAACCCCAGATCCAGCCGAAACTCATATGGGGGTAGTTTGGACTGTGAAAAGGGAGAGGTCCATGGAAATTTACGGGAGTCGCAAAAGATCAGAGGTCTGATGGCGCGCATGGCACTGCGCAGAGGACAGACTGCTGATTGTGCCGCTGGCTTTCACGAGTGGGCGAGAGACAGACCTTCCCAACTGTGCCACTTCTGACTCCACTAAGCCCCAGTTTTGGGTGAAACCCTGGGGATCTAGACTACTGTGGTCCTGGAGCACAGGGGAGCTGGAAAGGCAGCAGTCTAGAGGCACTGTGCGCACACAAAAGGACCGCACCAGCGATTACCAGTCACGTGAGACTCAGGGGCCATGGTGGGTGGGGCCGACTGGAAGGCAAGGCGGTCCCTTAAGCCCTGAGACTCCACCCATCCCAAGCTCAACAGAGGCTTCTTTGGTTTTGCAAGTCTGTTATCATAAGGCTGAATTCAACACAGAAGTTTCCCCCGGCATAGTGAAAATGCTGAGACAAGGGAAGGGATCACAAACAAAAGAAATGGAGGGAAAAAAACGACTGGATATAGAGTTCAAATCCACACTTATAAGGTTTTTCAAGAATATGCTAGAGAAGTTGGATAAAGTTAGCGAGAGCCAAGAGGAGATAAAAAAGAACCAACTAGAAATGCAAAAGATCCAACTAGAGATGGAAAAGGTCCAACTAGAGATGAAAAAGGACCAACTAGAAATTAAACATACACTGACTGAAATAAAAAATATTATACACAGTCCTAAACAGCAGACTAGAGAAAGGCAAGAATCAAGTAAAAAATTTGAAATATAAAGAAGCAGAAAACATTCAACTGGAAAAGCAAGAAGAGAAAAGAATCCAAAAATGCAAAGATAATGTAAGGAGCCTCTGGGACAGCTTGAAGCATACCAACATCAGAATCGTGGGGGTGCCAGAAGGAGAGAGAGAGCAAGATACTGAAAACTTATTTAAAGAAATAATGACTGAAAACTTCCCACATCTAGTAAAAGAAATAGATTTACAAATCCAGGAAGCACAAAGAACCCCATATAAAAGGAATCCAAAGAGGATTACACGAAGACACATCATAATTAAAATACTAAGAGCAAAAGACAAAGAGAATATTAAAAGCAGCAAGAGAAAAACAGTTCATTACCTACAAGGGAGCACCCATACGACTGTCAGCTGATTTCTCAACAGAAATGATGCAGGCCAGATGGGAATGGCAAGAAATATTCAACATGATGAATAGCAAGAACCTACAACCAAGAATACTCTATCCAGCAAAGCTATCAGTCAGAATTGAAGGGCAGATAAAGAACTTCACAGATAAGAAAAAGCTAAAGGAGTTCATCAACTCCAAACCAGTATTATAAGAAATGCTGAAAGGTACTCTTTTAGAAGAGGAAGAAGAAAAAGATAAAAGACAAAAAATTATGAACAAATACATATCTGTCAACAAGTGAATCTAAAAATTAAGTGAAAAATTTGATCAACAGAATAAACGGGTGAATATAATAGAATCAGGAGCACAGAAAGGGAGTGGACTAATAATTCTCAGGGGGAAAAGGGTGAGGGGTGTACAGGAAGAGACTGGACAAAAATCATGCACCTATGGATGAGGTCAATGGGAGGGAGGTAAGGGCAGAGGGAAGGGTGGAAGTTGGGTGGAGGGCAGCTATGGAGGGGAAAAAAGAAACAAATGTAATCTGAATAATAAAGATTTAACTAAAAAAATAAAGAAAAATAAAAAACATAGGAACTATAGGAATTTAAAATATCAAGGTATTATAAGATCAAACTAGCTCTCCTTATGAATAAAACATCCAACTTAATCCATATGAAATTGTGTGTCTTTTCAAGTATCAAAATCTAGTACTTATATCTCTCAGTCATTCTTCAAATGATGGCTCATGAACACCCATCCAAATCTGAAATTTATTTCAAGATAGCTCTAAAAGTTACTCCGATGAATGACAAGTACTGCCTAACTGAAAATTCACAGGAATAAAATCCAAGGCTTCTGTAGAACCAAGCTCTCCCTAGAGGCCATCTTTATAACTTCTCCTGGCCATCAAGTCTTAATCGCCAAGAATTTAGAAATATGAATTACAAGCAAGTACAAAAGGAAATTGTAGCACCTAATATAAGAAAGCAAAGGGAAAAGAGACAAATCACTTTTAATTCAGGGTTTTATATGTGATATGCCCACAGTGTATGCAGATGTGCATTAATTCTCCCAGCTGTCTGAATTATTTTTCTCAAAATATGTGGAACTCTCTGGCCAGTGGGATAGAGCATCAGCCTGTGCACCAAAGGGTCTTGGGTTCAATTCCTGGTCAAGGGCATGCAACTGGGCTGCAGGTTTGATCCCTAGCTCCAGTCAGGACATATGCAGGAGGCACCAATTGTCTCTCTCTCACATTTAACCAGTCTCCTCTTCTCCCTCCCTCCATTTCTCCTTTCCACTCTCTCTAAAAATCAATAGAGAAAATATCCTCGGGTGAGGATAACAAAACAAAAAAAGTAGACCATGCTGGCCAGAACAAAATTAAATAAACTATATGAGACTGTGCTGATAGGTAGGAATAAGTATAAATGACCAATTTGTAATGTAGGAGGTGCAGGTGCTAAAGCTTTAAACTTTAACATCACAGTCTTATATAAGAAGTTATTTTCCCTTATGTAAGAAATTACTTAGGTATGAAATAATATTGTCTTTTAGATTTTATACTACAGAAAAAACAATGAGGAAACAAGAGATGAGGTTCTTTTCTATTGGATGAGGTTCTTTTCAGAAATACACACATACAATGAGGAAACAAGAGATGAGGTTCTTTTCTATTGGATGAGGTTCTTTTCAGAAATACACACATACAAAAGAATAATTTCTTAAACTTTGCTTTTCTTGGTTCTTCTTTCAACCATTCTAGTTTCCTTGTGTTATTTTCTTGAACAATCAATGTCAACTAATTCTTCGGTTAGTTCTGAACTGCACAAAGGATAAGAGTCAAGCACTTCATGAGATACACTAGCATAGCAATTCATAACAGCTGTTAGATTAACAACCACTTCCAAACAGTCTGGGGAAAAAACTACTAGTACACAGGATGCCATTAACAAGTATATTGTGATTTACTGACTTCATATTGTGATTTACTTCCAACTAAGCATACACCTCACTGCTTTGTTTTACACCTCAGACTTCAGCTCAAAAAAATGCCTTCTGACTTCTTTATCTAACATAGATATGCACATATATGCCCATATACACGCTAGGTGTAAGTCTATCTCATTGTACATTTCAAACTATAACCATCCCATCTTCATCCACCTGCTTAGTGTTTGCATTCCCATTAGAACGTTAGCTCCATCAGTGTAGGAATTATCTGTCCCGTCGTCTTTAGGACCTGACATAATGCTTGGCACACAGGCTTTTGCTTAAACAGAATTTATGAGTGTGTTCTTCAAAACACAATGTCTACTCTTTTACTATTATCAACCGCCTAAGTTGTTGGTTAAATAGTTACACTTGCATGCAGTGGGACAATATACAACTATTAAAAAGATATTGCTGAAAAAGGATTAAAGGCAGCTATTAAAGTATATAAAATAATTTATGTATACAAAAAACATAAGATACACACAATTCTTACAATGGCTACTTAACATGTTAAATGGTTTTTTGTATTTTTATTCATTTTAATGCTATTTTATTTTCATATTTTATAAAATAACTATGAATTATTTTTAAGGAAACCCAATACAGGTGTGTTGTTATTGGATATGAGTGTGTGTATGTTTTTAAATATAGGCCTCTTCACTCTCCCAACTTAACCTTATTACCTTTTCCCAATGTATATAAACTCGGGAAAACTTCAGTCAACTGAACAAGCTATACAGCTCAGTGCTGTTTGTAGAAATCCACTCAATACTTGCCTTGCTGCTTTAAAAAAAATGCAAATCTTAAGTAAAATAAACTAAATATTGCCGGCATTTGCTTTTTAAAGGATCATCACAATTCAGAAGGGCTTTTTTCTTCCTTTTCAAAGTAAGATCAAGAATAAAAGCTTCCTAAATTCTCACCCTGGTAACAGAGGAAAACCAGCAGGGAAGAATATATGTTATTACCATGAAACCTCATTTCAAGATCTGGAAAAAAATGTCATATTGCTACATGTGACACAGTGTTCTATATGTTCCACAGTGTTTTATATCAGAATCATGTATGAAAATGTGACACAAACCACAAATTATAGTAACCTTTAGCCACTAGATGGTGATCTCGTGGCTTGGCAGCTCAGGCCTGTGACATCATTGCTCCCTCCTTTCAGTGGAAAAAAAGATTGAGAAATAAGATACTGAATTCATCTTAAAAAATGAAATGTCTCACACATTTGTAACTGAGCATCATACAGTTCAAACACATCTATCAAAACATTTTTTTAAATAACCAAAATGAAATGATACACTTCAGTCCTGGTTTCTCATTCCATTATATATACATATACATATACATATACATATACATATACATATACATATACATAT